>CM053769.1:143802268-143882500 GCA_028658325.1 Potorous gilbertii
ATGATTCACTTTCTTGTAACTGAGTCACACGCACTGTTCAACATTATTTTATAAAGGAGAAAGATTGAAACCTACATTATAAATTTTTATCTTTACTTGGAGTGCTATTGTGATGCTTCAATGTGACATAGAAGTGACCTGGGACTCTTGGAAGTGATACCAGTAGAGGGTGAATCTTAGAAAATGCTGCTAATCACAGAACATTTTGGATATGTGTCTAGAAATGAAATGTTATAAGTTCAACCTAATTGTCATAACAATTCATAACAAATCATTCAAAAAATCCTATTTATATAGGTGTGAGCATTTCCTCCATCAATGAAAATGAAAATGGCCTTTCCTCTTTGTATGTCATTTGCTTGAGTTGTAAACAACATAATTGAAGTCTCAGTGACCAAATATGTTTATAAAAATATCTCTGAAAAATCTCAGTGCAATACATTGATTGGTAGGAGATTAGTCACTAGAAGAAGATGGTGATTTTTTTCCCCACACAGTTTAAAGAGGACTCCCTGTAGGAACTAGATTGCTGAGGTCTATACAAGGGTAGGAAAGACCTGAATTTATAAAAAATTATGGCTTCTCCTAGTAAGAAGGGTTGACTCAATCTCTCTGTGCAAATGAGATCAAGGTGAGAGGAGAATCTTCTTTTTTTCATCGTGCTGGGAAATTTTATAGGTATATTCAGGCCGCTTCATGTCTTTTACAACCAAATTAAATTCTCATTCCAATAAAAATTTTAAGTTTCTTCCCTTCTCTATACCTTCATTCCTGCATGTAGCTAATGGCAGGCAAGCTTACTTGAATTCTGGGTCATAGTGTTGTGGAGATAATAAAGCAATTTTCATTCTTAAAATAAATTACCCATCATTTCCCCTGGTATAAAGGGGAAAAACAGTGCGATCGTGACTGTAACAAGTGTTCTGTTGACAAAACCCAGCAGCAACAATAATTTGGCTCCACATTCACACACTATATTCAGCTCAGGAATTGGGAAAAGACTTATCATTTGTTCTTCCATTAGAAATTTGTCAAGAATAGACCAATTTTAGATACTTTTCTGTTTTCTTTCAAATCTTTAACTTACAAATGCAGTATTTTTATTTTTAAAAAAACTAAAACTTGACTTTCTGTGGAGAAATTTACTTTGCTTCCTACCCATATTCATTTTGAATGAGATCTAATTTACATGCAATATCAAATTCAAGAATGAACAAAGCTCACTTTATTTGGGGAAAATTCTCAGCTTTTTCTGAGTTTGTATTTTAAGAGTCCAACTCTGATTTGTTCAAATTTAGGGTTTTGTATAGAAATGATAGAGTATGCCCTTACAAGTTGCTGGAAGTAAAGACAGATAAAAGGTGAAAGACAATGGTTACTTTTTTGTTTTTGATTTTTGTTTTTTCATTAATTTTACTGTTCCTAAGAAAATTTCAGCGGGGAAAAAAAACCCAACATCCGTCTACCAGCTGGCTCCCTTGCTGTGAATGATAGAAAGACAAATTGGAAAGAATTCACACACACACAAAAGAAATTATTATGCATTAGGAAGCTTCCAGGTTTCAGGAAATCTGTTTTTTCTATTTCGTTATATTATCAAAATGAAATTCCATATGATAATTATTACATAGTGGTACTGGCCAAGGGAAAAATAATGTGTTTACTATATAAGAAGCAGACTGATTTTGGAAAATCTTATTACATGAGGTCTGGTCATCAAGAATATATATTTTTGACCCCTGCAACTCACAAAGATATTAAAATCAAGAATGCTAGAGATAAAAGCACAAATGGAAATTTAAAAAATTGAATATTTCAATATAATATAAGCACTTTGAGGGCATGAGTTGTTTTTTTTGTTATTATATCTTCGATACCAGAAGTGTCTTTGATGTCAAAACAACTGTGATAATGAAGGTCTTCTTTAAATTTTAAATTCAAGTGATATCAAAGGTGAAATATTCAAAGATGATCTATATAAGCTAACTACATGTATAATTTATGTTCTTTTATAGATACAGATGCAATAAGCACAAAAGTAATAGCATTTAAATAGTTATTTATGTTTTGGAAATTGATTTGCTATCCTGATGGTAATGTGATATAGTGAGAAGATTACTGAATGTTTAATGAGACCAGGCAGGAGTTTTGGCTTATTCACTTATGTTTTATATTATTGCAGGAAAATCTAACCTCAGTTTTCTCCTCTGTAAAATTTGACTAATAATGCATTATAGCACCGTGATCATGTGAAGATCAGCATGGATAATAGATTTCAAATGTTATATCAGGTGCAAAGCATTATTTAATTGAATTTGGAACAAAAAAACAAGTTTTCATGCAGCATTCAGATTTAAGGAGGGCCTCAATGTGAATGATAAAGTCTTCCATGGGTTCAATATTATCAATATAATCAATATCAATATAAGTTGATTATAAGTTCAATATTAAGAATGGTTGAATCAATTTCTAGAACATTAAAAGAGTCTCTTGAAAAAGTCCATCATTGGAGGCAGAGCCAAGATTAAGGGCAAGCATCCAGCTGAATTCTCCCAAAGTCCCCTTACAAACAAATTTAAAATAATGCCTCTAATCAAATTTTGGAGTAACAGAGCCAACAAAATATTGTGCTTACATTTTTTATTATCCTAAGAAAACTTAAGAGTTCAGCAGGAAAAGCCCACACGGATATAATGGTGGCAACAACAGCATTGAGAGCTTTCAGCCCAGAGAGTATAAAGGGTCAGACAACTGATAGGAAAGAGATTACAGGAAATCTTTTGCTGGCACTAGATGTAGCTGGTACAGATTGGCAACTCATGTGCGATATGCAGCTCTGGATCACAGTTTTAGGGGAAAATAAGGGGGTGAAAAATCATGTGGTTTGAGATGACTACGGCCTTTTTTCTGGACCACAGCACAGAATAAGAGAACAATGTTTATATCTCTCCTGGTATCACATCAACTTAGAAGCCTCTTCACACTAAGTCCAACTTATCCTATAGTTCAAATCAAGAAATAGGCTACAACTACAAAGAGATAAGAGGAAGAAGAAGGAGAAGGAGGAGGAAAGAAAATGAAAGGGAAATAAAAGAACTATATATACCAAAATATTGATAGCAAATATTTTTATTGGGGTAAAGAAATGGAAATTGACGTGATGCTCATCACTTGGGAAATGACTGAACAATCATGGCACCTGATAGTGATGGAGTATTTTATGCTATAAGAAATGATGAGGGGGTGGTTTCAGGAAAACTTAGAAAGACATATGAACTGATGCAAAGTGAAGTTAGAAGAATTAGAAAGTCACTGTTCACAGTTATAACAATATTGTACGGTTAAGTATTTGTAAAAGACTTTCCTACTCTGTTTAATAGAGTGATTCATGATAATTCCAAAGAACTCATGATGAAAAAAATGCTATCCAGCTCTAGAGAAAGAACTAATGAACAAGTTGAAGTAACAATTTTCTCACTTTATTTTATTATTGTTTTGGAAATATGGAAATACGTTTTGCATGATTTCACATGTATAATACATATTGATTGTTTGCCTTCCCTGTGGAAAGGAGAGGGAATGGCAGGGAGGGAGAAAATTTGCAATTCAAAATAAAAAAATGTAAAAATGTTAAAATAAGAAAAATAATTACTTTTATTTAGGATAAGGTTTTTAATATATAGGACAGCTCATACATCCATTTGGAGCTTATTGCCTGTAGTGAGGTATGTTAGTCTAAGGTTAATTGTATATTTTCCACATTTTCCCAGCAGTTTTTATAAAATAAATACTGATTTATCACAAGATTGTACTCCATTCTTCCTTATCATGTATCAGAAACCTCTTCCTTCTGGAATTCACTCATTGGAAGTATCCTCCAGCTCTTCTGGTCTGTGGCTACTCCCTCTGATCACATAGACCCTTTCAGAACTTATTTATTTATATTTTAAATTAAATTATTTTATTTGTTTTCAGGGTTCTACAATCAAGTCCATATATCTTAGATTTTTTTCCATCCCTACCCCTTTTTTACCCCTCCCCCCCAAACCCTCCTTGAGACAGCACACAATTGTATGTAGGTTCTCTACATATATCCCTATTAAACACATTTTCACCTTAGCCATGTTGCATAGAAGAATTAAAATGAATGGGAGAAATCATAAAACAAACCAAAACAAAAAAATAAAAAAGAAAATGCTTCATTCTAAAATTGAATTCCATAATACTTTCTCTGGATGTGGAAAGCATTTTGCCTAAAGAGTCTATTGGGAATTTTTTAAGTCCTTGCATTGCAATGAAGTTCTAAGTATATCAGAAAAATTCCTTGCACACTGTGCTTGTTTCTGTGTATAAAGTTCTCCTAGTTCTTCTCCTTTCACTCAGCATAAGTTCATATAAGTGTTTTCAGGTTTCTCTCAGATCTTCCTCTTCATCATTTCTTATAGCACAATAGTATTCCATTATATTCATATAGCACAACTTGTTCAGCCATTCCCCAATTGATGAGCATCCCCTTGATTTCCAGATTTTGGCCACCACAAAGAGAACTGCTATATTGTTTTGTTTTGTTTTTTTTACATGTGGAACCCTTTCCCATTTTTATGATCTCTTGGGAATACAGTCCTAGAAGTATTGTTGGATCAAAGGGTATGCATATTTTTGTAACCCTTTGGGTATAGTTCCAAATTGCTTTCCAGAATGGTTGGATCAGCTCACAGCTCCACCAGCAATCATTTAGTGTTCTCACTGTCCCACATCTGCAGCATTTATCATCTTTCTGTTTTTTCAAGTTAGCCAATCTGATAGATGTGATGTGGTATCTCAGAGTTGTTTTGATTTGCATCTCTGTAATCAAAAGGGATTTAGATCATTTTTTCATATGACTATAGATAGCTTCAATTCCTTCCTCTGAAAACTATCTGTTCATATATCTGACCATTTATAAATTGGGGAATGACTTGTATTCTTGTACATTTGACTCAGTTCTCTATATATGCTAGAGATAAGGTCATTATCCAAGACACTAGTTGCAAAAATTTCTTTCCTAGTTTTATGCTTCCCTCTTAATCATGGTTGCATTGGGTGTGTTTATGCAAAACTTTTCAATTTAATGTAATCAGAATTACCTATTTTGCACTTTGTAATGTTCCATTTTTTAATAACAATATAGTATCCATGTTTTGAATGGATACAAGCTTTAGGATATACAACATTGTAAGAAATAAAAAATATTAATATATCTCAGAGGGCAGGAATTACCAAATAAAAGAGAGAAATAAAAATAGCAAAATCGATGCTATTTTCAGAGATACACACACACACACACAGACACACACACATACACACACACACATATGACAAGAGTTATCTCTAAATAGTTTATGTTCCATTTTTATCCTTCATATTCAAGAGAAAAAGAGGGTGGGATGAAAGGATCACAGTATCTTAAGTGTTCCTCATGTCACCTCCATTGGCAAGCCTAGGGAGAATTTGATAAGAAAGGGCAAATAAAAATTGATTCAGTAACTTCACATATTCCTTTGAATGTACATTTTGTTCCTCTTGTCATTCTTGTCATTCAGTCATTTTTCAGCTATATCTAACTCTATATGACCCTATTTCCTTTGTTTTTTCTTGTCAAAGATCTTGGATAAATTTGTCATTTCCTTTGCTGGTTCATTTTATACATGATGAACTGAAGCAAACAAGATTAAATGACTTCCCCAGGGTCACAGAGCTAATAAGTGTCTAAGTCTAGATTTGAATTAGGAAGATGAGTATCCCTGCCTTTACTTCCAACATTCTATCCACTGTGTGACCTTGTTCCATTTTTAGTAATAAATAAAACAAAATAATGTTTGCAGCTGATATAAAATGTTGTAATATTTTGTTTCATTTAATACTCAAAATAATCTCCTAATGAAGTCACTATCTTATGTTTTAGGTTAGGAAAGTGTCAGTGAAGTAAAATCAAACATTCCAATTCCATATTAAGTGAAAAAAACAGATCTCAAACCCATGTCTTGTCTTATGACTTCAAATTTATATATCATATAAGTACACACAAAGGGGGAAGAGCAAAAATGGTGGAGTGAGAGCAAGTACTCACCTAAGCTCTTAGACAAACTCCTTCAGATACCTCTAAAAAGAAAATCTGACCAAATTTTGGAGACAGATTATGGCAAATTCACAGGCCAGGACAAACTGTAAGGTTGACAGGAAGGATATGTTCCTCAGGGATGGGGGAGCACATAGCACACAGTGCACAACACAGTGTGACCCTACCACAGGAAGGTCAAGCAAGAAAGTCTCAGGTGATCTGAGTCAGTGGCAGCACAGTGGAATGCAAAATACCCTGATATAGGAGTCCAGCAGAACCAAGCAAGTGAGAGTCTCTAACCCTAACCCTAACTCCTGAGACTATCAACCAGCAGATTACATGTCTGTAAGTCACCTACTTGAACTTCTGGGAGCCAAAATGGTGGACTGATTGGTAAGTGCTCTCTCCCCCTCTCCTTGTTGACCTTAAAAGAACCATAAAATATCTCTGTAGAAAAACATGGGATCAATGGGATCAGCAAAAGGGGCAATCAATCTCATAGCACCTGAGGATAGGAAAATCGCTAAAGATGTGACAGAGGACCAGAGCTGTCCCAGAAAGCCTCATTTCAGTGAACCAGGATGATATCCAGAGCTTCAGGGGGTTGAATCCTCAGAACTACCAACACCAGGGCCACAGGCATGCCTCAGCACTCCAGGGGAAATGGGAAGACCCTATGGCAATCTGGATCACCAAGCACTGACCTTGCCTTTGCTCTAGCTCAGGTAAGGAGATCTCCCATGTTCAGATCACTCCTACCCCACACTTAACAAACTAGTTCCAGGGATAATACGAGGAAACACACACAAAAAAGAATTCACTTGTCATCTACTTTCTCACACCAGCCAGCTTAACACCAGGTTCTTTAGCTTCTAGATGAAGGAAGCAAAGGCCACAATATATAAAATATTATCATCATGAGTAAGAAGGAAAGCAGGAAGGAAAAACCCTAGTATCTTTCTGTGAGGACAAGGACCAAAACATGAATACTAAAGAGGTTGCTATTGAGACTGTACTCCCACCTGAAACTTCAGAAGGGACTATAAACTGATCACATGCACAAAGAGCACTCTTGGAAGGGCTGAAGAAGGAAATAGAAGATAAACTAGCCAAAAGATTTCAAAAGGATAAAAAAATAATTCACTGAAGAGAATAGCTCTTTAAAAAAGGAAAATTGAACAAATGGAAAAGGAACCACAAAGCCTAACTGGGAAAATGGGACAAATGGAAAAGGAAGTACAAAAATTAACTGGAGAAAATAATTCCTTAAAAGGAATAATTGGGCAGATGTAAAAAGGGATACAATAATTAACTGAAGAAAACAATTTGATAAAAAGTAGAATTGGTCAAATAGAGGCTAAAGACTCGATAAGACATCAAGAATCAGTCAAACAAAATCTAAAGAATGAAAAGATAGAAGAAAATAGAAAATATGTAATTGGAAAAACAACTGACCTGAAAAATAGATACAGGAGAAAAAAATTTAAGAATTATTGCCTACTAGAAAGTCATGAAGAAAAACAGAGCCTGGACAATATCTTCCAAGAGATCATCAACGAAAATTGCACAGAAGTTCTAAATCCAGAGGGCAAAAGAGTCATCAGAAGAATTTCCTGCTCATTTCCCAAAAGGGATGCCAAAATAAAACCACCAAGGTATACTGTTGCCAAATTCCAGAACTATCAAGTGAAAGAGAAAATTCTACAGGAAGCCAGAAAAAGAAACCACTCAATTTTTGAGGAGCTCACTCAGGATCACACAGGACCTTGGAGCCTCAACATTAAAAGATGGAAGAAATGGGACTGTGAAATTCCCTAAGGCAAAGGGGATGGGATTACAATCAAGGATCAATTACCCAGCAAAGTTCAGGTTAACATTTCAGGCAAGGAGAGGCAAATTCAATGAAATAATGGATTTCCAGACCTTCCTGATAAAAAGTACAGATCTTAATAGAAAATTCCATCTTCAAATTCAGGTCTCAAGAGAGGCATAAAAAGGTAAACAGGGGAAAAGAAAAACTTCTTCAGTATGGGCAAACTATTTTAAGATGATACTTGTTAATCTTGAAAATGGTATATCTACTATGAAATATAAAAGTGAAATATATAGATTGAGGGAGCATGTATAAAGTAAATGATTTGCTGATAAAAACATGATTTAAGAATGAACATGATTTAAGAATGGGAAGGGATTATAACAGCAGAGGCGAAAAGGAGGAAGCAGAAAAAGGTAAATTATGTCACAGGTAGAAGCACAAAATTATTTTAGAGTAGGGGGAAAGTGGGGAGAGAGCTGAGCATTGTTTGAGAGGCACTCTCATCTGATTTGGTTCAAGGAAGGATAAAACAACTTAATTAAGTATATAAATCTAATTAGCTCTATAGGCATCAGGAAGGGAAAGGGAAAATAAAAGGGAGGGGAGCCTAAAAGGAAGGAAAGAAGTAGTAAGGGTAAAGGGAAGTAAAAGGGAGGGGGTTGAAAGAATGAAGGAAAAATTGTGGGAGATGGTGGTCAAAAATTAAAACTCTGTTGTGGAGGGGGTGGGAGAAGGGAGAACTAAAAGCACAAATGGTGGGAAAGAGAATAAAAGGAAAGACAGATAGTAATCATGACTGTGAATGTGAATGGGATGAACTTTCCCATAAAATGGAGATGGATGGCAGAATGGATTAAAAACCATAATCCACGAATACGTTGCTTACAAGAAACATATTTTAAATTGGGGAAAACACACAAGGTAAAGGCAAAAGATTGGAGCAGAATATATTGTGCTTCAACTGATGCAAAAAAAAAAGGGGTAGCAATTCTAATCTCAGACAAAGAGGAAGCAGATATAGATCTTTTCAAAAGAGTTAAGAAAACTATATCTTGCTAAAAGGCACCATAGAAAATGAAGCAATGTCATTACTAAACATATATTCTCCATGTGGTATAACATCCAGATTCTTAGAGGAGAAGTTAAGAGAGTTAAAGGAAGAAATAGGCAGCAAAATTATACTAGTGGGAGACCTCAGCATCCCTCTCTGAACTTGATAAATCTAACATCAAAATAAATAAGAAAGAAGTTAAGGAGCTGAATAAAACTCTGGATAAGGGAGATATAATAGATCTCTGGAGAAAATTGAATGGGGACAGATAGGAATATACCTTTTTCTCAGTGGTACATGGAACATATACAAAAATTGACTATATACTAGGGCATAAAAACCTTACAATCCATTGCAGAAGGGCAGAAATAGTCAATGTCTCCTTTTCAGGTCATGATGCAATAA
The DNA here is from genome assembly GCA_028658325.1 of Potorous gilbertii. Taxonomy (NCBI): domain Eukaryota; kingdom Metazoa; phylum Chordata; class Mammalia; order Diprotodontia; family Potoroidae; genus Potorous; species Potorous gilbertii. The sequence goes on from CM053769.1 coordinate 143,811,641, forward strand.
AAACTACATGTAATAAAAGGCCATGGAAGAATAGACTAAAAATTAAGTGGAAGCTAAATAATCTAATCCTAAAGAATGAGTGGGTTAAACAACAAATCATAGAAACAATCAGTAAATTCATTCAAGAGAATGACAATGATGAGGCAACCTTCCAAATCTTATGGGATATTGCAGAAGCATTTCTGAGGGGAAGATTTATGTCTTTGAATGTATACATGAATAAATTAGAAAAAGAGATCAATGAATTAGGCATGAAGCTGAAAAAGCTCAAAGAGGAACAAACTGAAAATTCCAAAGCAAATAAAAATTAGAAATCTTGAAAATCAGAGAGATTAATAAAATTGAAATTAAGAAACCTGTGGAACAAATAAATAAAACTAAGTGTGTGTTTTATGAAAAAAACAATAAATTTGATAAGCTTTTGATGACCTTGATTAAAAAAAATGAGAAAACCAAATTATGAATGTCTAAAATGAAAGGGGTAAACTCACCTCCAATAAAGAGGAAATTAAAACAAAATTTATGCCCATAAATGTGACAATCTAAATGAGGTGGATCATTATTTAAAAAATATATAAATTTCCCAGATTAAGAGAAGAGGAATTTAAATACTTAAACAACACCATCTTAGAAATAGAAATTGAACAGACATCAATGAACTCCATAGGAAAACATCTCCAGGGGCAGATGGATTTAAAAGTGAATTCTATCAAACATTTAAAGAGCAGTTAATTCTAATACTATATAGACTATTTGGGAAAATTGAGGAAGGAGTCCTCCCAAATTCTTTATATGATACCAATATCGTTTTGATACATAAACTAGGACGAGACAAAACAGAGAAAGAAAATTATAGGTCAATTTCTCTCATGAAGATAGATGCAAAAATTTTAAGGAAGATTTTAGCAAAAAGAATAAAGCAGCTTATCATGAGATTAATACTGTGTAAACAGGAAGGATTTATACCAGGAATTCAGGGTTGGTTCAATATTGGCAATACTATTAGCATTATTGATCATATCAACAACAAATCTAATGGCAAACATATGATTATCTCAATAGATGCAGAAAAAACCTTTGACAAAATGCAAAACTCATTTCTATTAAAAATACTGGAGAGCATAGGAATAAGTGTAACTTTCCATAAAAAAATTATGCAGTATCTACCTAAAACCTTTGGCAAGCAATACAGGCAATAAAGATAAGCTAAATTCATTTCCAATAAGATCAGGGGTGAAACAAGGTTGTCCATTATCACCACTGTTATTCAATATTGTTATTAGATATGCTACCTGTAGCAATCAGAGGAGGAAAAGAAATTGAATGAATTAGAATAGGAAAAGAAGAAACTAAGTTATCACTCTTTGCAGATGATATGATGATATACTTGGAGAATCCCAGAGATTCAAGTAAAAAGCTACTTGAAATAATAAACAACTCTGACAAATTTGCAACCCACACCAACCTTCTGCATTTCTATATATTACCAACAATGCCCAACAGCAAGAGATAGAAAGAGAAACCCCATTTAAAGCTAGGGTAAATACTATGCAATATTTGGGAGTCTACCTGCCAAAATAAATCCAGGAACTGTATGAACACAATTGCAAAATACTTTTTGCACAAATAAAGTCAGATACAAGTAAATGAGAATACATCAGCTGCTTGTGGGTAGGACAAATCAATACAAAAAAATGACAATTCTATCTAAATTAATTTACTTATTAATTCCTTGCCAATCATACTATCAGATAATTATTATCTAGAGCTAGAAAAAAATAATAATAAAATTCCTCTGGGAGAAAAAAAAAGTCCATAATATCAAGGGAACTAATGAAAAGAAATGCTAGGGAATGTTGCCTAGCTCTATCAGATCTCAAATTGTATTATAAAGCAGCAATTATCAAAACCACTTGGTACGGGCTAAGAAACAAAAGGGTAGACGAGTGAAATAAGCTAGGTAGTCAAGACACAGTAGTCAATGAATGTAGCAATCTACTGTTTAATAAACCCAAGGACCCCAGTTTCTGGGATAAGAACTCACTGTTTGACAAAATTTGCTGGTAAAACTGGCTAACAGTGTGACAGAAACTGGGCATAGGCCAATGCCTGAGACCATATACAATAATAAATCCGAACTGATAAATGATCTAGGTATAAAGATTAATATTTTAAACAAATTAGTGGAGCAAGGAATAGTACATTTATTAGATTTATGGAGAAGGGAAGACTTTTTGACTAAAGCGGAGATAGCATTATGAAGTACAAAATGTATAATTTTGATTACATTAAACTGAAAAGTTTTTGCACAACTAAACCCAATGCAACTAACATTAGGAGGGAAGCAGAAAACTGGGAAAGAATTTTTTGCAATTAGTGTCTGGGATAAAGGTCTCATTTCTAAAATATGTAGAGAACTGAGACAAATGTGCAAGATTAGAAGTCATTCCCCAATTGACAAATGGTCAAAGGATATGAACAGGCAGGTTTCAGAGGAAGAAATTCCAGGTATCTATAGTCATATGAAAAAATGTTATAAAACACTATTGATTAGAGAGATGAAAATCAAAACAACTCTGTGATACCACATCATACCTATCAGACTGGCTAACATGACAAAACAGGAAGATGATAAATGTTGGAGAAGATGTGGCAGAATTGAAACACCAATTCATTCATTGTTGGTGGAGCTGTGAGCTGATCCAACCATTCTGGAGAGCAATGTGAAACTATGCCCAAAGGGCTATAAAAATGTGCATACGGTTTGACCCAGGAATATCACTTAGAGGACTATATTCCTAAGAGATCATAAAAATGGAAAGGATCCCACATATAAAAAAAAATTATAGCAACACTCTTTGTGGTAGCCAAAAAGTGAAATCAAGGGGATGCCCATCAATTGGGGAATGACTGAATACATTTGTAGTATATGAATGTAATGGAGTACTATTGGGCTATAAGAAATGAAGAACAGGAAGTGTTCAAAGAGGCCTACAAAGAATTATATGAAATGCTGCTGAGTGAAAGGAGCAGAACCAGGAGAACTTTGTACACAGCAACAACCAGTGTGAGAATTTTTTCTGGTAGACATAGAACTTCCTTGCAATGCGAGGACTTAAAAAAATCCCAGTGGTCTTTTAAGGCAAAATGCCTTCCACATCCAATGAAAGAGCTATGGAATTCAATCCCAGAATATAGCAGATCATTTTCTTTTGTATTAGGTTTTGGTTTGTTTTATGATTTCTCTCACTTATTTTATTTCTTCTGTGCTACATGACTATGGTGAAAATGTATTTAATAGGAATGTATGTATAAAACCTATTTAAAATTTTATGCCATCCAGGGGAGGAAGGGGGGAGGTGGGGAAAGAGAGTGAGAGAGGGAAAAAAAAACCTAAGTCATATGGTAGTGATTGTAGAACATTAAAAATAAATGAAATAATGTAAAAAATAAAAATACACACAAATGCATACATATACATTTATCCACACATATACACACATATGTATGTATACATATAATTATGTATATATTTTTATTCTATAGACTGCTAATAACAGAGGATACTATAAGTGAAAAACAATTGGAGTGGGAGTAAGATTGTAGAGAAAATAATCTGCAAAATTTAAGCATATCTCTTGAAGACTTAAAGTACTGAACTGTGCCATGATGAAAGAATTATTTTTCAGGGAAGATCCTCTACTTACCCATTCCCAAAGGGAATAGATATTTTTGCTTATTGGAACAATGCTTCACCTTTTAAATCCCCCCTTATTTGTTAAATCATCTTTGTATACAAATATTTGGGAGATAGTATTTATTTACTAATCATTTATTAAGAATGTGAGAAGCTTTCTGCTCCTCTTTTTCCACCCTCTATTCTCACCATCATATTCAAGTTGAAACAGTTAATGCAGTAACTTTAGGAAAATGCCATGCATGTTTCAATCCACATCAAAATAAAATTGTATCTCTATTCTGAAAGAAGTGTTCACTGGGAATTCAGTAAGTTCCCCCCTACCAATGGAGAATAATGGGTTTGAGGAAAAAAAAAAGTTTTCTTGGCCAGGCTCTACCATTTCCAAGCTGTTGCCTAACATATCTGGTCTTCCATTTCCCTATCATTAAAGATTATAACATTATGTGAGAATAGTAATTTGTAGACCTTAAAATGCTGTATAAACTCAATTCAACCAATCTTTATTGAATACCTCCTATTTACAATTTACTGTACCTCCTATTTACAATTTACTGTAGGTAATGCTACAGGTTCAAAAGTAAAAAAAAAAAAATCCCGTAAAATCTTGATCTCTAGGAATTATTGACATAACAGGTGAATTTCCATGAAAATAAATTATTATAATCTCAGAAAAGATTGTAGGCAATTGTCACTAAATAAAGGATTTTAGAAAAAAATATATATATATATGTATATATAACCAGGAAACACATCTTAAGAAATTTATCAGCAAATAAAGTATGGTTATCTATCAGATGACAGACACAGCTGTCACTGGGTTTGTACTCTAAACTTTTTTTTTCCAGCTTCATTAGCTTCCACCTGGATAGAACATGAAGATTTGGTGTTCCTCTAGCCTAATTTCTGAGAAACTAGAGTGGTCATCCTCTCTGTAATTAGACTTTAGAACAAAATTTTAGAAGACCGTTGTAACAATTTTCATAATATCTTTACTGGATAACTCTAAAAAACAATCTGAAGAATAAGATCAATTGGTTGTGATTATGTTGCTTGTAGCAATCAGTACAAAATCATGTTTCAGGGAAAGTTACGGCAGGGGCTGTGGAAGGGGAATTATAGTCAGGGGAATAAGATAAATGTGTCCCTATTTCTTTTAATATGCTTGAGACTTAGGTAGATTTTCACAGAATGGTCATGTAATCAAGTAAATACTTAAAGAAATGGGACTTATTAGATACATTGACTTCACATGGAAAGACTGAAACCTAAAATTTCACATCTAGACAGAGGAAAAAATGCAAAAGACTGTATCAAGATCTTTTTTCGTAATTGGTTTTCTTAAGTACCTTATCAAACCAATGACATGTCCAAACCCCATTTTTTGTTTCGATACATGTGAGAAACACTTCCCTACAAACTGTTGCCATGCCCATGGGCTTCTTTCTGATAAGGGACAGAGAACTCAAGATAATTGGTTTACTAAAACTCAGGCCAATAGGTTCTTTTTACATAGAATATACATTTGAGCTGAGGTATCAGCTGTCTTATGATCTTTCACTTTTTGAGACCTAGAAGACAGACAAAGAAGGAAGGAAGGAAGGGAGGGAGGGAGGAAGGAAGAGAGGGAAAGAAAGAAAGAAAAAGAAGGAAAGAATGAAAAGGAAGGAACCTCTGCTCCCCCAAAAGAGAAAAATGAGAAGAGGAAAAATATAATAGAACAGACCTGCAATTCTGATCAGAAGGAAATTTGTGTCTAAGTAGAATCATCCAGGAAACTTACAGTATTGGAATAGTAGAACATGTGAGATGAAAGAGAGGGAGAGACAGGGGGAAGGGGGTTAAATAAATAAATCTGAGAGTCATCTGCTAAGAAATGATAATTAAATCAATGGGAAAAAAATTAATGAGTTCATCAAGTGAGATGATTTAGAAGGAGAAGAGGACCAAGAACAGAACTTGATTACCGGTGATAATCTAGATGAAAATTTACCAAAGGAGATAGAGAAGTGGGCAGAATAGGATAAGACAAACTAGAACAGAACTGTGCCATGAATACCTAAGGAGGAAATGTTATCTAGGAGGCAGTGATGGACAATGTCAAAGTTGGACAAAAGGTTAAGAAGGATGAGGATTGGGAAAAAACTGTCTAATTCGGCAATCAGGAAATCAGTGGTAGCTTTGAAGACAACAGTTTCACTGAATGAAGAGGTCAGGAGCCAGACTATGGAGGGTTTAGAAGGGAGCAAAGAGTTAATCACGGTTTTCAGGTAAACCACTAATTTTTAAGTTATCTCTCTCAGACTGATTCTTCAGGACAGTTATTTTTCCAATGAGATATTTCCCATTGTCTGCTATTTTTTCATTCTTTTGGTTTTGTTTTATAATTTCTTGGTTTCTCATAAAATCATTAGCTTCCACGTGCTCCATTCTAATTTTTCCTCCACCTCTCTGATCTAATTTTCAAAATTCTTTTTGAGCTCTTCCATGGCCTGAGACCATTACATATTTTTTGGGAGGCTTCAGATGTAGAAGACTTAATCTTGCCATCTTCATCTGATTGTATGTTTTGCTGTCCCTCATCTGAAAAGTTGGAAGAATAAATCCTTTCATCAAGAAAGTAATCTTCTATAGTTTAATTCTTCCCCTTTCAGGCCATTTTCTGAGCCACTTATTTAACGTTTGGGTCCTTTGTCAAGTGTAGAGTATTCTGCTCTAGACTTCAAGGTTTTATACAACTGTTCCCTGAGATAACTTTAGGGACCTGTAAGTTCTCAGTTCCTCCAAGGTGGCACAATCAAAGAAGAGGAGTTTCCTCCTCTCTTGACCTGCCCTCTGGTCTGTGAGCAACCACAAGCACTGTTTTCTGCCTTGGAACTAACAGAAATATTTCCTCTCCACAGTCACCACCAGCTCCACCACACTAGCTCCCAGGACCACCACTTAGGACTGAAACCCAGATCAGCTGCTTGATTCCCTCAGAGTCTTTAGGCCAATGGCTCCAAAAGTAGACACTGTTGCCAAAAGTTGTTGCCACTGCCCTGGGGCCTGGATGTACTCCTCTCTCACCCAAGAGAAAGAGCTTTTTTATTGATCTTTGAAGCTCTCTTTGGGGTTCATGGGTTTAAAAATCTGAAAACTACAAGTTACCCAACATTGAGGTCCCAGATTTAACAAGAAGCAGAGAATTTTGTTTCATACCCATATCTACTGACTGCACATCCATTGTTGTGTACATAACATTATGAGATGCATAAATTTTAAAGCAAAGGAAAGTAAGACAGATGAAGATATAGAAATGCTTGGAAATATGAAATTGGGAAAATGAGGAAGCTTATGACTAATAGTCTTGATTTTTTTCAGTAAATCAGAAGGACATTGCATAAGCAAAATATCATTAACCTAGAAAATCAATGACTTGGTCACATAAATTTCCTGTGGGGACTTGAATGGTGGCTAAGAGGCACAGTGGAAAGAGTTATGGGCCTGCAGTCAGGAGGAACTAAGTTCAAATTTGCCCTCAGACATTTACTAGTAGTTTGACCCTGGGCATGTCTCTTAATCCTCTTTTGCCTGAGCTTCCTCATCTGTGAAATGAGATGGAGAAGGAAATGGCAAACCATCCCAGTATCTTTACTAAGAAAATCCCAAAAGGGTAAGGAAGAGTCAGATATGACTGAATCATGACTAAAGAATGACATGCATAAGCAATTAAACTTATTATACCTTGCACAGAGGGCAGAACTAGATACAATGATGGATGATATAAGGAAATAGATTGAATATCATTGTAACAGAAGCAACAACTCCTAGTAACTGAAAACTGTAGAGATAGGCTACTACCTAAAGTAATGAGTTCCCTGTGCCTGAAAGTATTTAGAAGTTAGTCACTTGTTAGGAATTTTATAAAGGTGACCAGTCATTCATTGGATTTAATGACTTGTAAGTTACTTTCTAGCTCTGAGATCTGAGGTATCTAGAAATCCTTAGACTTCTATGGAATATCTTCCTTTCTCTCTTTTAAAGTAACTTGAGATGGAGGACAAAGTAAGGGAAAACTCTCTTTGGAACTGGATACCTCAAAATTGGGTAGCAATTCTTAACTTAGACCCCTAAATCTTTTGCAAACACATTTGAAAACATGATTCCTTGTCTTGTTAAAAGCAGGAAATAACTTGTTTTGATCTTTCAAAATAGAGTATAAATTTTTTGTTAAATTTTTTTGTTAATTTTTCGTTAAAATCTTTAAGATCAAGTTCATTTAAAGTTTTAAGCTTCTAGATCTAACAAGGGCTATGTATTCTCCAGTAGAAAAAATTATCTCAAAGGCTACATTATTTTTTTGCTCATTAATACAGGAAGCAATAATATCCTCACAGTGAATCTAAATCTCCTGTCATTGCCAGGGATATCATGGTAATCAGTCAGTGTACTTTGAAACTCTTCAAGGTGGGCTGGTAGTAAATAATGTCAACATCTATATTTTTCATTTTCTTTGGACAGTTAATTTACATCTCCTATAAATGTAAATCTTTCCCACGTGTGACTAGTTTAACTCCAGTATGGTAGAGAATATTTACAACTTCAGGAAGGTTTGCTTGTCTTCTCTTTTGTCACTTGCTGGCACAATAAACAGCTGAGGCAGACATGCCAATGTGAACAGGAATGATGTAGTGATCAAGGCTGCTTCTTGGATTCGGTGTGATTTTTTGAGATGTACATTCTTTCCTGAGAAATAGAGCACTATCTCCTTTTCAATAATGCTAACGTTCAAGAACTCAAACTTGTGTAGTGCTAAAAAGTTTGTGAGGCGCAGAACATTAGAACATAATTATTCCATTTGATCTTCACAGGCCTATGAAGGAGATGGTATTATACCCATTTTATAGGTAAGGAGATGGAGACAGAGTCATTAAGTGACTTGGCCATGATCAGGTAGTAACTAGCTTAGAAATTTCAATCTTAATATTGATGACTCCAATTCTAGTATTCTACTATAGTGTCTGACCTCTTCAATAATAAATGAAGTCTGAAAGGATCTATGATTTCTTTAGTGAGATTTGTAGGAAGGCTTGCTTCATCATTGAAACATATGACATGGTCAATCATTCTTACAGAGTTGTCTGAAGCATGTAAAATTTAAATGACTTTCCCAGGATCTTGCAACTGGTAAATATCATAGAACAGATTTGAACCTAGGTCTTGCTGACCAAAATCATTCTGATATCCACTAAAACAAAGTATAATAATAATTTAATTGGCAGTTACACAGGGTTTAAAATTTTACAATTTTTTCACATACTTTAACTCATTTGAGTCATATAACACACATCGAAAGTATATACTTATGTTTAATCTATGTATTAAGAAACTGAGATTTAGAAAGGTTAAGTTTCTTGTTGGAGATATCTTTCATCTCAGTTATTCCTGACTCTAGGTCCAAAATTCTTCATGAACTTTTCCTTTTTCCTATAACACTCTTTAGGTTTATTACTGAAAGTAGATTGAACATGTAACTAAAGGACTGGTATTTAACCTTTGAATCAATAACCAGTTACCATTAGTTTCTGTCCAAGAAAGTTGAGATTTTGTAATTTTTCAAATAGTAACTAACAGTCAGTAAAGTGCACATGGGACTGGAAGTACCTACTTTGGATTTGAAAAACGTTGTTTCTAGTTAATTAAATATTTACTACTATATACATAAATTCATGAAGAGAATATACAGACACAAGCAAAACCTGCTCTTACTCCACCCACAGTTCATGATAAAGAAATATAAAATTTATCTAAGGCATGGGATAAAGGAGAAATCCAAAATGATTTAAGATTGAGGGAGGAAAATAAATAAAAGTTAACAGTAGTGGAAATGATGGGATATTATATGGATGATGTGATACCTTGTCTATGTGTGGGAAAATTGCAAGAATTTTAAAAAGAAGAGATGAGATAAATGCATTTAAGTCCTGGGGAATTATGGGAGATGCCTGCTCCAAATACAGGGATATAGGAAATAGATTGCCAGGTTCAGGATATAGCTAGTTATTTCCACATTGGTAAAACGAAGGGTTGGACTAGAAAGCTTCTAAGGTCTAGCTTTAATGTTCTGTGTTCTAACAAAAGATTGAGGCACAGATACCAAATACCAGTGATCAGTGGAAGTACTGGTATAATACAGCATTTTGTAGTTCCAAAACACTTTTTATAAATGCCATATTTTGGTTCTTAATGGTAATTCTATTTCAGTATGTATTGTTATTGTGATATGATCTGCATTTTAAATATAAGGAAAATTCCCTTTGGGGAAAAAAAAATGAAATGGCCCTGATAAAGTCCTATCGCTGGTAAGACCCAATGATAGAACTTAAATCCAGACCTATTGACACCCAGTTGAGGGCTCTTTTCAGTAAACCAAGATATATATAAATGTGATCCTAGGTTTCATTGTGTCATTGGGGCATCATTTTGCCACAGAAGCTCCCCATGCTATCTAGCGTTCCATGGTTTTGCTGATATAGAAGAAAAAATGATCTTGGGATCAATAATAGTCAGATTAGAAAACCCTGTCCTCCATCCTCAAATTTACAAACGTGCTTCTTAATGTTCACATTAAGTTTGTGTGTTCATTGTGAAAAGGAAAAGGCATACACCTTTCCAGGTGCTTCATCAAAAATAAAATATTTCAGCTGGATAAGAGGTGGCTAAATAGTTTAACAGATACAATACTGTACCTGGAGTCAGAAATCCTTGACTTCAAATCCAGTCTTGGATATTTACTAGCTCTTTGACCCTGAGCAAGGCATTTAACATCAGTGGGCCCCATTTTCCTCATCTGCCAAGTAGGGATTCTAGTATCACTTATTTCCCAGGGCTGTTGTGAGGGTCTGATTTAATACTTGTAAAGCACTTTGCAGGCTGTAGAAAACAACGCCAATGTTATTGTTGATGTTGTTAATTTGTTTGTTCAGTGATTTTTCAGTTGTGGCTACCTCTTCATGACTTCCTTTGAAGGTTTTTTGGCAAAGATAATGATATGATTTGTCATTTCCTTTGCCAGCTCATTTTACAAATGAGGAAACTGAGGCAGAAAGGGGTAAGTGACTTTCCCATGGTCACATGGCTAGTAAGGATTTGAGGCAATATTTAAACTAATGTCTTCCTGCCTCCAGTACTGTTATAAACAGCAGCAGCTGTAGCATATACAACACAATATGTTAGAAGACAGAACAAAGAATTTTATAAATTTTGAAATATGGAATATCACACTATAGAACATTATACATCAGACCTAGAAAGGAGTTTAGAATATAAATAATAGAGCTCATAAGGGCCTGAGACTGAGTAGTCTACCCTTCTCTTTTTGGCAATAATTATTAACTTAAAAGACTGTGTGTTTTATTGGAAAGAAAGTTATTTTTGGAGTCATAGGTAACTTGGCTTCAAGCTGTACCTCTCACACAGGCAAAGATAAATTACTCTATTTTTGAGCCTCAGCTTCCTTTACTGCAAAATGGATACCTTTATTTCTCAAAGTATGGACTTCTTTGAGGAGATAATGTATTCAAAGTTCTATATAAGTATTTTGATTTTTTCATATAAAGGCCTATATTTTGAAATATAGTTTTATTTTTATTTTTCTTGCTGAATAAGCTAAACAATTGAACTCCTTCCACCACCACCCATTCCCACTAATGCTTTTGCCATCATGTAGATGTACCACAGGTGCCAGTATACTATAGAGGCTTTGCTGACTTCATCACTTTCACAGCTCTGGATGATTAACTCTCCCTTAAATTGAGAATGGCCTATAAATACATGAATTATTTTAAAGCTATTACAATTTTTTTTCTGCTCAGATGTTTTGTCAAAAATGAACCAGTTTTTTAAAATAGGAAATAGGCTTACATATCTTTTTTACAAATATCATAAACATATTGCTGAAAGAGAGCAGAATTTTACTAAATTAATTTTCATAATTTTCATTTCACTTATTTATTTATCCAAGCTGAGAATTGAACCCATTCTGAGTTCAATATAATGGTAATTGCTTAGAGTTGCTGAATTACCAAAGGGCTTTTTCCATCCCCCTACTTTGAAGGATCTCATTCACATACTTGCACGCGCACACACATACACACACACACACACACACACACACACACACAAACTCACTCAGAGGCATATTGTATCATTAATTAGTTGAGTGTCCAATGACTATCCCTAAAGTTTTATTGCCTACTCTTACCAATTCTTTTAACACTTATCATTGAGGGATATCCTGAGGGCCAAATGAGATAAATGATTTGTAATCATATATTGTTATGCAAATATGATGATTTTAGTAGTAGCAGCAGTAAATAGTGGTATAACTTATAGAATGATAAGGTATATACTAATGTTTTCAGGTGTTGCAAATCATCAAGACAAAGCAACAGTCATTTAACTAGTCAAAGGGTATTTTTATAGTGTTTGCTCCGTGCCAGTGAGTATATTAATTGCTGCGAGTACAAAATAAAAGGGCAAAATCACCATACCTGACTTCAAGTAATTCACATACTAATGGAAGATATAATAGGTAAACATCTGTATATCCACAAGATATATATGTATATGTGTATGTTATATGTATTTATGGGGGGGGAAGGGAGAGAATGCAATTAGGTAATTTAAGAGGGAAGGTACTAGTAATTTCAAAAGAAAGTGGTGGGGAAATAAAGGTATTAAGAAAGGATTTAATCAAGGGAAGTTAAGAAGCAGAGAGGAAGAGAGGGGGCATTATTGTTAATATGGACAGCCAGGAAAAATGCATAAAAGTAGAGGTGGAGTATCCTGTGTGAGCAACAGCAAAAAGGCTGACATAGCTAAATCTTAGAGTTTGTGGGGCAAAATACAATAAGACTGGAAAGGTAGGAAGGGTCCAAGTTATGAAAAGCTATAAATTCCAAGCACATGAAAATATATTTGATCTTTCAAGCAAGAGTGTCACAGTAGTTTACTAAATTATGAGTTTGGGGGGGTCAGATAGTTATACTTCAGGAAAATCCTTTTGAAAAATATGTGCAAGATGTATTATAACAAGAAGAAAATAGAGACACTAGTAAAAGAAAAAAATTACAAACCCAAAATAAATCATTAAACACAAATTCATTAAAAGAAAATAATTGAACTAATATATAAAACTAGGCAGTCATTTTTAAATAAAACAATAAAATGGAGGAAAAATTTGTAAATTTTATTTTAAAAATCAAGAAGAAAATTAAATTACCAGTATCAGGATGTCTTTGTACTATAACTGAACGTACGATCAGATGCTATTTGGAAACTCCATTGCCTCCTTTCAAGGACAGAGATGAGCACTTTATGTCATGAGAAAGTGATCATACCTCTCTAAAGATTATACCACCTTGGAGATCTAAAAACATCCAAACCCATAGAACTAGCTCTCAAAAATGTAGTGCAAAAAATTCTGAAGCTCGAAATACTATTTCTGCCCTGCCATAACCCCACAATGGGTACTGAACCTCAACATTTTCATAAAATTCCAAATCAAGAAATAGGTTGAAAAAAATGAGCAATGTAATAATAAAAAGGATAGAAAGAAAGAAAGGAAGGAAGGAAGGAAGGAAGGAAGGAAGGAAGGAAGCACTAAGAAGGGAGAAAAAAGAAAAAATAATCTGAACATACAATACTATTACAGTGCCAACGAAGATCAAATCATAAACTCAGAAGAAGACAATGAAGTCAAAATACTTTTAAGCAAAGCATCAAGGGAAAAATATTAACTTGAGAAAAAGCTCAATAAAAATTCCTGGAAAAGATAAAATTATTTTCAAAAAATCAAATAAGATTGGCAAAGGTAAAATTTTGTTATAACTCAAAGACAGGGAGGAGCAGCGCCAAGATGGTGGAGTAGAAAGATGCACATACTCTAGCTTTTCCCCCACAGCCCAGAAAATACCTGTAAAAAAGACTCTCAACAAATTCTACAGCAGCAAAAGCCACAGAATGAGAATAGAGGAGATTTCCAGCCCAGGGAGACCTGGAAGGGCAACTGAGAGATCTTTCACACCAGATGTGGAGTAGATCACAGCCGTGGTCACACAGCCCTGGGAGGAGTAGGGCCAGTGCAATCCTGGGGGGTGAGGGGGAATCCCTGGCGGCAGCAGCAGAGGTTCCCAGATCCCTCAACCCACAAATGCCAGAAGCAGCTTCAAAGATCAGTGAGAGGGCTTTTTCACCTCCATGAAAAGGGAGCAGGATCCTCCCCTAGCCCCAGTCCCGGGTGGTGGCAGTGGCGGTGGCAGTGGCAGTAGCAGCAACAGCAGCAGGAGCAGGTAGCATGACTGCAACAGGCAGCAGGCAGGGTTCATTGATCCATTGTGGAAGACATCAGCTTAAAACCTCTGGGGAAACTGAGCAGCTGATCTTAACTTCAGCCCTGGGAGGCACACCAACCCCTCCTAAAGCCTCTGGAGGAAATGAGCTGTTTATCTGAACCTCAGCCATGAGTGGTAGCCCCTCCTCCAATAAAAACCCCTGACAGAATTGAGCAACAGATCTGAATCTCAGTCAGTAGCCAGGCCAGGGAATAAACTCCCCTTCCTGCATTGTGCCACCTTGAAGGATCTGAGAACTTAGAGGTCCACAGAGTATATCCTACTCTTGACAAAGGACCCAAAAGTAACATAACTGGCTGGGAAAATGCCCAAAGAAGGGGAAAAAATTGGACTATAGAAGATTGATTTCTTGCTGAACAAGGATTCTCTCCTATCCTCTCAGGTGAGGAAGAACAATGTTTCCCATCAGGTAAAGATGTAAAACTCAAGGATTCTGCACCCAAAACCTCCAAAATAAATATGCAATGATCACAGATCATGGAAGAGCTCAAAAACAACTTTGAAAATCAAGTAAGAGATGTGGAGGAAAAATTGGGAAGAGAAATGAGATGCAAGAAAAGCATGAAAAGTGAGTCAACAATTTGTTAAAGGAGACCCAAACAAATGCTGAAGAAAATAACACCTTGAAAAATAGGCTAACTCAATTAGCAAAAGACATCCAAAAACCTAGCGAGGAAAAGAATACTTTAAAAAGTAGAATTAGCCAAATGGAAAGGGAGGCTCAAAAGCTCACTGAAGAAAATAGTTCTTTAAAAATTACAATGTGGGGAGGAGCCAAGATGGTGGAGTAGAAAGATTCACATATGCTAGCTCCTAACCCACAGCCCATAAAATACCTGTAAAGAAGAACACCCAACAAATTCTGGAACAGCAGAAGCCACACAACAACGGAGTGGAAGAGATTTCTGTTCCAGAGAGCCCTGAAAAACCGACACGAAAGGTCTGTCATGCACCAGACCCGCAGCAGAGCCCAGCCCTGCCTTGGCCATGTGGCACCAAGAGAGCAGATCCGAGCAGGCTTCAGGGACAGAGTCTCCAGTGGCCCTGCAGGTCCCCCCACCCACAGGCACCAAAGGTCAGTGAGAGAGCCTTTGTGGCTGGCCAAGAGGGGAGTAGGGTCTCTCCATAACGCAGGCCCCCTCGGGAGGCAGAAGCAGAGGCAGCAGTAGACAGGGGCTCCCAAAGCAGGCAGGAGCTCAGATCCATTGTTGAAGGTCTCCACATAAACCAACTGAGAGAACTGAGCCCCTGGTGGAGGCCCTGCCTACACCAGAGCAGTTGAACCTAATCTCACACTGCAACCCTGCCCCCACCTGAGCACCTGAATTTCATCTCACACCGAATATCAGCCCTTCCGCTGCTGAAAGCCTTGATGCAGGGAAGCAGCATTTGCATCTCAGACCCCAAAGCACTAGCTGGGCAGATCTGGAGCTGAGGTGGGAGGGGAAAAGGAATCTGGGAAGTCAAGTTATTGGCTGGGAAAATGCCCAGAAAAGGGGAAAAAAATAAGACCATAGAAGGTTACTTTCTTGGAGACCAGATATCTCCTCCCTTCCTTTCTGATGAGGAAGAACAATGCTTACCATCAGGGAAAAACATAGAAGTCAAGGCTTCTGTATCCCAAAGATCAAAAATAAATATTCTGTGTGCTCAGGCCATGGAAAAGCTCAAAAAGGATTTTGAAAATCAAGTTAGAGAGGTGAAGGAAAAACTGGGAAGGGAAATGAGAGAGATGCAAGAAAAGCATGAAAATCAGGTCAACACCTTGCTAAAGGAGACCCAAAAAAATGCTGAAGAAAATAACACCTTGAAAAATAGGCTAACTCAATTGGAAAAAGAGGTTCAAAAAGCCAAAGAGGTGAAGAATGATTTCAAAAGCAGAATTAGCCAAGTAGAAAAAGAGGTTCAAAATGTCACTGAAGAAAATAGTTCTCTCAAAATTAGAATGGAACAGATAGAGGCTAATGACTTTCTGAGAAACCAAGAAATCACAAAACAAAACTAAAAGAATGAAAAAATGGAACATAATGTGAAATATCTCATTGGAAAACAACTGACCTGGAAAATAGATAAAGGAGAGACAATTTAAAAATTATGGGACTACCTGAAAGCCATGATCAAAAAAAGAGCCTAGATATCATCTTTCATGAAGTTATCAAAGAAAATTGCCCTGATATTCCAGAAGCCAAGGGCAAAATAAGTATTCAAGGAATCCCCTGATCACTTCCTGAAAGAGATCCAAAAAGAGAAATTTCTAGGAACATTGTGGTCAAATTTCAGAGTACCCAGGTAAAGGAGAAAATATTACAAGCAGCTACAAAGAAAAAATTCAAGTATTGTGGAAATACAATCAGGATAACTAAAGATCTAGCCACTTCCACAATAAGGGATCTAAGGGCTTGGAATATGACATTCCAGAAGTCAAAGGAACTAGGTCTAAAACCAAGGATCATCTACCCAGAAAAACTGAGTATTAATACTTCAGTGGAAAAAATGATCATTCAATTAAATAGAGGAGTTTCAAGCATTCTTGATGAAAACACCAGAGCTGAAAAGAAAATTTGACTTTCAAACACAAGAATGAGAAGAAGCATGAAAAGATAAATAGCAAAGAGAAGTCTTAAGGGACTTACTAAATTTGAACTGTTTACATTCCTACATGGAAAGACAACATTTGTAACTTTTGAAACTTTTCAGTATCTGGGTAGTTGGTGGGATTACACACACACATAAACACACACACATACATACATATGTGCATGCACACACAGAGACATAGCACAGAGTGAAATGAATAGGATGGGATCATATCTTAAAAAAAATAAAGTTAAGCAGTGAACGAGAAATGTATTGGGAGGAGAGAGGGAGAAATGGAATGGGGCAATTTATCTCTCATAGAAGAGGCAGGCAGAAGACTTTTTAGGAAAAAAGAGGGGAGGTGAGAGAAAACCATGAAGTTTACTCTCATCACATTTGACTAAAGGAAGGAATAAAATGCACACTCATTTTGGTATGAAAACCTGTCTTATAATACAGGAACATGGGGGAGAAAGGGATAAGCAGGGTAGGGGGGATGATGGAAGGGAGGGTAATGGGAGGAGGGAGCAATTTGAAATCAACACTCTTGGGCAGAGACAGGACAAAAGAGAGAATAGAATGAATGTGAGGCAAGATAGGATGGAGGGAAATATAGTTAGTCTTACACAACGTGAATATTATCAAAGCCATTTGCAAAACTACACAGATATGGCCTATATTGAATTGCCTGCCTTCCCAAAGTGAATGGGTGGGGAAGGAGGGATGGGGAGAAGTTGGAACTCAAAGTTTTAGGAACAACTGTCGAGTATTGTTCTTGCTACTAGGAAATAAGAAATATAGGTAATGGGGAATAGAAATTTATCTGTCCTACAGGACAAAAGAGAAGATGGGGACAAGGGAAGCGAGGGATGATAGAAGAGAGGGCAGATTGGTGATAGGGGAAATTAGAATGCTTGGTGTATTGGAGTGGGGTAGGGGAGAAATGGGGATAAAATTTGGAACCTAAAATTTTGTGAAAATGAATATAAAAAGTTAAATAAATAAATTTTTAAAAAAAGAAAAAATTACAATGGAGCAGATGGAAGCTACTGACTTTATGAGAAACAAAGAAATTACAAAACAAAACCAAAAGAATGAAAAGAAATGGAATATAATGTAAAATATCTCATTGAAAAAACAACTGACCTGGAAAATAGATAAAGGAGAGACTACTTGAAAATTATGGGACTACCTGAAAGCCGTGATCAAAAAGGAGCCCAGACATTGTCTTTCATGAAATTATCAAAGAAAACTGCCCTGATATCCTATAACCAGAGGACAAAATAAATATTGAAATAATCCACCAATCACCTCCTGATAGAGATCCAAAAAGAGAATCTGTGAGGAATATTATAGCCAAATTCCAGAGTTCTCAGGTCAAGGAGAAAATACTGCAAGCAGCTAGAAAGAAACATTTCAAGTATTGTGGAAATACCATCAGGATAACACAAAATCTAGAAGCTTTTACATTATGGAATCTAAGGGCTTGGAATATGATATTTTAGAAGTCAACGGAATTAGGATTAAAACCAAGAATCACCTACCCAGCAAAATTGAGGAGGATACTTCAGGGGAAAAAATGATCATTCCATGAAATAGAGGACTTTCAAGCATTCTTAATGAAAAAATCAGAACTGAAAAGAAAATTTGACTTCCAAACACAAGAATCAACAGAAGCATGAAAAGGTAAACTAGAAAGAGAGATTGTAAGGGACTTACTAAAATTGAATTCTTTACGTTCCTGCATGGAAAGATAAATATTTGTAACTCTTGAGAAACTTTTATCAGTATCCAGGTAGTTGGAAGGATTAGACACACACAAACATGTACACACATATACATACATACATACATATATATATATATATATATATATATATATATATATATATATATATTATACACACACACATATATATGTATAGAGAGAGAGAGAGACAGAGAAAGAGAGACACAGAGAGAGAGAGAGAGACAGAGACAGAGAGAGATAGAGAGCAAAGGGTCAGGATAGGAAGGGATCATATATAAAAAATAAAATTAAAGGCTGAGAGAGGAATATATTGCAATGCAAGGACTTAAAAACTTCCCGTGGACTCTTGAGGCAAAATGCCTTCCACATACAGAGAAAGAACTATGAAATTAGATCACAGAATGAAGCAGACTATGTTGTATCTTGTTTTATTTTATGGTTTCTCTCATTCACTGTAATTCTTCTATACAACTTGACTAAGGTGAAAATGTATTTAATAAGAATCTATGAGTAGAATCTGTATAAGATTGCATACCATATTGGGGAGGGAGTGAGAAGGGAGGGAGAGGAAAGAGGAGGGAGGAGAAAAATCTAAGATACATGGAAGTGATTGTAGAAAACTGAAAACAAATTAGAATAATTTTTTAAAAATGAAAGACAGGAAGAAAATTGTGAAAAAAACAAGATCATGGTAAAAGAGGTAGGATAAATCCTCATGAAAATAACACCTTAAAAATAGATTGGGTGAAATAGAATAGGAAATACAACATTTCCCTGATAAAAAGAATTCCTTTAAAAGTAGAAAAAGAGTTCCAACATCTCACAAAAAAAAAATTCTTCCAATCAGAATTAGGTTATTGGAAGGTAGTGATTGTGTGAGACATTGAGAGAAAATAAAATCAAAAGAATGAAAAAAAATAAAATAGTGTGAAATAGTTCATTGAAGTAGTCATCCTATAACTTTACTTGGGGAGGTTACCTTTTCATTCAGGGGGAACGGACATAAAGATTAATAAAGGCCTTTCTAATTTCACAACAGGTATTGTTCTTTATTTAAGATCCACTTCATATCGTTGTTCAGTCAACAAGGGAAATTAAGGCTGCAGAAATGGTATACCACAGTCCCTGACAAAGGGAAAAAAAGATCACCAGAGAAATGGTACACATGATTCTGTCTCGTGGTCAAAGGACAAGCAGTTTTGTTGACTGGAAGGATCTAAAACTTGTTTATAAAAGATGTGCTAGCTTACATTTTTGTTGTGTGGTGGAAAATCAGGACAATGAACTGTTGACACTAGAGATTGTGCATAGTAAGTAATGTGGAATTACTAGACAAGTATTTTGGAAATGTCTGTGAGTTGGATATTATATTGAATTTTGAAAAGGCCTGTTTTATCCTTAATGAGTTTATAATTGGTGGAGAAATCCAGGAAACTTCAAAGAAAACTATTTTCAAGGCTATAGAAGACTCTGATATGTTACAGGTGACAATGGAAGAATACATTAGCAAACCTGCATTTTAACTGGAAAATCTACTTGACAACCCAATGACTCTCCGTGTTACATCTGTAAAATTTCAGCTGAATGTGGTTCTTTTCTGATGTGCTGAACCTTATGCCAAAAGTAACTTAAATGGATTGCGTGTGAAACTTCTTGGATACTTTGGGATACTGTGTTCAGCTAGTAAGTCTTAAAACTGTAGCATAATTGTAACAGGTGCATATCTATGTTATTCTCTATACATGGGTTGTCTCGACTGGAACTTAAAACAACCATCATTCAGTAGACTGTGTGTTTTATTTATATAATAATTTTACCAGCAAAATAATCATCTTAAAATATTTTTGAGAAATGTTCTATGCTATATTTTTACTAGTATTCTCAAAGAACAAGTTGATAACTATTTTGTAAAAGTTATGAATATACTACTTATCTTGAACTAAAATAACACTTTTTTCTAACTGCATATTTCTTTTTTTGATTTCAAATATGTTAAAGTAATATAAAAGGTCAGTTATTAGACAACTCTAGCCATTATATATATATATATATATATATATATATATATATTATTTATATATATTTATATATGTGTCTGTGGGTGTATACATAGACATGTATCCCCATATATATGTACACATGGGTAAGATTTCAACAAGTTTTCAGCCCCTCTTATCTTGAATTTATTATTCAGCCTTGACTTTGGGGAAATAACAGCAAGGACAAAAACACAACTGCCTACCATTTAAGACAAAAACTAAATCTTCAAGAGCAGCTATCTAGGATAAAATTGTTCTAATAAAATATTGGCAATCAGAATTCTAAAATACATGAAGTATTCCAATTTACATATTCACCAAAATCATAGAATTTCAGACCAGAAGGGAATTAGTTGAGTGACTGGTTACTCCATCCTATACTCCAAGCTTACTAATTTACAAGAATGTTTTTAAACCTTATTTTTTATATGTCAAATGATTTGAGTGGCAGTGTCTATGATTTCCTTTGAGAGATGTGATAAGATGATTGAGTTGGTTTCCTTAATGCACATAGTGTAATGCCTTGGGATTCCAATCAATTCTTGCTATTGACTGTGGGGTCAGCACTTCTCTCTTTGGATACATAGAGCATTCATGTCTATTGAAATGAGACATCTTCATTTTCAAGGGTATGAAAACCTCCAGTCTTTTTGTATTTTGTAATTTTTTTGTAATATATTTTGTAAATTTCAGTTATAATTTTCTAATATCTTAGGATTTTGCTGCAATTTGTTTTATACCAAGTGTTTTCCTGTATCTGGACAGTGTTAGTCTGGAGATCTAAGTTCACTCATATTACAGTGATTAGAGGGAAATCATTGTGAGTTTTCTTGGGAGATAAATCTGCCTACTATGCAGGTACCTTTAGGAAATTTTGGATGGGATGACTTCTAAAGGAATTTACTAACACTAAAAATTACTTTTGTCTGCCTTAATAGACATATGCACACATTTATTACATAAATTCCTGGTTGACAAGACAGAAATATGCTAGACAAGGCGAATTCATACATTGCAAGTTTTTTCCCCCAAATGAGTAACATTTATAAACATAATACACATAAGTACTAGAAATGTTTACTGATTTTCATATCTGTTTTCCTTGAGTAATCACGTATACTCAATCAGCATATCAAGCTGAGATTTTGTTTGATCTGTTTTTATCACCTGGTGTACTTGGAGCATTCATTGTCCAGTTTTTTAGTTAAAAATCATCATCCAGGGCTTCATTACCTAAAGAAAATAAGGATGAAATTTTGCAAAAAAAAATAATATATATAGTTCATTGGAAAGCCAACTGATCTGAAAAATTGTTTGAAGAGAGAAAATTTGAGAATTACTAAACAATCTTAAAGACATGATAAGAAAAACTGTATATTTCAACAAATTATCAAGAAAAGCTTCCTCAATATCTTAAAAGCAGAGGGCAAAATGGAAAAAAAAGAAAAAGAAAAATTCCACAGCCATCTGAAAAAGAGCCCAATAGAAACACTATCAAGAATATTACACTTACACACAAGAGCTCCCAGAAAAAATAGAAAATATTTTAGGTAACATGAAAGAAACAAATCAAATATCATGAGGCATAATCCATATCATGCAAGAAGAAACAGAAGGCTGGCAACATAATATTGCGGAAAGCAAAGGACTAAGAAAATGACAAATAAAATCAATATTAAACTAATACCTAAACATTGAGTATAATCCTTAAAGGATAAAATGGATATTTAATGAAATACAGATTTTAAACATTCCTCATGAAAAGACAACATATGAATAAAAAATTGCATTTTCAAATAAAGGTTGAAGAAAAGCACAAAACATAAATAGGAAATATAAATTATGAGACTCAATAAGGTTAGACATTTTACATTTCTGTGATGGAAGATGATAAATATGTATTCTCATAATTTTATCAGTTTTAGGAAAGAATAATTTTACATGGAAGGAATGTTTGGCAGTGGGTTAATTATGTCACAATGATGTAAAAGAATGGATGTAAGAAAGAGATTCCCTGAAAGATGGGAAAAGAGAAAGGAAGACTGTGTGTAACTATTTCACATAAAAAGGCATGGAAGGAAAAGCTTTTATGCTGGAGAGGGAAGTATTGGGGGAGGGCATTCTTTGGTCCTCACTGACATATAGATTGGTTGAAAGAGAGAAAACATGAGTGTATGTTTGTACGTGTATATGGACATACATATATACTTACATATACATTTATATATATAAATACATACTTAACTGGTAATAGAATTCTATCTTACTCAATGGGAAAGTCGGGGAGGTAAGAAATTAAGAAAATGGATGAAGGGTGATGAAAGTGAGGGCAGAAAAAGAGGAGTGGTCAGAAGTCAAACAAACTTTGAAGGAGGGACAGGATAGAGAAGGATGAGCAGAAGAAAATAGAATGGAGGGAAATGTATAGTTAGGATTGATAACAGTGAATGTGAATAAGATAAACTCACTCATAAAACTGAATAAAATAGAATTGACCAGAATCTAAAAATATTTTGAGTATTTGTTTTTCTGGTTTTCTTTTCCTTTCTTTCTTTTTCTCTTCTCTTCTTTCCTTTTCTTTCATCCTTTCTTTTTTCATTACTTTTGTTTTATTTAAAATTATTATATTTGTTTTCAGTTTTCTACAGTCACTTCCATATATCTTAGATTTCTCACCTGCACTCCCCCAACTTTTCCCCTTCTTTCCCCCTTCCTGTCCGAGATGGCATGCAATCTTATACAAGTTCTACAGATCCATCCTTATTAAATACATTTTTGACCTTAGTCATGTTGCATAGAAGAATTAAAAGTAGTCAAGAGACCACTGGGAATTTTTTAGGTCCTTGTATTTCTGTGAAGGGCTAAGTCTACCAGAAAAATTCCTCACACACTGTGATTGTTGCTGTGTGCAAAGTTCTCCTGGTTCTGCTCCTTTCACTCAGTATCAGTTCATATGTATCTTTCCAGGGCTCTTTGAAGTCTTCCTGTTCATCATTTCTTATAATACAATAGTATTCAATTACATTCATATACTACAACTTTTTTAGCCATTCCCAAATTGAGGGACAATCCCTTGATTTCTAATTCACGGCCACCACAAAGAGAGATGCTAAAAATACTTTTATACATATGGGACTCTTTCCCATTTTTATGATGTCTTTGGGATGCAGTCCTAGAAGGAATATTCCTGGATCTAAAAGTATGCACATTTATGTAGACCTTTCGGCATAATTCCAAGTTGCTCTCCAGAATTGTTGGATCAGCTTACAGCTCCACTAACAATGAATTAGTGTTCTAACTCTCCTACATATTCTCCAACAGTTATCATCATTTTCTTTTGTTATGTTAGCCAATCTGACAGGTGTGATGTGATACCTCAGAGTTATACTGATTTGTATCTCTCTAATCAATAGTGATTTAGAGCATTTTTTCATATGACCATCAATAGCTTTAATTTCTTCCTCTGAAAGCTGCATGTTCATATCCTTTGACCATTTATCAATTGTGTAATGACCTGTACTCATGTACATTTGACTCAGATCTATATATATATATATATATATATATATATATATATATATATATATATATATATACATATTAGAAATGAAACCTTTATCACAGATTCTGGTTGCAAAAATTCTTTCCCAGTTTTCTGCTTCCCACCTATTCTTTATTGCATTGGGTGTGTATGCAAAAGCTTCTCAATTTAATGTAATGAAAATTAGTCATTTTGTACTTCAGAATGTTATCTATCTCTTGCTTGGTCAAAAATTTCTCCATTCTCCATAAATCTGACAAATATACTGTTCCTTTCTCCCTTAATTTGTTTATAGTGTCAGTCTTTATACCTAGATCATATATCCATTTGGACTTTATTCTTGTGTATGGTGTCAGGCATTGGTCTTTGCCCAGTTTCTGCCATACTATTATCCAGTTTTCCCAGCAATTTTTGTCAAACAGTCATTTCTTATCCTAGAAGCTGGGGTCCTAGGTTTATCAAATAGTAGATTGCTATATTCAGTGACTACTGTGTCCTGAGTACCTAACCTATTCCACTGGTCTATTCCTCTATTTCTTAGCTAGTATGAAGTGGTTTGATGATTGCTACTTTACAATAGAGTTTGAGGTCTGTTGGGGGTAGGTCACCTTCCGTAGCATTTTTTTTCCATTAGTTTCCTTGATATTCTGAACCTTTTGTTCTTCCAGATGAATTTTGATATTATTTTTTATGGCTCCAGAAAATAATTATCTGGTAATTTGATTGGTATGTCCCTGAATAGGTAAAATGATTTAGGGAGAATTATCATTTTTATTATATTTCCTTGACCTACCTATGAGTAACTGATATTTTTCCACTTACTTGAATCTGACTTTATATGTGCAAAAAGGGTTTTATAATTTTGTTCATAGAGTCCTTGGGTTTGTTTTGGCAGATAGACCCCTAGGTATTTTAAAGTGTCTACCATACCTTTAAATGGGATTTCTCTTTCTATCCCTTGCTGCTGGGTTTTGTTAGCAATATATAGAAATGCAGATGGTTCATTTTGTAAGCTGCAACTGTGCCAAAGTTGTTTATTATTTGAAGTAGTTTTTTTTAACTTAATTCACTGGGATTTTCTAAGTTTGTCATCATATCATCTGCAAAGAGTGATGACTTAGTTTCTTCTTTGCCTATTTTGATTCCTTCAATTTCTTTATCTTTTCTCATTGCTAAAGCTAACCGTCCTAGTACTATAATGAATAAAGTGTGATGATAGACATCCTTGCTTCACCCCTGATCTTATTGGAAATTCATCCAGCTTATTCCCTTTATGTGTAATGACTGATGATGGTTTTAGGTAGATACTGCTTATTATTTTGTGGAAAACTCCACATATTCCTATGTTCTCTAATGTTTGCAAAAGGAATGGGTGTGGTATTTTGTCAAAGGCTTTTTCTGCATCTATTGAGATAATCATATGGTTTCTGTTAGTTTTACTGTTGATACGAGCAGTAATGAGTACAGTTTTCCTAATATTGAACCAGTTTTGCATTCCTGATATAAATTCTACATGTTCATATTCTCGTAGGTTACTGTATTCCTTTTTCTAGCTTATAAATATCTTATTTAAAATTTTTGCATCTATATTCATTAGATAAATTGGTCTATAATTTTCTTTCTCTGTTTTGGCTCTTCTTAGTTTAGATATCTGAACAATATTTGTATTATAAAAAGAATTTTGGAGGACTCCACCAATTTTCTAAAATAGTCTATATAGTACTGGAATTAATTGTTCCAACAGAATTCACTTGTAAGTCCATCTGGCCCTGAAGATTTCTTTCTAGGGAGTCCCTTGATGACTTCTTCAATTTCTTTTTCTGAGACGGGGCTAGATAAGCATTCAACTTGCTTTTCTGTTAATCTAAGCAAACTATATTTTTTAAAACATTCACCTATCTCATTTAGATTGTCAAATTTATGGGCTTACAAGTGGGCAAGGTAATTTTTAATTTTTGTTTTAATTTTCTTCTCATTGGAAAAGAGGGCACCCTTTCCATTTTTGCTAGTGGGGATTTTATTTTCTTCTTTCCTTTTTAAATCATCAAAAGGTTTATCAATTTTATTGGTTATTTTCATAAAACCAACTCTTAGTTTTGTTGATTAGTTCAATAGGTTTCTTAATTTCAATTGGATTAATCTCTCCTTTGGTTTTTAAGAATGAAATGTGGTGGAGAGAGACATAGGTAGAAATAACATTCAGTAATTTATTTCTATAGTATAGTCATGAGGTGAGGAAGGTCAATAGCAGTATTGTGGCTGGTCCAGAGAAGAGAAAGGGATATGTTCAGGAAATGTAATAAAAGTAGAGATAATATTACTTAGCAACTGGATGTGAGGTATGAGAAAAAGTGAAAAATCAAGGATGACACCTTAGAAAAAAGCATTCCTTCAAAGATTGAAATTTAAAGGGCACCATTACCTTTACTATTATAAGTTACAGACAATGCCAATTTAGCCATAGACATCAGATATAGAAAGTAGGCAGAACCATTAATAGCATGATCTTTCTCTTTCCTAAATGGCTAGGATAAAATGATAAGTGGTTCCTCCTGCTTGATGCTAGCTTCTTCTGTTCTGTATATCTTTAAAGCAACGTTTTTGTACTTCTATATCCTAGGGACATGCAAAGAAAAATTCTCCTTATACAACAATCTCTTAGCAAACATCTATTCTAAGAATAAATAAAATTAAGTTACAAAACCAATTCATGTATTTCTTACTACAAAGTGAGAGAGGGAAAATATTTGGAAGACATTTGTAAATGAATTTGAAAATGTATTTACATACAATTCGGAAATATTTAATGAAATAAGTAAAATATAGAAGTAGGTTCCAAAAGGGGAATGGAAGACATACATCCAATAAGGTCTTCAGGGAACCTTAAACTTCATGGTGTTCAGATCATGGTAGAAATTGTTCATACATATTTAATGATATCTGCAAGAAGAGGGCTTCATGAAAGGATATATCTGTTTCTTTTTTTTCAGATTCCTGGGTAATTGTTTTATTTGAACTTAAGCATCATACCAACTCACCAAAAATCAGACAATTTTCATGGCATCTCTAGGATCAGAGTAGTTCTGATAATTCATCAAGAGTTTAGGAATTGTTATTTGTTTCTTGGTCTCTCTTTCTGTTTTTGTCATGCAGGTGTGATTGCTATTCTAGTTCTCAGCTGACAGGCATAGAGATGACAATTATCTAGGAACCTGAGATTTTCTAGCATAAGATGTTTCAAACGTAAAGCTTTTTGGATAAGGGAATTCTAGAGAATGGAAAGTCAAAAGTAGAGAGGCATCAAAAGAATTGTGATACTTTTGCAATATAATTCATTAATTTTAGTCAACTCATGGAACTAAAAAAGTAGAAAAAATAATTATTTTATTGATTTAATTTGCCTTTGTTTTGTAACCATGGTACGTAACAAAAGACATGGTATATGATAATCATGCAGCTTCCTCTGCTAACCTGCTAATTGATTATAGTTATTTAATTCATTAAATATTAGAGAAGGGAATACATAGCATATCATACAATCATATTTTTAAACTAATATAGGAGAGCATTCTGGGAAGATGTCAGAATAGGTCAGAAAATACTAAACTCTCAAGATTTTCCTCACAAAAGAGATAAAATAGCACCACTGAACAAACATAAAGCCAGCAAAAATAAACTCCCCAAAAAAGGAGTAAAACAGCAGTACTCCTGGGCCAATCAGAAAAGATCTGAAGAAAAGCCTTGGGATGAGATTTGGTCCCTGTAAAGAGTAAACATCTCCAGTTAGGGAACATTTAAGCAACTACTGATAGGCCCTGGGGTTAACTAGGTTCAAAAGCTGCCTTGGCCCAAGAAATAGGAACTTTTACCCCAGGCAATGAGGAAAGTTGGGTCTCAGTCAGGGAAGATGAAGCAATGCTGGCAAGGAATGCCAGACTGAGCTGTGCTGCTGAGACATAGTCAGGGGTGAGAAGGAACCAGCACAGGATTTGTGAGTGCAGAAGCAGTGGGATAGGATACTGCTTACTGTGGACACTTATGGGAGACTTGAGGTCTTATTTTGAGTTCAGTGTCAGAGAGCAGAACTGAAGGAGGATCTGAGACCAGAGGCACCATGTGTCATACCTTAGGACTAGAGAGGGTTTCAAAAATTAAGTTATTACAAAAAAATGTACAGTCAAAGAAATAAGAATCCAATCATAAAGTTACCTATGAGCATAGAAAAGACTGAGGTTCATCTTTAGAAGAGGATAGTGAAGCAATTCTTCAGCCAGTGAAGGTATGAGACCAAGAAATAATCAAACAAAATAAAAAGAATGAAAAAAATACAAGAGAACACGAAATATCTCACAAGAAAAAAAAACAATCTGGAGAAAAAATCCAGAAGAGAAAATACAAGAATAATCAGACTACCTGAAAATTATGATCAAAAAAAGGAACTTGATACAATAATACAAGAAATAATTAAAGAAAATTGTTCTGTAGCATTAGGAAGGGGGAAAGGGAAATATGAAAAAATCTACTGATCATCTCAAAGAGATTCTATGAGGAAATCCCCCCAGGGATATTATAGTCAAATCCTGAAAACCCCAGCTCAAGGATAAAATATTATGAGCAAGAAAAAAAATAAATAAATAACAGGAGGCAAAACCAAGATGGCAGAGGGAGAACAACTATTCACCTAAGCTCTTAGACAAACTCCCTCAGATACCTCTAAGAAGAGAATATGACCAAATATTGGAGGTGCAGAATGCAATAGGAGGCAGACTGTGGCAGTTTCACAACCCAGGACATACTGTAAGATTGACAGGGAGAATCTGTTCCCCCAGGGTGGAGGAGCATACAATCCATAGGACAGTGCCTCCCAGCAGAAAAACCCCAGGACAATGAGAGGAAGCAGCAGTACAGCAGGATAGCAGCTCAGGGCAAGAGTAAAGAGGGGTCAAGAGACTGAGACCATGGAAGGAGGCCCAGGGATCTGCAGCAGCTGCTGTCAAGACTTTCAGCCCTCAGATTAAATGTCTGTAACTCACCTACTTGAACTTCTGGGAGCCAAAATAACTAAATGATCAGTAAATGCTCTCTCTCTCCCCTTCCCCTTGTTGACCTTGAAAGAACCATGAAATATTCCCCCAGAAAAATTCTGGATCAGTGGGATCAGCACCTGAATCTAGGAAAATAGCTAAAGGGGATTCCTCTTACTGTGGCAGAGGATTGAATTGTCCTAGTCACCTGGAGCTCCAGGGCAGTGGAGCCTTGCACTAGGACAAGGTGTGCCTAAGTGCTTCAGTGGAAACAGAAAGACACTACTGCAAGCAGGATCAAGAAGTACTGAGCCTGCCTCTGCTCTAGCTCAACTGAGGAGATCTCCCATGACCAGACCATCCCTCCTCCACTCCACCACACAAGCTAGCTCTGTGGCTAATCTGGGGAAACAAAAACAGATTTCACCTGCCTTCACTTTCTCACAGCAGCCAGCTCAGCACCAGGTTCTTCAGTGTCTAACTGGAAGAATCAGAGGTCATAACACACAAAAGTTTCACCATCATGAGCAAAAAGCAAAGGAGGAAGGAAAAGACCACAGAATCTTTCTATGGGGACAAGGACCAAAACATGAATACTAAAGAGGTCAATATTGAGACTGTACTCCCATCTGAAATTTCAGAAGGGACTCTGAAGTGCTCACATGCACAAAGAGCACTCATGGAACAGAGGAAGAAAGAAATAGAAGAGCAAATGGCCAATGATGTTAAAAGTATGAAAAAGAATTCACTGAAGAGAATAGCTCTTTGAAAAGGAAAATTGAACAAATCGAAAAAGAAGCACAAAACCTAAATGGGAAAATTGGACAGATGGAAAAGGAAGTACCAAAACTAACTGAAGAAAATAATTCCTTAAAAGGAATAATTGGACATATGGAAAAGGAGATGCAAAAGTTAACTAAAGAAAACAATTTGATGAAAATTAGAACTGGAAAAGTTGTCTATGAGACATCAAGAATCAGTCAAACAAAATCTAAACAATAAAAAGATAGAAGAAGTGTAAAATATCTAATAGGAAAAACAACTGACCTGGAAAATAGATACAGGAGACAAAATTTAAGAATTATTGGACTACCAGAATTCCCTGACAAAAAAAAGTCTAGACAATATCTTCCAAGAAATCATCAAGGAAAATTGCCCAGAGGTACTAGATGTTGAAGGCAAAATAGTCATCAAAGGAATCTACCGTTCACTTCCCAAAGGGGATTCAAAACTAAAAACACCAAGAAATATTGTTGCCAAATTCCAGAACTGTCAAGTGAAAGAGAAAATACTACAGGCAGCTAGAAAGAAACCATCAAAATATAGAGGAGTTGTAGTCAGGATCACACAGGACCTTGAAGTTTCTACATTAAAAGATCTAAGTAATTGGAATATGATATTTTGCAAGGCAAAGGAACTAGGATTACAACCAAGGATCAATTGTCCAGCAAAGTTCAGCACAATATGTCAGGCAAGGAGATGAAATAAGGGATTCCCAGACCTTCATGATAAAAAGACCAGAACTCAATAGAAAATTTAATCTTCAAACACAGGTCTCAAGAGATGCATAAAAAGATAAACAGGGAAAAAGAATACTCAATTTGGGCAAACTGTTTACCTCCCTATAAGGGAAGATGATGCTTATTAATCTTGAGTATGGTATATCTACTATGAAATAGAAAAGATACACACACACACACACACACACACACACACATACACATACACACATATACATAGAGGGAATAGGAATAAAGTAAATTATGTAAGCATAAAAATATGATTTAAGGATATGAAGGTGTTGCAACAGGAGATGTGAAAAGGAGGAAGTAGAAAATGGTAAATTACACCACAGGAAGAAGTACAAAATTATATTATTACTGTATAGGGAAAAATGGGAGGGAAATGAGCATTGTTTGAGAGGTACTCTCATCTGATTTGGTTCAAGGAGGGAACAACAAAGTTAATTAAGTGTGTAAATCTAACCAGCTCTATAGGCAGTAGAAGGGGAAAGGGGAAAGAAAAGTGAAGGGAGGCTAAAAGAGAGGGAAGAAGTAGTAAATGTAAAGGGCAGTAAGGGACAGGGGCTGAAAGAAAGAAGTGAAGTCTGCAGGAGGTGGTGGTAAAAAATTAAAATATTATGGAGGGTAAGGGAGAAGGGAGAACTAAAAGTACAAATGGTGAGAAAGAGAATGCAGGGAAAGACACAGATAGTAATCATAACTGTGAATGTGAATGGGACGAATTCTCCTATAAAATGGAGACCAATAGCAGAATGTATTAAAAGTTATAATCTAAAAATATGCTGTTTACAAGAAACACATTTGAAATGGGGGTATATACACAGGGTAAAGGTAAAAGGTTGGAGCAGAATATATTGTGCTTCAGCTGATGTAAGAAAAGCAGAGGTAACAATCCTAATCTTAGACAAAGTAAAACAGAAATAGATCTAATCAAAAGAGATAAGGAAGGAAACTATATCCTGATTAAAGGCATCATAAAAAGTGAAGCAATATCATCACTAAACATAAATGCTCCAAGTGGTATAGCATCCAAATTCTTGGAGAAGTTAAGAGAGTTACAGGAAAAAATAGACAGCAAAACTACAACTATTTGGGGACCTAAATCTCCCCCTCTCTGAACTTGATAAATCTCACCTTAAAATAAACAAGAAGATAAGGAGGTGAATAAAAATCCAGATAATATAGATATAATAGATCTCTGGAGAAAACTGAATCAGGATAGAAAGGAATATACATTTTTCTCAGTGATACATGGCACATACGCAAAAAGTGACCTTGAACTAGGGGCATAAAAACCTCACAATCCAGTGCAGAAAGGCAAATATAGTGAATGCATCCTTCTCAGATCATAAAGCAATAAAATTATATGTAATTTTAAAATTTAAAATTTAAAATTTTACCTTTTAAATTTTAAAAGATAGACCAAAAATTAATTGGAAACTAAATAATCTAATCCTAAAGAAGGAGTGAGTTAAACAACAAATCATAGAAACAATCAACAATTTCATTCAAGAGAACGACAATAGTGAGATAACCTACCAAATCTTACAGGATACTGCAAAAGCAGTACTCAGGGTAAGCTTCACATCATTGAATGCCTACATGAATAAAACAGAGAAAGAGAAGATCAATAAATTAGGCACACAGCTGAAAAAGCTTGAAAAAGTACAAATTGAATATCCTCAAGTAAATACCAAATTAGAAATACTGAAAACCAGAGAGATTAAAAAAATTGAAATTAAGAAAATAAACTAATAAATAAAACAAAGAGTTGATTTTATGAAAAAACTAATAAAACTGATAAACCTTTGGATAATTTTATTTAAAAAAAAGAAAAAAGTCAAATTAACAATAACAAAAATGAAAGGGGTGAACTCACCTCCAATGAGGAGGAAATTAAAACAATAATTAGAAATCATTTCACCTAACTTTATGCCTATAAATTCTACAATCTAAATGAGATGGGTGATTATTTTTAAAAATATATAAATTGCCCAGATTAACAGTAGAGGAATTTGAATACTTAAACAATCCCATGTCAGAAAAAGAAATTGAACAAGCCATCAATGAAATGCCTAGGAAAAAATCTACAGGACTGGATGGATGTACAAGTGAATTCTATCAAATATTTAAAGAACAGTTCATTCCAATACTATATAGACTATTTGGGGAAATTGGGGAAGAAAGAGTCCACCCAAATTTTTTTTATGATACAAACACGGTTTTGATGCCTAAACCAGGTAGAAACAAAACAAAGAAGAAAAATTATAGACTAATATCTCTAATGAATATAGATGCTAAAATTTTAAATAAGATTTTAGCAAAAAGAATACAGCAACTTATCATGAGCATAATACATTGTAATCAGGGAGGATTCATACCAGGAATGAAGGGCTGGTTCAATATTAGGAAAACTATCAGCATTACTGATCATATAGCAACAAACTTAAAAGAAACTACATGATTATCTCAATAGATGCAGAAAAAGCTTTTGACAAAATACAACACCTATTCCTATTAAAAACACTGGATAGCATAGGAATAAAGGGAATTTTCCATAAAAAGCAGTATCTATCTAAAACCTTCAACAAGCATTACATGCAATGGAGATAAGTTAAATGCATTTCCAATAAGATAAGGCATATAACAATGTTGTCTATTATCACCACTATTATTCAGTATGGTACTACAAATCTTAGCTGTATCTATTAGAGAAGGTAAAGAAATTGAAGGAATTAGAATAGGCAAAAAATAAACTATGTTTTCCCCCTTTGTAGATGATATGATGATATACTTAGAGGATCCCAGGGTCCCACATGTGCAAAAATATTTATAACAGCCCTCTTTATGGTAGCCAAATACTGGAAGTCAAGAGGATGCCCATTAATTGGGGAATGGCTGAATAAATTATGGTATATGAATGTAATGAAATACTATTGCGCTATAAGAATGATGAACAGGAAGACTTCAGAGAGGCTTGGAAAGACTTGTATGATCTGATGCTGAATGAGTGGAGCAGAACCAGGAAATATTTGTGCACAGCAACAACCACAGTGTACGATAGTTTTTTTCTTATAGACTTGGAACTTCATTGCTATGCAAGGACTTAAAAAATATCCCAGTGGTCTTTTAAGGCAAAATGCCTTCCACATTCAGAAAAAGGACTATGAAATTCAATCACGAATGTAGCAGATCATTTTCTTTTGTATTATGTTTTGATTTGTTATATGATTTCTCCTATTCATTTTATTTCTTCTACACAGTGTGAGTATAATGAAAATATATTTAATAGGAATGTACGTGTAGAAACTATATAAGATTGTATGCTGTATTAAGGAGGTTGGGGAAAAAAATCTAATTTAAATGGCAATGACTGTAGAACATTGAAAATAAATAAAATTAATAATTTATTTTAGAAAAAGAAAAGATTGATTTCCTTATCTTTTCCCAGGACTAGGAATAATAAATACATCTTTGTCTTAAAAAAAAGAAAGAAAGAAAATTACATATGGTAGTGCCTTAATTAGAATAATACAAGATCTGGCAGAGGCAAGACTAAAAGAACACAAATCTTAGCATATAGTATTTTGAAGAGCAAAGGAACTGGGTTTCCTGTTTAAGTTGTTACACTCAGCAAAGCTAAACGTCATCTTGTAAGGAATAGAATGAACATTTCCTCAACTGTTAAACATCAAGGACTTTGTCCAACAAATGAACTTAATAGATTTGACATACAAAAGCCAAGAAAAACACAAGGTCCATACCAAAAACCAATTACAAGTGACTCAATAATGATAGGTTGCTTACCTTTTATTTATGTTAAAGGTAAAATGTATATCTAAGATTGTTATTAGTAATTGAGTCATTCATAAAAACCTGCGGTAGACCTGAGTATATGATTTTACAATGTAAAACCATTCAGGAATTGACACAGTAGTGTAGCTTAAGTAACAGGAGGGCAAAGTAGAGTAGTGGGTAGAAGTAAAGTAGAGGAGTCAGGAGAAACAGGAAATAAGAGATGTGCACCAATATAAAAATAAAAATTAGAAGTAGTATCTCTTAGGAAACATGCATATATTTATGCATGTTGTAGATATAGATAAATGCATACATATCTCTCTATGTCTAATTATGTAGCTATAGATGTATCCATGCTTAATTATAGCCTGAGGGAAAGGGGGGAAGGTGGGGTGGGACCAAAGTAAAAAAAGTGTAGGGCAAAGATAAAAAGAAAACCTATAAGGAACCAAAGAAATGATGGGCAGCTTTCAACATAACGTGTAGTATTCAATATATAGGCTTTATTGAAATGGAAATTTATTGCTATATATTTTGAATTCTTTCCTACAATGTGACATGTTTTCCCCCTTATTTAATATTAGTTTTAATATTTAAGTTTATAATATGTTCCTTCTTTTCTTCTTATGTATTTTAGTTTCACTAAAGTCTAAAATAAAAAATAAACTAACATAAAACTAGATAAAAGAAAAATCAGAACATAAAATGCTCTATCAATGCACATAAAATGTTAATGCTTGCAATGACCTTAAAATCTTTATTATCTGAACTGTAAAGAAAAATTAGAACATAAAATATGAAACCCTAGAACTTAAAAGCTGAAAAGGAATATATAATTTATTCTAAAACATATAAATATAGAAAAAATTTAGATTATAAGATCATATAATCATTTAAGGTGGATGGAATTTGAAAGGCAATTTAGTCCAACTTTTCACTCTTAGAACAAGAATCAAGCCCAGGGATGTTAATTAACATTTTAACTAGTGTCACAATGTAGTAAGTTGCAGATCCAGAAATAAGGAAGGAATATAGCATATAGAAAGGTAGAACACAGAATAGTACTTCTAGAATAAACAAATACAGAATCTATAGAAAATAGAATCTTAAAGCTAGAAGAAACTATCAGTCATAAGAAGCTGGAATATAAAAGTTACAGCTTGAAGGATTCTTTTTGCAATAAAATGCTAGATGAGCAAAAGACTTTAGATTATAGAAAGAAGATATACTAGTAGTAGTCCTACCTCTCCTCTTCCTCCTCTTTTTTCTCATCATTCTCTTCTTCCTCCTTTTACTACTATCTAGTTATGTACAAGGCACTGTGAAAAGTTCTTTACAAATGTTCACTCATTTGATCTCATTTCATTCTCACGACCTTGCAAGATAGGCACAGTTATAATCCGCACTGTTTATGGTTGAGGGAGTTGAGGCAAACAGGGATTTTAAGTGAGTTGCTCAAAGTCATACAGCCAGTGTGTGAGACCAGGTTGGAACTCAGGACTTCCACATTCTAGGCACACCTGTCTCTTTCAACATGTATCTACTCAAACCCTTTCATTAGACAAAGAGGGAAAATGAGGAATACAAAGAGGAAATCATTTAATCAAGATTATATAGGCAGATATTTGCCTAACTGGTAACAAAATCTGGTTGATCTGACATAATAAAATGCTATTATTAATGCAATATGTAAGTCTAAAGTTGCTGTTGGATCATGGTAATGACGTACTTTGTATTTTAATAGAAGAGGAATGATTATTTTATAATGAATGTGAACTATCACCATGTTAGTTCTAGGTTAATCCACAGGTTAGAAAAGGGGAAAATATATTTAATTCCCTCACCTTCTCTCTGGTGTTCTTAATTTCCTAGGATGTCTCATTCTCCCTTGAAAACTGTTATATGTATTTTGTAGAAGTGAATTAATGCACCCAGTTGGTGGCATGTATAGAGTAGTGAACTTTAAAGTCAGTTCACATCCTGTCTCAAGCTCTTATTGGCCATGTGACCCTAGGTAAGTTATTTAATCTCTCTAATCTTGTATTTCCTCAATCCAAAAAGGATGAGGTTGTATTCTAAGATATTTTGCCATTTTAAGTTCAAAATTCAGTCAGTTCCCTTCTACTACCTGGCTATGCTTGAATATCCTTTTATTTAAATTGCTTTTGCTTTTACTACTTTTGGGCAGATGTGGGATCTAAAAATATATTCTCATTTAACATCTATGGTTTAAATTGTTAATTTTCATCAGAATGTGCTAAGATCCAGGAATATTAAAACTCAGAACTTACTTTTATAACCCTCTTACCTAGGGATTTTTAACCTGGGTCCATAGACACCTATATTCAAGGGGGTTTGTGGATCAATTTAGTCATTTTATGAACTTGAGTAGAAAAAAGTACATCATTCAATCTATTAACCTTTAACTAATCCTTGGTATATCCCTCATTATGGATGTATGCGACAATTTTTTTTTCCTGAAAGGGAATCCGTAGGCTTTACTAGACTGTCATAGTCTTTCTCCTACCACACACAAGCAAATAGACGTGTGGAGGGAAACTGTGCTTCTTGAGAAGGTAGAAGATGAGTTTGTATAGCTTAAATGAGTGCCTAAAAATTTAAACAAAATGGAATCAACTACACATATACTAATAGCCTTAAGGGAAGAGAGATTCAATAGGCCTCGGGGACAGAGCAAAATGGCAGAGTAGAAGGACAAACCTGTAGAAGCTCTCCCCCTAAAGCCCATAAAATACCTGTAAAAAATGACTCTAAACAAATTCTAAAGTGGCAGAAGCCAAAAAATGTCAGGATGAAAGAGATTTCCAACCGAAGACAGCCCAGAAGGCCAACAGGACTTACTAAAGTTGAACTGTTGACATTCCTAAGTGGAAAGATCGTGTTTGTAACTCCTGAGACTTTTCTCAGTATTTGGGTAGTTGGAGGGATTATACACACATATATAGACAGAGAGGACAGGGTGAGTTGAATGGGAAGGAATGATACATAAAACAATAAAATTGAGGTGTGAAAGAGGAATATTTTGGGAGGAGAAAGGGAGAAATGGAATGGGGCAAATTATCTTTCATAAAAGAGGCAAGAAAAAGCTTTCTCAGTGGAGAGGAAAAGGGGAGTGGGGAGAAGAAGAAAGTGAAGCTTACTCTCATCACATTTGCCTTAAAGAAGAAATGACATGCACACTCAATTTAGTATGAAAATCTATCTTACACTACAGGAAAGTAGAGGAGAAGGGGATAAGTGGGGTGGGGGATGATAGAATGGAGCGCAAATAGGAGGAGGGAATAATTAGAAGTAAACACTTTAGGGGAGAACAAGGTCAAAAGAGAAAGTAGAAGAAATGAGAGGGCAGGATAGGATGGAGGGAAACGTATTTAGTCTCACACAACATGACTATTATGGAAGTCATTTGCAAAACTACACATATATACGCTATACTGAATCGCTTGCCTTCTCAGTGGGGATGGGTAAGTAAGGAGGAAGGGAAAGAAGTTGGAGCTCAAAGTTTTAGGAAGAAATGATGAGAGTAGATTTTACATACAACTGGGAAGGAAGAAATATAATTAATGGAGTATAAAAATCTATATTGCCCTACAAGGAAAGAGACAAAAATGGGAATAAGGGAAGGGAGAGGTGTGATAGGAGAGAGGGCAAATTGGGGAAAGGGGTAATCAGAATGCATGGTGTTTTGGGGTGGGGGAGGGGACAGATGGGGAGAAATTTGGAACTCAAAATCTTGTGGAAATGAATGTTGAGAACTAAAAATAAATAAATTATTTTAAATACATAAATAAATTTTACCATAAACAAAAAAGAAGTGGGATTCAGTCAAAATACCATGTATTAGAAGAAAACAGATTTTAATACTACTTCTCTAGGGCTATCTCTTTTTGACTCTTATAAGATTCTACAAATAAACCCAATTCTGAGCTAGAATATTTCATGAGCAGTGATGACAGAAAAGTATTTTGCAAATAGAAAGATAGCTCCCTATGATGTGGAGAGTAGGAATGAGTAGCAAGGGTCATTTCCAAATACCATAGTTATTCCCAGAAAAAAACCTCTACAGGGGATTTATGACAGGATGTGGCTAATATGATACAGGATTAGAAAGCCTGAGTGGGTTGTTGTCCATATTATTGGTTAAGTACCAAAATGGATCAGTACATACTTCCATTTACAAAAAAAAAACAGCATATAAGAATCAATTTCCACTAAAGCTTTATCCTTGTCTAAGTTGTTGAGGTAACACTTTCTTCTATACCAGTGAAATGAAATAAAATAAAATAAGGCTATTGCCTGATCTTCCCCAGATGGGATGCCTTCAAATACAAGCTTCAAATCCTGGGTTTATCCCATCTGAAGATCATCCTTGCTAAGGGCCGAGGGCTGATGTCCCATCACAAGAATGTTGATCCACAAGAGATGTTTTGGCTTCAATTAAGAAAGAATTCTGCAAAGGAATGGAAGTTATATGACATACATCTATGAGAGAGATACATACTACATGAATAAAATCACAATTTCTTTAAATGTTGGATAATGACAGGTGAAACCTTAAAATTACAGGAAGACTCATTCTTATTTTCACCTACAGTTTCTGAAACAGTCAACATAGCTGCCTGGAAAGGGTAAATGTAAATAATCAGATTAGAATGATGCCTCATTATTTATAATGGGAAATCATGTGCTTTTTCACCTGTACCATAGCTCAAACTCACTTGAACAGCTGTTGTGTGAGCCTCTTAGGGGCATAATCACCTGTATCACTTCATTTTCTCAGTAAGTAACCAGATGCTCATCTGTAAAAAATACCAAGTCCTGGCAAAATCAGTGTCTACTTCAGAAATAAGACTATAAATGAGGGGAACTAAATTAAGTTTCATTTGGAATTTCTGAACTAAGGGCTAAGTGTTCATCTTTGTCACATAGAGCAATTGTGAGCAATAAATGGTCAAATGTAGAACACTTTTCTTTCTCACATCCTCATTTCCTTGTAAGATAAGTCAATGATGTCTGTCATTGGAGGGTACAAGCAAACAAATTGGGAGTTCTAAGTGAATTAATAAAGGATCTTTATATAAAATTGATAATTCAAAGACTTTTGATTAAATTGTTTCGGAATGCATTGTAATTTGTATTGTAATGAAGAAAATTGACTGACTCAAGATCGAGATTTTACCTACATCTCATTCACTACTCACTGATCATGTTGGTCAATGTCACCATATTGGCCGGTCACCTTCCCAGCTCTTAATCTCCTTGTCTGCAAAAAAAGAGTGAATATTTGACTATATGACATTAGAATTAAAATTTCACAACTAA
The DNA here is from genome assembly GCA_028658325.1 of Potorous gilbertii. Lineage (NCBI taxonomy): Eukaryota > Metazoa > Chordata > Mammalia > Diprotodontia > Potoroidae > Potorous > Potorous gilbertii. The sequence goes on from CM053769.1 coordinate 143,851,330, forward strand.
AACAACTTTAGATATTGCCTTGTCTTCTTAGACACTGTGAATTATGATATAGCATAGAAACTGAAACCCAGAGAAAGGAAATAACTTCCTAAAGACAACCAAGTAGTTCCTTGCAGCTCAGGGAAAGGAACAGAAGCCTTAGGACAAGAAATATAATGCTCCTTGAACTCGACCCCATGATATCCCTTTACAAGTTCTTTTCTCTTATAAAATTAGAATATGTATAATATGTGCATATGTGTGTTTGTATATATGTGTGTGTATAGAAGACACTCATCTATATCTCAGGATATATTTGTTTTAAAAAAGACATCCTTAAAACAGGGTACAATAAAGTTAAACTGCATTGAGTAGCTATCCCTATATTCTTTAGGGTCTAGAGAGTCTGCTTTTACTATCTTATCCATAAGGTTCAATTAGTTCAATCAGTCAGGGAAGATAGATTTCCAAGCTACCAAAATTGACTTGTAGTTTTCAGGAGTGGAAATTCATGTATACATAATCATGTCTAAAATCACCAGGACACATAACCATAAGTGAAACAGAATCGTTGGCCTATCACCACTATCACAGTTTCTCCTTTTATTTTCTCTAGAAATTTATAGGCATAGCCAACTCATAAATCAGAAGGATTTTATTAGTTTCCATATATTCATTTACTTCTTAGAAGAATAGCAATGATCATTTTCTCCAAGAGTGGTTTTTAGAAAGAAAAAAAACATTCAGTGCACATAATTTATTAGGTACCCACTGTGTGGAATGCATTATGGTAAGCACCATTGGGAATGTTTCAATACTTAACAGTGGTACATGATTTGTGGTCTTCAAGATGTGATTATTTTCTCCATCAATGCAGAGTGTAATTTATCTATACCTTTTAATTCTGTAAAAATTTTTGATATTCAAAGCTCTTCATAACCTAGTTCTCCCACACACATACCTTTTTAGTCTTCTTATGTCTTATACCACCACCCTCATGTATTTTTCAATTTGATGACAACGTTCTCCTTTGTGTTTCTCAAACAAGATCTGCCAACCCTGTGCATTTTCGCTGGTTATCTCCAATGACTCAGATTCTCTCTATGCTCCTTTCTACCCCCAGTCTTTGTTGACTCCCTTCAAATACCAGTTAAAATTCCACTTTCTTGAAGAATTCTCCCTCTTAATTCCAGCACTTTTCATCTGTTGATTATTTCTAATACATCATGTATTTAGCTTGTTTATACATGGTTGCTTATATGTTATCTCATTTTTATTATAAGTCTCTTGAGGACAGGGGTTGTATTTTGTGATCTTTTGTAACCACAACGCTTAGCACAGTTCCTGGTATATATATATATATATATATATATATATATATATATATAGTCAGTGCTTAATAGATAATTTTGACTGACTTTGCAATCTTGAAATCTTCTAACTAATGAAGTAGAGACATTGCTTTGCTGTTTTGAACATTTTATAACTTCTAGCTACCACTTAGACTGTCCCACATAAATGACATCAAGATAAATAAGGCATCATTCCTGTCCTCAGTGAACCTGTGCTTTAGGAGGGAGAGTTATGCTATTTACATCTCAATTCAAATTTAACTTTTTTGGGAGGAAAGTCCTGCAATTTCATTAGTGTAGTCATGTTTTTGTAAATCCCCATATTTCCTCAAGCTCAGATAAATAGCTCTCCAGATACTTCTGCCATCACAAAAGTAATGTCATTCACTGATGGTTCTGCCCTGGGTTCTGCTATTCTGATTGGTGAATCTGTGTCTAGTGTAGCCATATTTGAGATCTCCAAACAATTAGCATCTCATGCTATTCCACCTCCTCAGCAACTTTGCCCATCTCTTTCCATTTGCCCTTTATGCAGGATGCCCCAAAATCCTTCTTAATTCTGCTTTATACTTCAGTAGCTTAAATAGTTAGTTTTCAATAATTTGAAACTTCATTTAGATCTTTGGGGCATCCTATATTTTGTCTTCCTCTATTAGAATGTAAACTTCATGAGAGTAGTAATCATATTGTTCTGTCATGTTAATATCTCCAATGTTTAATTCAGTGTCTGGAACAAAGTAATTATTAATTAATGTTCTATTATCTATCTATCTAAACCATTCAGACCCCACCAAGCCTCCACTTGTGTTTTTTTTGTTTGTTTCATCTTGTTTTGTATTATTTCTAGACAAGTACAACCTATTGTTGTACTTAGGTTCAATAAATTTTGATATCATAGAGTCACATTCAGTAAATCAATCAATAAATCTTTATTAAGTGCCTACTATATAGACTAAATGCTGAGAATGCTAAAAGAGGCTCAAGATAGTTCTTGCCCTGAAGGAAGATACAAATAGATGAAAAGCATTCAAATTAAAAAGGATTGGAAAAAGCTTCTCATACAAGGTACACTTTTAGTTGAGACAAAGTCGTAGAAGTCACTAGTCAGAATGCATGAGATAGAGCATTTCAGGCATGGGGGAAAACCATAAAAATGCCTGGAGCCAAGAAATTAAATGCTCATTTTCTTGGGAAAGACAGAAGCCCTGTCTCACTGGATCACAGAGTATTCATTGTAGAGTAAGGTATAAGAATACTGGAAAAGCAGGAGAAGAATAGGTCATTAAGGCCTTTGAATGTCAATTACAGTCTTCTGCATTTATTCCTAGAGGCAATTGGAAGCCACTAGAGTTTACTAAGCAAGACCAGGGAAGCTGTGATATGATTGGACCTGTACTTTAGGAAAATCACTTTTGGGAGCTAACTAGGAAATGGAAGATTCAATGATTATTTAGAGAAGAGATAAGTGCTAAACATTGTTAGAAGAACCAACAAGGAGCATAGGAAGATTCCTGAACATGAATGGTTTCTAGATTTTCACACCAGCTCTGCCACATACTAGTTGTGCATTTATTCACAAGTCCTTTATTTTTTCATTCTTGAACCTATGTTTTCTTATTTCTGTGATGTGGAAAAATATATTTCTATAACCTATATCATAAGGTTGCTACATCAAAAGTACTAGGAACTTCTGAGAATCACTACAATATTTTTTAAAGGGACAGACCACTCTGTAGTGTGTTGTTGTAGGAAATGGGAAAAATGCCATAGGTCCTCTTGAAAATTTAAATGTAATGTAGTAGTCATTATATGTATAAAATATCCTTTTAGATATCTCCAGCCAGCCTAGAAATTGTTTTGGGTAAAACAGAGAGGCTTCTGGAGTGAGGTTAAACTCATTTCATTACCACTTCATCTCTCAGTCTATTTCCATTTGAAGAAAGCAGAGCCCTGAGGAGATTAACCTTAATCAGAGGGTATGATGAATCCTAAAATGGGTTTCTGACCATAAGTTAAGTGACAGTTGAACTGAGAGACACAGGGAAGGGTAATGAAGTTCAGCAAAGTGAAGAGTTAGAGAGTTCAATGCTCAAAAAATCAAAAAGAGTCAAGGTGATCAGAAAAGGTGTTGACGTAAAGAAATATTTAACAGAATCTCTCTGAGTAGAGGTCAAATGTCAGGCCTAATCTCAGCTTGGACTTCTGGATTACCTGAAGCAACATGGCAGAGGAGACTAGGGAAACAAAAAGGAAAACAAAGGAAATAACCTAGAAGCTTAGCTGGGAATCTGGAAGAGTAAATGGAGCATAGCCATTGATGGAGAAAGCTGACTAAAGAAAATTGAAACCTTTCCTGATGAGGAAAGACTTATTAAATATAGCACCTCCAGCAGATAGAAAATGGTATTGACTCCAACAGCTCTGAGGATTGTAAATGAGGCACAGTAGGAATAAGTAAACTGAGAGAGGTAGTGACACATTCAGAGGAGAGGCTTATGAAGTACAGCATCCCTAGCAGATGATGGAAGAGGCCAAAAGAGTTTTAACTATCCTATTAATTAGAGATTGTTATAAAGGCTATTGGATGGCCCTAAAAATAGTGAGACTTGATAACTAGTTTGAGAATGTGAAAACAATATTTGGAAGGGACAAGCAAAATGTAGCACCTATTAAGCAAAAAAAAGGGAGACAGCAATAGGAAGTGATCCTAGTTGAAAAAGAGTCATCAGAGTCAGAATGACAAAACCAGTAGAAAATATTAACAGTTTTGTAGTATGAAAGATGTTTCCTCTCCATGAATGTGACCTTCTTCCTGTGTGTACATATTTTTTTCCACAAGTTCCCAGGTTATATTTTTTTTAATTTAACTTTGTACATTCATTTTCACAAAATTTTGTGTTCCAAATTTTTCTCCCCATTTGCCCCCCCACCTCAATACACTGAGCACTCTAATTTTCCCTATCACCAATCTGCCCTCTCTTCTATCATCCCTCTCTTCCCTTGTTCCCATCTTCTCTTTTGTCCTGTAGGATCAGACAACTTTCTATTCCCCATTACCTGTATTTCGTATTTCTTGGTAGCACTAAAAATACTCCAAAATTGTTCCTAAAACTTGAGTTCCAGCTTCTCCCCATCCTTCCCTCCCTACCCATTGCCTTTGGGAAGGCAGGCAATTCAATATAGGCCATATTTGTGTAGTTTTGCAAATGACTTCCATAATTCTATAATTAGCTCCATGGGCTTATCAAAATCATCCTGTATACCACATCTGTCAAACATACTAAAGGACTCTATCTTCTTCTGTGGAGTTATTTAAGGATATTCTAATTGCCCATGGGGTTAGTGCAATACTAGTTATGACCAATGAAATAGTAAAGGATGACCTAGGTTTGAGGAACTAAATGAATGAAGTTGAAAATAACAGTTGATTTTTGATTCAGAGTAAATGTTCCCTTGAAATTTTATTGGCAAAATATATCATGCATGATGGGCTTTCCAAAGCACTATATCATTTAGATTTGGTTCTTAAACAGTGTGTACCATAATGTATCACAGAAATCTAATAAAAATGCTAAATCCTTCCTTTAAATATTTATGTGTTGTTTGTATATTGTGTTGGGCAGGGGGTTCTTAATTAGCTTACAGGAGAAAGTTTGAAGTTTAGTAAGGGAATAAAAATAAGAAAATGCTTCAGAGTTGCCTGCTCAAAATAAGTTGCAGTTGTAAAGGGAAGTGACTCAAGTTAAATATAAGATAGCTAACAGATGTAATCAAAGGAAGAAAGTGTTAGGTTAGAGGGCTTAGTCATTGTTTAGGCACTAGACTTGAATAATAATCAAAGAACCTCACAGCTGAAGGACATTTTGAAGGAGTTTTTATCCAACCCACAACCAGCACTCATTCTTTCAAAAGTATTCATATATATTCATTGTCTTCAATTCTTCTCTGAGCTTAAGGTGCGTGTATGAACCTCTCTCTCTGGCATTCCTTTTTCATTTGAAGATATTGCTAAGATGTTAAGAGCGTGTAATATGTGTGTATGCATATCCTAAAAGAAATATCATAGCTTCCCAAAATTGTAGAATCTCTCCAAGTATAGGGATCTCAACCCACACGCAGGCTCACACACACACACACACACACACACACACACACACACACACACACGTTCTCACCAAGTTTCTCTATTTTATTTATTATTTTATATTTATCTATATTATCAAGTTTCTCCCCAAATCAAGGGTCCTCTATGGGTAAGCCTGAGTTGTAATTTTTATACCTAGATTCACTTTTATATTGTCTGACACCTTCACCCAAGCACAAGCTTTATTCACTCAAGATGCTGTATGGTTCTTCACCTTCTAACTCACCTACTGTTTTCTTCATTAGGTATATTACTATAACTACAATTCTACCTCTCCATTGATAATCCATTTCTTTTTCCCCATGGGCTGCATATATCATCACAAATACCTGTGGCAATAATAAAAGAAATGCAAATTAAAACTCATCTGAGGTTCCACTTCACGTATGTAGATTAAAAAAAGCTTTCCCCAAAAAAGTAAAATAAAAATTACTGAAATGAATATAATGTAATATTATTACACTAAATCAAGGTCAAAGACACCAAAATATTGTATGTGGAATTATTAACTTACTACAGCTATCCTGGAAAACACTTGATAACTATTCACCCAAATAAACTTTTCATTCCCTTTGACTCAATTCCAGCAATTACACACACACACACACACACACACACACACACACACACACACACACCAACACACACACACACACACGCATACACACACACATAAAGTGAAGGAAAGCACCATAGCACTATAAGCACAAAAATATTCTTAGCAACATTTTCCATTGTAGAAAAGAACTAGAAACTAAAGTGTGGTTGCTCATATCAGGGGAATGGTTCAATAATTGTCCTATGTTAATGTAATGGGACATTATTTTATTGTAAGAAATAACAAATATGGAAGCTTCAGAGGAACCTGGGAATTCTTATATGCACTGATACCCTGGGCAGTAAACAAAACCATAAGAAAATGTATACATTAAGTACAACATTGTAAAGAAAACAATTTTTAAAGACTTGAGAACTCAATGCAATGATCATCACTTCATAAGTTTAATAAAGTATAAAATATTTCCTAACTTTTGAGAGAGAAGTGATGTACTGGAGGTGCTGACTGAGACCTGAATTATCAGGCATGATAAATTCTTGCATGTTTTTCTTTGTCATGTTTATTTGTTAAAGTCACAATGTTTTTTAAGCAAAAGGCAACACTTACAGAATTCATGCCCCCCTCAAAAGAAAAATAAAGAAGCATCAGTGAATCATTTAAATATTTACACAGATGAAAATTTAAGGAATTATAGAAGGAAAAATAAACTGCACAAGACAAGAATTATTTGGGTATATATTTGCTATAAAAAAACTCACCAATTGTATATATTAGAGAGATCCTTGATTTCATATGTAATCCTCTTTCTCTTTTATCCTTTGCATATAGAAGTGTATATGTTTGTTGATGTTTAAAAATTTCAGAATAAAATAACATAAAATATTCCCCCTAAATAATAAAATCAATGATTGGATGTCCTATAGTTCTGCAAAAAAAAAAAATCATCAAAATATATGATTCATTTTGATGCTGACTAAATAGGTCATTTGTAATTTTAAGTAAAGGCTGTATTCATTGCTTTGTCTAGGTAAATGTGAGTTATCTCAGCTTGAGTGACCCTGAACTCATATTGTGAAATTTACTACCCAGTTTTCTTAAGGCACAGGATATCTTGATATGAGCTCACATTTATGGAAAATTTTAAAGATTACAGGTTCTCTTCTCACAATAAGTAGGCAAATTGTGTTATGCCAACATTAGTATCCACCTCTTCCAAGGAAACCAAAAGTGAGATGAAGTGAAGGTCTACAATCACAAAGCTACTTTGTGTCAGTATTGATAATTAAGATTAGGACTTCTGAAATGAAATTTGTACTCTTGCATTTTAGTAAGATGCCTAGTACCCTGGTCTAACAATCAGAAGGCTTGGGTTGAACCACTTATGAGCTATGCATTTATGAGCTACAAATACAATGGAGACATCTCACATTTCCTTTACCATTTACTTTCCATTAGAATGTGAGCTACTCCATTATGTTTTAGACCCCTGGAAAGATAATCTATCTTTGGACTATTTGTGAAGGGCCAGCACTTAATCTAGTGCCTGGAACATAATAGACACTTAATAATTGTTTATTGACTGACTTTCCTTATGTGTTAAATAAAAGTAGATATTCTTTAAAGTCCTTTCTAATCTTAGCATTCTGTATTCTAATATTCCTGTTAATTATGTTACACAGTCCTTTGATTCACAGTATTGGGTTTTATGTTACATTACCCTTTCCATGTCAAACATTCTATGTGCTGTTTTTTTTCTATAAATCTCTATTTTCTCATTTAAAAAAGTAGTTATCATTGTCATGTACCCCATCAGATTTCTTACTGAGAGGAAAACATTTCAGAAACCTTAAGATATTATAGACATATTAACTAATATTAACGGAGACAGATGCTAACTTGTATTTTTTTTCTTAATCATAGCTTTACTGTAGCCAACAAGATACCATCTTCTAATTAGCAGAATTCCAACGGGTGGTGATAAAATACAGGTTAGTAAAGGAGGATATAGGAAATGACATAAAGTATATGGTAGGATATATCTAAATATGCAAGTGAAATTAACAATTGCCAATGGATAGAAACTGGGCTTTTCTATTCACTAATATCTTTTTCTCAAAGGTCAATAGGGTAAATTCTCATTAGATGAAGCATCAGTTTCAAAGTAAAGGTGAAGATTTTCCAAAGGAAATAAGTTATATACATTGAGGACACTTTTATAAAGGATGCTGAAAAAAATAAATCAGGGATAAAACTAAATCTTCTCCTTCTGGAGTGCTATTTTCCAAACAAATTACATCATGGAATTTGTAAGTTGTTATGAAATTTTGCATTAATGTACAGGATTAGAATATAAAAATGAAATAATCTTCTTTTGAAACTTTAGTTTCTCCTTTCCAGTTGTGTTCATGTAAAGATCTCAGATTATTTCTACCACATGTGATTAAATGGGAGTTGAGGAAGAGAATTGGGAGAAGAAACCAATATGGTTGGAGAAATAAGTTGGATTTCTCAAAGTAAAGCATTTTTTGATTTTGAACTTGTGGTCTCACACTCTTGTGTCCTTGATCATCATATCTACCTCAAGCAAAATAGATAAATTTCTCCTATCCCCTCCACATTATATATCTCCACCCATTACTGTCTTCCCCTTCTTTCAAAGCCCAGTTCAGGGGTGACCTCTTCTATGAAGTTTTCTCCTCACAGCCTCTGGACAAGAAGTGATTTATCCTTTTTATTTCCAAACTTAAGTCATCTTATCTGCAGTTGACATAGCTTATAAGTTCTTCTTGGATCAGTTGTCAATTATCTTTGAGATCACCCCAATGTATGGGGATCTGTAAGAACCAATTAGGATTTCTGAGTCATCTCAGCAAAATGAAATGTCAGTCTCCCAGCAAGAGGTCAGTATGCATGGTCATTCCCATGGAGTCAGATGTTCCTGCTATATGATGATTCCTGTTATATTTGTATTTCCAGTATGTGTGTACTTATTTTTAATAACCCAATCAATTATCAGTTCCTTTTGGCAAAATACCTTCTTCTGTCTATATATCTTTCCATAAGCATAACTAAAACTTTATACATAATTATGTCAAAGATATGACCAAAATAACATAGAAAAATTTCTTCCAATACCTCACATTATACCTGACCTTACACAACCTCAAACTGTGAGGAGAGTAGATGCACTTTTCGTTAAATACAAGCATAGTATTTTTCATATCTGTTGTATTAAATGGCATTATATTAATCTGATTAATTTCCATTGTTCATTTTGTGAATTTTGAATTTTTCTTTGCTTGTGTAGACACATTTTAAAAATTGAATTTTTCAAATTACAACTAATGCTTATGTAAAAGCTTTGGTGTTTTAAAAGAGTTTTCATCAAGTAAGCTTGTGAGGAAATTGGGAGAAAGATTATCAAGCCCATTTTGCAAATGAAGAACTTGAGGGTCTCCGAAGCAAAATGTCTTGTGCATCAAAACCTAGCTTGCAGTTCATGCCAAGATGTATTACCAAATTTCCTGATACTACAGCTAACCCTCCTTCTTCAATACTACAACTTTCTCACAGGGCACACTGTGGCCTATACATCAAAGTTTTAAATTGCCAAATACATCATAGTATTACATTTGCATTTCCGACATGTCATAAAAAGCATAAAATGATTTCATGTGAGACAAGTGGAAAACGCTTGGCGCTGACAAATTTGTAGCCAATAAGTATTTGAGGTCATAATATGTGACTAAATTTCCACCATGACATAAAGCTATGGCAACAAATGATGTACTTTTGTGCATCTGAATGGTAAAAAAAAGTCAGCATCTTCAAAGAAAAATTTCAATAATGCTGTTTAGTAACCTGCAGGGAGATGTAGGAGCTTTCAAAGGAAAGATTAAAGGGCAATAGAGTCATGTGAGTTTACTTGTTCCCTTTCATTTGGCCAAAATAAATGATTCATGATGTACTAGTACAATAAATAATCTCTAATATGCAGACTAAGTACGGCAGGTAAGCAGTGAGTAAGTTGTATTGTCAGGTCCTGTAAAAGGGAGACAAAGTACAAAGAACTTAAATGGCAACTGAAAATGGATTAGTTTACTTAATTGCCTCAGATACCTTTAATAGCAAAAAACAAAACAAAACAAAGCAAAAAAACAAACAAAACAAAAACAGTCAGACTAAAATGTTAGAAAAATTCAGACCTGGTCAGCACGATTAGAAATCAGTAGTTCTGGATTCTGAATTCAATTTTTTTCAGTAACTTGGTATGTGAATTAAACTGGGACTGAATTAAATTTCATCAATTACTTTACGGAGTAAAATAAAAGCTTTATAAGATCACTTCTAAAATTAACATTTAACAATCCCTAAGATAGAAATATGAAAGTGAAACCAGAAATTATTTAGTTAAATTCATTTATTTTGTAGATGAGGATATTACGGCCTACAGTGTTGAAATGAGTAGCTTAGGATAGCACAATAAGTGGTAAGGGCTAGATTTTCATACAAATCTAAACAAAATCCAAGGTCGTTCAAAATCTACCATGGTGCTTGTCCTGTATCTGACATGACATATCTCTGACAATTTATCTTCTGTATTTTAAATTTCAGTTCTATTAAACAAACATTGAGGACCTTCCATAAGCAATTAATTTGTTCTATATGCTGAAGAAAAAATATAAAATAAAAACAAAGAAATCCTTGATGTAAAGGAGATCGTGTTATCTGAGGGAGTGGCAAAATCCAAAATGTTCACCAATAAGTACATTTCAATGTACTAACAATGGGAAAAGGGGGTATCTGCATGGTAGCTGAAGATTTAAGAATGAACTTTAGTAGAGATACTAAGGTTGCATGTGTAGTGTCTCCTGAATAGATGTGGTACATTAACCCGGTTGTGTAAATGATATCACCAAGGGGAGAACATGCAGAGAACAAGGAAGAGCGAACAGGTTAATACCCTCAATAAAAACTGATGCTAAAAGGCTTAGAGATGGATCATGAGTAGCAAAGGAAACTAAACAGAAATACAAAATAGAACTTGTCAGAAGAGAGATTACGTTGAGTATTGTCTCACTTGAAAGGACATTTATTGAGGAGGAGAGAGTAGTAAATAGTTTCAAAAGTTAAGAGAAAAGTAAAAAAGAATTAAATTGAGAAAGCTATATTAGACTTAGTAGTTGAAAACCTTCCCGAGGAAAATGTCAATACATGGTAGGGCAGGGTAACTAAATACAAGAAACTTCAATGGGTGAAAAAATAAGAAAAAGTAAACACAAAAGATTATTTCTAGGATTTTGTCAGTGAAAGAAAGGAGACAGAAAGGTTCAACGTTTGAGAATATGGCAGCATTAAGCAAAGTCTTTTCACAATATGTAAGGCTCCTTAACTTATTGTGAGTGACCTTGTTCGAGTCCTTTCTTCTAGCTTCTCCCCTAAAATATGAAGTCATTGTGAAGCACTGCCAGGTGACCTTACAACATATGATCTCTAAATCTCAGCCAGAACTATTGGCCCTATTAAGCCCTTAATTGAATTTGAAAATATGAAGTTCAAAGAAGCTCTTCCCAAGTACAGAAATGTCTTTTGATTCTCTTTCTTCTGTGGATATGTTTATTCAAGACAATTTCTGATTTTGCAATTAGACCTATCTCACATAGACTTTCTTCTTACAATAAGTCCAAGATCCATCCAGAAACAAAAAAAATCACATCCTGAAAAAAAAATAAACTAAGATGAAGGTAGTGTTCCCTCGGGCTCATCTGAATATATTCAACATTAGTTTAGTGGAGACTAAATTCTTTAGAACAAAACATATAGGTAATGTAGTTGAGAATTTGAATTCATAAGCAGCTCAAGAACTAGTATCAGAATGAGAAAAAAATGAAATTAAAGAAATTGAAGAAATACACCATGTGATCAAAGAGTGACAATAATATGGTTCAAAATTGATCAGCTGATATAAAAATAAATAAAATGAAGAGATGAGAAAAATTTATGGTTTTGGAGAAGGGGAAAGGAGAGCTAGAATGGATAAAATATCTGATATAAGAAAAGTGGAAAAGAGCTTTTTCAGTGGAGGGGAAGATGTGAGGAGGTGGCAGCCAGCACTTGAATTTTACCCTCATAAGAATTGGCTAAAAGAGGAAATAATGTACACATTCAATTGGATATGGAAATACAGCTGACTTACAGGGAAGAAGGAGGTGAAGGAGACAAGATAAGGGATGCAAGTGTTAGAAAGGAAGGCAGATTCAGGGAGGTGATGGTCAAAAAACAAACCACTTTTGAGAAAGACCAGGATGAGAGAGAGAGAGAGAGAGGGAGAGAGAGAGGGAGAGAGAAAGAGAGAGAGAGAAAGAAAGAGAGAGGGAGAGAGAGAGAGAGAAAGAGAGAGGGAGAGAGAGAGAGAAAGAGAGAGAGAGAGAGAGAGGGAGGGGGAGAGAGAGAAAGAGAGAGAGAGAGAAAGAGGAAAAGAGAAAAGAAAAGATGAAAGGAAAGGAAAACAAAAGAAAACGGACAAACAGAGGAGGGCATGGAATAGAGGGAAATACATAGTAACTACAACTGTGAATGTGAATAGGATGAATTCACCCATAAAATGGAAGCAGATAGCAGAGTGGACTAAAAGCTAGAATTCTGCAATATGTCATTTAAAAGAAACACACTTGAAGCAGAGATTAAAGGTAAAGCAGAGACTAAGGAAAGCAAAGTAAAGGTAAGGGGCTGGAGCAGAATTTAGTATGTTCTGCTTAGTAAAAAAAAAACAGGGATAGTAATTGTGATTGCAGATGATGCAAAAGCAGAAATAAATCTCATTAAAAAAGATGTTCACAAATACAAAATGTTGTTAAAAGATGCCATGGAAAAGAAATAATATCGTAGAAAATTAAATTGAAAAACCCATAAATGAGTTTTGCAAGACAAAATCCCCAAGACCAGATAAATTGACAAGTGAATTCTATCAAACATTTAAGGAAAACTTAATCCCAATACTACATAAATTATTTGGGGTGATGAAGAAAGAATTCTACCAAATTCCTTTAATGACACAATTTTTATTTTGATACTTAAACCAGGGAGATTGAAAACAGAGAAAAAACTTCCATAATCCAATTTTCTTAATGGATATTGATACAAAAAAAGTCAAATACTAGCTGGGAGATTACAGCAATATATCATAAAAGTCCTATACCATGACCAGGTGGTATTTATACCAGAAAATCATGACTAATTCTATATTAGGAAAACTATAAGCCATAATAGTGAGAAAATAAAAAGACAGCAATGATAAAGATGGAAAATGTGATGATGGTGCTGGTGATGATAATATGATGAGCAGGAGGAGGAAAAAAGAGAGGAAGAGAACGAATAAGAAAAAGAGAAAACAGCAAAAGGAAAAGAGGATGAAGAATAAAAATAAACTACTCTATATAGATTGGAAATATTTTCACTCTATTACATTTGTGATCAAGAAAATTAATGAAACCTGATCTGAAATTAAGAAACACAAAATGGATTTCACTTCAAACATCTTTGATAAACTTAAACTCACACAATTTAAAGCATGTTTTTTTTTTTTTAAAAAACACTGAACTTAGGGTGAGAAGAAACTTGGTTCAAATCCTGCTTCAAATGATTAATGGTTTTGTTACTTTGAAGAAGTCCTTCAACCTTTATGTACTTTATTTTCTTTATGTGCAAAATGCTGGGTGAAGGACTGGACTAAATGAACTCTAATATCCCTTCCATTTCTAGATCTATGGCCATATAGATCTCTTGACTATAACATATAGAAACACTGATATCTATCCATCTCACGCCATCAGGCTGTTGTAAAGATCAAAAGATAAACAATGGTAAATGCACTTTTAAAATTGTAAAGTTTTATTAAAAATAGGATTGGTATTGATTCATTGGGGAAAATGTCAAAGCTATTTTAGGATTAGAAAGCTATGTACTTTCAATAACCACCCAACATTTAATTATTTTCCCTCGTAAGAAGATTTTTCTTTTCCTTAAACAGGGAAGTAGGTGAGTGAAGGGGTTGAAACAAATTACTTAATGACTTTAAAATGTATGAGTCCATTTTTTTCTACTACCATGTTAAAATATACATATAGTTAATTATTTCATTAAACACTTAAAATATGTCAATCAGTTTCAGTTCAATTGCAGTCTGCTCTTATACCCTTATCATTGCAGTTATAAGGGCTTACAACATAAGGCTGAACATATGTTCCCAATGGTTTGATATAATAGGAAAATATAGTCACTGAATTTCTTAAGAAAAACATCTTTTAAGAAGTGTTTCCTTAAACTCACAGTGAATAATTTACATGCTACATTGTTTCAATTTGTGAAGAGGCAAAGTCACACTCCTGACAAATTAGGCTTATTTATGGGTGTTGGGGGGGAATTCATTGAAGCAAATTCAATGTTACCAAGATGCGTCCTCTGCATGCTGTCAAATGATCTTAAATAGCTGTATAATCTCAATATCCTTTTCCACAGCGCATCTACACCTGCCATTGACCTCTTCCCCATCTGCTCTCCCCACCCTTGATCTGAGTCCAAGAACTCCAACTCCATGTCTTCTGATATTCATGCCCCAGTCCCTGAGGAATTTTGTCTATCTTTTAAAGTCCTTCTAGAGTCCAGCTCAGTTGACTGGTGACTGCACATGCCACCAAGAAAATAGCCTACTCTATCTTCTGGGTAGTGAGAGCTTTCAATCTATCAGATGATGTTGACTTCCACTACCCTCTAGGCAGTGACTCAAGAAATTTCACTATCTACCTGACCACATGATACATTCTCTTTTTTTGTTCCCCAGAAGAAGACCACCCCCCCCCTTCCTGGTTACATTTCCTTTTTATGTATTGTCTTTTCTATTACTCATATTATTAAATATATGCTTTTTTTCTGATAAGGAGCATGTAAGTTCCTTCAGAAGACGGCTGTTCTCTCTCTGTCACTCTATCTCCGTTATCTCTATGGTTCTCTTTGCTCCTCTCTCTCTCTCTCTCTCTTTCTCTCTCTCTCTCTCTCTCTCTCTCTCTCTCTCTCTCTCTCTCTCTCTCTCCCTCTCTTTATTCCCTCTTTTTTCATATCCCCAATGATTGGTATAACATCTAGCACAGAGTAAGCTCTTAATTTTTCTAATTCTTATCATATTTGTCTCACACTCTCTTCTCTTTTCTGTCTCATCAATTGTGGAATCTATTTGTATGATGTTAAAATATTTTCCCTTCTCCATTCTCAAAACCACCACTAATGTGCATGATATCACATTATAAACTTCCTGGCTTATCACAACTGTTTCTTGACTGGTTTACATGAATGACAGATTAATCTTGGACTAGCTCAAGTAGTAGAAATCTTACCAGAACTAAGGAAGAAGAAGAAGAAGAAGAAGAAGAAGAAGAAGAAGAAGAAGAAGAAGAAGAAGAAGAAGAAGAAGAAGAAGAAGAAGAAGAAGAAGAGGAAGAGGAAGAGGAAGAGGAGGACGAGGAGGAGGAGGAAGAAGAGAAAAAATAACACCATTGCTCAACTGAAACTAGCAGGTTGGGTCCCTAGAAAGTAGCTACTACTACTCACAGATTGTTATTCATTCACAGTTCTCAACAAGGAGCAATGAAATCAGGAGGGTGATGTCTTGAATTGAATGTCACTCGGATGTAAGCGAAGTAGAGCAGTACAAAATCGTAAGCCACATTCTGACCTCAGAGTCATCTAAATCCAGTGGCAAGACAACTGGTAATGGTCCAGGCACAACATGAACCATCTAAATGGTATAAAAATAATTAATAACAGTAGTAATTGTTGTTGATGATGTTGTTGTTACCGGCTGCGTGATCCTGGATAAGTCATTTAATATTTTTTTCCCTAAGTTTCATCATCTGTGATAAAAATGGAGATGATATGAACACCAAAGTCTCAAGGTGATCATAATGAGTAATTAAATAAGATCATAACTGTAAAGCACTTACTGTCGTGCTTGGCACATAGTTAGAGGTATATTAATGATTTATTATTTCTATTATTTTGTGTTGTTGCTTTACTTGTTAGTAGAAGTGTGATCCTGAGCAGTCACTTAATCTCTTTTTCCCTTAGTTTCCTCATCCGTAAAATGGGAATAGCAGTACCTCCTTTGCAAGGTCAAGGACCTGATGATTTAATAATCATATAGTGCTTAGCACGTTGCCCGGCACAGTTCAAGCACCATATAAATGTTAACGTAGTATTATTGTTAATTTTTGTTTGTATTGTTATCACTACTCCCTTCTCTCTTAAATACCTTCAGACGTAGGAGCATCATAACACTGCATCATCCTAAACTACCTCTAGTGATGATACTGCAAACAGTAAAGTATGGCATACGCCTTATTGATTGAGTATCATAGCAAATACTCAAATTTATGACTGTTCATGTCTTGCATTACCTTAATATACCCTTTTCTTTGTCAAAATACTTCTGATCATCAGAACATTACTGATAGAGTCTATTTAAGCTCAAAAATACTTCAACTATTGAAATATACATCAATATTTCTTCCCTCTGGCATGTCACTAGTAGTAAGAATCTCACTATACTTTCTTGTTTCCTGCTTACATATCTCTAGTAAGTAGACTTCATTGTCATTACCCACATAAACCTGGGATATTTCCAGGTATGATAAAGTCAGTAGCACCTAGTTTTAAATATGGAACATTTGTCAGATGGTCAAACTCACTACAACTCTTCAGCTTTTTCAAGTTATACTTTTCAACTCATTATTTTTGCTACTGATCAGAGACTCAGAGACACAAACTCCAAAGTACAGTAGAACCAGTGAGCAGAATTTTGTACAGAATAGAGAGAAGGGGAGAGGATATTGTCTCTGTGAGACATTGTACAGGACTGTGTGGCATTCCAATAAGCATCACCCTAAATGGGGAAAAAAGAAGCATTTGGAATGGACAAGACAAGACATCCTTTATTTTGTAGTCGAATTGGGTTTAACTGAGAAATTTTCTGTGAAATCCTTGTGCAGAGTGTTGTCTTGGGGACTTGAAATTTGTAAAGATTACTTGTCCTTCCTCAGGATAGGGGATGAAAGTCCTAGGAATAATGGGAACCTCATGAAGAGGAAAGATGAATACAGGAAGAAGATTATGAGGAAAATGGAGAATGTAACCAGGGGGAGGATTATAGAAGAGCAGTGAGCCACATAATCAGGTATATCAGGGGATGAGAGTTTTAGCATGGGGCAGAGTTCTTTCTGTTCCTTGTAAAAACTGACATTGTTTTGGGAGAGAGGCACAACTGAAAAAAAAAAGTCCATTTGGCAAGCTCTGAAAGTCAGGAGCCAAAACTGCCTAGATAGGAAATCCCAGAATAGATCCTTAAGAAGTTTTGACTCCACAAGGGATATAAAGAAGAGAGTGGTACAAAACAACCATAAGGATAGTGTACCAGAGAATGAAGGTCTAGGATAGACAGAAGAAGAAAGTGTATGATTAAGAGAGCAAGAGAAACCTTTTCTGGGAAGAAAAAACAAGATAACCATAACAAAAAAGAAAATTTAAAACTAATGAACAGGACTAATAAAAGGAGAATTAAATAACCAGATAAAATAATTAAAAAAACACAATTCCAAAGGGAAAGGAATAAAAAGACTGCTCTCTCCTAAATTACCAATAATTTTGAATTGCCAATCCAATCACCTTTTTTTTCATCCATATTCTTCTTGATAACTCTTTGGCATTTGACACTGCAATATCCTCTCCTCTTTGATGCTCTCTTCTCTCTAGGTTTCCTGATAATCATTCTCAACTGGTTCTCTTAACTATCTTACTGCCACTCCTCTGACTCATTTGCTCAGATCTCATCCATAATCTACTTTTTAATCATACATGTTCCATATAATTCTCTCCTGGGCCCTCTTTTCTTTTACCTTTATACTGTTTCACTTGTTGATCTCATGGATTCAATTACCATCTCCATGTTGATAATTCCCAAATCTAACTATCCCATGCAAAAGTCTCTGCTAGCCTTCATCCCCAAGTGCCTTTCAGACACCTTGACCTTGATGCCCAATATGCATCTTATGCCAAACAAGTCCAAAATAAAGATACATGATTTATTTTTCCCCTATTTTATTCCAAACAGTATTAATTTTTCAATGTGACTCCATAGGGGTAATGATTGATAGCAATCATCAGTAATATACTCATTTAGTAACTTACATTTAGTCATTTAACAATTGTATAAAAATAAC
The DNA here is from genome assembly GCA_028658325.1 of Potorous gilbertii. NCBI lineage: Eukaryota > Metazoa > Chordata > Mammalia > Diprotodontia > Potoroidae > Potorous > Potorous gilbertii. The sequence goes on from CM053769.1 coordinate 143,869,630, forward strand.
ATCTATTAATTCATATATATATAGATATAGATATAGATATATATACAGATATATATCATACAGGGATAATTAGGTAAGGCAGATTCTTCCTTATAGTAAGCCTTATGCTTTAAAATCTATAAATTGACTGTTCACACCTCAACTCCCTTCCCCTAACTCAAGGATGTTTTGCTCTAAAGAAGGTAAATTTTGATGTCTGAAAGTTACCTAGTTAACTTGGGATGTATTTGCTAGATTTCTCTCTCAAACACCAAACCTTAAACCCAATTCACTCAGAATCTCATGGATTAGACAGCAATAGGTCCCTGCCTAACCATCATTTAATGGTTATTTTTTGGGCCTTCCAGGCTCTGAGTGAATGTCAATAGTAACTGTTTCTCTTTCGATCAGCAACTTTGAAAGTCTTCCCCTCCAAATTTGAAATTTTTTTTAATTAAAGGGGTCATTCCTTGACTCACTCTTAAAGGGACCTATTTACTGAATAGGCATTGCCTCACTCAAACTTAGAAAGAGCTTAACTTAAAAGGGTCAAGCTCTTCCACTGCAGCTTAACTTAAAAGGGCCAAGCTCTCCCACCGCATCTGGGGCATCTCCAGTCATCCTGATGTCTATCTGGCCATTGGACCCAGTATCCCTAGAGGAGAAAGTGAAGCTGGTGACTTTGCACAGCCACCCCTCATTCAAATCAAAATCAATTACAAATCATGTCATCATCTACTTTAAGAACAAATGAGAAATCCAACCACACAATAAGTTTTAAAGTTCATTTGTCTAACTACAAGAATTCTGATGACCAAGCAGTATGGGCAGGGTGTCTTGAGATTATATGGAATCCCCTAACTTATTTTCATTTCAATGAATCACCTTCTCCTGTCCAACATGAGGTGAGGTGCATCTTATTACTACTTAGTGGAAATGATCCTTACTTTGTCGATTCTGTGAGCACTCATGATGTTGCATTATTTCTGGCCCTCCTGGAGGATCAAAATGAAGAACTATCAACTGAGACTCAATATTTTACTTTATATCTTCCACATCGGGGAATAATGGACTATAAAATCAAGGCCCTATGGAAAGGGATATCTCAGATCATGAGGAAGAACTGAGGTCCCATACATTGAAAGAGCCAGTCCCTTTACTGAATATTCTTTGGCTTTAGATCTCTGCTTTAGTGTTTTCTTTTCTTGCAGATTGGGTAATTTTGTTCATTACAAAATAGAATTCATCATCTTTCCTTCTAAAACTCTCTCTCCCATAGACATACACTTCCCCTATTACTGCACATGGCAACATCATCCTCCCAGATCCTTAGTCCTGAAATCTGTCATCCATGACTCCTCATTATTTCTAACCCCTCGTATTCATAACCTCTTTTCTCTAAGTTTTTGAGATACCGTTCTCTTCTGATTCTTGTCCTAAGTGGTTGTTCCTCACCCATATTAAATCCTTTAGTCATAGGTGATCAACAAGGTTCTGTCATGGGACTGCTTCTCTTTAAAACTTCAATTCATGATTTCCTAGGCGTGTTGGAAAGATCTGTCAATATTATCTTTTCAACAGCTCTCAAATGTACCCTTTTATTTCCTCTGATACTACTGCCTCAAAAATATAGGCTTTTATCATCTTGTGTCTGGTTCATTGCAATAGCCTCATGTTGAGTCTGCCTACCTCAGGTCTCTCTGCACTCCAATTCATCCAACAAGAGATATTCAGCCACTGAAGAAATTTTCCTAAAACTCATGTCTGACCATGTCATCCCTCTCCTCAATAAACTCCATTTGTTCCTTTGATTTCCAGGATCAAATATAAAAGCCTCAGTTTGATATTCAAACTCATTTTCTTATACCTTACTTCTAGTCACATATTCTAGCCACTGGCCTCCTGAATGCCCCATAAAGGGGAAGTGTCATCTCTAAGCCCTGGGTATTTTATCTTTCTGTCCCTCAAGTCCAGAGTGTTCTTCCTCTGCATTTCTGCCTATTGCCTTTCCAGGATTCAGGTCCCAACTAGAATCCCATTTTCTATAGGAATCCTTTCTCGACCCTTCTGCCTTCTAGTTCTTTCCTTATGTTAATAATTTTCTATTAACTTCCCCAGTTTTTCTTTTAAATCACCTCTAAAATTCCACCTTAATTCTCCCCAAGCCACTTTAAATTAATTGCCTTGCTTCTTGTAATTATTTTTTTTAATTTATCCTCTATATAGCTTTGTTTTGTATGTATTTGCTTGTTGTCTCCCATGCATTAGATTATCACTTCCTTGAAAGCAAAGGTTGTTGTATCCCCTAACCTTTTACTTACTTGTATTTAGCATAGTACCTGGAACATAGCAATAACTTGAATTTTTATTGACTGATTAATTGTTTTTCCTGTAGATAGCTTTCTTTTGTACATATTTGTTTGCTGTTTCTCCCATTATATCCTGAACTCTTGGGGGTCAGGAACAGTTTTTGTCTCTTTTTATATCCCTAGGACTTGCTATGATGCCTCACACATAGATTTTAATAAATGCCTATTAATTATTTGCTTGCTTTAAAGTCTATCATTCTTTTTTTAAAAAAAACTATTTTGAGAAGCAGAAAGTAGAAATCTATTTAACAGATGAACAAAATGTACTTCAGAGAGTTTAAGTATATTTACTCAGGTCACACAGCTAGTCAGTTACTGAGCTAGAAGATATTCCAAGTTCTCTGGCTCTAAATCTATGGAAAAATTGACCCCCAACTCCTGCTTTCAAGCTTAAGAAGGCATCTATTTTTTTCATATTTGGTCCTAATTTAGAGATGAATCTGACAGAAGACACTGATAGACCAGTTCAAATTAAAGATAAGACAAGATGGATTTTTTTTTCTTTTTTCTCAAATGCAACCAAATGGTAATCATTGATAGATTACTTAACATTCACTGAAAATATCGGAGTACTGGTAAATGAATGCAATTTTATTTATATGAAAAATTAGACCAAAAATTTTGTGACAGGGCAAGTCTAGTAAGTTGGAAAGTGCCCTGGCCTTAGAACCACAAGAATAATATGATGTAATGGAAAGAAGACTGATCCAAGAATCAATGAAAAGGGGTTCAAAGCTTGATTGTCATATTCACTATGAATATTGTTTTCCAAACCAATTCACCACTTTTGGCCTCAGTTTCAAGTCTCTTCTAGCCAAATGGTCTAATAAACTTCTGAATTACATTTTTAGACTGCAGGGGAATTGTGTGGCAGTAGCTTATTTAAAACTACAGCCAGAATCATCAATTATTCCCCATCAAAACCATTCCCCAAAATTTTATTGAGTGAGCTGGTCCATATTCTTTTCTTCCTTAGGCTTAATCTCCAACCCTTTGTTTCCCATGAGTACTACTATCTGTCTATGACCTCGTCACCATGGCCTCTTCTGTTCAAGTAATAATAATACATCATCCACAGAGTGCCAAAGATGGCTTTTCATAGTCATTTAATTGTTTTCAGTCATGTCTGCCTATGGGGTTTTCCTGAAAAAGATATTGAAATGGTTGGCCCTTTCCTTTTCCAGCTCATTTTACAGATAAAGAAATTGAGGCAAACAGGGTTAGGTTAAGTGAATTGCTATGAGCTACAGTTAGTGTCTGAGGATGGATTTGAGCTCACACATTCCTGACTTTAGGTCTGGCACTACTATACCATCTAACCTCCCTGGGGATACCCTGGGGAAAAGAAGCTTATTTCATGTCTTTGCCCAACAGGCAGTTGATATATGAAGGAGAATTCAAGTAACACTAAGGAAGAAAGGGGACAGTTTATAAAACTCCTTATAATCCATTTAATCTCATTGACAGAGAATAGAAGTAAAAGTCTCTGACAAGATTGATAATGTCATACCCATTGACACTCTTCCTGCATTACACAGACTACTACATTCCCAAGGTTCAGAGTAACCAAAGAGGTTGACATAACAATGTTATTCAGCTCTTTATAATCCACTCTAAGCTTTCTGCCACTATCTGTCTTTTTCACTAGCCACACGGTGTTATTATATAAAAAGCAGATTCTGACTATTTCTTCTAGGACCTGGCCAGGCATATCTGCTCCTCAGTTTTCTGGAGTAACAGTAGGGGTCTGGGGTATTTCTTATCAACTACAATTGGTTCAAATTTCCATAGCTGTTTTTCTCCTGTACTAGGGTAACAGTGAATAATGCCTAGCTTTTTAAATTTTAATTAGATTTTATAATGTCATTTCAACTTTAAAAATATGAGGGAAATTAAATGTAGAAATATGCTCCATTACCTCAGGGCCTACTATCCTCTATACCCTCTCAGTCTGGGAGAAGGGGAAGTTCATTCTTAGCACAATTCATACATAATTTTGTTTTTACTACATTCATGTTTAGATGCAGCATAGTATCTGGATAAATCCTTATCCTAAATATTTCTGGGTTGGATCCTGAAGGTTAATATTATTCTTTGCTCCCCATGGCATCAATCCTTCACTGTCTGGAAACTCAGTATATCCACAGTATATCCACACATCATCCACACATCAGGCCCCACTCTTTTCTTTCAAAACTTAAGTAACTGGAGGCTTCAAGGAATTCACTTTGGAAAATATTAAAAAACAGTGGTAAAGAACTAAGACCCATTTTTTGAGACCATGGGCTAAGTAGTATAATTCAAAACAGAATAACCATGTGCACTGAGACCAGAGAGACAGCTATGTTTGACTCAGTTTTTTTTAGATGCTTCAAATTCAGAGTACAGAATGATTTATTTCAAAAAGAGTTCTCCCAATCACATAATTAAGCAGACCAAACCTGGTTCAGAATGCCTACACGTGCTCCACCATCTTTCTAAGGTAGTTTACTCCATGATTATTCTGACAGAAGCAGACTCCCTAGCCTCATTTACATGGAGAAACTGCATCACTAAAGCACACTGATGCACTCCGTTACATGTACTAATACACTGTTGCTCTTATAAAAGGAATTTGTAGAGTAAAGTAATAGAGCCTCTTTCATCTTCATCAAAAGGAAATTATTTCCACCTTACCAAAGGGGTTAATATTGTTTATCAATTTGGTAATGATTCATTCTATTCTGTGGCAGGTGATGAAGGCTCTAACCAGCTCAAGCGCAACATAAACACTATAGACTTCAATGTGACAACAATGGCGGTGAACATGGCCACCTTCCTCAGTCACTTGGTATTATATGGTATACAATACAATCTTTGTTATTCACTTCCAATCTAGTCATTCACGTAGCACATCTAATTGCTATCACTGATCCTTCTTTAATTCACCCAGATCATCACACGCTCCACTACCTTTGAGATCTAGACCTCACAATCAGTTCTTCTGGAAGCCAAGTCCTAGACTTGGGTTAAGTTAATCTTTTCATTTTTAAATTTATCACACTAGGGCTTGAAGAAGTTTGTTGATGACTGCATATTTTCAAATGTGTCTGTTTAGCATAATTTATCTATTTTATTTCTTTAGACACCAGATTATTCTCCACCTACAAATAACATTGGGTCACCCACCTAGCCCATTTTTACCTCTGCTTGGCATTACGATAAGAAGAATTGACTGAAAATAAAGGTTATTATGGCTACTTGAAATATGTGGAAGATTTCAAGGAAGAATTCAATGTTTCGTATATATACAAAGACATTACATAACCCATTGATTTATAGAACAATTTTTTGTACAATCCTAAAAACAGCTCACTTGTATCATATGATTTCAATGATATAGATTTCATTGGCTGATATTAACCTCATTTTATTCATGAAAAAAATATGCAAGAAAGAGGGAAAATGATTTATTCATAAAGACATCAGACATCACAAAGTGCCAGAAATGAGAAAAAGTTGATAACACATCATCATTGATCATGGAGTAATGAAAAAAATCATCCTTTTATTGTATTATGTTATAGAAATGCTTGCTTGATTCCATTAATTAAAAATATTTTAATTGTATTAACTTAATAGTCATATAGAATAAAGTAAAATACTCATTTATTTGTATAACCTTGAGTGGATCATTTAACCTCTCAGAACCTTGCCTTCTTCATCTGCAAATGCATGGGCTAAACTAGGAGATCTCTGAGGTGTCTTTACAATAAAAAAAATCTTCATTTAATAGCATTTGACACACCTGAAATTAACCTATGGAGAGGAGTTAAAAAGATACTGGTCCCAACTGTGGGCCTGAAAATTGGGAAAAGTAGTCCAATTGACAGTATAATTTGACTAAGCCTGGGGGTAGCATAGGTAGGATATCAAGGGAAAGGAGTCTAATTCTGAGTAGTTAATTGCAAATTAAACATGATAAGGTTAGAAAAGAATGCTCTAAGACTTTCCAAAAGATGGTTGAAGGACAAACAGTGTCTATACCAAGCCCCCAAGTCCATAACCATCAAACAAGATAGAGTAAAAACAAAATAATAAAACCCATAACAAGGAGAAAATGGACAGTCCTTCCTCCTACAATATAAAGAACAACAGAAGTCATCACTCTTGGCTTTGTCAATCACCGACTACGCCTGTCTTTACTTGGTGGGATGATACACTTGGGTGAACACTCCTGAGAGAATATACTGATTTTCCTTGCAGTTTCTCTTAAGTATTAATTAAGTTAATGCAAAATTCAGTATATTTTTGTTTTGCTTTGTGTGTAGAACATCTGCCCCATGGAAACTTTCCAGAAATTTGCCAGAGCAGACACACACTCTACTCTAGTGCTGAACTGGATGTGACCTATATATTTAATTGGAAGGGTGTCTTGCAAAGAAGAAACTAAAGATTTTTTTAAATGCCTGTTTTCCCCCTGTGGAGTCACACAAGAGCAAAAGAGGCTCTTTCCTTGTGCCTTTTGCTTTAGACTTAATTATGCTTGTATTCTAATATTCTATATCAAGAATAGACCAAAGACTAAAGTTTATTTCAAAGTGGATGAAATCTTATAAGTAATGATAGGGTCCTTACCCCTAAATGGCAAGTATCATTGAATTTGCCTGAGAATGGGAGTCTGAATTAGAGGAAGTAGGTACTTAAAGAAGGGAGTACATGTGCTGATTAAACCATGAATTTCTGCATTGAATATCATAAACATATTCTAAGATATATAATAAATTGGCAGAAACATTTATGGCTCAAATATTTCCTTAGACAAGTTATTAAAGGATTTGAATAGTTTTCAAAAGAAGAAATTTGTAATATCAGCAAGTATATCTCATATTCTATATCACCAATGATAAAAGACATTAAAAAAACAATCTCAAGGTCACATTTTGCATCTATCCAACTGACAGTCACCATTAAAAAAGAGTTATAGTCCATTTGGAGAGGCTATTTGAAGACAATAAATATATTATTAATAGATACAGAGATACAGATAGAGAGAGCTAGATTATTGAGAGATAGCATGGTGGTTTGTACACAATAAATTCAAAGTAAATACCTGCTGATTAGAATTGATTTAAGATTGTATTACTTCTTTCTCCAAGTATACTCATGGTTTAAAACAGTGTTTGGCTAATAGAAAGCATTTATTAGATTTACTTTTTGTTTATTCTTTCATCCATTTCATTCTTTATAAGCACATTCCTAATAACCACATAGTGAAATAGGAAACATATGCTTTTTATAGACATATTAATAGTGAAAAAGTTGTTCCAGAAAGTGTCTGACCAATATTTGAACATAGTCCTAAACAGCAAGTACAATACCTTCTCCAATGATTCATCTATAATGTCTAAGACAAATCTCTAATCACAGTTTTCCAGCCACTTCATCATTATTGCCTCCTTAGCTGTAGGCTCACTATTCTCTCCCTTTTCTATATCTTTGACATTGGAAAAATACATTTTCTTTGAGGGAAAGCATTTCATAGAATACAGAAAATACTTCATCAAAATTTAGAAGGACCTGGATTTAACATCTGCCTCATATTTATTAGATATCTGAACACATAGGAAAGTCATTTAACATCACAGTTTCTATTTCTTCTTAGCTATACAGCACATTTCTGTGCCTTATATTCTGAGTATTTCAGCTGTTTCTCCATGTGGAGAGGAATATAAGACTGTGTGAAAGGACTGGTATAATGGGAAGCAGAGGGGGAAGCAAACAAGCTTAGAGTAAATGAGAGACTTCTTGACTGTTCCTTGCTGCTCCTTATTAAAACCTCTCATTGGGTCCAGGCTCTTTGATCCATAAAAGATGAGCCAATTATGATAAAAAGTGGGTGGTTTGAGATCCCTGTCAGTTACAGGAAACAAAATGAAAAATCACTGGTCTTCAGGAGTTGGAATTTACCATAATGTTTGAGTCTATGACTCATGTATGTTCAATGTTGGGGGTTCCACTTGTTGAGTTTGTGACTCTTTGTCTAATATTTGACCTTACTGGATTCATGAATAAGATTTCAATTTTGACATAGATTGTACTTCATGCATTATTTTTTATTATGTCCATGAGGAGGGGCCATTGGTAATAAACACCTGAATTGTTTATTTCTTTTATCTCCTGGGTTTTGCTTAGTGTCAGGAAATTTCTGAAGTCTGGGAAACATTATATCAAAGAGGGAACTGCTTTGTGTTATACTGTGTTTTATTATATTTATTGGTTCTACGTCAAGAATATTCTATATAGTTTTTGATCATTCCACACATACCCCACCCCATGGGGAATTAACTTCAAATTACTAGTGTTCAATAAAATATAATAAACCCAGGGAAGAGGAAGAGTTTTGGTAGTAAGAGTGGGAACAAACTAATTTAGATGGGACAAATTAATAATATATCCCAAAGATAGAAGTTAGTTCCAATACCCAGAGAGAAGCAAAGGTGGTATCTATATGTTTCCATTTTCTCATAACCATAAAGTGATTAAAGCTTCCTCAACACTTATCTTCTTTGGAATCAAGTATCAGAACATATACATTGTAAATGTATATGTATCATTTTATATAATGTAATGTATATGTATCATTTTAGCTCCTTATCATTTCAACTGAATTAGATCAGGTTAGTGACTAGCACTGCCACCTGATAGCTAAATATAAAGTTGGAACAATAATGTTGGTCTTATCTACTTCATGTTTGATGTGAGACTCAGATATAATGCATTAAAGCAATTTGCAAGCTTTAAAAGGTTTTTAAAATGGCAATTATTTTTAATTCAAGCATTTACTATGAACAATACACAGCTCAAAGCTTGAGAGAGAAAAATGGACAAGATAGAGATCATGCTCTCAAGGAGATTAATTGGAGAAGGAGGAAAAAATAATAAACCTTCCCACAAATGTCTCAACCATTACTTAAAGTGCTCCTATTATGATTGAGAAAACTGCCTCTTTCCCTCAACTATCATTATAGCATTGAAGTTTGAACTGAAATGTCATGTTCTCCATGAAATCTTCCCTGAGTCATCAGAATTCACATACCATTTGACAGCATGCCTTTATATCAAGGTGTAACCATAGGTCCTAGCATACCTACAGATCTTGGACAGGACATGCATATGTTACACCATACACATAGGGTTGATTTTTTTTTTAATTCATTCAAGGATTCATTCATTAAAAGCACCTTCAATATGCAATGACACCCAGTGGTAGAGGAGAAAGAAAAATACCATCAGTTTGATCCCTACTGGACTGACTGGCGTGGGAGAAAGGGTATGAGATATTGTGGCACTGTTGGTGGCTGAAGGGCTCATTAGTCTCTTTCCTGGAGGCAACACAAAGCTGAAAGTTCATGGGCATACTGTTGCTTGTGTCCCCATGGTGTTTACAATTTTTAAGTAAAGGAGATTGCATATGAGTATAATCTTTTGAGCCTTGGGAGAATAAACCATCAGCCATATGGGAGCCAGCTTCTTTGCTCAGATTTTCAGGAAGTTGGGTGGTGACAAAGTCCTATGCTAGTTGCTTGACCAGAAGTAGCAAAGATATGGACTCTTTCATCCAATAAAGATTCTAAATTTGGGAGTGCAATAGTTGAAGTTAATGACTGGTAGAAACTGTCTTTAATTTGAGCCAATCTCCCTTGGGAATGAAATAGTATTGAGGAGAGTATGCCTCAAGGTGCTAGGGTGGGAGGCTATGTTTGTATTTTTATACTTGCTTAACTTTCAAAGACAATGACTGTAAAAAGAGAAATAAATAGGAGAGATATGGAGAAAGATATAGACAGAGAAAGAGAGTAACAGAGGTAAATGAGGAGAGATTGGACATGAATAATAGACTTTCCCTTAAATAACTAAGATTTACTAGTTTCTGTTTATATTTTATTGTATTTGTTTTCAAACTCCTTGATATTATGTACTTTTGTTAGATTGAAATCACCTTCAGGATAAAGACTAAATCTAGCCAGAATCTTGCATATCATGTTCAGGTTTATAGATGAGAGATGAGAAAGTAGGTGAATTGCAACATTTTTCTTTCAATGTTTAAAGCTCTGTCATGAAACAAAGGAATTAGACTTATTCTTCTTGCCCCAAATGACAGCAATAGTACCAAATGTTATAATTTGTAGAAAGGTCAATTTCAGTCCAAGGTAAGGACTGATTTCCTAAGAAATTAGAGTTATTTAAAACTTGAATGGTCCACATAGTAAAACAGTGGTTTCCTCATCATTTATAATGACATGAAAGACAGGTAAATGATATTCAGGTACAAGCTGGGTTTTATGATCTTTGTGGTCCCATCTAACTCTGATATTCTGTGCAAGTGGTTTCAATTTCAACCATCTTCTAAAATTATCATATTTCTTAACCTTGTTTAAAATCTAAAAATGCTGCTTCAACCTCATAAAACAATTTCAATTCTCTTTACCAATGTCACTGGGGCATTCAAGAACTGTCTCAATTGAGGCATTCTACTGCCATCTGCTCCTGGGAAACCATATAGATGTTAGATCTTGTAAATTGTTCATCATGCCAGGGGCTGCCAAGGCAATCAATAGGGATTTGCAGAGATAACAGATTATCTGTCAGAAAATTCCATGTGTTAACTATTTTTCTCTATCACATTTTCTGAACTAATTAAATATTTAAGCTAATCAGATGTTGAGAATTTTTAAATACAACTTGTGAACAATATCTCCTAATATTTTCTTGCTGTTGTTTCACAGCTTCCTATCCCTCACTCACTGCGTGTAAAGCCATATTATCTAAAGAAAATAATCATGAAAAATACTGATAGTTGTAGAATAGGTTGCATTTAAGAGCATCTGGAAATGTTGATGTATGTGATAACTGACATATTAGGTCATCATGAAGAAATTAATTACTCTGGAGAAAAGGAATTATTTCCCCATTTGAGAGCAACCTGTAAAGGATACATTGATAACCTGTAGGTAAAGAAACAGATGTGCTTCTCCTGGGTGCAAGAAAGTTATCTCAGACACAATAAGTCCTTTCCCAGTAGGTAACTTCTATTTAGTATCTTCTGATCTTTAATAAGTCATTTTGTATTCTAAGACTTTTGTAAACAGAAGAGATAGCACATTATCTCAAGGCTTTGTTCCATTTTAATACTTGTCCTGCATGCCATGCCTAAAATGCTCTCTCTCCTCACATCTGCCTCCTGGCTCCCATATCTTTCCTCAAGATTCATCCCACATTCTACCTCAAGATTCATCCCACATTCTACAAGTCTCCCCACTCGCACAAATCCAGTGCTTTCCTTCTGGAATTCTATCCAGTTTAAAATTTGTCTTGTATATGTATGACAGGTTTTGGTACATGCTCAGATCACCTACAATAAAGGTAGCCATGTAGAAGACACTTACTACTTACTTTGGGGAGGCAACAGGGCTGACCCAAATATTAATGTTCTTTGATGACTTCCCACCACATGACATGGCAGCATGCTGTTTCCACTGGCTATATCTTTAAAACTACTTGACTGAAACAATCTCTCTTTCTATTTCCAGTATCATCTAGGAGGTAAAAGACTTGTTCATTCACTAGAGCTGACAACATGCAAAAAAAGTGTCAGATTTCCAAAACCCCTTCCCTTTTAGGACATATAGAACTAAATCAGGCTTAGGAATTTGCTCTGTTTTATTTGCCCTTTTCAGTTCTAGATTTTAGGAGTAGACTGTGTTCCAGGAGTTCAAGGTACATGGCATTTGCCACCAGAATTCCATACTGAATGTTGCAGCTGTTTGTTCTTGTTCCTCCTTCCTTCTCAAAGAGAATAAATCACATCTGGAGGGTGATGTCTTCTCTTTCAAGTGAATTGGATTAAATGAGGCAGAGTTGCGCAAAGCCATCAGTCTCACTCTCTCTTCCAGAGACATCAAAGTAAAGTAGCAAGATATAGGTCAAGACAAGTGGCGATGACTCTGATACAATGGAAGACCTTGGCCTTTTTTAGCTAAGCTGTTTCCCAGGTCTTAGTTTGCCTGAGGCAATGCCCATTCAGTGATTAAAGGCCAGGTAAGATTTGAGGGGAAAAAATGTTCTAGTTTATCTTTACAACTGAATCAATCTGGAAGGCGAAGACATTCAGAATTTCTGTCCAGAACAGAAACAATGGCAATTAGTATTCACATCAAGCCATCAAAACCAAAACAAGAAGCAAAAGAGATTTGGGCTGGGACCTATCATTGACCAATCAGTGAAAGAAAGAGTGGTTAGGATTGAAAGGCACAGTCAAGTAGCTAAACTGAAATCACAATGATCTCAATCAATGCCTGGTTTTAGAGAACTGTATTTCAAGAAATTATAAATGGGGTGGCGGAGCCAAGATGGCGGAGTAGAAAGACTCACCTATGCTAGGTCCGAACCCACAGCCCACAGATTTCCTGTAAAAAGAACTCCTGACAAATTCTGGAACAGTGGAAGCCACGCAGCAACACAGTGAAGGAGATTTCTGCTGC
>CM053769.1:143883000-143898044 GCA_028658325.1 Potorous gilbertii
CCCCCCCCCCCCCCACAAATGGGGAGAAAATTTTGGAACCCAAAATCTTGTGAAAATAAATGTAAAAAGTTAAATAAATTTATTTACAAAAAAAAAAAGAAATTATAAATGAAAACTCCACGATATAAGAGTTAATTGTTCCAGCAAAACCAAAATGGCAGAACAGAAGAAAAAAAATCTAACATCCAAAACACAATATAACTCATAAAATATAACCATCAAAATTTATATTCCTTTGGATAAAGCATATACATGCAAGGGTAGGACTCTTCATATGATTGGAGGAGGAGCAGGAGGAATAGAAGGGGCTAGTCCAGTAAGGAAGCCCTGAAAATCTAGAATCATGGAAATTTAGCTTTACATTTGAAACTTTGTGAAATTAATATTGTTTAGGAACTGGAATAAACTGTAAGCATAATCCAATTACACCCCTCAGAGAAAGAGGGGAGAAAAAGGAGAATCATTTCTCAGAGATGCTAGAGGGAAATGTTTGTTTTTGCCATATCTTTGAAGTAAATATTCTTTGTGAAAGCTAATGTGATGTTAAGTACTTGTTTTGCTTTTTTTTCCATTTTTTAAAATTTGTTTATTTATTTTAAATTTTCAACAATCATTTCCACAAAATTTTGAGTTCCAGATTTTCTCCTCATCTCTCCCCTCCTGACACCCCAAAATGCCTGGCATTCTAATTACCCCTATCACCAATCTGCCCTCTCTTCTAACATCCTTCCTTTACCTTATCCACATCTTCTCTTTTGTCCAGTAGGGCAAGATAAATTTCTATACCCCATTACCTGTATTTATTATTTCCCAATTGTACACAAAAGCAATTCTCAGCATATGTCCCTAAAACTTTGAATTCCAACTTCTTTTTCTTCCTCCCTCCCCATTCATCCTCAATGAGAAGGCAAGCAAATCAATATAGGCTATATATGAGTAGTTTTGCAAATAATTTCCATGATAGTCATGTTGTGTAGGACTATATTTCCCTCCTTCCTATAATGTCTCCCATTTCTTTTATTCTCTCTTTTGACCTTGTCCCACCCCAAGAGTATTGACTTCTAATTTCTCCCTCCTCCCATTGCCCTCCCTTCCATCATCCCCCCCACTAGCCCTGCTTATCCCTTTCTCCTCCACTTTCCTGTATTGTAAGATAGATTTTCTTACCAAAACGAGTGTGCATTTTATTCCTTCCTTGAGTTAAATATGATGAGAGTAAGCTTCATGTTTTCCATCTCACCTCCCCCTTTTTCCCTCCATTGAAAAGTCTTTTTCTTGCCTCTTCTATGAGAGATGATTTGTCCCATTTCATTTCTCCCTTTCTCCTCCCAATGTATTCCTCTCTCATCCCTTAATTTTACTTTTTTAAGATATGATCCCCTCTCTGTCTCTCTATGTGTGTGTGTTTAAGAATTATTGGACTACTTGAATGCCAAGAGAGAGAGAAAGAGAGAGAGAGAGAGAGAGAGAGAGAGAGAGAGAGAGAGAGAGTGAGAGAGAGAATAAAAGCAGACTTTGTTGTCATAATAAAAAATTAAGAGATAAAAAAATGATTTTACTGGGAGAGGAGTAAAAGGAAGGCAGAACAGGGTATATTACATTACATGAAAATTCACAAACACTTATTATAGTAGAGGACAAGGGAAAGGGAAAAACACTGCTTGAACTTTATTCTCATTCTATTTGGCTCAAAGGGGAAATCATTTATACATTCGGTTGGAAAGAAATGGGAGAAGAGAGTGGGTGACTAGAAGGGACTTATTAGAATTGAACTGTTTACATTCTTACGTGGAAAAGTGATATTTGTAGTTTGTGAGACCTTTCTCAATAAAGGATAATTGTAGGGAAGTGTGTGTGTGTGTGTGTGTGTGTGTGTGTGTGTGTGTGCGCATGCGCAAAGACAGGGGGTGCAGAGAGAGAAAGAAAGAGAGAGAGAGGAAGAGGGCATAGGATGAACTGAATATGAGGATATGATATCTAAAAAATAAAATTAAGTGTTGAGAAGAATATAGTCAGAGAAGGTTATTTCCATTTACAAATTAGAAAATGATAGAGTAGAAAAGTAGAATGATTGGCTCAAAATCAGATACTTGGCAAGTGATAGGACAAGAATATCAAGCATCCTTTTTATATATGCTACTTTGATTCTTAAAGCACTGTGATATACACAATATAACTCAATATAACTAGTGTAGAACAGCTGATACTTTCCCCAGGGCATAAATGAATGGACAATGTGGGTCAGTTGGCTGTTTTTCTCCTTCCCTAATCCTGTGCCTTATGGTTCTGTTAGACAATTAAATATGTCTCTCCTCTTCCAGCCCTGTGCCCCCTGGCCCTCTGTTACATAATTGGCTGCTTCTCTCCTTCTGCAATTCTGTGCTTTGTGATCCTCTCTTATACTATGGCCCTGTATCTGGAGAGTGTTTGCCACCTTGTCCTTGCATAACCAGTGTTTCATCCCAATTATATTGGGGCTTATATTCTCCTACTGCTAATATTTCCCCAAATCCCAGCTCTATTCCTCAGGCATTTCTTTCCCCAATATAACTTTACTAATTTAGACATACTAAGGACCTTCCACTAGATATGTCTTGAAAATGAATAGAGTTAGGAGGTTGTATAAAAGCCCTCCATATATGCCAGTCATGGTAGAATACTTCACCTGTCCTGCAGACCCCTTCAATGCTTACCTTGAGAAGGAGAAGGTATTGGACTTGAACTCACATCCAGTATCCGTCCCTGTTCCCTTAGCTGAAGGAGGAAATTATGAAGTTCTGAGGGTCAGATAATTTGAACTCTTATCAGTGTCTTTATATGAGCTGCAACCAAAAAGATAGCTGATATAATGTCTCCATTGGGAATCAAGACCAAGCTGACACACTGAGTAATGGTACCTTTCAAATGGTTCAAAGAATCCACTAGAAAATTTAGGTCATTTCATTGGAGAAATGCATGAGCAAATAAATGAATAATTGGTTGGTTGTTTGATTGTTGTACTTCATTCCTGAAAAGGATCAAAATCACATCAACATTATAAAGTGAAATTTCAGTATGTCCAACTGTGGCTGATCAGACCAATATGAGCTCAGAATGTTCTACCACAGGTTGGACATCGATAGTCCATTTGAATATTTGGGGTGAATACTCCAAATTTGCATGTCCTATGTTTCCTTTGTGCTGTCTCAATTCTGCTTTGCTTATAAAGCACAATACACTTTCTGACTTGGACATGCCATACTGAGTGGTCCTGTGCCAGTGTCTCCCATGTCACAAAATAAAATCCAAAGTTCTTGAGAAAGACCTTGAGAGTATCCTTGTATTGCTTCTAATGACCACCATGTGATTGCCCACCCCATGTGAATTCTCCATGAAGCAGTCTTTTTGGCAAGTGTACATTTTGCACTCTAACAACATGGCTAGCCCATCGGAGTTGCACTCTCTGAAGCACAGTTTGAATGCTTGGCAGTTCAGCTTGAGCAAGGATTTAAGGGACTGGTACCTTTTCCTGCCAGGTGATCCTCAGAATCTTCCTAAGACAGTTCAAATGGAAGCCATTTAGTTTCCTGACATGGCACTTGTAGACAGTTCATGTTTCACAGGCATACAACAGTGAGATCAGCACAATGGCTCTGTAGGCTTCCAGTTTGGTCATCAGTGTAATACCCCTTCTCTCTCAAACTTTTCTTCGGAGCATTCCAAACAGTGAGCTAGCTCTGGCGATGCATGCATCAACCTCATCGTCAATGTGTACATCCCTGGAAAGTGCACTACCAAGGTAAGTGAACTTATCTACAGCTTTCAAAACCTCTCCATTTAACAAATAAATCAGTGGATGGATGGATGGATGAGTAAAATAGGACAATGTACTTCAAGAAGACAGAAGTTTCGAGTTCCATCTTTGCAAAAGTGATCTCTAAGTTGGAACCCTGTGGACTTATGAAAGGATGGTAGAGATGTCCTAGATTTGGGGGAGATGTGGCAATTGTTCTTACATATTACCTTAACAAATACCTTTTCTAGAAGCTAATTATGTATGATTTATTAATTATGAACTAATTACTGATGGACAATCAGGGAAGGAAAAAATAACTGTGGATATTTGTGACCAGGAAAGGCTAGCAGTTGCCTCCTAAGGGCATAAGTAGCCACTCAAGCTCTACATCCTCAGTCTATTAGTGCTGGTGGAGGATAGAGGAGTGAATCCAAGAAATGTTCTCCACTAGAATTTCTAGTTAAACCTTTAGACATCGCTATGGGTCATGTAACCACACCACATTTTTACATATATGCTTTCATAATTTAAAAATTAACTATACAAAATGACACTTCTCTTTTTTGTTTTGTATATGAAACTAATTATGTGAATCTATAAACGCATCAATTCTAGTCTATTCTCTACTATTTAGAAATTTAACAAGACCCTCTTGTCTCCTATTAGGACACAATTTTCTTTATTATCTGAAGGAAAAGTTTCCAATGATTGACCTCTAAGGATTTTTCCAACTCTGTCATACCATTTTCTATGTTTTATTATGTAGAAGGCTAAGTGGAGTGCAAGTCGCATGATCAAGGCCATAGCTGAGGCAAGACCTGTTCCCATAGGACTTGTGCTTACACAAACCCTGGCAAAAGCTCTCCATGACCCTGGAACCTGATGTTTCTGCAGACACTTAAGATCTTGTAAAAGTTGAAAGAAGGCCTGGGAACTCAGGAACATCTTCAGGAGCAGGATAAGCTTTGTTACTTGCTTTGAGTACAAGGAGTGGGTGAGTCATGTGATGATGAAGTAATGGAATGAGTTCAGCCTGCACGTGATTGCAGCCTTTAAATACTCTGATCCTCAGTTGAATAAACAGATTGTTCCCTTGTATTCCCACCCACCCAGGTCTTTCTTATCAACCCCTGGCCTAAGCACTCCTCAGACCCTGGTCGCCCTCAGGATTATTACCCTTTGCTTCTCACTAAATCTCATTCTACAAATTTATCTTAATGAAGTCTGAATTTAAATACATGAGTCCATCTTATTATGTAAAGATACAACAACAAAGTGAATCACTCTTTTGTGAAGCAAATAATTACCACAACTTTTTTTTTTCCTTTTTTGAGAGAGAAAAATATAAGCAAACCAAAAACTTATATACTTTCTATGAAACTTGGTAAAGTCAGTTGCTTTTCTAGGCCTCAATTCTCTCATCTACAAAAGGTTGCAACCCACTAGATGTTCTATCAGTCAATCAGAAAGCACTTAGGTACCTACTATGTGTCTATCAAACAGCGCTTAGGTCCTGTAGATATAAATGTAAAGAAACCATCTTTAAAAACTTTAATGATCTAATATTGTACAGTTATGACTTCATAGTATTTCTAACTTTTGAAAGTTTTTAAAATTGGAAACAGTAGTCTATAGGAATTCCTCAATAACTTACAGACATTTCTTTTCTCCAAAACTATCCCTATCCACTCCAAGGACTAATTCCAATCCACTCTGTAGAAAATGAAGGTCCAATCCAAATTCACCAGTGGACTATTAGCATGAGATATTATGCACTCAGCAGAAGAATACTAAATGAGGAGGAAAGTTTGGAAGTCTGCCAGTGTTATTTATACATTAAGTGGATACAATTGTTGAGAAGGAAGTTGGGTCAGTGGTTCCCTTGTAAGAGAAAATCTAACTGGCAAAGTGAAAGTGAAAGCACCATTGACACTATTCAACATGATGAAAGAAGGTAGTGAAAAAATTGCTATAAGAATTTACGCAAAGGTTCCTTTTGCTTTTGTTTTGTGAAAGATAGCATGCAATTTGTCTCAATAGCTTATTTTCTCCATTTTCTAACCTAATGTTTATGCTACGTGGTAGGATTAAAAGGTTTCCTCATGTGTAGATAACTAATTTCATTACAATAGAGATTGAGAAAGAAAATATATGGCTCAGAATACTCTAGTATGATATATCACAGATTCCAGAAACAGATTTTGCAAGTGTAGTATGCAATTCTAATCATCTCCCTTGTAATACACATAGTCCAGTATATTAAGAATTTTAAAATACTATGGGCTTTTTAAAAAATTCCATTTAGCCCATTCCTGCAATCTATTTTATGTCTGTGTTTTAATTTTGTTTATGTGCCCTCTAACAACATACTTAATATTTCGAAATGGTTTTCTAAGATCTCTAAGAAAGATTTTTATTACTGCAAAGGAATTACTCTCCAAAAGTTCTGCTCATTGCTTATTTCATTGAATTGCTACCACGGTGAAAGCATAAATATGCAGAGCCCTGGGATCAACTAGTCTTGATTGACTGGAATATTTCTAAAGCCATAACATAATAGAATCCTGTATTTAGATATGTAAGAAAGTTCAGAAGCCTTCCAGTCTGACTTCTTCCCTTTACAGATGTAGAAACTGACTTATTACTTATAGAATGAGAGGACTTCTTAATTTCTTTGTGGATGTTCCTTCTTCAGAAAAGTTAAAAAAAAGAAAAGGTTTTTCTAGGTGACCTAAGGTATCTTCCAATTCTAAATTAATAATGCACATAATTGAGTTAAGACTTATTTTAATGTAAAGGGGAAAAGTAATGTAACTGATTTAGCTCCTGAAGTCAGGTTTTCTAAAGTAAGTTCTGTGCTCAGGACTTCTCAGTTAGACAAAGTAAAGGATCAACTTGAGTGATTTCATAGGTACCTCTAAGTTCCAACATTCTATGATTCATGGCGGGTACTTTCCAATTCTTACATTATATTATCTATAGTTCTATACTCTATGATCAATGATATATGCCAGATTTTTTAAAATCTATAATCAATCTTCATTCTGTTCTGAAGTTTAATATTTCTACATATATTTACGAAGCCAGCTAAAATGCAAAAGTTAAAAAAATCAGGAAATTTCCTTTTATATATGTCAAAATAAACAGTAAATACCATCAAACAGTCAACCAAATCAACATAAAAGTTCTACACAAACAAATTCCAAGACTGCTACCAGGCAATCTGTTTAGATGACACTGGAAATATTAGTAATCTTATACAGAGAATTCCATTTTGCTTATTTGCTTGTGAAATCTGAATTAACTCTATTTGATTCACTTGCTTCTCAGGATGTCTAATAGCATGATGAGTAAATTCAATTCAGTTCAATTCAAGATTTGATTAAATGCCTGTTTTATCCAAGGAAGCATGATATAGTCCACAGAGAGTCAGCCTTAAAGCCAGCAGGACTTGGATTCATCTTTCCTCTGACACATGCTGTTCCTGTCAGCCTGCACTAGTTCCTTATCCTCTCACTACCCCTAAGAACCTCTTTAAGACTGAAAAATGCATAGAAAATGTCTAGCTTCCTTCAATAGAGAATTTTCCTTACCTAAAAGTTCTTTAGGAAATGAAATCATGAGATCTGATGAAAGAGTGTTGGAAGTGGATTTAGGAAGATCTCATTGCCTATCTCAAATACTAGCTGTTTGATCAGGAGCAAATAAATTAACCTCTCTCAGACTCATTTTCCTGTTTTGTAAAATGGTGATACTAACAGCACGGTAACTTCATAATATTGTAAAGATCAAATAAAAAAAAGGATACCTAAGCATTTTGCAAAACTTGACCCCTATTTAAGTATTAACATTTAGCATTGTTATTGTCATGTGCTCTCCCAGATAGTGTGTTTAGAAAGGCATGAAAGGCGTCTGAGACCAGGCAGCAGCTAAGATGGATGGAGGATGGAGGTGCTGAGCTATGGCCGATTCGAGAGGTTGGAGAAAGCAGTGGGCCGACTAGAAGCAGTATTCCACTCTTCCGGCATGCACGGAGGGTGTGGAGACAGTTCTCCAAAAGGAGGAGCAGTTCTGTATGTGGGAGCTTTTGACTCTGTGCTTGCTGGCCCAGGGGCAGACTATTTAAAGATCAGCCGAGAAATTGGAGGAGATGCTCAGAAACATGCTGAGATGGTCCACACAGGTTGGAAGATTGAACGCTCTCTTCTGGTGACAGCCTCTCAGTGCCAGCAGCCAGATGGGAACAAGCTTTTGTTCTTCCTGGCACCTATCTCTGAGCAGATCCAGGAGGTCCAGGCCTTTAGGGAGAAGAATCAAGGCAGCAAATTGTTCCGTCACCCTTGGCTGTCAGGGAGAGTATCCCTGCTTTGGGCTGGGTGGCCATAGAACCAAAGTCTGTCTCTTATATGAAGGAAATGAATGATGCTGCCACGTTTTATACAAACCAGGTGCTCAAGGAGTTCAAAGATGTGGATAAGAACCATGTGAAGTGGTTCACTGACTATCTGGACTGCGTTGCAGGCATATATTAAGGAGTACCACACCACTGGCCTAGTCTGGAGCAAAACGGGACCCACAGCAAAAGAACTGAGTGGCACATTGTCAGGCTCCTCAGCTGGCTCAGCCCCTCCTTCCCCACTAGTTGGACCTCCCCCTCCCCCCATCCCCACGAGTTCTGGCTCTGATGAGTCTGCTTCTCAGTCGGCACTCTTTACTCAGATTAATCAGGGAGAGGTCATCACACATGCTCTGAAACATGTATCAGGTGACAGGAAGAATCATAAGAATCCAGCCTTAAAGAACCAGAGTGGACCCATGCACAGTGGTCCCAAGTCTTTCACAGCTCCCAAGCCAGCTGGTGGAGCCACTCGCAAACCAGCTGCCAAGAAGGAACCTCCAGTGCTGGAGCTGAAGGGCAAAAAGTGGAGAATGGAAAACCAGGAGAATGTTTCCAACCTAGTGATAAATGACACAGAGCTGAAGCAGGTGGCTTACATATACAAGTGTGTGAGTTCTACACTCCATATCAAGGGCAAAATCAATTCCATCACATTAGATAACTGTAAGAAGCTTGGCCTGGCATTTGATGACATTGTGGGGATTGTGGACATCATAAACAGCAAAGACATCAAAGTTCAGGTGATGTGTAAAGTGCCAACTATTTCCATCAATAAGACAGATGGCTGCCATGTGTATCTGAGCAAGAATTCTCTGGACTGTGAGATAGTCACTGCCAAGTCTTCTGAGATGAATGTCCTCATTGCCACAGAAAGTGGCAACTTTAATGAGTTCTATGTCCCTAAGCAGTTCAAGACACTGTGGAATGTGCAGAAGTTGGTTACCACAGTGACTGAAATTGTGGGACAAGGAGCTGTGCCCTCCCCCACAAACCATGGGATACACCTGCATTCAAATGATTCTCTTCTAGATTTCCTCTACCTTTCAGCTCTTAAAGGCTTCTCTTTCCTTGGAGAAGTACAGTTACCTGCCCTCACTGAATATACCTCAGACTGAGATGTGGGGTGGGGCAGCAGGTCTGTTGGGCATCTGCATGTGATCTGCAGGAAGGTGCATCTTCTCCATGTCAGCTTGAACCACATCACCCATCCCTCCTTGGTGAACTCGAAACTCTTTCGGAAGGACTTCAGCCTTGGGAAGGGAGATGCACATGGTTCCCTCTGGATGAGTGGACCAGGTTGTTCCCGCAAGGGTCAGGACTTTTGGCAATGCTTTTCAGGAAGGTAGTGGAAGTTGATATGTAACCCCAGCTAGATATTCTAACCAAACTAATTCACTGGCACCAAGTGATGTTCCTGGGCCCAGTGACATGGCTGCCTTGGACAAAAGGCCAACACTCAGGCACACAGCATTCCAAGCCAACTTGTTTCCCTGTTAGCATTCCTTTTATCCACGTTCTCTCATTCTGTCTGTGCCATGCCAAGAGGTTCCCTTGTACCAGCTGCCAGAGGAAGTCAGGTCTCCAACAGACAGTGCACCCTACAGCAGTTAAGTGAAAGCTGGGTCCTCTTCATGTGAGTCTTTGGGGTGTCGGCCAATTGTCTCCCTTCAGAAAAGATTTTTAAAAATCATTCCAAGGAATCTGGCATTCCTTCTTCCCTTTCATTAACTATTATGAATCTTGACAGGTGCCTGTCATCTATTCTTTCAGAATTGTCTTGGCTCATGCCACATTTCTTGGCACCTGCCTTCCCCTTGTCCCTAAACGGTTTGACCATTTCTCTTTGCTGGGAGGCTTATGACCTTTGTTTATATCCTGAACAAAAGTGTGAATCTTCCAATATAGACTGTTGCATAGGCTTGAACTTGATGGTTTCAGGCCTTGAACAGCTTTTCCTACGTATAAGTGGCTTTTATTTTCCCTTCAGAATATTTACTAAAATATGCAATTTTTTTTAAATTTTTGGAGGCGGGTGGGCGGTGCTGTCCTGTGACTTCTGCCCTTTCCTGAAGCTTGTGGGAATAAACCTTTATGTACTTAAAATTATACAGAAACTAGAATAAAGTTAATGCCAACGTGAAAAAAATTCAAAAGTCTCTACATTCAGGTGGATTAAATGTTACTAGGAAGATGAAATTAGAACATAGATCTCCTGATCTATGAGTTGAGAGAAACTCAACTTTATACATTCGCTGTGTTTCTAAAAGCTTTCCTATATGTCAAATTTGTGTGTATAAAGTTCGTTACTATGTTACTACTAATAATTATACTAACAAAACTACCAGTTCATCTCTCAAAGCATTCAGGGGCCCATTAAAATATATATATATTTTTGCAACTACTCTATTCTGTATGTAGGGGAAATTATTTTTTATTATCTACATTTTTGAGTTGAGAAATTCAGGCCAAGAGTAGTGAATTGATTTTCCCCAAAACAACCTCATTTCTACATTCAATATAGCTATCACAATATAATTGGATATTTAATATTAATACTGTACTTTTATGCAAGTGTGTGTATATTATGTATATATGTATGTGTGTATGTGGGTGCATGTGTGTGTGTGTGTGTGTGTGTTCATCTGTGGGGATTCTCTTAACTTTGGATCTCCTCTTGGAAAAAGGGTTATGAAGCCACTCTTGTCTCAGACCTTTTCAAAATAAGTAATAAATGAAGCTGTACTTCATATTCCAGTGAAAGAGAAAAGCACTATTGTTTATATGAATATGCATGAAAATTAACATAATGGTAAATTTGTCCCAAATGCTAATCAGATCTGATCAGGAGCCAAACGTTAAGTGAAAACTATAATTCCTTGTAGATGTAAATCTATGCAAGGACCAGACCTCAAAAGAATATTTTTGGAAAATATTCATCAGGGAAAGAACTGAGATGGTGCTACACCACCCCAGGGAACATCTCTCTTGGTTCAGGAAGTAACATAGGTAAGGGATGCCACTTTTCCCTAAGCAGAAAAGCTCAGTCCAATACTATTAGATGAAACAACTGACAACTCTCCAGGCTCTCCAAGCCATTTCAATAGATTGTAGCATCACTTGATCTCGATTCACATCCCGTTCTTTCCTTTTGTTACACAGGACCTTTTCCAAATTTGTTCAACTGCTATGAATCTCTCTACAGAACATTTTAGCAAACAGAGCTGGTTTCTGAAGCAAACAGTTCAGCAGTCCCAGGATTTTAATCAAAAGAACGGTTGATTGCAAGTTGAGAGTTAAAAACTGTGTTGTACTTTTCTTTTTTTCATATAGAAAATAGAAATATTTCCAGAGATTGCTGGGTGGAATTTCACAGAAAGATGGCTATGCCCTTGGGAGAAGGTTTAAAGGTCATTGTTATTTTTACTACTTCTAGTAATACTAAGTAAACTATCATTTCATCTCTCTGGTGAAAAGCTTTTCAGAGGAAATATAGGCTTTTCCAAAGCTACATGGAAGCAAAAAGTTGGAGATAAGCAAAATTAAGAATCCGTTTGAAGTTATTAAACACAGAATTCAATTCCTTTGCACAAACTTCATTTTCTAGTACATCTAATTCAATCCCCAAATTAGAGCATTTAATAGTTAGAAGGGAGCTTTGAGGTCATATAAGAATGATGTTCACCAGCCAGGAATCCCCTCAATATTATTTCTGACAAGTGGTCATCCAATATCCACTTGAACATCTTCACAACAAATAAGTCACTACATTTTAAGGAATGTCATAAGCCTTAGGACAGTTCTAATTATAAGGAAGGTTTACTGTTTACTTAATTGTTTTGATTTTGTTCCCGCCAAGCACTCTTTACACTGAGCAAAAATCTTTTTCAATGAGACTTTTATCATATGCACTGTCTTTCATTGTATTCACTGCATCAAAAAAAAAAAAGAAGAAGAAGAAGAAATCGAAATACACTCCCACAAAATACACCTTCTAGCTGGGGAGTGTTTGATTTGAAACAAGGCAGACAGGAGTCTAGCATTTACTATCTAGAGGACCTTTGCAAGTCACTTGAACTTTCTATCTCAATTTCCTCATTCATCAAATGTGAATAGTCTTGCTGCTGTGGGAAAGAAAGGAATTCTTTTTCCACAGGCTTAAAGCTCCTTCCAGCTTTAAGGGGATAACAGAATGTAAGTCAGAGGTGACTAGTTCTAATCAGAGAGCAGAACCCTGATTAGGTAAGAGATAGGAAGCTTGGACACATGCTTAACAAGATGTTTGAGGGGGAATGCATCAGGGAGAAGAAATGGGAGGTTCAGGAGGTTGAATCTAGCCAATGGAGAGTTGGGGGGAGGGGAGGAAAGAGAGACTCTAATAGGGAACAGCATAAAAAGCTCTACATTCCTCTGAGAAAGTGTACTATCCATTCTGGAGGAACCCATTCACTTAGGAACGTAGAATAATTGGCTAAAGAACTTGCCTGGCTTCAAAACAAGTACTATTCCTTGTTTAGAGTGATCATGTCTCTCACACAGCCCTCCCTGCATGCAGTTTTTCCACTAACTAATCTAACCTACTCAACTTCTTTAGTACAAGCACTATGCTTTCTTGCCTCTGTGCATTTACTCATCATTTTTACCATACATAGAAATTCCTACCCATCTTTACCTACTGATTTTCCTTCTACTTATCATGCTAAAATATAATTAAATTTCCACCTCCTTTAAAAATACTTCTCTATTTCATACATCATCTTACATTGAACATGTGTAGAAAGCTACCATTTCTCCATGGAATTCAAAACATACTCTGCTTTTGACTATGGAGACAAAAAGCATGTACTTTTGTGTCCATGTCTTATGCTCATCAATTCTATATGCAGTAAGCTTGCTCTAAGACTTAGGTCTCAGTCATTCTGACCACATTTACTATGTTATCATCTACTGCATGTTATAATACATTTCATAAAATGCTTTGTATACCGTGCACTTTATAATATATTGGATCAAATATCCCTATCTATACACAGTGTGACTATTAGTAGCAATTATGTCATTCCCATTAACTAAATAAAATACAACTAAAGAGTACTTCTCTGTCTATATATTTTCATCCTATCAGAAAATAAGCTGTTAGTAAAGAAGGTGAATACTTACAAAAATTTTGTATCTTTCCTAAGTGGTCTCCATACAGTATATCATTATCCTTTGCTGTTGGATGGAATTGACTTTAGGATTTTTTTTTATAGTGACTATCATGATAATTTTAGAAAATATCACAAAGTTGCTTCTACAAATTCCTTCAAAATTCTCCATTTTGGCAACTAACATATATGAGAAAATCACAGTATACGAAAGAATGAAATTTGTCTGATTGGTCACAGTTTCTCTATATTGTTCTACCATTTGCTATAAATGTAAAAGAATTTCACTCGTACAATCTGCCTTGTACTAAGACAATCACCAGCAAGAAAAACACATTTGTAGTTTTAGTTTTTCTTTTTATCTTTGTCACTTACTACAGTAGCTTGGACATTGAAAGTTCCTAGTATAATTTTTTATCAAATTGAAGGGAAAGGACATCACGGAGGATGCTAAATGACAATTAAAACAATTAGATTTAATTTGTCAGGCAATAGGAAACCCCTGAAGATTTTGGAGCACATGAGTGACATGATCAGATCTACATTCACATACATGAGCACACGTATATACATTTATATTAATGTAGTATTATATAAACATGCATGTGTCTTCACATAGATATGCACTTACATATTCATGCACATGCATATATTTATGTGAGAATATGCATTTATTAACATACATGGTGATGTCTAAGTACAGAAGTAGAAAAAGTATAGTACTTGCAGTTAACCAGTTAGCAGTTTAAATTCTGCTTCAGACACGTCATTTTGGTGAAACTAGACAATTCATTTTACCTGTCTGTGCCTCAATGCCTTCATCTATAAAAATGAATAATAATATAACACCTCTCAGGTTTGCTTTGAGGATCAAATGGTTTAAAACATTGATACATACATAAGTTGCATGTGAGTATACATATGAATACACATACAAATGTATATGTACATGCATGTGCATATATGCATCTATACATGTCTACTTGGTTGTTATTTGTTTGCTTAATTAAGGCAGACTTTAAAGATGAGGGCAGCAAGAACCTGTAGAAGATTGGCCTTAGAGTTGGCCTTCTTAAATATCTACTCATTTATTTATCTCTGTCATCACGACAAAATCTTTTCACCTCTGCCTCTCATCTTCTCATCTGTTGATCAGTGTTCTAGATGTGAAGATCTCAAATACCTTTCCAGTTCTAATTTCAGAGACTTTGATTGAAGTAAAAGAAATAAGATCACCCAGCTGGGCAAGAGTCAGAGCTAAATCCAGGGCCTCTGCTCTTCACTTCCATGTCAATGGCATTTCCACGTGTGTAATGATTCCTGTGTTAAGAAGAGGAAATGCACCGTGTCAATATTGATCTCTCTTCACTTTTCTGCAGTTTTCTTCCAATCATTGCACGGATCTACTACCTTATACTGCTTTTGCCATCTATTCTTAACAAATCAATGTTTCTGTCATTATGGAAAACAGTGAATTGTAATGCTACCCTATACACTACTACCTACACTGAAACTAGAAATAGACAATATGCTGCCAAATGACAATCTGAGAGTGAGATAGCACAAATGGATCACCAGTTATTTCTATAGTATGCTTGCTATAGGACCCAGGATTCAGCCACTCTGACTGTGCTACATTACGACATGTTGGATCAAATATTTCTGTCTATACATAATATGACTAACACAGCAATATTAGGAGACCATGTTATTTTTTATTAACCAA
>CM053769.1:143898544-143923785 GCA_028658325.1 Potorous gilbertii
AAGCTGCCTTGCCTAGCTCTGATTGCTGGCTAGCTTCTTGTCAGCTCTGCTCTATCTCCACCTCTTCTTGTTGCATGTGATTTAGACTCATGTAACTCAGGTTTCTATGTGACTTAGGAAGGTTACATGGGCTTATTCATATATGGAATAGATCTTCCCATTTAGAAGCAAAATTGCATTCGAAATGAGCAAAAATACATTACCAAAACACTGAACTATCTGAAAGCCATGATCAAAAAAAGATCCTAGAAATCATCACTAAAGAAATTATCAAGAAAAACAGCTCTGATATTCTAGCATCAGAGGGTAAAATACAAATGGAAAGAATTCAGAGCTATCAAGTGTGGTATATGCTCTGAACAACTGTTATTTCTTTCCATGGTGGAGAGGAATAGAAATGAAAAGAATTCAGAGCTGTCAAGTGTGGTGTATGCTTTGAACAACTGTTATTGCTTTCCATGGTGGAGAGGAATTTGTGATAATGTTTTGACCAATAAGGGACATTTATGTTAACCCTATTGACAGAGAGATTCCACTGAGTTTAGGGAAGATAATTCCTGGACAACTGAAAGGGAAGTCAGAGTCAAGGTGGAAGTCACATAAGTATTTAGAAGGGATACTGTATATTAGAATCATGTTTATATCTCTGTAAGAGATTGAACGAGGGGTAAAAGAGAGAAAGACAAAGAGAGAGAGGGAGAGAGAGGGAGAGAGAGAGACAGAGAGAGAAAGAGAGACAGAGAGCGAGAGGGAGAGGAGGGAGGGAAAGAGGAGGAAGAAGAGAATGAGGAGAAGGAGAGGAGAGAAAATTTGAAGACAAGAAATATAATATCATAAGAGAGGAGCAAAAATGCCTATAAGTAACCCATGAATGTAGCTTTACTTTTGAGGGGAATGTTTTATCCTGAGTGAGCAGGAGCAAGGATAATTTCTTAGATATGGTGGCTTTTGAGTAAGATTTTAAAAGATGAATAAATATTGAACAGGCAAAATGAAGGAGGGTAATTTTTAGTACAGTAATCTCTACTCACTAATTATGAGGAAGTCTTTTCCAAACCTTAAAAACTCCTACTTCTACTTTCTGTAGAAAACCGCTTTTACTCTGGTAAGATGCCATTTTGCTTATCTCTTTTGACAAAGTTATTGTGTGTTAGAGCTCTTCTTGACTACCATCATCCTAGCATCTACATAAAGCTATCTTTCATCTTACAGTGCTTTATGTATATAAGTGCTTTATGGATGTGTGTTTAATTTGAATTTGATACCTGGCCACTTATTTGGTACACAGTAGCCAGAAATATCATGATATGAATAATGTACCACTCTGTAGAGAGTAATTAAACAACCATGAATTGGCCGTTATAAAACGAAGAAATATTGAC
Source organism: Potorous gilbertii (assembly GCA_028658325.1). NCBI lineage: Eukaryota > Metazoa > Chordata > Mammalia > Diprotodontia > Potoroidae > Potorous > Potorous gilbertii. The sequence continues at coordinate 143,899,927 of CM053769.1, forward strand.
TCAGGAAGAAAAAGAAAGTTAATGTCAGATCGATGTCCAGACAGTTAATTCTATCCAATCAGCTGCAAACAGCTAAGAATCAGTGTTCCATTTTGGTAATTAGTCCTCTGTACAAACATATATATAAGTGAGTAGGTCAAATTCCATCCAACAAAGTATTTGTATTGAAGATCTACCAGAATGATTGCTTTAATAATTAGAACTCTGACCTGGCAATTAATTAAGGAAGAAAAAAATCATTCTTTTGTTGATAATGAAAAAAATATACTGAACAAGAGTTTCTGGAGTGGGAAAAGAATGGACTTGATGATTTCCTAACAGTAGATGCATGGGATTTTATAGAATGAAATAAGATAGGGGTTGAACCTGGGATTTCACAAGTGTAGGGAAATAATTCTGTTACCAATATAGGCTGCCAAATTTAATATATTTTATTATCTTAGTGAGTTTCCTAGAGCTTTAAAAGGTTAAGTAGCTCCAGGGCAAATAGTTAGTTTGTCATAGCCAATTTTGGAACCCAAATCCAGAACTTAGTGAGGCCAGCTCTCCCTCAATCATACTATATTGCCTCTGGTGAGATTAAGACTAAATCATATTTCCATACAACTTACAATGTGTTTCCCCACTTTGGTTAAACTCATAAAATCAGCACTAACAATCATGAGAGATAAAGAAGCAGCAAAAAGGAAGGCAACAACAAAAAATGGATTTCATTAAAAGAGATGAACAGAGAAATAATATTTTGTTATGAGCTAGCACTGATAACGAATTAGAGGCAATTAACATATACAAATATAGACATAAAATGATATATAATAAGGAGGTATGTGAATTATAGGCAGAAAAAGATAATAAAATCATATTAATGAAGTTGAAATAATGAATAATGCACCTTTCCAAAGCTTGGTCAATCTATCTTAATAAGCAGAAAGAACTTAAGAACTTGAACTGGTATGTGTGCATACAATGTGTGTGTGTGTGCATAAAATGGAGTAACATTGCAAAAGAGAAAGAACATTGTTTGAATATGTATGGCAATCAAATATGTATGCATACACATATACACAGGCATATATTATACACATGTGTGTGTATGAGTGCATGTATCTGTGCGTCCCTATACAAAAAATGTCATCTATGTAATTTAGGGGACCAGGAAGGGTCAAAGAAGAGTGTTAGTACTTGAGCCTATAGGAAAACAAGGGTCTTTTCCTGAGTTAAAATCCAGAATGTCGTTCAGGGGAACCTTACATCTTCCTCTTCACACACTGAAGCACCAAAAACTTAAAGACCCCCAGAACCAGTTCTAAAACCATCAGCACAAAGAAACCTGAAGCTTGTAAGAGTGTCTTCCCATGCCCAGGTGAGTAGAGCCCAACTTTAACATAAAATTCAAAGTTATTAAATAGGCAGAAAAATGAACAAACAAACAAAAAAATGCCCAAAGAACTTGATTATATATAAAAACAACCTATTGTGGTGGCAGGAAATAACAAGACAAACTAAGAAGGCAACTATGTGGAAACAGCTATAAGCAAAAGGTCAAAAGATGGTACAAATTCAATTTATGCTCAAAAGTTATTTTTGGAAGAGTTAGAGAAAGAGATACATGGTAGATGGAAAAACAATTTGAAAAGAAAATAGAATAATACAAGAAAACTATTTAAAAACAGAGTTAAAGCTTGGTGAAAGAGGCACAAAAATTTACTAAAGAAAAGAACTCCTTAAAATGGAGAACTGACTAAATGAGAAAAGTGACATGAAAACTCTGAAGGAATTAATTCCTTAAAAATTAGAATTGTGCAAGTGGAAGTGAATGACTCAATGATACATTAGGAAATAATAAAACAAACTCAAAAGAATGAAAAATAGAGGAAAACATTAGCTATTTATTGAAAAAAGGAATTGATCTAGAAAACAGATCAGAGAGGAATAACTTGAGAATAATCAGATATCCTGAAGTTCACAAAAAAGGAAAAAGAATCCTAGATGGCATTTTTCAAGAAATTATCAAGGAAAATTAACTGAATATCTTAGATCCAAGGGTAAGATAAAAATAGAAAGAATTCAACAATCACCTCCAGAAAGAGATAACAAACTGAAAACTCCCAGGAATATTATAGCTGAAATCCAGTGCTCCCAGATCAAAGGAAAAATATTGAAAACACTGAAAAAAAAGAAAAAAATCAAATATCTGGCCATTACAATCAAGATTACATAAGATTAGTGTCTTCTACATTCAAGGATCAGAAGGCTGAAAATAAGATGTTCCGAAAACAAAAAGCTAGGATTATAACCAAGAATAACCAACTCAAAGTATAATCCTTTGAGTGGAAAAATGAATATTTCATTAAATAGAGGATCAAACATTTGCAAAGAAAAGACCAGAGGCGAATGAAAATTTTACACTCAAAAATGACTCAAGAAACGTATAAAAAGTTAAACATTAAACCGTCATCATAAAAGACTCTATAAAGTTAAGCTGTGCATTCCTCTGTAGCAAGGATGGTATGTAGACAGAGGGCATGCATGAGCTGATTGGGGATGATTTCAAAAAAATGACTCCACCAAAAACAACAAGAAAATCAACCAAAATAGAAGTAAGAAGGAGGAATGCAATGAGAAAAAATGAGGAGAGAGGTAAAATGAGGAAAATATTCTCACATAAAAGAGAATTGGAAGGAAATGCTTTTACAATGTAGGGAGAAAATGGGAGAGTGGGCCATGCCTGAACCTCACTCCCATTGTAGTTGGTTCAAAGAGGGAAAAATATAAACACACATACATACCTACCTATATGCATGAACACTAACATACATAATCAATTGGGTATCAAACTCTACTGTACCCAATAGGGAAATAAATAAAGAAAGAAAAGTTGATAAGAAATACAGGGCAGGGATGAGAAAAATGTGAGAGTTAGTGGTCAGAAACTGAACAGACTTTTGAAGAGGTAAAAGATAAAATGATGGAGGGGTGGATAAGCAGAAGAAAAAAGATGCAGGGAAATACACAGTCAGTAGTTATTATTGTGAGTGTGAATGGGATGAGATTCCATAGAATGGAATACAGCAGACTGACTTAGAAACCAGAAACCAACATATTGTTTACAAGAGACACACTTGAAAAAGACACCCACAGAGTTAAAATAGGAGACTAGAGCAGAATCCATTAGACTTCAGTTTAAGTAAAAAAGGCAGCAATAGCAATCATCACTTCAGACAACGTAAAAGCAAAGAATAGATCTAATTAAAAGAGATAATGCATTTTGATAAAATGTACCAGAGACAATGCAGTAATCATGCACACACATATACATACATGTATATATGTACATCTGTGCATCTGTATGTGTGTGTAATTAAATAAGTTTCTCTGACAAAGACCTAATTTCTCAAATATACAGGGAATTGAGTCAGATTTATTTTTAAAAAGAGTCATTCTTCAAACAATAAATGATCAAAGGATATGAACATGTAGTTTTCATAAGAAAAAATAAAAGGTATTTATAGTAATATAAAAATGTTCTAAATCACTGTTGATTAGAGAAATGCAAATTAATAGAATCCTGAGGTACCACTCAGAAATGACAAATGTGGGAGGGGATGAGTAAATATAGGTATGCTAGTGCACCAATGGTGTTGTTGTGAACTGATCCAGCTATTGTGAAGAACAATTTTGAACTATGCCCAGAGGACTAAAACATTGTGCATATTATCCCTTTCATCCAGAAATACCACTCTTATGTCTGTGCACCAAAGAGATCAATGAAAAAGAAAATAATTGATATGTACTAAAATATTTATAGCATCTCATTTATGGTAGAAAAGAATTGACAAATTAGGGAATGTTCATCAATTGGAGAATGGCTGAACAAGCTGTGGTACATGATTTTGGTAGAATACTTCTGTCCTATAAGAGATGATGAATAAAGTGATTTCAGAAAAAAGAAATCATGGTAAAATCAAATGAACTGATACAAAGTAAATTGAGCACAACTATGATATCAATTTGAACACAAACAGGAAAGTTGTAATGATGATAAACTGTGAAAGCTTTGGCTGCTCTGATTAATACAATGTCTGAAGACAATGCCAAAGGACTCACCCATGAAAAAAGAATAAGTGACATCAAGAAAGAAAACTGATGATCTCTGAGTGCAAATTGAAGTATAATTTTTCACTTTCTTGTTTGGGGTGTGATAGTGTTAATTTGGAAATGTTTTCATGAATTCATATTTATAATTAATTGATATTATTTTGTTGTTTCTAAATACATGGGAGTTGTGAGGGAGTGGGAAAATTTGGAACTAAAACTTTAAAAAGGAAACTTTATTTAAATAAATAATAAAAATTGAAAATGAATATAATGCATGCTTTAATGTCTGAGTGGAAAATGGGCTGTAAATTAGTCCTGCTATTTTGGAAAGCAATTTAGACTATAACTCCAAAGCCATTAAACTGTCTGTATTAGGACCCAGCGACACCACTACTGGGCCTTCTCCCCTCTCCCCTCTCCCAGAGAACAAATAAAGAAGGAAAGGACTCATATACCTTAAATCTTGATCCTTTAATAGTAGCAAAAGACCAGACATACATAATAGTTACTACTTAGAGAATGAACAAATTATGGCAAATTAGTATAAGGGCACACTTTTTTATGAGTACAAATGATGAAAAATACAATTTCAATTAAAACTAGAGTGCTTTATATAGGCTGATATAGAGAACAGAATAAGGGGGACAATTTATATAATATAATAACAAGCATTTAAAAATAAACAAACTTTAAAGACAATAACTGATCTACTCAGTTATTAACCATGACTCCAGAAGACTAATAATTAAGAAAGAGGTGCTAAAGTCAGTTTCTAGAATGGCAAATGTGGTGCATGCAGCTACAATTATATATATTCATATACAGCAAGCACACAATTATATATATTTATATACTGTAGCCAATTGGAATTTCTGTTGCTTGATTATGTATACTTATAAAAGGTATTATTTTTTCCAAAAGGACTTAGTGGAAAGAAGAAAAAAATGATTTTTTTAATTAAAAAAAAAGAGAATATTTACCTCAAAGCAATTCAAGAAGGGCCTTGATAACTCAGATTCTGTGAGGCAATATAGTTAATATGAGTAACATTACTCTCATTTTATAGAATTCACTGCATCTTTGGGAACAAGAGTATTTTGATCAAAGTTACATACCCAGTAAGTGGAAGAGATTTGCCTCTTTGTATAGTTATCTGGTCTTAAAACCTAGTACTTTTTCATTATAACACACTAATTCTTATACTAGTAATACTTCTCATGTTTTTGCTTTTATGTAATCAATAGACATAGTTGGTGGGTGCTTGTAAAATCAGGCAAACTTTATCATTGATCCTTCTGCTTCTCCACGATGTTCCCACAGATCCAGGTTTTAGACCTGCCCATTCTAATAGACTTTATCGTGCAGCTAGAAACAGTGACGTTTCTCAACAAAAAGTTAAGTATAGTTTCTGTTTCTATTTTCCACTGCAAAATCAATGGTTCTCCTCCCTCCCCATAATCCCTCTTTACTTGAATCTCATTCATACCTTTGAGAAAATAGAAAAGGTGGATTTTATCTTTTCTAATGAAGACAAGAAGCAAGTCAGCAAACAGGTTCTTTCTTCAAAATAGAGAATGTGTTAACAATCTTTCCCTGAGGAATACCTACCTCTGATTTAGAGATGGTCTGATGGAGTGTAAAACATACTAGATTTATAATAAATAAGTGTATAATAAATAGATCTATAATAAATAAACTCTTTAGCTCTAAGACCATAGTTTATTCACTTGCCTTCTATGAATCTCAATTTCTTATCTAGAAAGTTTGCATATTTGCTCTAAGACAAGGTGGTTGTGAATATCAAATTAGGTTATATGTGTGTGATTTGACCCATTTGCCTTAGATGGTCTTTCTCCCTGTGCAGGAAGGTATATACTTTGCTCCCAGGATCATCATGATGACAAGGAATCTATTCCTTGGAAAGCCTGTGGAACATGATTGAAACATTACCCATTTTATAACTGCCTAAGCATGTATTGAAGCAGAAACTTATTGATTGTTTGCAGAGTCATTCAAAAAGTCATTATAAATTTCAGCTACCATTTCTTGGCCTCATTTTTTGACCTCTGTATTCATAGTGTGCTATTAGAAACAATACTTAGGAGGAGAATTCATGCTAGAGTGAAGTGAAGATTATGGCTTCACTACAGAGTGAAGTCTAAGATTGGAGGGCCCTGGAAAAGTCCTTGGTCTTTGGCCTCTGCGTATGTTTTTTTCTGTTTCAGATGAAGACAATTAGAGTCTATGAGCTTATGAGTTCCACGGTTCAAGAGGGCACTCTGGTGTCCCAGCTTTTTAGAATATTATTTGCAGAATCAGTGCAACATAAATGCCCCAAGTGGCAAAGAGTTAATTTTGGGACCCCAGTCCAGCAATAGATGAAGCAAGAATTCATCTTCTAGAGATGTTGCCTTAGGATGGAAATTTAATGGAATCAGTGCTGTATCAGAACTGAGCTAAGTTTAACCTACTCCCTCCAGAAACTAAAGTAGTTTAGGAATAAATATGCCATAAAGTATTGAGGAAATGTTTTTATATTTGTTCTTGTTTTACCTTTGAAGTAAATATAGTTTTTTTTAAATTACTTCATATCAAATGGTTAAAATAACTGGATATCTAGTCACTGGCTCTCAATAGGTCAAGAACAAGGAGGAGAATAGGGGCTGATGAGAGCTTAAATCAATGGCAATAGGAAAAACCCAACACCTCAGGGTATCCTAGTACTCTAAGGGGAAGATATATTATCTTAGTCCTGGTAGAGTGAGCTAAAGCCTAAAAATTACACATATGAAACCCCAAGAAGTTTTAAGCGCTATGTGTATGTGATAACTATTAGTATTATTGCCCTGAAGTCTTACAATCAGTTTCATAAGAAGGTATAAAGAAGTGGCAAGTTGATTGAATAAGCTGATGTTGCAGTTTGGTGATGGGGAAGGAGTTGGGAGAGAAAATAGAAATCTTTAACTGTGCAAAGGGAGAATATCTCAAAAGATTCAAATTATTTAATTAAGAAATGTTTATACTTTAAATTATTCAACCTCTTATAAAATATTCCTTTAATGTACTATTGTGCCAGGGAAGTGACCTGGGTCTGGGAAAGTTATTCAGCCAGAACAGAAAGTTTGGCAGATTCTAATAGCGGGAAGGCTTTGAATATTAGATCATCAACCAATATCTCTTTTTAACTAAGGACCAGTAGACTCAGGGCAGGGAACGTGAGACCTCAAGGCCACGTGTTCCTATGTAGGTCCTCAAATGTGCCCCTTCGACTGAATCCAAACTTCACAGAACCAATCCCCTTAACAAAAGGATTTGTTCTGTAAAACTTGGATTCAGTCAAAGGGCTAGCTACTAGCTCATCAATAGAAGGTGGGAGACCAGGAAAGTTTGTGTACTGTTTGCTGTGGGGCTACTTTAACACAGATAAATAAGGGGGTAAGAGCCTCATGAAAGTTTGCCTTGGTAAAAAATATATACTGTAGAAGAAGAATGATAAACTGCAGTGGTGACTAACCTGGACAGTCAAGAACCTAGAGTTTAAAATAAAAGAGGATCGTTTAGAAGATCTTTGGCCTGGAGAATAGATTAATTAGGGGCATGATAGCTGGGTTCACATGCCTGAATGACTTCCATGAGCAAGAAGGTACACACACATGTATAATATATGCATGAATGTATATGTGTGTATGCATACATATGTTTGTGTATGTATAGAAGTATTTATACATGTAAGTACCTATTTGTATATACATATATATGCATACATATATGTGCATGTGTGCATAGACATGTGTACACATGCTATATGTGTGCAACCACATGTGTACATATACTCATACACATACATAGGTATGTATATAGGTATACACACGTGTGTGTTTATTTATTTGTAGCTCCTTTACATGACAGATACAGAAATGATATTTTAAGTTTCTAAGAGGGCAATAAAGGCTCAATACAATACTTTGGAAAATATTTACAACTAACTCAAAGTGACACAAACTAATACAGGAAATAGTACATTTTCATACATGAGAAGTTATTCAAAAGTTGCATGATCATTTATACATGTCACCATAAGCGGGTTTTGCATGTGTTGATGGGTTGGATTAAACGGGCATGAAGGAAAGGAAAGGAAAGGAAAGGAAAGGAAAGGAAAGGAAAGGAAAGGAAAGGAAAGGAAAGGAAAGGAAAGGGAAGGAAAGGGAAGGGAAGGAAAGGGAAGGAAAGGGAAGGAAAGGGAAGGAAAGGAGAAAAATGGGAAGAAAGAATGAATCATCTTAGAAGCTTGTATATTACAATTGTGACATTTATTGAGACCATCCTACAACATATACAATTTGAAATTAATTTTAAAACAGCTAGTCCTATAATCATGTGCAATATATTTTAAAGTTTATATCAAAATTGAAATTGTTAAAGGCTGAGATCAAGATAAAGATGAAATAAGCACTATTTTTCAAATACTGCTTTTTATTATCAGTCATAAAAACCTCTTTGCTCTCACTAAATTTATTATTAATGATAACATTTTCTAGTGAGAGAAATATGATTAAATATGCTACTACATTATTTCTGAAAATCATGGTTTAAATCTGGGAGTTGAAAGATGAAGATAGTTATGATCATGTATCTCAAGGACTGTTTGTGCAAGAGGAATTAGCCTTTCTCTTTGCAATCTTTGAAATGAGGACATGATTTGGAGAAAATAGTTCACATTTATATGGCACATTGAGTGCAACAAAGTGTTTTTGTTCTTCACTAAATGCTCTGGGTGGTAATTCAAGAACAAATGATCATGACCATGTACACCTGTCCTACCCGCTCTGGAGGCTGAGGCTGGTAAATTCATTGAGTTCAGGAGTTTAGAGATGTAGTGGCACTAAAACCAATCTGTAACCATTACTAAATTCATTAATATGTGATGATCACCTAGTAGCAGATGGAGGGCTATCAGGATACCCATGAAGGGTCAAATCAGCCCACATTGGTATGGTGGAGCAGTTTAAAACCTTAGGGCTAATCAAAGTTTGCATCTGGCCCATGAATGGCTGATGTACTTCCAAACTAGGTGACATAGGAATACCAGTTTAATGAAGAATAAAGACAGGTGAGAAAAGCAAAGATCAGAGAGTTTAAGTAGATTTCTCATTGTCACTAAAATTGTGTCAGAAATGGATTTCAAGTACAGATATGCTGACTGTAGCCCTGGGGCTCTTTCCATATTGCTGTAATGCCTTGTACTATGCAGCATGACTTGCAATAGCAAGGAAAAGAAAGGCTAATTAAAGGTGACCTGACACTCGAACGTCTGCTTTCTTTAGCTTTTGAGAGTTTAATTTAGATTCTTTATCTGTTAATAGCATTCTTTGTGAGTTTCATTTCCTACATTTTTATGGTGGTAGCAGAACTTGAGTGAGACAGTTCCACTGACATTAAAATAGAATTTTCATTGACACCAAAACAACTCTGGGACAGGCATTGACATTGTAATGATTCCTTTGGGGCTGCTACCATCTCGAAGGAAGCACATGAGACACTTCATTGACCCTGTAACAGTTCTAAAACTTGCAAAAAGATGGTAATGGCTCCTTTGGGTCTCTTACCATGTCAACAGAAGTATATGTAATACTTCCATTGACACTGCAGCAATACTTCTGCTAATGCTGTAACTAAACATAGGGGAGAAAAACTGCCAAGTTGAATTGGTGAGTGTGTTAAAATCGTATCTTACCTTGTTCTGCTTTCCCTGATCTCCTTCCACCCCTATTCTAGTTAGTATGTAGGTTTATAAAAAACCAGTATAAAGTAGTATTAACAGAAAATAAAATTGCAAAGGTGAACCTAGAAGTCACTTATATACTGTCCCAATGATCAAATTGTGTCACATACTAAAACAAAGATAACATCCTGGTAACATCTGCTGACTCAAAGAAAACCATATAGACTTTGCTGTCAGGGACTTTTTGTCCTGTATGTAAATCTCAGACAAGTCCTAGAAGAGAAGCAGAACATCAAATGGTACTGCTAATGTTGGGATGACATAGATATGTTAACTTTAAATTTTTACTGACAACTTTGAGATGATTTAGATATTTTGAAATCCTTTAAAATTCTAATTCACTTAGTTTAGGAAACAAAGTCATTTTGATTCATTAAGTGTTTTCTATCTAACTATCTATGTAGATATCATATATGACATACACAAAATAAGTTTTAACTCTCAATTGTTCTTATCCAAATGCAAGTATGCATATGTGGAGTTATGGAAAGAAACTGGATCTGTTATTTTCATTGATATAATGACCTATGAGATGAGGAAAGTCATAGAGATTTCCTAGAGCTTTAGGGGTTTTAACCACTTGTCCAGGGTCATAGAGCAATTATGTATTAGAAGTGAAGTTGAATTGAGGTCTTTTATACATATACATGAACACTCTGGTCAAAGAAGGTAGGATTAGCAACAATGCACAAATGTTGCAAATATATAAATTCAGGTTTGATCTAGGTGAAAAAGGCATCCTAAGAATTAGGACTACATAAATTCATAGAGGCTTTTCCACCCTCTTAAGAAACTGCATATTTTATACTAAAAGATAACAATAGCCAATGAGGTAATATGTGTGTGTGTGCATGCAGGTGTGTGTGTACAGATGTATGTGTGTGTGTGTGTGTGTGTGTGTGTGTGTGTGTATACTCTTAAAACAGTATCCAATTCTTAAAATAAAGGTTAAATAAATTTTAATGGGAAATAGCAAAACTATACTAGTGAGGGACTTCAAAATCTAACTCTAAAATAAATAAGAAAGAAGTTAAGGAAATGAATAATATTGTGTAAAAATAGATATGATAGACATGTATATAAAATTGAATGGCTTCAGAAAGGAGAATACTTCTATCCTATGTCACCTTTATGAAAAAAATGACCATACATTAATGCACTAAAAATATTTCAAGCAAAGAAGAGAAAGCAAAAAAAAATGCACCCCTTTTGGAGCAAATTGCAACAAAAATTAAGTTCTATAGAGGAGCTTGGAATCAGAGATTGAAATTACTTAGAAATTAGGTACTCTATTCATAAAGAAAAGTCAGTCAAAAAACAAATCAGAGAAACAAGCAAATATTACATAAAAGAAAATGACAAAAAGGGTGGAAGCAATATGGTGGAGTAAGGCAGGAAATCACTAGAGCTCTAACAAATTTCACTCTAAACAATTTTATAATAGCACTTAACATGAATTGTAGAGCATCAGAACTAATAAAAATAATTTTCCAGCCAAAAATAAATGAGAAGATTAACAGGAATGGTCTAACTGATGTGATAGTGGAGCACAGTCTAGCAAGGGCAGCCTAGAAAAGCCAGAAGTAGCCCATGTGATGACATAGATAACATATCTATGTCAGCTCTTTTCACATAGAGTCAGAAATAAACAATCTGACAAATATTAATTGTTCATAAGTAGGTCAAGACAAAATACTTAACGTGACAAATCTATCTAATCTGCTTATTCAGTGCCATAGCAATCAGTATTAAAACTAAAACATTATTATATAAAACTAGAAAAAATTATAACAAAATTTATCTGGAAAGGCAAAAGGTCAAGAATATCAAGATCATTAATGAAAACTTATGGAAACAGAGGTGGTATAGCTTTAACATATTTCAAATTATTATAAAGCAGTAATCCTCAAAGCTATCTGGTACTGGCTAAGAAGCTGAATTGTAGATCAGTGGAATAGATTAGGTACACAAAATAAAGTAATAAATTACAATATTAATCTGTGTTTGATAAACCTCAAGAACCCAATTTGCAGGACATAACTCATTATTTGACAAAAACTGCTGGGAAAACTAAAGAACAGCATGGCAGAAAAGAGATATTTTAACATTTCATGCCACATGCCAAGATAGTTTCAAAAAAGAGGTATATAACTTAGCCATAAAGGGCGAAACTTTAGGCAAATTAGTAGATTATGAGTGTTTAACTGTCAAGTCTATGGAGAAGGGGGGAAATATGACAATGCAAGGGAGAGCACTATAAGATGTAAAATAGATGATTTTTATTATTTTTAAATTTTTAAAAGTTTTTTGCAAAAACCAAATTAATACAATCAAGATTATCAGGAAATCAAAAGGCTGGGAAAATATTTTTATAGTAATTATAACTGATTAATGTCTCATTTTGCAAATATATAAAGAACTGTCTCAAATTTGTAAGAACAGAAATCAGTTCCCAATTGATAAATGTTCAAAAGATAAGAATAGACATTTTTCAAATGAATAAATTAAAACAATTTATATTCTTACAAAAGTACTCTAATTCACTAGTGGTAAGAGTAATGAAAATTAAAAAAAAACTGTGAAATACCACTTCATACTTATCAGATGAGCTACTATGACAGAAAAAGAAAATGATAAATGTTGAAGAGGACATGTGAAAATTGGGACATTAATGTATTGTTGATTTAATTAATGCATAACAATATTTAATTGTATCACAATTATATAGCATAGTCATATGCATTCATCTACTACTGATGTGACTTCTGCAATAGCTGGTATATTTTACTTCCTGTAACAGACTATAAAATTTTATATAAATACCTAGTTAGACTAAAAGTTCTGCAAATAGTATTTGAATAAATGGTAACCAAGTGATGGACATGCAAGGTGAGTAACCACCATTTCATTAACTTTTTAAAAAAATTAATTTATTTATTTTTAGTTTTCAGTGTTTAACTCCTTAAGTTTCATTTTTTCCCACCACCTTCCCCAAGACAGCCAGAAATTTGATATAGTCTTTATTTTTTTATTAAGTATATAGTTTATTTATTTTTCAGTTTTCAACATTCACTTACACAAAAATTTGAATTCAAACTTTTCTCCCCATCTCTCCCAATCCCCTACCCCATCAGAGCATGCATGCCATCCATCCCTTCCTCCAATCTGTCCTCCCTTCTATTACTCACCCTTTTTTCATTCCCCTTTCCCTCTCTTTTCCTGTAGAGCAAAATAGATTTCCATACTCCATTGCCTGTATATCTTAATTTCCAGTTGCATGTTAAAACAAGTTTTAACATTCATCATCAAAGCTTTCAGGTCTGTATTCTCTCCTTCACTTGCCAGTCACCCTCACTGAGAAAATAAACAATTCAACATAGGTCATACATGCACAACAATGCAAAGCATTGCCATAACAGTTAGGTTGTAAAAGACTAACCACATTTCCCTCTGTCCTATCCCACCCTTCCTTTATTCCATTCTCTTCTTTGACCTGTACTCCCACAATAATGTTTGCTTCTGATTATCCCTTTCCCCAATTTGCTGTCCCTTCTGTTATCTTCCCTCTCCTATTCCCTTTCCCTTTGCATTCTTGCATGTTAAAATAGATTTTCATATTCAGTTGAGTGTCAAATCCCAAGAGAATAATTCTTTCATCTCCCTCCTCTTCCCCTCCAATGTAAAAACTGTTTCTTCACTCTTCTTTGTCAGATTTGCTACATTCTACCTCTTCCTTTATCTTACTCTTAGTACATTCCATTCAACAATAAGTTTTATGTTTTTCGGTATTCTCCCTTAATATTCAGCTCACGCTCTGCCCTCTGTATATACAAAATGACTGAAATATGTTATATAAACAACCATGGGGGCAGGGTAGAAGCTATTACCATCACCATTGTATGCATGAGGAAAATGAGACTGAGAGAGATCAAGTGAATTTTCTAGGCTCACAGAGAGAGTAAGTGGCTGAGCAGAATTTGAACTCAGGGATTTCTGCCTTCACACTATCAATCTATTCATTATATCACCTAGTTGAGTACTTTGACTTCAATTTTCTTTTGACTGTTTCTTTCACACAAGCCATTCCACATATCTAGAATGCAGTCCCTCTGAATCTCCAGTTTTGGGGATACAACTCTCAGATTAGGAGTCACTGTGTCTGAAGATTTTCTTGATTTTCTCCCATTACTGTCAGCTTAAAATTTCTTTCCATGTTCAATTATGCATCAATTTATTTGTTGGATAATTATTTTATTAAACTCATTCAATAAACTGAAAAGAATACATTATGCTTGACCCATCCTTATCTATTTGTCCTAGTAAGTTCCTCCCAATTATAGACTATATCTTATATAGTTGCTTATATCTCCAACAACAAAGGATAGAACCAAACAAGAAAGTGCAATGGAAAATATAAATAAGAGAAATTATACCAAGCAAAAGAAGAACTGAGATATTAGTGATAGGGAACATTGATAGATGTGGTGAGCATCAGGTTCTGACAGATGCACAATAATCTGGACATTGATAAATACCCATTTACTCCCACTTTTTCCCAATATTCACTTTTTTCATTACTTTTTAAAAACAACATATTTTGTGATTTCATAAATTTGGATATTTTCATCAATGGTACAGATAAAATCCCTACCTTTGCATTCTATTTGAGGAGGTAGTATGCTGTATTTAAATCATGATTGACTTTGAAGACAAAGGATTTAAATATTTTATGGATCTCATTTTCCTTACCTTAAAAATGAGTTCAAATCGGTTGATGCCATCATGAGGTCCTTCCCAGATCTCAGATCAATCACCATATATCATCAAAGATATGCTTTGAGTCTTTCCTAAGTATATAAGTCACACTGGGGTTGAGTGGTGGATTTGGAATCAGGAGCACTTGGTTGAAACCCTACCTCAGACGTTCTGACACTCAGTTGCATAACCTTAGGCAAATCATTTAATCTCTATGAGGGTTAGTTTCCTCATCTGCAAAATTGGGATGATAACAGCGTTTACCAAACTAGATGGCTATGAAGATCAAATGAGTTAATATATGTAAAGCATTTTGCAAACTTTAAACTTCTATATAAATGTTAGCTATTATTTTTAGATTCTTTGACATCTGAATACCAATGTATGCTCACATATGTATAACTCTTTAAAAGTTGCAACATGCTTAGCATATATTATCTCATTTGATACTCATAAAAACTCTTAAAGGAAGGTACATGGCTCTTTACTCCTTACAGGTTTTCTAACACTCGCCAGTATCTCCTCTATTTCAAATGTTCAATTCAGAGTTGAATATCACTCAGTGTTTCACCATTCCCTTATGACATAAAAACTCACAAAATCCGCTACTATTGTAGATCTCAGCAACTCTGTGGTGCAAATACATGTGTATGTACACATATGTACCTTTACACACACATGCACACAGACACACATACACACACACACACGCGCACACACACACGCACACACAAAATCCAGCATGGAAATGTAACGTTAACTTTTCTTTTATCTTTAACTGCCCTAATGTTTGGGGGTAAACAATGCCTCAACATTGTTATAGAGGCTAGAGATAATTTTTTTGACACAATCATGAAGGCAGTTGGAGACTGCCTTCATTCATTAATAACATACTATCTCTTCTAGACATTTCACAAAGATTTTAAATGATAGACATTTTGTACTATATTTATAGTCCAGTAAAGTCTTGTTAAATTTGCAACGAGAATTTTAGAAATCAAACTAATGAAATCAGATGCACTCAAAAAGGAACTATTTTTAATTTAGATAATTCAAGAACTTAATAATTAGTCCTGTTATCCTGCATTATAATATTAGAGGTTTTTTCGGACTTTTAGAATAAGTTAAGATTCAACAAATGATAAAAATTTCAGATTATCTAATTCAGTGCTCTTTAGATAATTTCACAATCTATAATTTTTTTTTTGGTTCTATCTTATCACATTTTCAGAGTTTTATGTTTTCCATTTTATAGTTTTTTAATTATCCTTTATGGAAAAGAAACTGAAATATGCTGATTTTTATTCCTTCTTTCACATTTAATTAAATTGTTATGCTTTGTTAAACAAGTTTATTACTGAATCAGGGCTCTTCATTGAGAGTGTAATATTAAAATAAAAATTTTGGAGACCATATTGAAAAAAAGGTTATCACTTCAATCCATACATTTACAAAAGCTTTAGATTGGCTTTTATTTAAAAAAAGAAATGAATTACACTTAAAGCACTTTTAGTCTGGAAAAAACTTAAGAAATTATCTCATTGGAAAGCAACTGTAATGTTGTGAGGCAAATGCTACAATTATTGTTATTCCCCTTTCCCAGATGAGGAGACAGATTCTGAGAGTTTAAGAAATATACATGAGGTCACTCCACAAGGCGGTGATAGAAGTGAGTTTTTCATCTAGGTCTTCACCATGGTATAGTGGATAAAAAACTGAAGTTGAACTCATGAAGATCTGGGTTGAAATACCAACTATATCACTTCTTAGCTGTGACCTTCAGTGACACATCATCCTCAGTTTCCTTGTTCATAATATAAAAGGGTTAGACTGTGTAGCTTGTAAGATCTCTTTCATCTCTAAATCTATAATGAAATGATTTTTTGTTTAGCATTGCACTCAGCAGTTAATTGCTAAGTGCTATGGGACATGAAAGAAAGTCTTCAAGGAGCATGTTAATATAGTGGAGACAAAATAATTAGGTTAACTGAGGAGTCAGTCTAAATTCCAAAAACTTCTATATCAATCTATCTGTCTATCTATCTATCTATCTAGTCATCTAAGTAAGGGATCATGACCAGGATCCCTGAATGGAACATCTACATTCAATCACAGAGATAGCCATAGCCTTCCTCTTCTCATCTATAAAGATCTTCGAGAAGAGATAGGAGCTAAGGAAGAAAAAGAGAAAAGAGAGGGAAAGAATTGATTAAACTTCATCTTTTCAACAAAAAAATTTCCTCAAATTTTGCATGTACTTTATATATCCCTAATGAATTTCTGCATTATACTTATATTTAGTGTTTTGTCAGTTTCTTAGAGTTTAAACTCCAAATGATTAGGGTCTGTAGATGTACTTCAGTAGCCCTGCA
Organism: Potorous gilbertii; assembly: GCA_028658325.1. Taxonomy (NCBI): domain Eukaryota; kingdom Metazoa; phylum Chordata; class Mammalia; order Diprotodontia; family Potoroidae; genus Potorous; species Potorous gilbertii. The sequence continues at coordinate 143,916,934 of CM053769.1, forward strand.
CAGTGTTCTGCATATAGTAAATGTTTAATAAATATTATTTTGTGTGAATGAATGGATAAATGGAAGACAATTCAGATGATAGTATTTCTTAACAAAATCAGATATTGAAGTGAAATAAAGGTAAGGAAAATAAGAAAGGAAAGAGAAAGAAAAGGAAATAAGGAAGGGAAGTGAATGAAAGGAAGAGAAGGAAAGGAGGAAAAAGAGAAGGGAAAAGAAGAAAAGAAAAGGAAGGGAAAGGAAGGAAGGTATAGGAAGACAAGGGAAGGAAAGGAAAGGAAAGGGAGAAGAAAAGAAGGGGATTAAAAAGATAATCACTTCAGTATTTCAATTCCTTAATTATTTATTAAGCACCTATTATTTAAATGAGGCAGATGGGATGTTTCGAAGGACTAGAATCTTTGGTGTGAAAGCTCACCAAGCCCTTTTCAGGGCTGCTTATCAATCTTTTTGAGTGTGCCTGGCACTCAACTCTCACCTGAGGCTCCATGCCCCAGTAAATTACCTTGGCAGATGGGCTAAACCAGGCTGAAGGGAAGCAACAGGCCTCAAAGGAATCAGTGAATTGGGGGGTGTCTATCCTAAGCAAATAACTTTCCTTAGAGGAATAGGTAGATCAGAAGAATTTGTTCGAAAGGTCATGAAGGTGACTGAAGTAGGTGCTGTGGAACACTTAAGAGTTTAATTTGCTCTCTAAGACACCATGGTCATCAGTTGTACCCAAGGCCATCACTGCTTGTCTTGATATTTGTCTTGTCACTGGGCTTTATTGATTTTGGAAGAGAATAATGCTGATTACTTTCTGTAACTCTGTCTCACTCAAATCTTTTTTTTCCCCCAAATTTATTTAATTATTTTTTTAAATTTTCAACAATCACTTCTGTAAGTTTTAAATTTGCTCCCTCTTCCTCCCACCTCTCTTCCCAAGATGGCATACAATCTTGTATAAGCTCTGCACACACATACTTACTAAACACATTTTCACATTACTCATATTGCATAGAAGAATTAAAATGAATAGGAGATACCATTAGAAAAATAAAACACAATTAAACATAAAACAGTGAATTCTACATTCTGACTCTGTAGTTCTTTCTCTGAATGTGGATGGCATTTTGCATCATGACTCCTTTGGAAAGGTTTTAGGTCCTCGCATTGCTGTGAAGGGATGAATCTATCAAAAAGAGTCCTCATACACTGTGACTATACTGTGTATAATATTCTTTTGGTTCTGCTGGTTTTACTCAGTATCAGTTAATATAAGTCTATCCAGGTATTTCTGAAGTATTCCTGTTCATCATATCTTGTAGCACAGTAGTATTCCATCACAGTAATATACTACTGTTCAGCCATTCTCCATTTGATAGGCAGTCCATCAATTACCAATTCTTGGTCATCACAAAAAGAACTGGGGTAAATATTTTTGTACATGTTGGTCCTTTCCCCATTTTTATGATCTTTTTGGGATATAGCTCTATAAGTAGTATTGCTGGGTCAAAGGACATGTACACTTTTATAGTCCTAGAGGCATAGTTCTAAATTACTCTCCAGAATGGTTGGATCAGCTCATAACTATACTAATAATAAATTAGTGTTCCAACTCTCCCACATCTTCTCCAACATTTATCATGTTACTGGTTTGTCATGTTATTCTATCTGATAGGTGTGATGTGGTAAATCAGAGTGACTTTAATTTGCACTCCTGCAAAAAATAGTGATTTAGAGCATTTTTTCCATATGACTATGGATAGCTTAAATTTCTTTGTCTGAAAACTGCCTATTCATAGCCTTTGACTATTTATCAATTGGGGAATAGCATGTATTCTTGTCAATTTGACTCAATTCTCTATATATTTTAGAAAAGAGGCCTTTATCACAAATACTAGTTATAAAAGTCCTTTCCTAGTGTTCTGCTTCCCTCCTAATTTTGGTTGCATTGTCTTTGTGCAAAATCTTTTCAATTTAATGTAATTGAAGTTATCCGTTTTATATTTCGTGTTCTTTATCTCTTGCTTGGTCATAAATTCTTCTATTCTCCATAAATCTGGCAAATAAACTATTACTTGCCCCTAATTTGTTTATAGTATCAGCTTTTATAGGCAAATCATGCGCCAATTTGGTATATAGTGTCAGGCATTCATCTATTCCCAGTTTCTGTCACATTATTTTCCAGTTTTCTTAGCAGTTTTTGTCAAACAGCAAGTTTTTTTATTCCAGAAGCTGGAGTTCCTGGGTTTATCAAACAGCAGACTGCTGTACTCCTTGACTCATATCATGAGTCCCCAATCAATTCCACTAATCTTTTCCTCTATTTCTTAGCCAGTACCAAGGCGTTTTGATGATGACTGCTTTATAACACAATTTAAGACCTGGTATGGCTAGGCCACCTTCCCTAGCATTTATTTTCATTATCCCCCTTGATATTGTGAACTTTTTGGTCTTCCAGATGAATTTTGATATTTTTTTTCTAGCTGTATAAAATAGTTTTTTTTGATAGATTGGTATAGCACTGGATAAGTAAATGAATTTAGTAGAATTGTTATTTTTTATTATATTTGCTTGGCCTGCCCATGAGTAACTGATGTTTTTCCAGTTATTTAGATCTGACTTTATTTGTGCAAAAAGTGTTATGCAATTGTGTTCATATATTCCCTGGGTTTATTTTGTCATCTAGACTCCCAAATATTTCATAGTGTCTACAGAAACTTTAAATGGGATTTTTCTTTCCATCTCTTTCTGTTGGGCTTTGTTAGTAATAGATAGAAATGCAGATGCTTTATATGTGCTTATTTTTTATCTTGCAACTTTGCTAAAGTTGTTTATTATTTCAAATAGTTTTTTACTTGATTCTCTTGGATCTTCCAAGTATAGCATCATATCATCCACAAAGAATGATAACAGAATTTCTTCTTTGCTGATTCTAATTCCTTGTTTCTTTTTCTTCTTTTTTTGCTAAAGTTAAGGTTTCTAGCATCATATTGAACAACAGTGTTGATAATGGACATCCTTATTGGGATGTATCTAGTTTATTCCCATTACATAAAATGCTTGCTGGTGGTTTTAGGTTATTGTTTCTTATTATTTTAAGGAAACCTCCATTTGTTTTTCCTATGCTCTCCAATGTTTTGAATAGGAATGTGGGTTGTATTTTGTTCAAAACTTTTTTTTTGTCTCTTGAGATAATCATAGGGTTCCTGTCAGTTTTGTTGTTGATATGATCAAATAGACTGATAGTTTTCCTAATATTGAACCAACCTTGCATTCCTGGTATAAATTCTGCCTTATCAAAGTGTATTACTCTTTGTAATAAGTTGTTGTAATCTTTCTGTTAATATCTTATTTAAAAAAGTTTGCAACTGTATTCATTACATAAATTGGTCCATAATTTTCTTTCTCTGTTTTGACTCTTCCCAGTCTAGGTATTGGCATCTTATTTGTATCTTAAAAAGAATTTGGTATGACATCCTCTTCACCAATTTTCCCAAATAATCTGTAGAGTATTGGAATTAAATGTTCTTTGAACGTTTGATAGAATTTGCTTGTAAAACCATCTGGCACCGGACATTTTTTCCTGGGGAGTTCATTGAGGGTTTGTTTAATTTCTTTTTCTGAGATCAATTTATGTAAGTATTTCATTTCCCCTTTTGTTAATCTGGGCAATTTATATTTGCATAAATATTTACCCATTTCACTTAGATTGTCAAATTTATGGGCATACATTTGGCAAAATAATTTCTTCATTTCATCCTTCTTGATAGGCGAATTCACCCTTTTCATTTGTGATTCTGATAATTAGGTTTTATTGTTTATTTTTTAAAAGATTTTAATTGATCCAAAATTTATCAGTTTTATTGCTTTATTTTTCATAAAACCACCTCTTAATCTTATTTATTACTTCAGCAATTTTCTTAGTTTCAACTTCATTAATCTCTCCTTTGGTTTTCAGGATTTTCAATTTCATATTTACTTAGGGATTTTCAATTGATGCTTTTTGTAGCTTTTTCAGTTGCATGCCCAATTCATTGATCTCCTCTTTCTCTATTTTATTCATGTAAGCATTCAAAAATATAAAACTTCCCCTATGAAATGCTTTCACTGCATTCCATAAGTTTCTTTGGTTGTCTCATTATTGGGATTCTTTTGAATAAAGTTATTGATTGTTTCTATTATTTGTTGTTTCATCCACTCATTCTTTACAATTATATAACTTAAAAATCAATTTTTGGTCGATCTTTTCATGGCCTTTTATGACATATAATTTTTATTTCATCATGATCTGAAAAGTATGCATTGAATATTTTTACCTTCCTTCACTGGATTGTGAAGTTTTTATGCCCTAGTAAACACTCAATGCTTCTGGATGTTCCATGTATCACTGAGGAAAAAGTATCTTCCTTTCTATTCCCATTCAATTTTCTCCATAGGTCTTTCATATGTACATTTTTTTCAGTTGTATTCACCTCTTTAACTTATTTCTTGTGTATTTTGAGGTTAGTTTTATTAAGTTCAGAGAAGGAGAAGTTGAGGTCCCACACTGGCTATCTATTTTTTCCTGTACCTCCCTTAACTCTCCTCTAAGAATCTGCATACTATACTATTTGTTGCATAAATGTTTAGTAATGACATTACTTCATCCTCCATGGTTCCTTTTAGCAGGATATAGTTTCCTTCCTTATCTCTTTTGATTAGATCTATTTCTGCTGTTGCTTTGTCTGAGAGTAGGACTGCTATCCTCGCTTTTATTACATCAGATGGAAGCATAATATATTTTTCTCCAACCTTTTACTTTTACCCTGTGTGCATCTTCCATTTGAAATATATTTCTGGTAAGCAACATATTGTAGTATCATGGTTATTATTCATTCTGCTATTGACCTGCATTTTATAAGAGAGTTCATCCCATTCACATTCAGAGTTATGATTGGGATCCGTGTCTTCTTCATCTGATTCACGCCCCCATTCATGCTCTTAATTCTTCCTTCTCCTTTGCCCTCCTCAAAATAGTTTTACTTTTAACCACAGCCATATATTCACGTATTTAACCATATATGTATATATATTTGTATGTATGGTTGCTTGTTACCTTTCATCTTCCAGGAGGACCAAAATGACATCACTGTGATAAGGTGAAATTTCAGTGTGTCCAACTGTGACTGATTGGACCAATAGGAGCTCAGAATGCTCTACCACAGGTTGGGCACAGATAGTCCATGTGAACACTGAGAGTGAATATCCAAAATCTGCATATCCTGTGTTTAATTTGTGCTGTCTCAATTCTGCTTTGCGCAAAAAGCACAGTACCCTTTCTCATGTGGGTACACCATGATGAGTAGTCCTCTGCCATTGTCTCCCTTGTTGCACAGACAATTCCAAAGTTCTAGAGAAACCTTGAGAGTGTCCTTGTATTACTTCTTCTGGCCAACATGTGACCACTTGCCCCATGTGACTTCTCCATAAAATAGTCTTTTAGGCAATCACATATTTTGCCTATATCTATATATAGGCAAAATGTATGCTTGCCAAATGTTGTAATAAATATACAATTCTAGGATGGTGGAGTAGAAAGACTCACCTATGCTAGGTCCAAACCCACAGCCCATGGATTTCCTCTAAAAAGAACTCCCAACAAATTCTGGAACAGTGGAAGCTGCGCAGCAACACAGCGAAGGAGATTTCCATTCCAGAGAGCCCTGAAAAACTGATTCCAAAGGTCCATCGTGCCCCGGACCAGAGTGGAGCCCTCCCCTGCCCCAGCTGCATGGCACTGAGAGGAGCGAGCAGAGACAAGCAGGCTTCAGGGACGGAATCTCTAGCGGCCTCGAAGGTCCCTCTACCCACAGACGCACAAGTCAGTGAGAGAGACGGGCTGAAAAGGGAGTAGGGTGTCTCTGGGACTCACAACCCCTCGGGAGGCAGCAGCAGAGGCAGAGGCAGCTGTGGCCAGAGTCTCCCTGAGCAGGCGGCCAAAGTCTCCCTGAGCAGGTGGCCAGAGTCTCCCAGAGCAGGCGGCCAGAGGCTCCTGTAGCAGGCAGGAGCTCAGCAGCAGGTCCATTACAAAAGGTCTCTGCATAGACCAACTGAAGAAACTGAGCCTGGGAGGTGGCCCTGCCCACACCGGAGAACCTGATTTAATCTTACTCTGAATAGCAGCCAGGCCTGCTGCTGAAAGCCCTGAGGCTGGGGAGCAACATTTGAATCTCAGACCCCAAGCACTAGCTGGGAAGATCTGGGCTGAGGTGGAGAGGAATCTCAGAATTAAAGTAACTGGCTGGGAAAATGCCCATAAAAGGGAAAAAAACTAAGACCATAGAAGGTTATTTTCTTGAAAAAATGATTCCAACCTTCATCTCTGAAGATGAAGAAGAAGAAAACTGCTTACCATCAAGTAAAGACATAGGAGTCAAGGCCTCTGTATCCCATACATCTGAAATAGGTATCCCATGGGCTCAGGCAACGGAAGAGCTCAAAAAGGAAGAAATGAGAGAGATGCATGAGAAGCATGGAAAAAGGGTCAATACCTTAATAAAGGAGACCCAAAAAAATACTGAAGAAAATAACACCTTGAAAAATAAGCTAACTCAATTGACAAAAGAGGTTCAAAAAGCCAATGAGGAGAAGAATGCTTTCAAAAGCAGAATTAACCAAGTGGAAAAAGAGGTTCAAAAGCTCACTGAAGAAACTAGTTCTCTCAAAATTAGAATGCAACAGATGGAGGCTAATGACTTTCTGAGAAACCAAGAAATCACAAAACAAAACCAAAAGAATGACAAAATGGAAGAGAATGTGAAATATCTCATGGGAAAAACAACTGGCCTGGAAAATAGATCCAGGAGAGACAATTTAAAAATTATG
>CM053769.1:143924285-143944267 GCA_028658325.1 Potorous gilbertii
CAAACTATGCTTCAGAGAACAGAACAGATTGTGTCTGGCCAAATTGTTCAAATGCAAAATGTACACTTATCAAAAAGACTATTTTTTGAAGAACTTGCATGGGGCAGGAAATCACATGGTGGCCAGAAGAAATGATACAAGGACACTCTCAAGGTCTCTCTCAAGAACTTTGGATTTGACTGTGCAACATGGGAGACACTGGCACAGGACCGTTAAATATGGTGTGTCCACATCAGAAAGGATTCTGTGCTCTTTTAGTAAAGAAGAATTGAGACAGCACAAAGTAAACACAGGATGTGCAAATCTGGGATATCCATCCCAAATATTCACATGGCTCAAACTGTAGTAGAGCTTTCAGAGCTCATATTAGTCTGATCAGTCACAGTCAGACACAGTGAAATTTTGCTTTATCATGGTGATGTCATTTTGATCCTCTTGAAAGATAAAGTATAACAATCAACCAACCGATCATATTTCAATCCCTCTGACCTTTTAATATAGAAGCTACAAGGTCCTATGTGATCATGACTTTAGTTCCTTGATATCTGAATTGTTTCTCTCTGGATGCTTGCAGTATTTTCTCCTTATTCTGATAGTTCTAGAATTAGACAGCAATATTCCTTGGCATTTTCCATTTGAGATCTCTTTAAAGAGGTGATTGGTGAATTCTTTCAAGGACTACTTTGCCCTTTGTATCTCAGAATTAAGGATAGTTTTCCTTAGTTATTTCTTTGAAGATACTGTCTAGGATTTCGGATAGACCAATAATTCTTTGATTTATCTCTTGGATTGATTTTTCCAGATTAGTTGTTTTTCTCATGGCATTGTTTATGTTTTCTTCTATTTCTTCATTCTTTAGATTTTGTTTGACTAATTCTTGATGCCTCATGGAGCCATTAGTTTCTATATACCCAATTCTAATTTTTAGAAAATTGTTTCTTCCAGTTAGGTTTTATACCTCCCCTTTTACAGAGTTATTTTTAGCACTTTGCATCTCCTTATCCATTTGGTCAGTTTTACTTTTTTAAGGAGCTGATCATATTTTTAAAACCATTGGTCAATTTTTCTTCTGTCTCTTTAATTAGGCTCTTAAAATCCTTCCTCAGCTCTTCTGAGAATACTCTTTTGGCTTGAGGCTAGTTCATATTCCCTTTTGTGGTTTCAGATATGCATAAAGTTTCAATTCTCTCCTACTCTGAATTTGTATTTTGGTCTTCATTCTTCCCAAAGTAAGATTCTATGGTCTTTGCTTTTTATAATTTGCTTTTTGGTCATTGTGATTGCCTTTTTCCTGACTTTTAAAGTGAATCTCTGCTTCAGGGCACCGGGGTCTCTGTATCACATTTCTTGTGCTGGGATCTAGGGTCCTAGTTCCTGACTTTGTGTATTATGGACTCTTTCTTTCAACTAGAAACTATATAATGCTTGAGCTTTCCTGGTGCTGAACTGGCTGGTGCGTGCCAAGGTCAAGGCCCGGTGAAATCTGTTTATCTGGAGCAAAGCTGAAGGTCACTATGTGAGGTGCACTGGAGAGGTGGTGTAACAATTGGAGGTTTTCTCCACCCTTAGGACTGCACTGGCACAGTCCAGGCTGGTGTCTGCCCAATTGCTCTGCCTGTGCTAAGGTACACATGGATTGTTGCCATTGGTGTTTCCTGGCTCCACCCATCTAGAGTTCAGGATCTCCTGCTAGTTCACTGAGATTGGGCTTGCTGGGGTGCTTCCAGTCCTGCACTGTTTTCCTGCAGTTACAGCAAGAGGGATCTTGCCTGATGATCTCCCTAGTGTCCCCAGCTAAAAGGCTATTTATCCCTACTGCTAGATCCACTATTGAAGAATTTCCTGGAGCAATATTCTCTTGGTTTTTCAAGGTCAACAATGGAAGGTGAGAACATTTGCAGTTTACTATGCCATCGTGGCTCCAGGAAGTTCAATAGGTGACTTTTAGGCTTTTAGTCTGTGGACTTATAGCCCCAGGATTAGCTCCTGCAGGCTCCATGCCTTATATTTCTCTCTCACCCAATTCTGCCAGATCACTCTCACTCAAATATAATTCATGAATGAGTGAAGCTATCACCCTGTGATGGCATTGTTCCTCTTTGAAAATGAAGAACAGCATTATTCAAGTATTGTCCTAAGAGCTGTAGATTTAAAATAAGAGAGACACAGACTGACTTCTTCTTAATAATCTCCACTTTTTTGAATGTCAGTCTGCTAGATTAAAAGTCCCATTGAACTTGGGGTCAAAATACCTGAGTATAAAGTTTGACTGTCATGTTTTCTAGCTATGTAGCTCTGGAAAAGTGATTATCTCATTGATTCTCAGACTTTACCTCTATAACATACAACTAATGATAATTTTGCCAAATTTCTCACATTGTAGTAGCAAGGAAAACATTTGCCACAATATAGCACATATGGACAACTATCATTATAATAATGTTAGGTAAAGAAAGGAGATGTACATAAATGAAAGATTTTGACTCGCTCATCTTACTAACAAAGGAACTGACATTAGAAAAGGAGAAAGGACTTACCCAAAGAAGCACAGTTAATAAGTATGAGTTAGGATGTGAACCAAAACTTTTGAAATTGATTTTAAAGTGTAAACGATATTAACTAGTTGACTTTCCTTCTCTGACACTGATGTGTCCATCAATAACAGCTCAGAGAGTGTTTCTTAGTCATTCCTTTGCTGAAGTCTCAGTCTGTTGAGGGAAAAAAAAACAAAACAAAACAAAAAAAAACTTCTCCAATTCTTCTTGCTTCTATGTTATCATTTCAGGTGGATGGAAGGCAGAGAAAGGAAAAATCTGATCAGAAAGTTGTCACCCAAAATAAATCTTTGGTGGCCATTACTAATCAGGCCTCCTAAGAATGTGACAAATTCTAAGGTATATTCCCAATGGAAAGCACTGTAGTATAACAACTTAAAGAATCTGGAAATATTGGGTTTGAATCCTGACACTTTCCTAGCTTTGTAACCATGGACAAGTAATTTCGCTGGGTCTCAATTTCTTCTTTTGCAAAACAGGGATGGGAATATTTGGAGTCCTTATCTCATACAGTTGTAGAGAAGCATAAAAAGACAAAGAGGGTTAAAACATATTTAAAAATAAGCAGTAGAGCATTACAAAAAAAAGCAAAACAAAACTTTGAGGGACAGGTCTGTTCAGTTTCTGGAGAATCTCACCCAGTGCCTCACATGTAGCAAATATTCTCTAAAATGCTTCTTGAATTGAATAGAATTGTGTCCACTGAACAACCCAGAACAGTTACAATTCAGGATTTGCATTTCATAGAAGGTCTTTCCTGACCCCCTGCTCCAAGATGTTAGTGTTCTCCCTCAAATAATTACTTTTTATTTACTTAATATTTATCATAATTACCTTTGTATATATTACCAATTTCCTTCTTCTTTCCCTCCATCTCTCTCTCTCCCCTAGGTAGACTTCAAGTTCTTTGAGGGCAAGTACTTTGTAATATTAACATCATCGTTCTCATTCTTGGTATCACTTTTTTATCTGTTTAAGGTTTCCAAAGCACTTTATGAATACGATCTCATTTTTTCTCTACCACAACACTGGGAGGTTGGTACTACTATTGTCAACAATTCATAGAAAAGGAAACTGAGGGAAATAAACATCAAGTGACTTTTCCATGGTCACAAAGATCTCTGAATCTGGATTTAACTTGGGTTTTCTCATCTTAAGGCCCAGAACTTTCTCTTCTCATTGTCTACCCCAGTATCTAGTATGCAGTGCACATACTGGGCCCTCAATAAATGTCTGTTGAAATGTTGAATTGAAATCTTTGACCACTTAAGGTACTTTAGAAACAGGAGAGAATTATCTGAAAGAATGTTCAAATGAACCTGCATACAGAGGAAAAGGGATGGACTAAAACCTTGTCAATGATTATATGCAAATGGCCCAGTTTCCAATGATCAAAAAAATCTAGATACTGGACAATGAAACACATTAATCTCCAAATCACTAAAACAGTTAGAGAAACTGACAAGTAGTTCTTAAAGTTGTCACTTGGTGATTTTCATTATTGATTGCCTACCAGTGGTTGGAAAATGAAGGGAACAAAATGAAAGCTAATTTTACATAAAGTAACCTCCTCTGCTTTATAATACTTAATAATAACTGCTTAAATAAGAATATGAATAATGTATGAGACATCTCAGAGGAATGAAAAATCTGTGGATACAAATCTACAAGTCATGATTTCAAATCTTGTTGTCAGTATTTACTAGTGGCATGACTATAGGTAAGTCTCTAAAGTTCTTGTAGCAATTGTCTTCCTGTCTCTTAAATGGCAAAAAAATATCGTACTTGTTTAAATATGTCAGTCTCTAGTTGTTAACATGTTTTTTAAATGTTAATTATGAATATCTGAGTTATTCTTATTGTAATAGACATATTAAGTTGGTTGGATATTAAAGCATACTGTCACTTACCACCTAGGATCTCCAATTGACATGAATGTTGCTCATATTGACTCATCCAGAGGCTAGAGCTGTAGTTTGCAGGGCACAATTAGTGATCAAGGTATCAATCAAGCTGACAGATCTCTTCCCTGATAAAAATGTAGGGAAAAGCAAAGTGGACAATCTTCAAAATAGGTACAAGTCATTTACAGTTGGAGGTCAAGGATTTGATGACAAATGTCAATATTGCAAACAGGACAGTCAATATTCACAATGGGACAGCCAAATCAACATCCAGAGGAAGGAGTAGATGCAGTAACTGAGGGGGTAATGAGGTCAATTCCACATATTTCCAACTTTATCTAGATTTGCTGTGTTGAATCCAAAGTGCGATCAATATTAATTAGCTGATTGACTAGATAGAAGCTGGAAAAAGTCTTGCCTTACCTTCCCTTCTTTTTCTTTTTGGTTTTGCTCTTTTTTTTAAGTCAATATTGGCTCAAAACAAAGGAATCAAACTAGTCAGTGAGAGTTGATTCAATTTATCCAAGTCAAAATCTTCATGGCCAGCCTGGAAAGGACCTATCCCCTCATGTTCAAATGTCTTCTACTAGGAACTTCCCTACACCATGGCTGTCATGGAGTTTTCTAGAAAACCAAATAAAAATAAGTTGACCAGTTGTCTTTCTCTCAGTGAAGTCAATTAAGGAGAAGCTTAATGGCATATTGCAGATTTTGCACCAATTGGACTGTGTTGCATATCAGAATTACCTAGGTGATCAATATTCCCTTGTTCAATTGTCATTAAAAACTGCATTCCTGACTACTGATCCTCATTTTTAACTCACCAGTCTGTGATTTGTCAGGAATTGGAAGGGCTGTCATTAGATTTATTCTACTTATACTTAGAAGTGGAGCCAGGAAAATGAAGAAAGCCACTAACGAGGCAAATTGTCAGAGCTGTCAGAGTAGTTGGATTTAGATTTAGGAAGAGGAGCTTCAGTTACTTCATACCTGTTTCATATTAGGCAAGTCATGCAACCTCTCACAGCCTCAGTTTCCTCATGTGTGAAGGTGAATGTCATAGGAGGTGAATAACGGGTTGTGCCTCACCAGGTGTCTTCAAGCAGAGAGTGGATAACATTCATCCAGACAGCTCCAGCGGGAATTTCTTATCAGGTTGGACAAGATTCTGGCTGAGGTAACTTCGGATGCTATAAAATTCTGTGATTTTGTAGTCATGCTCTGAGATTTTTAACTTGTCACTGTCTTGGATAAGGTTATTGTCACCGTTGCAATCGTCTCCTTAATTGTTACCTACACACTAACAAACAAGAATTTCTCTAAACTTCATTCTTCCTGCTCCTTTCATTTCCTGGCCCTATATTCTGAAACACTAGTCCCTTGATGATACTAAAATTGAGCCTTCAGTTCTCACCCTATAACATAGTGGTCATCCCCAGAGTGATACTCGACTCACCTTTCACCCCAGCCCTAACATAGCAAAACTTCAGGAAGCATAATGAAACCAATGAAGCCACAGTTGGATCTCCATTATAGCTCTGTCCAGAGGTAAACTGGAAGGAGTTAACCATCGCAACTACAAATTGCATAGCCAGGTAATACATATCAGCTAAATGTGCATGCTTTAAGACGTTTTGTAATGATTCATTTTGCGGGAGACCCCCTCCATCACCCCCCCCTCAACTCAATCAGCATGGCATTTCACCACTGTATGTTGTCATAGGATCATATATTTCTAGCTGGAAAGGACTTTTGACATTGACAGATGTCTAACAGAGTGTAAGTCACAAAAAACAAAACAAAAAAAACCAAAGAAAGATGCAGGCTTTTCTGTTTTGAAGTAGAAATTTATAAAAGATATATGCTAAGTCTTTGAAAGATAGTTACTGTGATTAGACCATTATTTAGGGGTACAATTAAAGAAAAGTTCACATGACAAATATCTGTATGTTTCATGGACTGGAAGCTCTATAAGTAGCTTCTGTGTTTCACTGAAGCTTCAACATTTTATTGGATTAATAGTTACAGCATTAAGAACAAAGATATTGATAGCTTCACTGTCTTATTCCCTATACAGATCATATCAGGATAATACTTTTTTTTCTGTTCTGAGAGCTACATTTCATGAAAGACATTGGTACTGTGGAAAGCTTGTAGAGGAGCCTGACCACATTGATGGCATGACTGCGAACTATGATACAGGAATATCATTAAAGGGACTGTTGGTATTTAACTTGGAAAGGAAAGGGACTATGAGTTGATTTTATAGATATTTTGTATGATTGTTACATAAAAATGAGAGTAGATTTCTTATTGACAGCGAAGGGCAGGCAGGAAGGCAGCAAACATTTATTACATGGTTACTATTTGCCAGGCATTATGCTAAAAATGGAAAATAAATAATACAAGTAAAAAGTAAAATGGTGTTAACACTCAAGAGGTTTATATACTAATGAGTGAGACAACTCTGAGAAGTGGCCAGAATCTTTGGGGGCAGTGGTACTCAAATGGGGCAGAAATAGTGAAGTCTGCATAATCAGAAATGGAGCCAGGAGGAGAAAGAAAGTTTGCCAGCATGGATCCCTTCTTAAAATGGCTGCCTGAACTCTCCATCTGCTTTTCTGCCTGCTTTCAAGTCCATTAAATAGATGCTTTTTCTACCTCAAATCTCATCACCATGTTCTTTATTCAAGCCTTGACTGACACTACCTCCACATTCCTCTCCTTTTTGACTGAAGTGCTGGAGGGTGGAGTATCAAATACTTTCCAATGTTTTCCTTTATGTTGTTGTCAGTGAATTTTTTCCATTTTATCTGACTCTTCCTGACCCCATTTGGGATTTTCTCAGTAGAGATAATGGAGTGGCTTGCCATTTCCTTCTCCAGCTCATTTATAGATCAGGAAACTGGGGCAAACTGTGTTAAGTGCCTTGCCCAGGGTCACAGAGCTATTAAGTATCTAAGGCCAAATTTGAACTAAGGAAGATGAGTCTTTCAGACTTCAAGTCCAGTACTCTATCTACTACATCATTTAGCTGCCTTCCTTTACAGAAGGTAACAACTAGACTTTTTGGCTCACTCCAATCTGTTTTTGCTGCTCCAGCTCTTTTCAGGTCCACAAAATAAGATGTCCCCTGTTTTCCCCCACACACCCTGCTTTCCTTTCTCTTTTTTGTGGGTTGTCTCCCCTTAACTGGATAGTAAGTTCCTTGAGGGCAAATACTATATTTTTTTTATTAATTGTATCCCTAGAATTTAGGAAAATTTCTAGAACATTTCAGTCATTTCAATTTTGTCTGACTCTTCATGACAGCATTTATGGTTTTTTTTGGCAAAGGTAGCGGAATGGTTTACCATGTCCTTCTCTAGCTCATTTGACAGATGATGGTTAAGTGACTTGTCTAGGATCACACAGATATTGAATATCTGAGGCCAGATTTGAACTCATGAAGATTAGCCTTTCTGACTTTAGACTTAGCAAGGGGACAGAAGTAGAAATAATAGATATAAAGTATAGGGAAGATTTCTTTTTATATAATCCGTATGAGGAAAACTTTTCTAGCAGTTACAACTGTCTGAAAAGAAATCAGTCTGAAAAGAAAAATCTTCCTTTCTGCAAAACAAAGGATCATGAAGCTTGATAACCAGTATAAAGAGAGGATTCTGAAATCTGGACAAGTTTGTCTCCTCTCTAGCTCCCATTGATTTTACTCTGCCCCCCTGTGTACCTTTTCACAGTATGTTCTCTTGACCTAGAACACACTCTCTCATCAATTCTGTCTCATATAGCTCAAGCTATGAAATCTTTGCTGATCTCAAGTGTTAGTGTCCACTGTTTCAAAGTACCATACATCTAAACCATTCTTCATTTTGATTTGTTGTCTTTATGTTAATTCTCTCTATATTTAAGTATGTCCTTGTTGTCTCTGACTTAGAATATAAATTTCTTGAAAGTAAGGATTTATTCAATGAACATTTATCTCCAGTGTTAAAATAATGACGGGCACTATTAGGTACTTATTGATTAATTAATGAAGTCATTAGATTCAATGATCTCTGAGGTAACTTCTACTTTTGAGATGCACAGTTAGTAAAAGCTTTATTCCTAGTAATTATATGAGCAACTCTTAAGTTGATCAAAATAAATCTTCCTTCCTCTGCTCCTAAATTATCTGAAAACATGAATATGACACAGCTAAAATTTTATCTGAGCCTTTTAATATCAGCAGGAATAACCATGGAGAAATTTCAACTTTGCAATTATAATTATCTGCATGTCATTTGTTTTTTATCAAACTCAAATAGACTACTTTTGAAAAGAAGCATAGTCTTTAAAACAGAAAGCATACTGGCCTTGGCATCATGAGTTCTGGATTCAAGTCTCAACTTAGCATATTCATGAGCAAGGAATTTCACAATGTTTTGCTTCCTAGAATTTCAGGACAAGAGATTTAGATACATAAAGACATCATAATATCAAAATAGTCATCTTTTTTATCTTACAAATGAGGAAGCTGAGACTCCATGGAGGTGATCTAACTTGGATGGCAAATGGCAAAGACAGGCTTTGAAATCAGCTTTTCTAACTATAATGACAACACTCTTTCCAGTGAACCAAGAAACTTTACCTAGTATACAGTTAGTAAACAAATATTTATTAAGAGTTTATTATGTGCTAGTAATTGGGCTAAATGCAGAGGATAGAGATCCAAAGAAAAGAAAGAATCCTTGTCCTTGAGAAGTTTACATTTGAAAAAGAGTGAAGACAATACATAAAATTGTTATTCAAAAGATGAGAGGGAAAGAGCGACTGGTGACTCACTATATGCAAGAGATGAAGAATGGTTGGTCTGATATCCTCCCAAAAAGGAGCTTCTGGAAAGAACTTAATAATGGGAGATGGGGCTTTTAGTTTACTCGATTACCAAGACTAAAATGGAGGGAAAGATGGCAATCAACTTTTTGTTTGCAGATGTTTCTGCACTCAGTGTAGCCTCTTAGGCCAAGATGAAATAGGGGAATGACTTGACTCCATACTGCTTGTGCTAATTTTGGCCTGACAATCATTGCCAAGAAAACAGAGGTTCTCTACTAGTCAGCACCACATCATCCATATATAGAATCATTGATTATAGCCAACAGAGAGATTTTGAATGCTGTAGATAAATTCACTTAACATGATGTCATTGGTCCTTTTTGAAAACAAAGGATAAACAACAAAAGGGGATAGGTTAAGATCCTTTGGAAGTGGGAACTCAACCATTTGAAAGATTAATGAGTTGTTATGGACATTCCCATAACTAGAAAGAAGGCCTGGAAAAATCAGCTAGGATGATATTAGTGTAGCTATAATCACCTTGCAATAAAATGGTGACTTAAGACCAGATGTAACCTAGGAGCTGCTCACAGATGCACATTGAAAATTAGTTGGAATAGCTCAAGCTTTGGAGTGCCCTCTGGTGGCTTAAAATATGCACCTTGAGTGACTATCTCAGCCCAGTAACTGTAGAGGTTACAGGAAGCTCTGGTTGCCACAGTGCATGGGTATGTATATGTATGTGAATGTGTATGCATAGGTATACACATATATTATATGCATGTATGTATTATATATATAAACATATGTGTGTATATGTATATGTATATATATATATATATATATATATATATATATATATGTATATTGCCTTTTTATTAACTTGAACTCAATTTAAGGTAAGAACATTTGTTAAGATTATATTTTATACAGATATTGTGCTTCTTGCCAGGACATGGACTGGTGAAAACAGATTTGATTTGTACAGACCTAGCCCCACAGTATGCAAGTATGCCAAAGTTCAGAAATCTAGAGACTGGATACTCTAACCCTCCCACAATGCACTTTTCAGGTTTTTGCTGCAATAGCACTGTTAGTGTTAAAGTCACAAATTTCTTACCCTCATTCCTCACTTCTTATTAAGCAATTTAGAAAAAGGCTATTGAGTTATTTTAGTCTTATCTGACAATTCATGATCCCATTTGGAGCTATCTTGGCAAAACTGTTAGATTGGTTTGCCATTTCTTTCTCCAGCTGATTTCACATAGGAGGATTTGACACAGACAGGGTTCAGTGGTTTGCCCAGAGCCACACAACTAGTAAGCATTTGAGGCCAGATTTCGAACTCAGGAAGAAGAGTCTTTCTGACTCCAGATCTGGTTCTCTGTCCACAGTACCACCTAGATGCCCCCACTACTTTATTGGTCTTATAGGTAACAGGGCAGTCTCTCATTTGGTATCTTCCTAGCCCTGTCTAAGCTTTTTATATTTTTGAGCCCTCTGGAGACTTGGGCCTTTGGATAGAGCATGGACATCTCTTCATTTTGTGCTGTGCACTTTGGGCATGGAGGCCAAACCAACCTTTTCCCTAAGAGCATCTCTTCTCTTTTTCCCCTGTGAGTAGTAATAAGCTTTCCTAAAGTTGTTGCTTTGCGGGGTGAAGTTTTTCATTTGAAAATGTACTCTACCATACGACAAAGGGTTCAAATGTGAAAGTGAACAGGGCCCTTATCTTGGGACAATTATAATCTACAGGAGAATATAAATCATGTGTACAAAAAAATTAGATACAAATTACTGTAGAATGAATTAAGGTCAAAGGAGTGATCTAAATAAAATGCTCTATGAAAATGTGAGGAAGACAGTCATTTTCAGCTAAAAGAGTAAGGGAATTCAGGGCCACAGAAGAGTTGCTACTGTTGCTTGGAAGGATTGCTACAGGTTAATAATGAAAAGTGACTTTGTTGTAGGCATGGAGGACAGATTGTGAAGGTTGTAGTTGGAGGAGCTCCAGAGTCAGACTGTAGAGACCCTTACAGAATAAGCTGGACTGTTTATATTTTCATACATAGGAAACAAAGAACTATTGAAAGTTTTTACTTATTTTTAGAGACTCCTCTGTCTTTTTGTCTCTCCCTTTGAATTTCTCAGTTCTTCTAGAACCTCCATTTGAGGAAATACTTATGAAAGCTATGCACAACTTTGACCTCTCAGCTCCTGACTCTCTAGACTTTTCCATTCATTTCCACTCATTTTTTCAGCTTCCTTTTATATGTTTTCTTTGCCAATTAGAATGTAAGCTCCTTGAGGGAAGAGATTGCCATTTTGGTGTTTGTACTTTAATTCTCAGAACAGTGCCTGATCCCGAGTAAGCATTTAATAAATATTGCCTTTATATATACTGTGATGATTAAAAAGGTTTGAATGACATAATTTCTGGGTAAATTAATCATTTTATTAATAAGGTGAACGAAGTTATTAATAAAAGAATGATTATTTGGCCCTCTTTCTTAGGCCAAAAGACAATCATGGTGGTGGACTCAGAGTTTATGTATCCTTTGAAGAGAAGGAGGTCCCCAGGGTGGGAATGATCTCTGATTGGTTAACAATTAATGAGAGAATGAATCTTACAATGAATGACTCAGAGTGACATCCTGTCACCCTTGGATAGAGAGACTAGCTCTATGCCTAAACTACCCAAAGCTTTGGGCAATTTTGAACTAAAGATCCTTCTCCACCCAAGTTGGATTGAATTTCACCTTAGACTAGAGAGTCTTTGTAAAGTTGGATGGGATGAGATAGAGGAGATGGTTAATTCAAGACCTTCAGAGACTGAGGTCTTGAAATGAGGAGAGAGAAAAGGGGGAAATCGTAATCTCTCCAAATCACTGGTTATTAATGATCATTTCCTCCATTATAGGTTATGCAAATAGAAAAGTAATTATCTTCTTCTTCTTAGTAGTAGTAGTACTATTCATTTAATTTGCCAAACTTTGGATTTTTCATGAAACCTAGGGCTCATTAAGTCAAACATGGTCAGCTAATAGCATGAAGTGGTACATTTTAAGAATTTTATTACTAGCAAAATATAAACAGAATCATAGCATCTTAAAGTTAGAAGGTATAGGTTACCAAAGGGCAAAGACCCAACAATATAAAAAATTTGGCAGTAATTTTCTGGGAATTTTTTTCAAAGACTAAACCATAAGTTTTTACACATAATTTCTTTGGCTTTCACTAGTTATTGTTTTCACCAGATAAGATCAAAGAATCACAACTTGTCATAGAATGTTACAACAACAAAAATGAGTTTGCAGACTATATGATATATGGACAAAAAACAAATATAGAACAGAGAATATTAGAATTGGATGAGACCTCCAAGATTATCTCATTCAAATTCTTCATTTTCCAGTTTGCAAAACAGGAAAATTGAGACCCTGGTGACAAATTGATCCAGGTCACACAGAAAATGGAGTCTATATTTAGCTATGGAGAGTACATTAAATTTGGCATTTAAAGAAACAAATTCTACCTCTTACAGGAGGTGTTTCCTCCTATAAGAAGTTACCTCTTCTCACCACCAAAAAACATATCTCTAATTATGGAAATATATAGATATCAACACAAGAAACATGTATGTATGTTTACATGTGTACATGTATGTGTATGTAACACATACTATATATGTGTATGATTGTGTGTTTATATGTATATATGCATATGTGTGTATATATATATATATATATATATCATATACTTCTCTTATCATGTTGTCTTCTGTGATAGACTATATCTTAATGAAGGCAAAGACAATGCAATTATTTTTCATTCTTATCCCAGCACCTAGCATAATGGGCCTGATATATAGTAATCATTTAATAGAATCGTATTAATTGTTGAATTTCCATGTCAGCTCTTCTGATGTTTCCTATCTCTGATGGTCCATATCTCTGACTTCCCATCCATAAGTCTTAATTTTCTCATAACTAAAATGGGGATAATTATGTTTATACTTATCTCTTTGCAAGGTTGTTGCCAGGTATGATATACTTTAATCTCTAAAGCACTATGGGAATGTGAGGTCTTATATGTTAGTTGAAGAGAATAACTGATTCCATTCCATCTCCCTCTCTCTCTCTCCTGAGCAGAACATTTCCATTTTGACAAGCTGTGAATGCCTTACTTAGTTTTTGACAAAGACAAAAATGGCAAGACAAGATGCAAGGTTTTGTGGAGCTAGAAAAGACTGAGGTATCTAGCCATTGGAGAGACAGAAAGAAAAAAGAGACAGAGACATAGAGAGAGATAGAGAGACAGAGAGGAAGACAGAGACAGAGAGACAGAGACACAGAGACAGAAAAACAAAGAGATGGAGAGAAATCAGAAGATACACAGAGGCAGAGAGAGAGAGAGAGAGGGAGAGAGAGAGAGATTTGAGAATTCTTTCTGCTAATCAACCCAGGGATGAAGATGTGCTGTTTCCTCACCGAAAATTATATTGCTCTGCCAGCTGGCCCAGTGCCTCAATTTAAGGGAATGATAATGAATGAGGCTAGAGCAAATAGTCACCATCTGGTTAAAGCTCAAGTCAGCTTGTTTGGACAAAGCTCCAGGGTCACATAAATTAAACAGTCTTCAATATTTAAAACAGCTGTAAGAGGGAGAAGGAAGCAAAATTCCTTCTCTACTCATTGGTTGTAGCCATTGCAGATGTTGGCAGTTGGCATTGTGCTTCAAAACTTGGCAAAGTACATCCACGTCCTGAAGAAAGAATCTATAGTTCTGAAGCACTAAAAGAATCAATCTGTCAGATAACTTTCAAAATCAGCAAAGATTATTAGCAATGTCTTAAGTAAAGGAAATAACGTGAGAACACATTCGACGTTTGTCTTTCTATAGTACTCATAGTATGATTGTTTCTTCACTCCTGTACCTTAGATTAATAGAAATAATACCTGGAAGATGAACATGTTGAAAGGATATTGTTGCTAAGGGTTTAGGTTGGTAAAAGACAATCATTGTATACTTTATATATTTATAAAAATAATGCACAACATTTTAAGATAAACCTTCCTCTTTACTGTATTGAACTGTGTAGCACAAATAAATAAAATTTCTAAAATGTAGATGAGAAAACTAAGGTGGAAAGAGAATAAGTGGAAGGGGGGATGGAGTTAAGATGGCAGAGCAGAAGCAGGGAACTGTAGAGTTCTCCCCCTAAACTCCTCAAAAAACTTGTGAAAAATGACTAAAGAAATTCTAGAGCAGAAGAAAACCACAAAATCATGGACAAAGGTAAGTTTCCAGCCCAGACAATTTAGAAGGCCAACAAGAAAGGTTTATTGCACATGGCTGAGAGCAGAATGCAGTTCAGCATAGGCTCTGCTTACATGAATGGACCTGCAATAGGCCTTAGGTGATTAAATTGCTGGTGACTGCTGCAGTTTCTAAACTTCTCAACATACAAACACCAAAGACAGCTTCAGAAAACAGTGGTAAGGGTCTCGCAGCTGACTGAGAGTGGATCCAGGTCTGACCCTAGCCATGGCCCCAGCCCCAGCCCCTGCCCAAACTCCAGGGTGGCAACAGCCCCTGCTGAAGCAAAGCTGCTTATGGAGCTTTCCATATAAAAAAGAGCTCAAAAAATCAAGTAACTGGCTAGGAAAATGAGCAAACAGAGAAAAATGAAACATTATAGTTTCTTACTTTCTCGGTGAGGAGATATTTTCTTATGTCATTGGCAAAGAGGAAGATCAAAACGTACATCCAGAGAAAGACAACAAAGCCAAAGTTCCTGCATCCAAAGCCTCCAAGAAAAATATGAATTGATGTCAGACCATGGAAAAGCTCAAAAAGGATTTTGAAAATCAAGTAGAGGAAAAATTGGGAAGAGAAATGAGAGTGATGCAAAAAACAAACAAACATGAAAATCAAGTAAACAACTTGCTAAAGGAAACTCCCACAAATACTGAAGAAAACAACAGCTTTAAAATTAGGTAGGGTCAGAATGGGAAGATGAGAAGGAATAAGTGAGCTCTCATTGAATCTGGCTTCAGGAGGTAATAACATATACACTCAACTGGGTATGGAAGTTTACTTTACCTTATAGGAAAGCATGGGGATGGGAATAGGAGCGGGAAGATATAAAAGGAATGAAAATTGGAGGAAAGGGTTAATCAGGAAGAAAATACTTTGGTAGAGGGACAAGTGAAAGAGAAGAATAGAATAAATAGAAGGTGACACAGGGAAATATAGTTAGTCTTTCACAACATGACTGTTGTGAACATTTTTTGCATGACTAGACATGTATAATCTATGTCAAATTGCTTGCCTTCTCAATGAGCATAGTTGTGGGGTGTGTGTAGTGTGTAAAAGTCAAGCATTTAAAGATGAATGCTAAAGATTGTTTTTACATGCCACTAGGAAATAAGATAGGTAGTCAATGGGGTAGAGAAATCTATCTGACCCTACAAGAAAATGGAAGGGAAGGAGATGAGGGGGTGTGGTGATAGAAGGGAGGGCAGATTGGAGGACAGGGTAATCAGGATACATACTCTCCTATAGTGGGGTGAGGAGGAAGATGGGGAACAAATCTGAAATTCAAAATTTTTTAGAAGTGAACATTGAAAACTGAAAACAATATTAAAAAAAGAATAAGTGAATTATTACCCAGTGTCACAGAGTGTCAGAGATATGACTTCAACCTAGATCTCCTGACTCTTGTGTGCAAACTACACAAAGCACTGAATTCTCTGTAGTCAAGAAGAATTGGTGACTTCTTGGATCTGTTAATATTTATAGGATTAGGCAGGAATATGAAGAAACCAGATATTATCAGAGGTAATTATCAGAATTTTACCATCATTTTATACCTCACAAATCATAAATACCACAAATCAGGTTTTGATTTACAATTCTGTTGAATGCCTACAACTAATACAATGATAGATAAAAGATCAAGTATTGATAATGCAGGTTAAACTTAAAATTGTATTTGCAGGTTTTTGAGAGGGAGAGTTGTTGATTATTTACCAGGATGCCATGTGCTGTAGATAGAAAACTAGGCCTCAAGTCAGAAACATCTGTTCAAATCAGACCTCAGATGCTTAACAGGTCTGTCACCGAGGTTAACTCATTTAATCTTTTACTGTTTTATGTTATTTTTTCTTTTTAAAAATATTTATTGTTTTTGTTTTCAACCTTCATTTCCACAAGATTTTGAGTTCCAAATTTTCTCCCCATCTCTCCCCTCTCCCACTCCAATTCAGCGTGCATTCTGTTTTCCCCTTCATACCAGTTCTTTTCATCATCTACCCCTCTTATACACTTCCCCTTTAGTTTCTTGGAGGGTGAGATATATTTCTATATCCCATTGCCTCTCTATTTTATTTCCCAGTTGCATGTAAAATATTTTTAAGCATTTTTTAAACTTTGAGCTCTAAATTTTCTCTGTTCTTCCCTCCCCAGTCACCTTCATTGTGACTGTAGGTAACTCATCTTCCCATTAAAATACTTGACTTTCTAACTCTTTGTCAAGGTAGTACTTTGCTTCCAGTGGGAATGGGGGTGGGAGTGGGTGTACTGTCCCAGGCTTCAGAGATTTTGTATCAGTGGCTTGATCCTCTGCCGTCCGTGGGTCCAGAGCTCTGAAGACAGGCCCTGATGCTATTGCTGCTGCCACCAAGGCATCCACCACCCCCCATTACCCTGAGGGTGGAGCCTAACAGACATGTCTCGAGCATCTCTTTCATCCAGGTTCCACAGAGTTTTCCCATTAACCTTTTCTGGTATTCATGGTTTGAAAAGTCTGAAAACTGCCACTGCTGCCAATGATTCAGTCCCTGAGGCCTGCTCTGACCTTTCTGCTCCAATGTGGGCCATGTCTGACTGTGCTTCATTCCCTGCCTGGTGTGACAGACGCTTTCTGTCAGCTTTCCAGGTTGTTTTAGGTTGGGGATTTGCTTCATTGTGTCATTTTGTGGATTCTGTAGCCCTAGAATTTGTTTAGAGTCATTCTTCATAGATATCCGGATGACTTCATAGGAGAGCTCAGGGAAGTCCTCCCTCTACTTTGCCATCTTCTAACCTTTTATATTTAAACTTGTATTTTACCACCTGTAAAATCACCATAATAATAGCAACTACTTCCCAGGGTGGGTTTTGAGGATGAAATGAGATAATTGTAAAGAACTTAGCACAATGCTTAGAACATAGAAAATTCTAATATACATGAAAAAAATCCAAGCACCTAAAAATTCTTTTTAATTGATTGATTAACAGCTATAAGAAGCTCTTGAATCACTTAAAAATATGGGTTTATTTGCACAACTTGAAAATAATTATTTAGTTTGAGGGGTAGGTTGGTAGTCAATTTTGTTGGCTTTCTTCTACGGAATTTATAACTAAACCTATTTTTCTTTTTCATAATTGAATTATTTTACTAGTTTCCAGTATTTGACAATCACTTCTATATATCTTAGATTTTTTTCCACTCTCTCCCCCTCACTCCCCCTTCCTTCCCACTCCCTCCCTCAGACAGCTTACAATCTTATATAGGTTCTACATGTATATTCCTATTAAATGCATGTTGCATAGAAGAATTAAAATGAATGGGAGAAACCATAAAACCAAACAGAACAAAACGAAACATAACACAAAAGAAAGTGGTCTGTTTTTATCTGTGATCCAATTCCACAGTTCTTTCTCTGAATGTGGAAGGCATGGTCCCTAAAGAGTCCATTGGAAGTTTTTTAAGTCCTTGCATTTCAATTAAGCACTAAGTCTACCAAAACAATTCCTCTCACACTGTGGTTGTTGCTGTGTACAAAGTTCTCCTAGTTCTGCTCCTTTCATTCTGCATCAATTCATGAGTCTTTCTAGGCTTCTTTGAAGTATTCCTGTTCATTGTTTCTCATAGCACAATAGTATTCCATTACATTTGTATACCAAAATCTGTTCAGCCTTTCCCCAATTGATGGGCATCCCCTTGATTTCCAGTTTTTGACCACCACAAAGAGAGCTGCTATAAATGTTTTTGTACATGTGGGACCATTTCCCACTTCTGTGTTCTCTTTGGGATAGAGTCCCAGAAGTGATATTGCAGGGTCAAGAGGTATGCACACTTTTGTAGTCATTTGGGCATAGTTCCAAGTTGCTCTCCAGAATAGTTGGTTCAGCTTGCAGCTCCACCAACAATGAAATTGTGTTCCAACTCTTCCACATCTTCTCCAGCATTTATCATCTTCCTGTTATGTCATGTTAGCCAATCTGATAGGTGTGATGTAGTACCTCAGAGTTTTGATTTGCAACTCTCTAATCAATAGTTATTTAAAGCATTTTTTTATATAATTATAGATAGCTTTAATTTCTTCCTCTGAAAATTCCCTGTTCATATTCTTTGACCATTTATCAATTGGGGAATGACTTGAATTCTCGTACTTTTGAATTAGTTCTCTATATATTTTAGAAATGAGACCTTCATCCCAGACACTAGTTGTAAACATTCTTTCCCAGTTTTCTGCTTCCTTCCTAATCTTGGTTGCATTGAGGTTGTTTATGCAAAAACTTTTCAGTTTAATGTAATCAAAATTATCCATTTTGCACTTCATAATATTCTCTATCTCTTACTGGGTCATACATTTCTCCATTCTCAATACATCTGACAAACATACTTTTCCATGTTACCCTAATTTGTTTATAGTCTTTATACCCAGATCATGTATCCATTTGGGCTTTATTCTTGTAAACTGTGTCAGGCATTGGTCTATGCCTAGTTTCCACCCTACTGTTATCCAGTTTTCCCAGAAACTTTTGTCAAACAAAAAGGACACCAGAAGTTGGCATCCTTGGGTTTATTAAATAGTAGATTGCTATATTCATTAACTATCGTGTCTTAAGTAGCTAACACATTCCACTGGTCTACCTCTCTGTTTCTTAGGCAGTACCAAGTGGTTTTGATGAATTATCCTTTATAATACAATTTGAGATCTGGTAGGGCTAGGCCATGTTCCCTAGCATTTCTTTTCATTAGTTCCCTTGACATTCTGGACATTTTGTTCTTCAAGATGAATTTTGATATTACTTTTTCTGGTTCTCAAAAATAATTGTCTGGTAGTTTGATTGCTATGGCACTGAATAAGTAAATTAATTTAGTTAGAAAAGTCATTTTACTAAATTAGCTTAGCCTACCCATGAGCAATTGATGTTTTTTCAGTTACTTAGTTCTGACTTTATTTGTGCAAAAAGTGTTTTGTAATTGTGTTCATATAGTCTATGGGTTTATTTTGGCAGGTGGACTCCCAGATACTTTGTAGTATCCAGTGTAGCTTTAAATAGAATTTCTCTATCTCTTACTTTTGGACTTTGTTGGTTATATATAGAAATGCAGAAAATTTGTGTGGATTTATTTTGGAACCTGCAACTTTGCTAAAGTGGTTTATTATTCCAAGTAGTTTTGTACTTGATTCTCTAAAAACATTATCATATAATCTGCAAAGAGTTATAACTTAGTTTCTCCTTTGTCTATTCTAATTCCTTCAATTTCTTTTCCTTTTCTCATTGCTACAGCTAAAATTTCTAATACCATATTGAATAACAGTGGTGATAATGGACATCCTGGTTTCATCCCTGATCTTATTAGAAATACATCTAGCTTGTCCCTATTGCATATAATATTTGCTTAGGGTTTTAGGTAGATACTGCTTAT
>CM053769.1:143944767-144011371 GCA_028658325.1 Potorous gilbertii
TTTTACTATCACAAAAAGGTGTTCTATAAGTAGTTTGGTGTGCGTGGGGCATTTATTTTATTTTCCCTTGGCCTCATTGAATTATATGGATACCTGTAAAATCTCTGAGTCAAAGGCTTTCCATATTTTGTTGATTCCATTCACAAAATTCCAAATAAGTTATGATTTGGAATTGATAATAGACCAAAAAAATTAAGAACATGGATGTGACTAAGGAGAGTTAGAGAATAATAATGAAATTGTTTTGACTTAATTGGAAAACTCTGTTTGGTAATAGTAGTGCCCAATGTGTTTTGGGGATGGGTTACATATATTGAGGGTAGATAATCTCCATGGGAGAATTTAGATACTTGAGCCCAGGGACTGTTTTATTTTGCCTTTCTATGTACCAATTATTTTACTTTGAATATAGTGAGTCTTTAATAAACATAAAATGAATGACAGGATTGTGAACTTGGACTTGATGCAACAAGTCATTAGTAGTCACAGTAAATTATTGAACATAGGAATGACATGAAGCAATAGCTCTAGGGAACTGACAGACATGCACAGGACAGATTGAAGATGGAAATTGGCTGAAAGTATGAGACAGTCTCACTATTATTTTGTTTACCCCAAAATGCAAGATTTCTGAAGATGTCAGGATGCATACCGCCACATCAAATTCATTCATTCATGCATACTTTATTAACTAATAAAAAAGAAATCCTCCTGATATGTTCATAAGAATGGCTACAGATTATAGTGACTGTTGTAATACTGCCAGGCATCCATAGTCTCTAGTAGTTCTATTTGCATGCTAATGAAACTGAAGGCCAGATGCCACTAATTACAACCTAGTCACTCTGTCCAACATACCACAACCAAATGCTCATGAATGGACCTCTTAATTCCATTATGCAAATGATACTTAAGAAGAGTAGGAATAAATTCCAAATAGTGGCATCTAGAGCAGTACATTGGCAGGAGGTAAATTAATAAATATATTCAAGGAATGGAAATTAAAAATTATTATTCAACACTAGATTAATCATGGCTGAATAAATATGGAACAAGTGCAACATTTTCCCCTTCCTGGTGTCATGTATAATAGAATAAAACTTCCAGTAACTTGCTAAGGTATATTAAGCAGTGTTTCCAGAAATCATCTATCAGGGTATACAAATTCTGCGAAAGTTTTTTTAAAGACCCTGAATTATGGTTTTAATTGTGATTGTTGTTGCTTTTCCTAAATGTAGGCATTGTTTTTGTTCTTCTTTGATTGATCTCTGTTCTCATTTATATGGGTACTACTTCCCCCATAACAGATGTATTCTAGAAAAGAAGTGGAGAAATAACTAGATCTAGAGACGGAGCAGCTAGGTACCAACCCATCTCTATAGTTAATAGTTGTGTGACTTAGGGGATTACATTTTCTTTCTGGTACCCCATTTCTTCATCTATGAAATGGAGAGAGTAGTGTCCTAAAAATCTGGAGATAATGAAGTATCAAGTAAAAGAATTTGATCAACAGTGTCCAAGGCTGCAGAGACATGTAGGAGAATGAGGACCAAGAAAAGTCTATTGTATTTGGCAATTAAAAGGTAACTATTAAATTTAGAGAGAGTTATTTCAGAGGAATGATGAGATCGAAAGCAGGATCGTAAGGGACTGAAAAGGGTGAGAGAAAAAGGGTAGGGGGACCTATTGCAGATCATCATTTCAAGGAGCTTGGCAAGAAAGGATAGGAGAAAGGCTTTTTTTGTTTATTTTGTTGGTTTGTTTCTGAGATTGCAGGCAATATGAGCATATTTATAGGAATGAGGGGAGGATACAGTAGGCAGAGAAAAATTGAAAATAACTAAAAGTTTAGAAGAAAAGGAGAAAACTAGGGGAAAATTTTACAGTATATTCCTCTGATAAAGGCCTCATTTCTCAACTGCATATAGAACTGAATCAAATTTAAAACAATACAAGTCATTCCCTAATGGTGATATTATTGTACTGAAAGGAATGATGAGCAGGATGATTTCTAAAAATCCTAGAAATATTTAGATAAACTGATGCAAAGTGAGGTGAGCAGAACTAGGAGAATATTCCACACAATAAAAGCAACTGTACAATGAACAACTATAAATGACAGCTATTTTCAGCAATACAAAGATCCAAGACAATTCTGAAGGACTCATTAAAAATGCTCTCTACCTCCAGAGAAGGAACTGATAGAATCTGAATGCAGATCAAAGCAATTATTTTTCACTTTCTATCTTTTTTATGTTTTTGTTTTGTTTTGGTTGGTAGTTTATGTTACAACATGACTCATGAAATTATGTTTCTTTTGATTACACACGTATGACTTTATGATCTTAGGAGATGTAGGGAAGGGAGAGAAAGAATTTGAAACTCAAAATTTAAAAGGATGTTAAAGCTGTTTTTATATGCAAATGGGAAAAGTAATAATAAAAATTAAAAAATTAAAAAATAAAAAAGCTATTC
Source organism: Potorous gilbertii (assembly GCA_028658325.1). Classification (NCBI taxonomy): domain Eukaryota; kingdom Metazoa; phylum Chordata; class Mammalia; order Diprotodontia; family Potoroidae; genus Potorous; species Potorous gilbertii. Next base: position 143,947,243 of record CM053769.1, read on the forward strand.
TTAGAAAGAAAATATCTTCTAGAGGGAGAATGGCAGAGGCGGTAATTTGTTGTAGGAGACAGCATAGAATGGAATCATTTATGCAGGTAGAGGAGTTAACCATCACAAGGAATAAGTCTACTTCATAATGTAAGAAAAAGTGAAAGAAGAGATGGCAGCAGAATTTCTCTTTTCATGATGGAGAAGAAATCAATGGCCTCATTTTTTTTTGTAAAATATGAGGCAAAGTTCTCAGTTTAGAAGGTGGAGGGAGAGGGAGTCATATAAAGTTTTAGGAGGGACAAAAATTTTAGAAGAGCTTCTACTGCAAGCAGGAAAATAATAAAGGTAGGATTGACGATTAAAGGAATTTTAGATATGGAAGCATCTGTAGAGAACAGTACAATCCCCTAATATTTCAACAAAGTCAGGAGTGAGCAGGGGTGTTGTTTCTACTGCCTTGGTGCTTCCTTGGTGGAATCTCTTGCAGCCTCCTTTTGGATCATCAGAAATTAAAGACTTGGTTGAATCAGTGATGGTTATTTTGTTTTTTGCTTTTTTTGTTTTCTTTTGGTTGTCATTATCGTTGTTTTTGTGCTTAAATGCTTTAAATTCTGAGTTTTTGATACAATTATTGTTTCTGAGAAATGTGGTAGTAGTAAATAAACCAGTGCGCAAGAGATATAATTCAGGATAATTAATATCTCATCTTGGTAAATTCTATCACTGCATAATGTGTCAAGAACATCAGCATTTCGATTGGCTGCCATAGGGACGTTGTATCCAATCTACTTACAAATAATAGAGAAGTAATGGAGACCAGAAATATTTTATATAAAGGATCTTTACAAATCTACTTTCTTCTGTGATAATTGAGAGAGTTGGTTCTGTTGCAGAAATTAAACAACCCTGATATATTTCAAGGTTCTAGAACACTTACTTTGACTGTGACTCCATTGAAATAGTCCTGTGAAGAGAGATTAAGTCATTCTACTCCAAGAGTAAAGTCGGTGAGAGAGATTTCAGTGCTCTGTCTTTACTCATGGAAAGTATTTATTGCACTTACAAAGTATTTATTGAAAATTTTTATTAATATCTCAATAACTCAGGTCTCATTCTTATTCCTTGTCAAAGGTAATTCCCATGACATGATGTTCATGATTAGAAATAAAACAAGGACTTCCCCTTCAATAAAATTCAACTGAAGCTCCTAATGGACCACAGAAAGCGTAGCAATGATCTTATATGTTTACAGTGATTAAAGTTTATAAAATAATTTTAGAATCTCAAACAACTGAACAACCAGCATTCACTTTTAAAGTACTTACTATGTATCAAACACTGCTAGATCTGGGGGAAAAAATAAGCCTTACTCTCAAGGACATCACATTTTAATAGGAGTTACAATAATACATATATATATATGACATACAAAAATGATTAAATGATTCATAATTAAATGCAGTATGTTATGATATTAAGAATTTATAGGATTAGTTGCAGATACAGGAAACACAATAAACTCTACAATCATAGGGAACCTGAGAGGTCAACTGGTAGAATTCTGCTCATTATAGAGGAAAGATGAGACCAAAGACTGAATCATTCTATGTTATGCTGCTTCTTCATCCCTAGGTCAACAATTTAGTTCACCGAACCATGTCCCTGGTTCTTCTTAAATAAAAAGAATTGGCAAACTTTACTGAGGGGCAGAGGAAGATGGTAGAGTGAGAGCAACACTTCACCTAAGCTCTTAGACAAACTCCTTCAGATACCTCTCAAAAGAGAATCTGACCAAATTTTAGAGGTGCAGAATTGGAGACAGATTGTGGCAGATTCACAGGCCAGTACAGACAGGAAGGTCAACAGGAAGGATCTGTTCTGCAGGGGTGAGCCCACAGTCATGCGCACCAGCAGAGTGGTAGCCCAGGGTGAGAGACCAACAGAGCCAAGTGAGTGACAGCAACTGAGCCCCAGATATCAGTCACAGCAGCTCCTGAGAATTTTAGCCCACAGGTAAAACGTCTGTAAGTCACCTACTTGAACTTCCGGGAGCCAGGATGGTGGAGTGATCAGTAAATTCTTTCTCCTTCCCCTTTGATAATCTCAAAAGAACCATAAAATATTTTCCCAGAAAAAATGGATCAGTGGAAACAGCAGAGGGGGAAAATAGTCTCACAACATCTAAGGCTAGGAAAATAGCTAAGGGGGATTTCTCCTACTGTAGCAAAGGCAAACAGCAAAGAGAGAAGCCCCAAGGTAGTGGAAACATGAACTAGCACCCAGCTGAGCCTCAGCGCTAGGAGAGGAGCCCCAAGAGGGTGGAAATTCACATTAGGACCCAAGTGAGCCTCAGGACTCTAGAGGAAATGGGAAGACAATAGGGCAGCTGGGATCATCATCCCCTGAGCTTGCCTTTGCCTCAGTTCAGTTGAGGAGGTCTCCCCGACCAGATCATGCCTCCTCCACACTTAACAAGCTAACCCCAGGGCTGATCAGGGAAACAAAAAACAAATGATAAAAAGACATGGGCTCTTAGTTTTTTCATACAAGTCAGCTCAACGCCAAGTTCTGCAGCTTTTAACTGAAAGAACCAGTAGTCACAACATACAATCACCATCATGAGCAAGAAAAAGCAAAACCAATTTCTCTAATGAATATAGATGCAAAAATGTTAAATAGGATTTTAGCAAAACAAATACAGCATCTTATCATGAGAATAATATATTATGATCAGGTAGAATTCTTGCCAAGAACTCAGGTCTGGTTCAATATTAAGAAAACTATTAGAATTATGGATCATATCAACAATATAACTAACAAAAAACACATGATTGTCTCACTAGATGTAGAAAAAGTGTTTGACAAAATACACCACCTATTCCTATTAAAAGCACTGGAGGACATCGGAATAAAAGGAACTTTCCATAAAATAATAAGCAGCATCTACCTAAAACCTTCAGCAAGAACTATATGCAATGGAGATGAGTTTCCAATAAGATCAGGGATGAAACAAGGATGCCCATTATCACCACTATTATTCAATATGATACTAGAAATGTTAGCTGTAGCAATTAGACAACATTAAAAAAATTGAAGGAATAAGAACAGGCAAAAGACAAAGTAAGTTATCACTTTTTGCAGATGATATGATGATATACTTAGAGAATCCCAGAGATTCAAACAAAAAAGTACTTGAAATAATAAACAACTTTGGCAAAATTGTAGGTTACAAAATAAACCCTCACAAATCTTCTGCATTCCTATATATTAGTAACAAAGTCCAACAGTAAGAGATAGAAAGAGAAATCCCATTTAATGTTAGGGTAGATATTATAAAATATTTGGAAGTTTACCTGCCAAAACAAACCCAGGGACTATATGAACACAGGTATAAGGCATTTTTTGCACAAATAAAGTCAGATCCAAGTAAGTGGAAAAACATCAGTTGCTCATGGGTAGGCCAAGCCAATATAATAAAAATGACAATTTTATCTAAATTAATTTACTTACTTAGTGCCATACCAATTAAACTATCAAATAATTATTATTCAGAGCTGGATAAAATAATATCAAAATTCATCTGGAAGAGCAAAAGTTCCAGAATGTCAAAGGGACTAATGAAAAGAAATGCTGGGGAAGGTGGCCTAGTGCTACCAGATCTCAAATTGTATTATAAAGCAGCAATTATCAAAACCACTTGGTAGTGGCTAAGAAACAGAAGGGTAGACAAGTGGAATAAGCTTGGTACTCAAGACACAGTAGGCAATGAATATAGCAAACCCAAGGACCCCAACTTCGGGAATAAGAACTCACTGTTTGACAAAAATTTCTGGGGAAACTGGATAACAGTGTGGTGGAAACTAGGCATAGGCCCATACCTGACACAGTACACAAGAATAAAGTCCAAATGGGTACATGATCTAGGTATAAAGTTTGATACCATGGACACACTGGAGGAGCAAGGAATAGTGTATTTTTCAGATTTATGGAGAAGGGAGGAATTTTTGACTGAAGAAAGATAGCAAGCATTATGAAGTAGAAAATGGATAATTTTGATTACATTAAACTGAAAAGATTTTGCATAATCAAGCCCAATGCAACCAAAATTTGGAGGGATGTAGTATGTTGCAAAAGAGTTTTTACAGCTAATCTCAGGGATAAAGGCCTCATTTCTAGAATATATAGAGAACTGAGTCAAATGTCCTACAATACAAGTCATTCCCCAATTGATAAATGGTCAAAGGATATGAATAGGCAATTTTCAGAGGAAGAAATTAAAGATATCTATAATCATATGAAAAAATGCTCTAAATCACTTTTGATTAGAGAGATGCAAATCAAAACAACTCTGAGGTACCACATCACACCTGTTAGAATGGCAAACGTGATAGAACTGGAAAATGATAAATGTTGGCGAGGATGTGGGAGAGTTGGAACACTAATTCATTGTTGGTAGAACTGTGAGCTCATCCAGCCACTCTGGAGAGCAATTTGTAACTATGCCCAAAGTACTACAAAAATGTGCATACCCTTTGACCTAGTAATATTGCTTCTAAGATTGTATCCCCGAGAGATCATAAAAATGGGAAAGGGTCCCACATGTGCAAAAATATTTATAGCAGCATTCTTTGTGGTGGCCAAAAACTGAAAATCAAGAGGATATCCATCAATTGGGGAATGGCTTGATGGATTATGGTATATGAATGTAATGGAATACTGTTGCACTATAGGAAATGATGAACAAGAAAACTTCAGAGAAGCCTGGAAAGACTTATATGATATGATGCTGAGTGAAAAGAGCAGAACCAGGAGAACTCTGTGCACAGCAACGACCACAGTGTGTGAGAGTTTTTTCTGGTACACTTGAATCTTCATAGCAATGCAAGGACATAAAAGAAAAAAATTCCCAGTGGTCTTCTAAGGCAAGGTCCCTTCCACATCCAGAGAAAGAACTATGGAATTCAACCGCAGAATGGAGCAGATCATTTGTGTGTGTGTGTGTGTGTGTGTGTGTGTGTGTATTATGTTTTGGTTTTTTATATGATTTCTCCAATTTATTTTAGTTCTTTTACAGTGAAAATATATTCAATAGGAATATATATGTAGATCCTATATAGAACTGTATGCTGACTTGGGGAGGGAGTGGGTAGGTTGGGGGGAAAATCTAAGTTTTATGGTAATGATTATAGAATATTGAAAGTAAATAAAATGAATAAAAAAAAACTTTACCAATTGAAAAAAAAGAACTGGCTCTCTGGGTCAAGTTTAAGAGAGTAGTAGAGTAGGCTTCTTACAGATACTAGAAGGAACTGCCTAATTGAATTATCTGACATGTGGTAACTTCTGAATCCCTTAAGGCATTCATTGATCCCTGTGAACTGGGTTCCTCATTCTACTTTGTAGTTGTATTAGTTACTGTGCAAAGGCAATTAGCATTCTACCTCTAAGACTTCCTTTCAGACCTGAACTGACCTTGGGCTCGGTTTTAATGGTGCAAAGAATCTGTGTCAGTTACTAAATAATCAATAGAACATATGCTTTGTTGTTAATATAGCAGTTCTTGCTATATGTAAATTCATATTAGTAAAATTAGATTTTACCTAAAGAACAATGAAAGAAATCTGCATTCCAAGAAAAACATCTGTTAACTTTAACGCACAGTACTGTATTGACTCTCTTCACTCTTGCACCACTGGATCCATTTTTCCAGGATTTGTTTGGGGCACTATTTTTCGGTGTTTGGAGGTATATATGGGGAACCTACAGGAATTTACTACTTACTTCAACATTTTTGCTCTCAGAAGGCTTTCTCATAGATCTCTAAGTAAAACTATTCTTATAAAATGATTTTTAGTTTGTATACCAATGTGGGAAAGGGAGAGAGGCAGGATAAGGTTCTCAAACTCTGGAAGGAGGGAAGGAGGGAGCATAGGATTCAAGGACATGTTGGCATTAGCAATATAGACCCAAGAGCAGGAGGAGGAACTCCATGGATCTGGGACTAGCCATATTGAGGCCTGACTGGAACCGAGTGTTAGAAAATGAGTGGGTCAGATTCTTGAGGGTTGGACATAGACACAGACAGGAGAGGAAGGACCATATGTGTGAACAAGTATGAGGAACTCAAGTGGACAATACTTCAGCAAGCCACCAGAAGACTCTGAGTCCCAATGTGGTAGGGCAGGCAAACCCTAATACCAGGACCCCCCACATGCCCTGGACTAGCCAGGGGAACTGGCAGACTCCAACTCCAAGAACCATCAGATGTTTCAGTGTAGTCCCAGGTGGGCAGGCATCCAGCAGTGGCTGGGCATCCATGAGCTTTAGCTTGGCCAAAGGAAGTTGTGCATATTCCAGCTGCTAGATATCCAAGTGCTTCACCACAGTTCATAGCAAACAGTAATTTTGCAGGAATCTGAACTCCAAGTGCTTAAGTGTAGCCCCAGGGAAATCCAGAAAAACTCTTGTGAAAAATCACCACAAGAACACAGCTCAGCATCATGAAAGCTGCCAGACAATTACACACTCCAGCTGCCAGCACCTGCGTCCCAAGTGCACCAATGACCAGGCCTCTGGTCTCCAATATAAGAAGCATAGGACTATGTGCCCTGTGATCCACCAGGACAAGTTAACTTTAAAAGCCACAAAATAGGTCAGAAAATGAGCAAGTAACAAAAATGAATATTGAAAGTTATTATGGTGACAGGGAAAATGAAAACACAAACTCAGAAGAGGACAAAATAGACAATATATCTATATGCAGAACTTCAAAGAGTAATATGAATTAGCCTCAAGTTCAAAAAGCCTTTAGGAAAAATTCAAAAAATTATTTCAAAAGTCAGATGAAGTAAAGGAAAATCTCTAAAAGAAATGAGAGGTGTATGAGAGGTGTATAAGAGGGAGTCAACAATTTGGAAAAGGAAAGACAAAATTAAACTGAAGAAAATCATTCCTTAATAAACTGGAAAACAAACAAACAAATAATAAAAATAACAAACTTGAAAATAAATCCAAGAATGATAATTTAAGAATTATTGGACTACCTGAAAGAAAGAGTCAGGATAACTTTTTTCAAGAAATTATTAAGGAAAACTGCCCTGAAATCCCAGAACCAGAGGTTAAAATAGTCATTGAAGGAATCTGCTGATCACTTCCTCAAAGAAATTCCAAAGTGAAAACTATAAAGAAACAGCCAAATTCCAATATTGTGAGATCAAGGAGAAAATAAAATATGTAGCCAGGAAAAGAAAAAATATATTGTGGAACCACAGTCAGTATTACAACGTACTTAGCAGGTGCCACATTAAAGGATTGGAGAGTTTGGAATATGATATTCTGGAAGGCAAAGCACCTTCAATGAACACCTAAATTCAGCTTCCCAGCAAAACTGAGCAAACTCTTTCAGGTTAAAAGATGAATGTTCAATGAAATAGAAGATTTTCAATCATTCGTGATAGAAAAAAGAAGCTGAACAGAAAATTCAATACAAGATTCAAGAGAAACATAAAAAAGCAAAAAGAAAAAGAAAAGGGGGAAAACATTCTGTTTGCAGCCCTACAGGAGAAGATGATACTTATAACTTGAGAACTGCATCTTTATTAGGGGTATACATAGACAGAATTAAAAAGGGTATACATAGACAGAGGGTGTGGGCATAAATTGATTTTGATGTTATGATAAATATAATGAAGGGGTAAAAAAAAATTGAACTAGAAGAAGAAATAGGAGGAAGAATATGGTAAATAGCATCACCTGAACAGGTGGAAAGATTTATTACATTAGAGAAACAGAGGAGAGGGGAATAAGCATTGTTTTAACTTTTCATCAGATTTCACTCAAAGAGGCAAGAACATAATCAGTTAGGTATAGAACTCTAACAACCCACATGGAAGGAAGAAGAGACAGGAGAAAGAAAATGGAGACGGCTGATAGAACGGAAGGCAGATTGAGGGAGGCAGTGGTCAGAAGCAAAACACTGGTGAAAAAGGAAAGGGTGAAAACAGAAAAAAATTTATAAAGAGAGGGGAAAGTAGGAGGGACAGAAAGACACAGTTATCCTAACTGTGAATGTGAATGTGATGAACTCTCCCATAAAACAGAAGCTGATAGCAGAGTGGATTAAAAACAAGAATCCTAAAATATATTGTTTCCAAGAAATATATTTGAAGCAGACATGCACACTGAGTAAAGGTGAAAGGGTGGAATAGAGCATATTATAATTCAGAAGGAGCAAAATCAACACATAAAAAAAAAGCAGAGGTAGTACTCTTGATCTCAGACAAAGGAAAAGCAAAAATAAATCTGATGACCAGAAATAAGGAAACAAATCTTTCTAAAAGGTACCACAGACAATGAAGTAATATCAATGCTAGACACACACACACACACACACACACACACACACACATAGACACACATTGTTTATATGTGTTATATGCATATAGAGAAAGGAGTCAGAAGGAATAGGCAATATGTAACCTGCAGAAACCATATACATATACATATATATATATATATACACATATATACATATTCATATATGTATACATATAAATACACATATATGTTTATATATATAGTTTCTGCATATTACTTATTGCCTATTCCTTCTGACTCTTATACATATATATAAATATAACACACACAAACTATATGTTTATCATATATAGTATAGTATATATAACAAGTGGTATAGCATCCAAATTTTTAGAGAAAATGTTAAGTGAGTTGAAGTAAGAAATAGACAACAAAATAATACTAATGGGGTATCTCAACCTCTCTCTCTCTCTCTCAGAATTAGATAAATCTAACCACAAAAAAAACAAGAAAGAAGTTAAATGTTATGAATAGAATTTTTGAAAAGTTATATGTGGTATACCTCTGGAAAAAAACTGAATGGCAATAGAAAGGAACATACAATTTACTCAGCAATATATGGCACCTAAACAAAAATTGACCATATATTAGGGCATAAACACCTCACAATCCAATGCAGAAAGGCAGAAATATTAAATGCATTCCCTTCAGATCATGATGTAACAAAATGTACATGGAACAAAGAGTCATGAAATGATAGACTAAAAATTAATTGGAAACTAAATAATTTAAACCTAAAGTAGGAGTGGGTCACACAACAAATCCTAACAAAAAAAAAGAAAAAGAAAAAAGAAAGAAAGAAAAATCAATAACTTCGTCCAAGGGAATGTCAATAGTGGGACAATATATCAAAAATGGCATGCAACCAAAGTAATTCTTAGGGGAAATTTTATAGCTCTAAACACTTACATAAATAAAATACAGAAAGATAAAATCAATGAATAGGGCATGTAAAATTTTAAAAAAGTTAGACAAAGAAAAATTAAATATCCCCACTAAAAGAACAAGTTAGAAAATGTGATAATCAAAGGAAAGATCAATAAAATTCAAATTAAGAAAACTATTGAACTAATAAACAAAATAAGAGCTTGTGTTATGAAAAAATGAAACATAAACCTTTGGTTAATCTTATTCAAAAAAAACCAGGAAAACCAAAATATTGGTATCAAAATCGGAAAGGGTTAATTCATCAACAATGAAGAGGAAGTTAAAGAAACAATTAGGAGCTATTTTGTCCTACTGTATGCCAATTACTCTGACAAGTCAAATGAAATGGATGAACATTTACAAAAGGACACATTGCCCAGATTAAAAGACGTTGATGTAAAAAACCCCAAAGACACCACTTCAGAAAAATAAATTAAACAAGTCGTTAATGAACCACCTAAGAAAACTCAAGGACCAGATGGATTTACAAGTGAATTCTACCAAACATAACAGAGGATTCAAAATATATAACAATAAATTTTCATTTCAAGAAAGCCTGTATGATAAATACTACATGTTACTTTGAAAGCTGTTCATGGTTTCTTTGCTTCTTTTACTGTGTTCTTTTATTCCCCCTTCATCCTGGGCACAGAAGGCTACAATTAAATTCAGATATAGTTATATGGAGATATAGATATATGAACACACATGTGCATATATACACATACATGCATGAATATGTACATGAATATGTAGATATATACTTTTCCTAACAAATTCTATACCTGATCTTTGTTTTTTAAGTTTCTTCTTAGTACTTATTGTCTATTCTTTCTAACTCCTCTATTTTACTTCTACCTGACATCTTGCCCTTTTATTACTTAGCCTACCCTCTCCAAGGATCCCTTTCCTAACTTCCCATTTCCCTAAATTTAGACACCCTTCTATACTTCCATTTAACCTATTCCCTGATCATCCCCTGTAAAGATCCCTTCTTTATCCTCCCATTCTTCATGATTTAAATACCCCCCTATATCCTCCTTTTAACCTACTCCCTCAGCCTCTCCTCTAGAGATTTCTCCCTTATCCTCTCCTGACTTCCTATTCCCTTATCATTCTATTTCTTCAGAATTTAGAAGACTTTTATACTCTTCTAGATATAAATTCACTGCTCCTTTTTTAATCCATTCCCAATTAAAGTAGTTTACTAAAACCACCAGCCCTCCTCCCCCATCTAATTCCTCTACCTCAGATCTTCCTCTCATACCTTATTTGTATAAGATAATTACTCTTTTGAAGCTATTTCTAGGTGGTTTTACTTTTTAAAGTCATGTTATGCTCAGTTCTACCCCAATCTTTCTTACAAACAACCCAGTTGGTTATAGATATATATCATAGACATATATTTTACATTTCACATACATAAAAGGTAAATGGTCATAACTTATTGATGTAATCATCTTTGGTAGTGTCTTATGTCTTTTGGAACAATCTTATGTAATCATTCTTTGGTATGTGTTTTGTATTTCTCTTGGTTTGTGTGTGTCTAATCTTCTACTAAGTTTAGATTGTTTTGTTTTTAACAAATCTTGAAAGTCTGACCGTTGATCAAATGTTGTTTTCATCATTCACTATTATGCTTAACTTTGTTGGGTCTGATACTTTTGGTTCAAACCCAATTTCTTTTGTTCTTTGATATAAAGTGTTCCAAGACCTGTGGTCCTTTATAATCTCAAATGCTAAGTCTTGTGTATTTCTTTTTTTTTCATCATTTTTTTATTTCAATTTATTTATTTTCAGTTTTGAACATTCACTTCCACAAAATTTTAAATTTAACATTTTCTTCTCTTCTCCCCCTTCCCCCCATCCTAGGGCTGCTTGTATTCTGATTGCCCTTTCCTCCAATCTACCCTCCTTTCTATCAGTGCCCCCCCCTCCTTATCCACTTCCCTTCTATTTTTCTGTAGGGCAGTATAAAATTCTATACCTCATTTCCCATATATCTTACTTCCTAGTTGCATGTAAAAATAACTTTCAATATTCATTTATAAAGCTTTGAGTCCCATATTCTCTCCTTCCCCCCATCCACCCTCATTGAGAAGGAAAGCAAATTCAATATAGGTTGTAAATGTGTAGTGCTGCAAAACACTTCCGTAACAGTCATGTTGTGAAAGACTACCTATTTCCCTCTATACTGTCCCACCCTTCATTCATTCTAGTCTCTTCTTTAACCTGTCCCTCTACCAACATGTTAGCTTCTGATTACCCTTTTACTCAATCTGCCTTACCTTCTCTTATCCCCCTTCTCTTATCCCCTTACTCTCTACTTTGCTGTAGGGCAAATAAACTTCGATGCCTAATTGAGTGTGTGTGCTATTCCCTCCTGAAGCCAAATCCAAAGAAAGGAAAGTGTACTTATTTCTTTTCATATTTCCTTTCTTTCCTTCCATTGTAAAAGTTCTTTCTTGCCCCTTACATAAAATGATTTACTACATTCTACATCTCTCTTTATCTTTCTCCTAGTATATTTCACTCAAGACTTAATTTTCTTTTTTAACTATCATCCCTTCATATTCAGCTCACTGTGTGCCCCCTCCTCTCTCTCTCTGTCTCTCTCTCTCTCTCTTTCTCTCTCTTTGTGTGTGTTTGTGTATGTGTGTGTATATACACATACCCATATAGATCCACATATATACATGTACAAACATATATAAACACATATAGATATGTGTATGTGTATATGTATACACACACACATACATACATATATTCCCTCCAACTATCCTAACGCTGAGAGACTCCTTGAGTAAATAGTTAAATCTAATACATCTCTTATGGTTTATCATTCCTGTATACCTTTTCATGCTTCATTTGATTCTTGTATTTGAAAGTCAAATTTTTGTTTCAGCTCTTTTCTTTTCAACAAGAATGATTTCAAGTTCTCTATTTCATTGACATTCCATTTTATCCCCTAAAGTATTATACTCAGTTTTGCTGTGTGGGCAATTTTTACTTTTAATCGTATTTTCTTTGAAGTCTGAAACATCATATTCCAAGCCTTCCAATCTCTTGGTGTAGATGCTACTAAATCTTGAGTTATCTTGATTGTCTTTCCACAGTTGTTTCTTTCTGACTGCTTGTAATATTTTCACCTTTACCTGAGAACTGGAATTTGTCTACAATATAGCTAGGAGTTTCCTTTTTGGGAACTCTTTCAGGAGGTGCACTGTGGATTCTTTCCATTTCTGTTTTACCCTCTTGTTCTGAAACAACTGGGCAGTTTCTCCTGATAACATCTTGAAATATGATGTCTAGGTTCCTTTTTTGATCATGGTTTTCAGGTAGTCCTATAATTTTAAAATTATCTCTCCTAGATCCATTTTCCCTGATGGTTGTTTTTCTAATAAGATACTTTACATTATCTTCTCTTTTTTCTCTTCTTTTGGTTTGGTTTTATAATTTCTTGATTTCTCATGAAATCATTAGCTTCCATTTACTCCATTCTAATTTTTAACAAATTATCATCTTCAATGAGCTTTTGGACCTTTTTTTTCTTTTGACACATTTTGTTTTTTAAGGCATCTTTCTCCTCATTTGCTTTTTGGACCTCTTTCACCATTCGAGTTAGTCTAATTTTAAAGATATTTTTTCCTTCAGCATTTTGGAGGGTTTTGTTTAGCAAGCTGTGGACTTGTTTTTATGCTTTTGTTGCAACACCCTCATTTCTCTTCCCAATTTTCCCTCTAATTCTCTTACTTGATTTTCAAAATCCTTTTTGAATTCTTTCATGACCCGAGACCAATTAAGATTTTTCTTGAAGGCTTTGAATACAGCAACTTTGGCTTTGTTTTCTTATTCTGATTGTATGTTTTGATCTTCCTCATGATCAATGATGTGAGAAAATACCTCTTCAGGAAGGAAGTAAGAATCTACAATACATTTCTTTTTCACCCATTTGTTCATTTTCCCAGCCAATAACTTGACTTTTGAGCTTGTTGTTAAGTGGAGGGTTCCAAAAGTAGCCTCAGCTTTAGCTGTGGTTGCTGACACTCTGGGACTGGGACTGTAGCCAAACAACGTTTCCCTCGCAGCCAGGTGAGAGACCCTTCCCACTGACCTTCAAAGCTATCTTTGGCATTTGTGGGGTGAGAAGTCTGGAAACTATGGGAGCCACCAGTGATTCAGTTCCCTAAGGTCTATTCTAGCTATGTCCATGTGGCATGGTTTATCAGTAAGTACCCCAATATACACAGGGGGGTTTGCTACCACAGTTTCCTAGATCTGCATTTATAAAATAAAAGACAGCTTTTGAGGGTATAGTAATCACTTTAATCAATCACATATATCATTCACCTTGTTCAGGAGAGTCAGCACCCTGAACTTCAAAGAAAATACAGAGAAATCAAAGATTAATAGACATGGCTTCCTCTGCCTGACCATCAACAGACAGGTCCACCTATCTGGCCATAGTTACCATAGAGTGAACCACAAACATCTGGATTTTCCAAGCCAGGGGCTTCCTAAGTGGCTTCTCAGAGTCCTTGTCTGGTGAAACAAATGCTTACAGTGAGCCCCAAAGTTAAACTTCAACTCAGAGTATTTATATATTTATGGAAACTCATATGGAGTTGGCTATCACAAGGTGGTCAGAAGAAGTGAGAAAAGGACACTCTCAAGATCTCTCTCAAGAATTTTGGATTTGGTTGTGCAACATGGGAGACACTAGCACAGGACCACTCAACATGACATGTCCACATCAGAAAGGGTGCTATGCTTTATGTGCAAAGCAGAATTGAGACAGCACAAAGGAAACAGAGCATGCACAAATTTGAAGTATCCACCCCAAATATTCACATGGACTATCTATGTCCAACCTGTGTAGAGCATTCTAAGCTCATTTTGGTCTGATCAGCCACTGTTGGACACTGAAATTTCACTTTATCATGGTGATGCCATTTTGATCCACTTTGAGAACTAAGGACAACAACCAAAGCCAGAGGGCATCACAATCCTTGAGAATCAGTGCCTCATTAACAAAAGGCCTGAGCCTTCCCACAAATCTTCCTAAATCAAATTCCCTTTAATGGGTAGGCTCATTAATGGGTGGGGAAGGTGTTTAATCACTTTAAAATAATTAACAATACAAATACATACACTATTTCTAGTTAAAGAAACTCTTGTTTCTGTATTTTACTCCTAGTAAAAACTCTTGATTGATAAAGGCAAGATGCAACCAGAGGCACTTGATTATACTAAAACAAAACAAGCAATGATCCCATTTTGCCATTACACATGGCCCACTCAGAACTGAACTCTGCCCTCAGCCTGGTATAATGTGTGTGTGTATGTGTGTGTGTGTGTGTGTGTGTGTTTGTGTGTGTGTGTGTGTGTGTGAGTGTGTGTGTTCATCCTTTGTTGCCAAATAAGACCGTGACATTAGAGAAATAATGACATGATTTGCACTTGACCTTGTTTTGAGTGAGGGTCGCCTGGTATGATAGACCCTTCCTGTAGTCCTTCCAGATTGAATTTGGCTGGAAATCTGCTTCAGTCTGTCCTTTTGTGGCTTTTGCTGTTCTGGAATTTGTTTACAATCATTTCTATAGATTTTTTTGAGGAATTTGTGGGGAGAGGTCTGGCAGGGGCTGCTTCCACTCTGTCATCTTGCCTCCACCCCCCATGTTGTGTGATTCTAATTGTGGCACTGTTGTATTTAAATTGTTGTTTTTCTTATTTGCTCTTAGTATTTAATCCTTGAGCTGTGGGTTTGGAATTTGACTATAATATTCCTATGTGTTTTCCTCATAAGATCTCCTTCAAGTTGTAATCAATGTACTTCTTTCTTTTATATTTCTGTTCCCTCCCACAACACTTGCTCTAATGCTTTAAGACAATTTTATTTAATTATTTCTTGTATTATTGTATCAAGAATCTTTTTTTATCATAGTTTTCAGGTAGTCTTATTATTCTTATGTTTTTTATTCTTGATCTGTTCTCCAAGTCAACTTTCTTTTCTTATAAGATATTTCACTTTCTCTGCTATTTTTTTCTTTCTTTATATTTTGTTTAATTATTTCTTGATCTCTTATAACTTCACTGGTTTCACCTTTCCTAATTCTAATTTTCAAGGATCCATTGTCTCCATTAAGGTTCTGGATGACCTTTCTAATTGGTTGACTTTTTTTCCAAAATCTTTTTTTTATCAGTTATTTGTTGTTTATTCAGTATTTAGGGTTAGAGTGATACTTTAAGAATTGGTTGCATTGCTGTAGATACACAGATCTTTTTATATAATATGGAAATTTACAATATGTATACATACATATAGGCAGACAAAATCAGGTCAAGTCATCTGGAAAGGTGATACATGGGACCATGCTGTAGTGCCCTAATGGAGAGGAGCACAAAGATAATAAATACATCAATAAAGAATTACTGCTGTATGGTGTTTTGTATCCAGGAGTATTGTCTTCTTGACCTAAAGAAAACTGTAGCACCTACATTCAAAGCAGGCAATTCATTTACCTGTTGAGTACTGGCTCTGCTTGAAACCAACCAATGAGACTATACAAGTCATATGCAGCATTGTATTCAAACTACAGCAAGATTCTTTCCCCATTTCTAACTTTAGGAAGAAACTAGAGTGTGCTCAAAGGTTTTACATTTCTGGTGTTTAGTCATTAATCAGAGTTAAGATTTGACCTATTTGAAGAGCATATCTTACACAACCTCTCAACCCCTGTCATGTTCTCTTGATGGCAGCACATTCAAAGGTGTTAAAAATGCAGCTCCTTCTGGATTCCCTAAAGAGTATCTGCACTCTTCTTTAAATGGCTCTCCTCCTCCGGATTCAGGTTGACCTTCACCACATTTGAAATGCCATTCTGCCCTAAAACACATGGGATACTAAGAAAGACATTCTCATTAATGTCATATAGGCCCTTAATCATGGTGGAAATTGGATGTACCCTCCTAAGATTCTTCATAATGCTTTCTGCCAGATCTGCCACAGACAAGTCAATGTCCTGGGAAGTATAGCCCTTCAGCTTGATTACCTCATAAGCACTTTCAGTCACCTATTTATGAACATCTTTCCAATTCTCTGCATCAGCATCAGTTCCCAAAGAAGAATAAAGGTTCTTTAGAGACACACTGGCAAGATTCACACCACTCCACACAGGAGCTTTGGAGTCTCCATGTTCACCAAGAACCCATCCATGGCAACTTGAAGAATGGACACCAAGTCTTTCTCCCATTAGGTAACAGAAATGAGCAGAATCCAGATTGCAACCATGTCAAATAACATGGTTTTGAGGAAAGCCACTTAGCTTCTAGGCCATATATGTGTAAATATCCACTGGATTGGAAACAATATACTGCTTGCAATTAGAGCTGTATTTAACAATATAGGGAATGATGAATTTAAAGATATTCACATCACACTGGACCAAATTAAGATGACTTTCTCCCTTTGTTGATGTGCCCCAGTTATAACAATGACCAGTTTTGAGTTTGCAGAAACACCATAGTCTTTGCCAGAAACAATCTTTGGGATTTTGAGGAAAAGGCTGCCATGTTGGACATCCATCATCTCTCCCTTTTTGACTTTTATTACATCAACTAGGGCAAATTCATCAGCTAATTCCTTTGTTAATAAACTAATGGCACATTCCATGCCAACTGCAAGAACCCAACAACAGGGATCTTGCTGTGGAGAACCTGGTCTTCCTTTAGGACATTCAAGATCAGTTGATCCTTGAGAGCTGATGCAATTTTGGAGGGTATCAGGGGGAATAGCCAAAATCGAACCGAAGGTTGCTGATCAGGCAGTGAAAGTTCTGAGTTAGATGTGAGGGCTCATGATCTTCATTTTTCTTGAATTGTTATTTTTTTTTACTTTTTCCTCAATCTCTCATTTGATTTTTAAAGTCCTTTTAGGGCTCTTCTACAAATTTTTTTTGGGGGCACCATTTGGCATTACTCTTAGGGATAGAAGGTTTCTTTGCTTCAATATCCTTCTCTTAGGATTAACCATGGTCTTCTATATTCTTACAATAAATTTCTATGGCTGTATTATATCTCCTTGGTTGTTGGATATTTTTTCTTTTCTTTTCTTTTCTTTTTTTTAGTAATGGTTTAATTTTTGTAATCATCTCTACTCCTGATATATGGGTGGTGCCTTTGGTTTCTGATCTTTAGTTCTTTCCTATAGCCTGGAAATAAAGTCAAACCTCCAGCCTCCTGTAAATACCTACAGCCAGAAGCATCTTGCCTACTCCTGCACTCATGAAGGTATGTGCTGAATTCTTGCCCCTACCAATGTCTACAGCACAGCTCTCCACAGCACAAACTATTTGGAAAACAGGTGAAGAAGCAGTCCTACCAAATTCTTTTTATGAAACAAATATTTTGTTGATACATAAAACAGAGTCAAAACAGAGAAAGAAAATTATAGACTAATTTCCTTAATGAATACTGATGAAAAATTTTATTTTTTTAAACTTTTATTTATTTTAGTTTTCAACATTCATTTCCACAGGATTTTTGAGTTCCAAATTTTCTCCTCATCTTTCCCCTTCCCCAGCCTCAAGACACCATGCATTCTGATAACCCCTTCACCCAGTCTGCTCTCCTTTCTATCAAATTCCTCCCTTCCCTTCTCCCCATCTTCTCTCTTTTCTTGTAGGAAAAGATAGATTTCCACACCCAATTATCTGTATTTCTTATTTCCCAGGTGCATGCAAAAACAATTCTCAACATTTGTTCCTAAAACTTTGAGTTCTAACTTTTCTCCCTTCCTCCCTCCTCAACCATCCTCACTGAGAAGGCAAGCAATTCAATATAGGCTACACATGTGTAGTCATGCAAAAGACTTCCATATTAGCCATGTTGTGAAAGAAAACCTATATTTCCCTCTATCCTACCTGTCCCCCATTTATTCTGTTCTCTCTTTTGACCCTTTTCCTCCCCAAAAATGTTTCCTTCTAATTACTTCCTCTTCCCATTTGCCCTCCATTCTACCATTCCCCCTACACCTCACTTATCCCCTTCTCCCCTATTTCCTGCAGTGTAAGAGAGATTTTCAGTTGAAATTGAGTGTGCATATTATTCTCTCCTTATGTCAAATATGATGAGAGTAAACTTCACTTTTTCCCTCTCACCTTCCCCCATTTTCATTTCCATTGAAAAAGCTTTTTTTGCCTCTTTTATGAGAGATAATTTGCCCCATTCCATTTCTCCCTTTCTCTTCCCAATATATTCCTCTCAGCCCTTAGCTTCATTTTTTAGATATCATCCCTTCCTATGCAACTTAACTTGGCCCCTCTGCATATACATATATATGTATATATATATATATATATATATAGATAGATAGATAGATAGATAGATAGATAGATATAGATAGATAGATGATAGATATAGATATATATCTATACATATATATAAACATATACATACACACACACATATATGTATGTACGTATTTAGTCCCTCCAAATACCCAAATACTGAGAAAAATTTCAAGAGTTACAAATATCATCAATCCATGTAGGAATGTAAACATTTCAACTTTAGTAAGTACCTTGTGATTACTCTTTGCTGTTTATCTTTTCATGCTTCTCTTGATTCTTGAGTTTGAAAGTCAAATTTTCTATTTAGTTCTGGTGTTTTAATCAGGAATGCTTACAAGTCCTCTATTTCATTGAATGACCATTTTTCACCTTGAAATATACTCAGTTTTGCTGTGTACATGATTCCTCATTTTAATCTAGTTCCTTTGCCTTCTGGAATATCATATTGCAAGCCCTTTGATCCTTTCATGTAGAAGCTGCTAGATTTTGTGTTATTCTGATTGTATTTCAACAGTATTCAAATTTCTGGTTCTTTGCAATATTTCCTCCTTGACCTGGGAATTCTGGAATTTGGATTTCTTTCAGGAAGTGATTGGTGGATTCTTTCAATATTTATTTAACCCTCTGGTTCTAAAATATCAGGATAGTTTTCCTTGATATTTTCATGAAAGATATTATCTAGGCTTTTCCTCACCCCAAGGCCACCTGAAATCCAGGTCAGTTACTCTCTTCCCCAGGGCTCCAAAAATGTGTGCTGCTGCCACTTGGGACCCAGGCTATGTCAGGACCCTGCTCCCTTCTAACCCAGGTGAAAGAACTTTCTCACTGACCTTTGAAACTGTCATTAGTGTTTGTGAGTTGAGAAATCTGGAAATTGCAGTTGCTACCCATGATACCATTCTCTGAATCCTGCACCAGACCTGTCTGTGTAGTGCTGCATGGCCAAGCCTACTCTCCGTAGGTTGAATTCCATGGACTATACTCCACTCCAAGGCTGGTGCAATAGGCCTTTCCTGCCACCCTTCCAGGCTACCTTTTGTTGGAAATCTCTTTCACTTTGTTGTTCTGTGGCTTCTGCTGCTCTAGAATTTGTTTAGAGTCATTTTTTACAGGTATTTTATGGGCTATGGGAGGATAGCTACCACAGGTTTAGCATTCTACCCTGCCATCTTGGCTCCACCCCCTGACGAAAAATTTTAAATGAAATATTAGCAAAGCTATTAAAGCAACTTATAAGGATAATTTACTATTATGGCAACTTATCATATGGATTATTTGATATTATCAGGTGGATTTTATGCCAAGAATGCAGGGTTGGTTCAATGTTAGGAAAGTGATGAAATAATTAATAGCAGTCAGATGATTATCTCAATAGATGGAGAAAAAGGGTTGGTTTTTTTTGAGAAAATACAACATTCATTCCTATTCAAAACACTAGGTAGCATAGGAAGAAGTATTTTGCTTAAAATGAAAGCTAGCATCTATCTAAAACCATCAGCAAGCATTATATGTAATGAGGATAAGCAAGAAGCATTCCCAAAAACATCAGGGGTGAAAAAAGGATATCCATTTTCACCACTCTTATTCCATATTCTACTAGAAATGTTAGATTTAGTAATATGAGAAGAAAGAGGAATTGAAGGAATTGGGATAGGCAATGAGAATAACAGCTATCACTCGATGCATATGATATGAGGGCATACTTAGAGAAACAACTTAAAATTACGTATATCAGTCAATAACTTTAACAAAGTTGCAGAATATAAAATAAATCACATAAATCTTTGGCATTGTTTATATATATATTTATACTACATTGTATGTATTTGTATATGCTATTTGTATATACTATAAGGGGTGAGGAAAAGCCTATATATAGATATAGATATAGATACTACTACTACTAAATCTCAGAAGCAAGGGAAAGAAAGAGAAATTCCATTTAAAATAACTGCAGAAAATATAAAATATTTGGAAGTCTACCTGTCAAGACCAACCCAAAAATTACATGAACACAATTTAAAAATACTTCCAACATACAAGAAAAAACACCACATCAAAATAGGTGGGAAAATATCAATTGCTCATGGGTAGGCTGAGATAATATAATGGAAATGACAATTTTGTCCACATTATTTTACTTATTCATTTTCATAATAGCCTACTAAAATTATTTTATAAAGCTAAAAAAAAATAACAAAATTCTTCAGGAAGAACAAAAGTTCCAGAACACAAGGGATCTGAAACTATATTATGAAGGAGCAATTATTAAAACTATTTGGTACTGGCTAAGAAACAGAGTGGATCAGTGGAATAGGTTAGGTACAGGAGACACAGTAGTTAATGATTATAGTAATCTACTGTTTCATAAACCTGAAGATTCCAGCTTCAGGGTTAAGAACTCATTATTTAATAAAAACTTTTGGGAAAACTGTAAAACACTATGGCAGAAATTGTTTAGACCAATATCTTACACTGTATGCCAAAAAAAATATCAAACTGGGTATAAAATTTAGACATAAGTGTTTATATTATGAGCAAATTAGGAGAGCAAGGAATAGTTTATCTGTCAGATCTATGGAGAAGGATTTATGACTAAACAAGAGAAAGAACATTATGAAATACAAAAAGAATAATTTTGATTACATTAAATTATATTTTTTCACAAACAAAGCAAATGTAACCAAGATTGGAAGGGAAACAGAAAGCTGAGAAACATCTTTTTACAGTCAGTGTCTCTGATAACAGCCTTATCTCTAAAACATATAGAGTTGAATCAACATTATAAGAGTTCATGTCTTCCCCACTGATAAATTGTGAAAGGATATGAAAAGGAAGTTTCCAGATGAAGAATTATCTTCCTTCTGGAAGAGGACCATGATATCAAGATGATATTGTTGATAAGTTGACTTTGATTTGAGTGAGGGAGGGATATGCAAGGTCACCAAATTCAGTTTCTTCTCCTGAGCCATCTGGATTCAGTGGTCTGATGTTAATCAGGATGTCTGGAGATGTAAGACCCTAGTCTTTCAGGTTAAGGTCTTATAGCATTCTCATCCATTCAATACACCAATTCAATGAATAGGCTTCTTTAAGTAATTACTCAAGGGATGACCCCTTTAATCAAAAAGAAAATCAAACTGGGAGGAGAACTAGGTAAAAAAGAAATAATTACTATTTAGTATTTAAATCCACGCTGTTCTAGGTGAGTGGGAACTTATTCAGTCTATGAGCTCCAGATTGGACTTGAGGCTTGATCTTTGATCAAGAGACATAGACAGTGAATCCAGTGGAAAAAAGGCAGCTTTTGGGAGTGGAATACTGGAGGAGGAGAAAGAGGAAGTGCAGGACAAGAGCTGCTACTCACTCACAGTTTGTGTTCATCCTTCTTCTCTATGAGGACCATGACACAAGATGACGACATGACTTGCAGTTGACTTTGATTTGAGTGAGGGAGGGCTGTGCAAGGTCACCAACGTCACTTTCTTCTCCTGAGCCATCTGGGTCTAGTGGCCTGATATTTATCAGGACAGTGCAATAGCAACATTGTGTAATGACAAACTTTGATAGATTTAGTTCTACTCAGTGATAGGATTATTTAAGAGAGGGGTGGGAAACCGGCGACCTTGAGGTCACATAGGGCTCTCTACATTCTCAAGTGTGTCCCTTTGATTGACTCCAAACTTTACAGAACAAATTCCGTTAATAAGAGGATTTGTTCTGTAAAACTTGGATTTAGTCAAAAGGATAAACCTAAGGACCTAGAAGTCACATGTGGCCTCAAGGACCCAAGTTACCCACCACTGAAAGACAACTTCAAAAGACCCATGATAGAAAATGATGTGGATAGAAACAGTGCCCTAAGAGTTAAAAATAATGCTGATTGACTTTATGAAGTCCTTGGTTTATTTTCTAATCTGAAGGTGCCCCAAAGTCTCCCCTAACCACAAAACTTCCCATTAACCTAGGGGGACCATACCATTCCCACCCCTCATCCTGGGGAATGGGATTTCCTTATCCTGTGTCATTCAAAGTCCTCCTCCCATGCCTTTATCTTGTAAAACTTCATCTTGCAAGACTTCCCCTAGATCTTCATACCCCAAAAGGAAATCCTGAAATCATCCTGTATGTCTGGTCTTTCATCCATATCACTGCTTTTGTTTAGCTCCTTGATAAATCTCAGGCCCACGGCTTTTGCATCAATAAAGTTCCCAATAGCTACAGAGAATTCATTCACATTTTGAACCAGCTCTACCATCTCTTTCTTCAACAGAAAATGCTAGATACATCTGGAGAAAGACATATGAAGTCTGAGGGCAAATTGAAGCATATTATTTTCTCCTTCTTGTATTATCTTTCTCATTTTTTTCTTTTCTGATTTTCTTTCATGACAAGACTAATGTGGAAATATGTTTAAATATGACTGTACATGTATAGTCTATATGAGATTGCTTGTTGTCTTGGGGAAAGGGAAGTGGAGGGAGCAAAAAATTGGAACTCAAAATCTTATAAAAGGGAATATTGAAAAATATCTTATATCTCATTGGAAAAGATCAAATACTATTAAATGGAAAAAATGAAATCTGTTTACAAAAGAGAGTGAAAAGATCCACTTATGTAATCCAAGAAGTATTTGCAAATTATTCTTAATCTTAAACATGTGGCTCCCTCAGGGAAAGGACTTTGTATGTGTTTCATATTTAATTTCTATATAAATGTTGCTCTCCCTGTTAAGGATAGGTTCCTTGAATGTACGTATTGCTTTATATTTTTTTAATATTCTGAGAGTTTATCATAGCTTGTGACACATATGTTGAGCTGAATTCAATTGAGTAATACAATATAGTCCTTCCATATACATAGCTATTTCTTATTCAAGAAGCATCAGTGGCTTTCAGGCTAAAACACACATTTTTCTGTTTGACATTTCAGGTTTGTTGTGATCTGTTTCTAATGTACCTTTTCAGGCTCACTCATAGACTCTGCTTTGCTCAAAATGACTCACTTGCTATTCCCTCTAGCATAGTCTTTGTCTCTCTTTTTCATTCCTTTGCAAAGAAAAAAAAATGATTCCCCCATGATCATAATCTAAACTTCTTCACGTGGAAACTTTGGCTTCTTTCAAGACTCAGCTCAAGTACCCTCTGCCATCCAAGCCCTTCTCTGATTCCTCATTTGTTCAGTCACTTCTCAAACTCCAATATAAATTTCTAACTTTTCAGTTTTTTATAATCATATTGTTTCTCCCTACTAGACTTTAAGTGTTCTGAAGTCAAAGGCTAATTTTTAAAAATATTTTCTTCCTTGTTTTCATCTATTTTTCATCATTGTTTTGCAAAATATCTGACACAGGAACATAATAAATATGTCATGTAGCAATGAAAGTGAACCCACTCTTGAGGCACATTCCATGTGATTGAACTGGAGACACTCAATAAATCAAAATTCACAATATACTTTCTTTACCCTTAAGCAACTCTTACTTGAGATGAAGATAGTGTTGTTTGTCCTTCTTTCTCAAAGAGGACTAGTGATAACAGGAAGGTTATATCTTGACTTGCAAAGGAATTGGAATTAAGTGATGTAGGGCTGTGGGAAGTCACCAGTCTCACTCTGTCCTCCAAAATCTTCTTGGTCTAATGGTATGGCACAGATTAAAATGACTATATCTATGTAGATATAGATATATCAACAGAAAAAGTAGTCACAGCAATATATGTGCATCAAATTAGTAGTACTTACTACTCTATCCTGCAGCATACTAATATATTCAATACTAGTTACTGTTTTGGGCACCTGGAAACATCTCAAATTCGATGTTTTTAAAACCAAACTCATTAACTTTGTCTCCACGCTAACTCCTCTTCACATATTTCCTACAACTGGAGAGGGTACATCATCTTCCCAGTCATCTAGAATAATGCCTTCACTATTATCTTAACTTTCCGATTTTTTACATCATATATCCAATACTTTTTATATAAAATCTTGCCTCTTTTATTTCCACATTATCATCTCTCTTACATATCTCACATTAAGTCTTTGTCTTTCACTAACAGTTACTTTCCCCTCCGCAGTTGAGACCTTCATTGTCATTGATTTGGTCTTCTTGCCTCAAGTCTCTCCACTCCAGATCGTTGTTTCTATGTAGCCACTGATGTAATTTTCCTAAAACATAACTTTGTCCATGACAACCACTCCTTTGCTCAAAAGTCTGCCATGGTTCACTGTTACTTTGAGGAACAAATATCAACTCTTCAGTTAGGTGTGTATTAATCTCTACAATTTGTACTCTTACTATCTTTCTAATTTTTCCATATATTACGTTTATCCTCAAATTCCATAATGCCAGATATATTGATCTATTAACCCTTATGCACATAACTGGCATACAACATCCATGCTTTTGCACTGTCTGTAATATACTTCCTACTGACTCTGACATCTGAATCCAAGATTCCACTAAAGGTTCATTGTCTGTATGAAATATTTTTTGATCCTCTTGATTTCCTTTTTCTGCCAACTACTTTGTATTATGTATGTGTGTGCTTCTGAATGTGTATGAATATACACATATATACAAATATTTATATGTGTATATATGTATAAATGCATGTGATGCTAATGGTTTTAATAGTCTCATTCTGCTTTGCCCTGGCCAGTATACCTGTTGAATTTTGTGTTTGATTATTAATACCATACTTTGGAAAAAGCATTGCCAATATGAAAACTGTCCAAAACTGGACCTTGAGTCCATAGCATAGGAGCATGAGCTGAAGGACCTAAGATTATTTAATCTGGTAAAAGATCAAGAGGTAATTTGCTAACTGTCATGTGGGGAAGGGAGAGGAGGGAGGGAAAGAGAAAGGGAAGGGAGAGGAAGAAAGGAAGGAAGGAAGCTGTGTTGACCAACTGGAACCCACCAAGTTGCTCTCCATTGGGGCTGCTAGGACTACTCAAAGGTTATTGTTTATCTTTTGCTCTCTAAAAGAACCATAACATCAGGACTTGCCCATGAATTAGATTTAAATGAGGGACAACTGCTCCAAGTCACCAGCCTCACTTTCTTCTCTGGAGTCTTCTGGGTCCAGTGGCAAGATATAGATCAGGATGACTGGAGATGGCCCTGTAATTAAGGCTTATTGATCATTGACTGATGCAATATGAGCTCCTTTGGAGCAATGGCTAGTATTTTTCATCTCCTCAGGACTTGGTCAATATCCTTCAGATAGCACCATAGATGTGCAATAATTTTGAATATTTAATGAGGGTTCCAGAGGAAAGAGATGACTGGAGTGACTGCTAAGAGGTAGCTTTAGAGAAATGATTGTATGAATAAATGGGAATGGGATTGAAATACCATTAAATTGCTGCTATTTCTGCAACATCAAGAATTGGAATTAATATACTGTTTTAAAATTTATGAAGCAATGTCTTTATAATAACCCTATGAAACAGGAAAGGAGAAGAAATCACATTTTCATAATACTTGACTGGTTACAAAGTATTTTTTCACAATTCTCTGAGGTAATATGGTCAAGCACTTTTATGCCCATTTTACAGATGAAGAAATGAAGTCTTAGACAAATTTGTTCAAGTTATTATACCTAGGAAAATTAGTTAGTACTAATTAGAGGCAGCATTATATAACAAAAGTGTTTTGGTTTTGAACAAAGAAACTGGTGTTGAAATCTATTTCTGACTTTTACTTTCCCTGTGGCTTTAGGTGGGTTACTTAACATCTCTCAGACTGTTTCCTCCTTTGAATAAATAAATATTTTGGGTAGATGACTTTTGTGACCGTCAAGCAATAAGTTCCCATGTAAATCTTAAAACACTGTATAAATGTGGTTTGTTGTTATTGTAAAATGTCATTCAATGTCATTCCCTGTCATATGACATTGCCATGTCATAATAATTTATTCAAATTAACATTTCAATAAAGTTTATTTTTTTCCCTGCTACTCAAATCCCTTTGTTTCTCCCTTTGTGTAGCAGCAAGCATCGCAGCATACACAGGTTTTTAGATTTGCTTTTCTAAAAGGAAAGCAACATTTGAGGAGTCAACAATCTTCTTTAATCACATACACCAACAGAGAAAATACACGCAGAGAAATTAAAACCAGCAAACAGAGCTTCCAACTGTCTGATCATAAGCAAGATGTACATCACAGATCAACAGACACATCTAACTCTCTGACCATTACATACATAAATATATAATTACCAGAGAGAGAAGGACCAAAATTTGGTTTTTCAAAAAGGGTTTTCAAAGGGTGGGGCTCCTTAATGACTATTGGAGTCTCATCTGATAAGCCACCAAAACAAAACCTCACCTCAGGGTAAATATACAATTTTCAGAGTCACCCTCATGACCCAGTGCCTCATTACTTAACAAAAGGCATGGGCCTTCCTACAAAACAAGTCCCCTGTAAGGAAGATCTCTTTAATAGGATCCAGGTGAGGCCTATTAATGGGCTGGGAAGATCTTTAATTCTAATCAACATTACACTTTGGTATCACTCAACTGACTCAGATGTTCTATGATTTTCTGACTGACCTAAATCTCCTGATTCTAGTCCATTGCTCTTTCCCCCTCCTACCTGCTTGTGTCTTTGAAATCCAGAAATGCAGGGTCTTGGTCTTTGAAAACATCATTCTACATAACGCATATGGACTCCAGTGGACAATTCATGTTGTATTTTGAACTCTGATCAGGTTTCATGGGTGCTAATAACTCACATAATTTGAAGCTGTCTCTGTAATCCACATTGTCACTGCCACATCTGACAGGTTTGTGAATCAACTGAAAAGCAGTTTTTCTTCCTTTGTAAATTAGAACTATCCTATACCCAGAATCAATATATGAAAAACAAGAAGTAATCATCAAAATAACACTATAAGCAAGGTTAGAACTGCAAGGATCTACCTTTTGTGTGTGTGTGTGTGTGTGTGTGTGTGTGTGTGTGTGTGTGTGTGTTTCTGTCACAAACAGCCTTTATCAAGGGCATCATTGTCCACATAATGGAAATGTAATTATTGCTCATTTCTTTTTCCTCATTAAGTAATTCCCAATATATGGCAACAATCCATGAGTTTGTAAGGGATGATTTCTCCTGGTGGGATGAGAGAGTTCTGTGTCCCAGATATCTCATACCCAAGAGTGCTGTACTTAAGCCCTCAAAGTAGCTGAGGTATGTATCCAGACTTCCGAGAAATGACTTAGATTAGCTTCTCTGGAAATATAATTGTTTAAAAATGATAAATTTCATAGTAAAAAAAATGATGAAAAGAAGGGGAATGAGATGG
Source organism: Potorous gilbertii (assembly GCA_028658325.1). Taxonomy (NCBI): domain Eukaryota; kingdom Metazoa; phylum Chordata; class Mammalia; order Diprotodontia; family Potoroidae; genus Potorous; species Potorous gilbertii. Next base: position 143,975,190 of record CM053769.1, read on the forward strand.
AGGGAGGGAAGCATGAAAGCAGAAAATGGGAAGAATAAAGTAGGAAGAGAAGAAAGCAGGTAGAGAAGGAAATAGAAAAGAAGGAATCGAGAGACAAAAGGAAGAAGAGATGATAGAGAAAATGAAAGAAAGGAAAAAAATGGAAAGAAAGGAATGGGAAGGAAAATATCAAGAAAAAGAGTGGGTAAGTTAAGAAACTCCAAAGAAAGAGGGGAGAGGAAAGTAGTAAGAAGAGCAGTAAGTCAAAAGACTCAGGGAAGAAAGTAAGATAAAAAAAGACACAAGAGGAATAATGACGATGGTGAGGATGATGATGATGACAATGATATTTATGTAGTGCTTTAAGGTTTGTAAGACACTTTATAAATATTATGTCATTTTGTCTTCATATCAGGTAGGCGCTATTATTACTATATCTCACAGTTTAGAAACTGAGTATTAGAGAGGCTGAATAACCTGACCTGTATCACCCACATCATAAATTGTCTTAGTCCACTCCAGGGCCAGTCCTTATTAAGGAATGAAGAGGAAGGAAGGAAGGAAGGAAGGAAGGAAGGAAGAAAGGAAAGGAAGTAGGGAGGAAAGAAGGGAGGAGAGAAGAGGGGAATGAGAGTTGGAGGCAAGGAAACGATAAAAAAGGACACTGTTGTTCTTAGATGAACATCTAACAAACATCTGATGAGGTTCAGGGGGAGGGGGACCCCAAAACACCAATAGTCCAGGTTGTGCTCCAATGAATTCGACTCAAGCCTTCTTAAAGCCAAAGAAAACAAAGTTTATTAAAGATTCTCCATATTGGGTTGCCTCTTAAAGAGCCTAAGCATTTGCGATGTTTGTATTCACAAGCGGGCCAGATAGAATCCCAGCTAGACAGAGTGTGAACTGGATTGAATCTGAGCCCCTTTATGGGGCAAGGTGGGACTTAAATACAGAAAAGAGTACAGGAGGGATGGGGGTAGAGGTGGGGGGGGGGTCTGGTAGTCTAGAGTGACGGGGGAAGAAGTTCAGGAAGGACCTCCAAGGAGGCTCAAAGGCTGGAAATAGCTGGAGGTAGTCAACAAACATCAGACTAGGGGGCACCTAGGTGGTAAGCAGGTAGGGCAATCAAGAGATAACAGACAATGGTCAGGTTCTGGGGGGAGCTCAATTTGAGTATGAAAAGTCAGTTTAAGTGAGGAGATTCCAGGCGAGCTCAAGGAAGTTCCCAGAGTCTGAACCCCATCACATCCACATGCAAAAGAATTTAACATTCTGAATTGACTGTAGAATCAGCAGAACCTTGGTATGCTAAATAGATGGTGGAACAGAAAGCTGTATTTATCCCTCATTCTATTCCTACCAAATTTTGTGGCTGTCAATTAAATTCCCCTCTCTAATCCTCAATTTCCTTTTTAGCAAAGGAAAATACTTAACAAGATGACATCTAAAGTATGTTCCAGCTCTAACATCCTAGCATTTCCTTGCATGAATCATCTTCATAAATTTAAAATCAGGGAGGCATATCTAGGTAATGATTTTTGAGATTTGAAGTAGACAGATTATGCATCAAATCCATACTATGGCAGCCAAAATAGTCAATAGAATCTTTGAATTGAATTGAGTAGTGTAGAGAACCTTGAGAGGGTTGAAAGAGTCCTGATCAAGAGTTCCCCTCCTCCAAGGGAGAATGACAGCTGACTTGAGAGTAAGTGATATATTGTTCTCAGGTCCATGTCCTTGAATTCAGGTATTGAAGTTCCAGGAAACAGGGCCCCTGTTATACAGGATAACATTTCCATAAAGAGGCCTTGAGGCCTCCCTTTGTACTTATCATGATCTATTGTGTTCTCACGTCTCAATCCTACTCCTATGGGTTTGTTTTCTGGTTTTTTGTTTTTTGTTTTTTTACTATTTAAGCACCCTGACTCCCTGATTTGTTAGTTCAGCATGTCTAGAATAAACTCAGTTTGTTCAGACGGCTGTGTCGTACCTGTCTTTTCATCCTTGCTCTGTGAGCCCCATAACTGCCCTAGACCTGTCCAACTGCGCTGGCCACAGCAGAGTGGTATTTTGTTTCATGCTGTTTGGAGTACAATAGTGTTGGTGGGTGCTATTCATCATAGTCTCTCTGTTTTGTCTAGAACAGATCATCTCTGGAGTTTTGGGTTCAGTTATTAAAGATACATTTTAAGGAGGGCAATAATTGCTTGGAGATTGTCCAAAAGAGAGTAACTAGAATGGCGAGGACTTTGAGTCCATAGTATGGGAGGATGAAAAGAAGGACCTAGGATTATATAACCCAAAGAAAGAACAAGGAGGGAACTTGCTAGTTGTCTTCAGGTCGTTTGAAAGCAGTTATAAAGCAAAATGATTGGAATGATTGCTCTGCTTGCTTCCAAAGGGGAAAATTATGAGCACTGGGTAAAAGTTATAAACTGGCAAATGTCAGCTATGTGCAAGAAAAGCTTCTTAACAATTAGAACTATTGAAATGAAGATCAGGCTGTATTTAGATGGGGAATCCTCCTCTCACTTGCAAAAAGACTGAATAACCAACTTGCTGTTTATCTTGGAGGCAAGTAGGTGGCATGTTGGTCTGGTGTTGGATTTGGTTGGCTTCCAGAAGACTTGGATTCAAAGTCTACTCAGAGACACAGTTATGTGAAACTGGACAAATCATTTCTCATCTTCAGTTTGCTAGTATATAAAATGGGTAGAATAATGGCCCCTATCCCATAGTGTTCCTGTGAGGATAAGGTTAGATAACAAAGACAGAGAACTTAGAAAGCCTTAAGATATTATGTAAATGTAAGATATTATTATACAGGGAGATTCTTTCACAGATCTGCATATTTGCCCATTCAGATTATGGTACTCTCCGAATTAGATGAAGCCTATATCCTATACCTAGATACCTAAGGAATCATTACAGGATGAATCCCACATACCTTATGGGTAGTCAGTGATTGAATGAATGTCACTGAAGGCATTTCCATTAAGAAAAATAAAGTATTGCATCTTCTCTACTTTCTGTCATATAAAGTCAATTCATCCAAAATTTAAAAAAAAAGGTTCAATAACAGAAGGGGTTGAAGGCATCTGAAAGCTAAGTGCGGAGTTATTAGCCACAACCAAGAGAATTCAATTTCAACAGAACCAACATTTTTGAAACATTATTAGCACTATTTCAAATTTGAAAGAGAAACAAAACACCTTGTCAAAGTTTACACTTAATGCTGGAGCTGCAGACCCTTGGCAAAGGTTCCTGTACCATGCAGTGAGTCCCTAATAAGCACTATAATTACAAGGATGGCAGAGAAGAATGAATTCCATTTGCTCTGTTTCAGAGACTTTCTGACAGCCGTTAAGGGAAGATGGGCAAAATACGGTGCTGGCCTAACCAAAGGCCGGAAGGCTTTGTTATGAAAATCATGTCAAAAGACCCAGAATGAGAAAGGCCTTTGAATGATGACAAATAGTATTTTTTTCCATTTGTCTTTTATCATCATTCTAAACACAGTAGAAAGTCACCAGACATCTCTACCATTGTATCCGTGAAAATGAAGGGAACCTTCTCCATAGTAACTTCCGAGGAATAACACAATTTCCGAGACAGATGTCCTTTCTGAGACTACCTTCATCACAGTGGGAATTTCCTCTGCACCTTGTGATTTTCCAGATTCCAACTACATACCTTTAAGGGTGAACGTTTCACTTCTTCCTGAAAGAGCCCTTTCTGTAGTTAGACTAGAAACAATTACATAGATTTCCTTATGCCAAGCCTAGGGAATTCAAACCACTCCTCCTAGTTGTGTCTCTCGGAAATAAGAAGACATTGAGTCCCTAAATCTACACTGCAGCCTTGCATTAAATGCTTGATGAAACTTAGTGGAATACATTAAAATATAGCTCATGAAGAGTTAAATTTGTAAGTCAGAAGACCTGGATTAAAATCCTGCCTCAGGGACTAATCTGTTATGTGACCCTGACCAAGTCATTTGACTTTTCTAGGCTTTACTTCCTTCACCTGTAAAATGGGTATAAATATACCTTCTTCACAGGACTATTTTAAAGAACAAATGATATGATACATAGAAAAGGCAATTCCTTTGGGGAGCCAGTTCTAGAAGAAAGTACAGTGGCCCTTCATTCTTCTCTAGACTGTACTTTTAACTCTGCAAATTTTGTTTCCCATGCCACAGAAGCCTTCTAACCCTGAAAGTTCATTCCATTGCTGTTGTCAATTTGAAAGTATGCTCTGTCCTGTAGTCCCTTTCTCTGATCATTTTATTCTTTCAGATTCTCCATTTTAAGGAAACTGTCCTAACCAGTCATTTCTTTCTTTCTTTCCAGGATGTACTGCTAAATCTGCTGGATGGAGTCTCTGTCATGTTGCTGTTCATGTACCTTCCTGTCTTCATTTTTTTTGTCTTGCTTAGAAGGAACAAAACCATTTTGCCCAGCACTCCCTCATGACAATGAAACATCCTTATCCCACTCATTTCCCTCCCTGTTAACCATGTGTGTACCCTCTCCGTTCCCTTTCGACTTTATATTCTAAGACTGGCATTACATCTGTACAATGGTTCCATTCAAGATCTTTATGACAATTCAGAGCAAAACTCCTTTCCTTCACCAGAATTTCCCTACATATATAAATGTATATATACATACACATATATGTGTGTGTGTGTGTGTGTATTGTCTCATCAATGACAGTGCAAGCTTCTTAATTGTAGGCATTTTTTAAATTTGAATTTATAATCTTCTACCTTAACACAAGGCTCAAAAGATAGTGTTTTATTTAATACTCTTGATTAATTTATTCCAGGTCAATTACTTTTTTGATAGTAGGTAAGACATTGTTTATCTTTTTTGATTTTATTCTGGATTGATTAAGAAACTAATTTTTGAATTTTATGGTCTATATCGTTGATCTTTCTGATAACAATTTTTCTATATTTTCTTTTTTTTGGAGAGGGAATATTTTATATGAGATTTTATATGAACTTTCACATTGCATCTAAAGTGAAAGCTTTTGCTCTCTCACTATAGAGACCATATATGAGAAGAGTAGATATCATTAAGTGTAAGAATTAATTGTAGGTAGATATCATTAAGTATAATGTGCAGAAAACATATGTGGCCAGAGAATAGGTACATAGGGAATAAACATTAGGAAGACACATTTTCATAGACCACACATGGAAACTATTTGTGTAGGGAACATGAATCAACAGGACATCAATAACAAAAACACTTACTATCTTCAATATTATATTGTAATTATTGTCCTGTCATTATATTATCATGTTTCTCTGTGTTCTTTGCAAGTTCTCTATGGTAGGCTATAATTTATAAAGGGTATGTACACTTTATTGGCATTTATCGTGTACACTTGTCAATGCTCAGCATCTTTGTTGTTTTTTGCTCTCCTTTGTTTTCAAGGAAGGTCAATGAGATCACAGGGTGATGTATTGACTTGTGTGTGAATTGGATTCAAGTGAGGAAGAATTGCACAAAATTGTCTGCCTCACCTTCTCTTCCAATTGTTGAAGTCTTTCAGTCATTGAAGTGCAACAGCAATAGCCCAGGATGCAGTAGGTGACCTTGGTGTCTTTGATGTCTAACCAAGCTATAAGTGCTCCATCATGGTCATTGGAACAAATTGTTCTCTTTCCTCCATACCACTGGGGGAAAAGTTTTCACATACTTGGGGTAAACATCCCACTAACTTATCAGTGACTTTAAAGCCCATTTTCTTCTGTCAACCTGGTTTTACCTGTCTGCCACTCTGCATATGCTACAACTTCTTGGAGCCATGAGACAAGGCTGGCTAAGAAATAGACAACAAAAGTGAATGAGCAGCCCTGAAAAGAGCCCTCACACTAGAGGTACTTATCCTCCCTGAGCATGTCAATAGAATCTGCTTCTATTATCAGGTTATTGTATTCAGTCATTTCAGTTGTATCTGGCTCTTTGTGACCCAATTTGGGGTTTTCTTTTCAAAGATACTGGAGTGTTTTGTCATTTCCTTTCTCAACTTATTTTACAGGCAAGGGAATTGAGAAAAACAGGTTCGTGTCTTGCCCATGGTCACACAGCTAGTAAGTGTCTGAGACCAGATTTTAACTCAGAAAAATGAGTCTTTCCAACATCAGGCCTGGCACTCTATCTCCTGCAGCACCTAGCTGTTCCTAATATCAGATAACAGTCATTTAAGAGTTGCATGAACTCCCATTAACAAAGTTACTGAGCAAGATGGCAGCTCTTTTATTTCATAGCCAAAGATATGATTACCCATATAAGAGTATAAATATCCATATAAGAATATAAAGGAAAACCATTTGAAATTCTCACTGATGTTTGCTGTCAGAGGTTTGGAACCCACCCTTATATGCAAGAAAAAAAAATAGAGTAGATAGATGCCTACTACTAGGCATATATCTCAAGCAAATTTCTGATAAAAACAAAGACACAATACATACAAGAATGTAGGAACTCTCAAAAAATGAAAAACAAAGCAGTTGGCCCCAAACAAGAAAAATACTTTGAAACTGACATGTGACTATATTATTTTGTGGTAATATATGATAAATATGAGAAAATGATTGAAAAATATAGAATGATTGGAAATTCTATATGACTAATGAAGTTTTATAATCAGAATTAGAAAACCCAAAAAGATACTCACTGGTTACAAAAATGCTATTGAAAAGATCACCAATGGAAGTTGGACTATTTTTAATAATGACTTTCCAGTGTATAAATAAGGAAACAATGTACAGTGAAATGAGCAGAACCAAGAGAATATTGTCTACAGTAACAGCAATATTGTTTTAAGAATGACTATGAGAGATTAAGTTATTTTGCCTTGTATAAACACCCATATTAACTATAAAGGAAACATGAAGAAAGACTCTATCTGTAACCAGAGAATGAACTGATAAGTAAAAGCATGTATAGAATATATATATATATATATATATATATATATGTACATACATATATATGTTGTGTGTAATCAATATTTATATCTATCTATATGTCTCTTTCTCAATCTAGACAGAGATATACATATTTGTGTCTATTGGTAACTAACTCTAGGGTGAGGGGTAAGATAAAAAGAAATTTACATGATAATTTTCTTATACATTTGAAAGGAATAGCAAGTTGTGAATAGTAGATTTGCAGTTTCATGTATAATCATCTTTTTATTGTTCTACATAATGGAAATGCTTTTTTATTCCATAAATCAAAAAAATAAAAAGAAAGCACAACATTATCATCATTGACTAGAAACAAGGGATAATGAGGCCCAAATGTTGCATGTTTTGTGAGACATGGTCATTTTATTATATTTTGCATTGTTTCTATTTCTCTACCAGAAAGAAATGAATCAGAAAAAAAGGGGAAGGAAATTATTTCAATAAATGATTGTGATATGAAAACAAAGGCATATTATATATACATATACAAACACACATATGTTCATATGTATGTATTTGTGTGTAGGGGGTTGTAGACTGTGTTCAGGAAGGACCAGTACCTTGGTGTGATGACTACTGAGCCCTTTTTGGGGCTCTTTCCACTTTTAGTGTTCAATTGATCTACCCAAGGAGATCTCATCTGTGGCTCCAAGAAGTGGCAGCATGTGCAGCAGCCACATCCCGGTAAACTATATTTGGCAGACTGAGGTTAAGAATGGAGTCTCAAACCCATAAGTAAATTAGGGAGGTGACTACCCCAAGCATGTGAAGACTTTCTCTGGTGGAATGGGCAGATGAGAACAATCTGTTTCAATGCCCATGAAAGCAGCTGAAGGAGGCAATGTGGAGCGCTTAGAGCATGATTAGACACCGAAGACACCAAAGTCATCCACTGTAGCCTAAGTCATCACCAGTAATCTTGATTGTGTCCTGCCACTGGGCTATGATGGCTCTGGAGTAGAGAGTGAGGCTGATGACTTCATGCAACTCTGCTTCACTTAAGTCCAATTTATGTATGAATCCAAAGACATCACCCAAACAATTTTACTAATTTGGAGTATCCAACCCCCAAAATTCACCTGGACTATCTGTGCCCAACCTGTGGTAGACCATTCTGAAATCATATTTGTCTGATCAGTCACAGTCAGACACACTGAAACTTCACTTTATAATGGTGATATCCTTTTGGTCCTCTGAAAATGAAGGACAACAACTACCACCATTTGTTTGTGTATATGTACATATATACATATAACTTAAAATAGAACAGACCTTTGCAGACTAATTTTTGCCTTTTTTTATACAGGGATATTTGGTAATATTTCAAAATCTTTTAAATATAATTAACATGGATTTTATCAAAGCATTTGGTCAAAGTATTTCAAACCATTTTGTGGGAATAAATGGAGACTTGGAGTAGACTACATCACAAGTAAGTGAATTTGTAAGCAGTTGAATGCATGAACTCATAGTTTGGTCATTAATGATCTGATATAAACCTGAAAAGGGATTTCCAATGGAATATCCAAGATATTCAGCATTTGATTCTGTGTAACTTTGACATTTTTACCAATAACATGGATAAAAACATAGACAGCATCCATATAGAATTTCCCTAACTCCCACAAGTTTAATTATCTTTATGTAGATGATATACAGTTCGATGTTATATATCTACACATAGGTGTTTTTATTTGCTTTGTTTTATTTTTTTTCCCCTGAGATTAAGTTTCACATCACCATATACTACTGAACATTTCAAATTAGATGGCTTGAAGACATTTCAAAGTCAAAATTTCTAAGTGAATTAATAATTTTGCCCTCTAAATCCTCCTTTCTTAGAAACTTTCCCATTTCTACAGAAGCACCACCATCCTCTTATCTTCAAAGGTTCATGCCCTTGACATTGTATTAAATTCCTAAATTCCCTTCTCACATTAATCCACTTTGCTGCAAATTACCTCTACAATATAGCTTACATCTAACATCATCTCTTTAGTCAAACAGTTACTATTCTTAGTTCAGGTCCCTATCATCTTTCTACATTTTTACAATTTCCTCACAAGTGTCCCTGCCTGATACCTCAAGTTTCTCCCCACTCAAATCTATTCTCCACATTGTTGCTAGAGTGAATTTCTAAGTGAGATATGACCATGCCATTGTCCTTTTAAGCCATCTCCAATGCTCCCCTATTGCTTCTAAGATCAAATATAAACTCTCCTGTTGACATTTTAGAGCTCTTCCCAACCAGGTCCCAAACTATTAAGATTTATTGGATCCTATTCCTCTTCTAGATCTCTGAGATGCATCCAAACAGACAGATTTACCATTCCTCACACATAACACTCTATCTCTCATCTCTGTTCCTTTGTACTGGTGTAATGGTAATTCAAATGGGGAGATCTTCATATTGATTAATAGGCCCATGCGACCTGCCTGAGTCACATGGAAGCCTGAGTCACATAAGTCTTAATAACATGGAACTTCTGGTGGGAGGAGTTTGCTGAATGAGTGAAAGAGGAAGGGTAAAACAGGAAGAGGCAGAGCTAGAGCAGAATGAGAGGACATTAGTGAGAGAGTAGTTAGAACTGAAGGATGCAGGCAAGCAAGCAGCTGTGAGTGTGAGAAGGGAAGTTTGCTTGTGATATCTTTAAGGAACTGGTTTGTAGGAAGCCTAGCAGGGAGAAGATTTGGGGCTGGTGTCATCCTCTGAATTGTTATTGTGTATAGATTTTTTTGTTACTATGATGGATTTGGCTTTCTGGTGTCTGAATAAATGTTTTGGTTCTCTCTTCCATGTGGTGAGTCTGTTGTATTTCATGATTCAGAATTGCACCAGAATTTTCCTGGCCACTGTTGGTGCTGTGAATATCACACTGGTGCTACAACTGATTATGTCTCCTACTTGGAATATGCATCCAATTTAACTTCTTTTCATAGAATCTTTCTTTTCTCCAAGATATACCTCAAGTTCTACATTCTACATAAAACCTTTTATGATCTCCCCAATGCTGCTGTTTGTTATTTTAACTTTTTAGTATTCATTCCATTTAAAATTTGTTCTGTATATGCATTTTATGTTCTTATTCTTTTCTCCATATGTTAGCTCTTCCCCATAAGTAGCATGAAAGTATTATTTCATTCTTTTTATTTGTATCCTCAGAAATGAGACTAATGATTGGTATATGATAGATGCTCAATAATTTCTCATTCATTGTTTGATGACATATCTAGGAGAGCTAGTCACAGCATAGTCAATATTTTAGGAAAGTTTAATGAATGTGGTAAGGAGAAAGTGCACCAGATTCCAGGGGCTATTAGAGTTGTAAGGTTTTCATAATGTAGGCAACTGATATAACCTATAAGGTAATTCGGTAGTGTTTTTTAGAAATCAATAAAGTTAATTCAATATTGGACTATAATAAGAGATGCAGAGTATCTGGGATAGGTGAGTAAATAATCCTACTCTCATCTTCTGCTCTATCTATTGCAGTAAGTTGTACCTAAGCATTACATTTTAGGAAGCATACTGACAAACTAGAAAGGGTTCAAGGCAGGGGAACAAGATGTTGAAAGTTCTGTAGTCCATTTTATATTTATATGTTTACACTGCATTTTACTTGGTCTGTGTTGTAAAAATAACCTGGTCCAGAAGGATTTAACCATTGCAGAATATAATGGATGCAAATAGACTGTCTATAATAGAAAAATGAGTGAAGGAATGAAATAATTATTCAAATAATACACATCAATCCATTTCTGACATATGCAAAGTTGAGTTTAATTCTATGAATTTCACTTGCTTTCCCTAATTAAAAATTCTAAGTTTCTAGGATATCTGATAGTGCCAAAGATGTTGTCTATGGTAAATGGGAAATGTATTTTATATCCATGTGCATTGAAGTCTCACCCTGTGCCACAATATATTCCAAAAAGAAATGGCATAAAATGTGGCTATTTGTGACTTCAATCAAAAACTCTCAGAATTTAACTGTTGATTGTCCTAAGTTATAGAGTTCAATTATAGTCACTAAAACAAAGTCTTAGGGTATTTATTTATTCACTTATTGGCAATAGGCATGACCCCCAGTAGAGTTTCCTCAGTCAGTGATTTGTGGGTTATCTGTATCTGAAATTTTCCTTAAGTAAAATTAAGTATACAAGGAAATAGTAAAAAGTCTAAAAATGAAGAACAGAACTTTAGAAACATTCTTTCTCCAGTTCAAGAATATATGTATTTTTTTCTTCCTTCTATGACAGAGAGTTTCTGGGCATTTGGCTACATAATCATCATCATCATCTTATTTTTGTAATTATTTTAAGCTTTGGAAACACATTCATATACTATGTCATTTGACCTCAAAGTGTCCCCCTTACCTCCAGGAGCAGACTTCTAGTATCTCATTTATTCTTATGCCCTGCAAACAAATCTCTCCTCTAGGTCGCAACCATCATGTTGAATTAAGGACACTTTTCCAGTCATTGTTGTTATATTGTGATGGTGGTATGTGGTGTCCTTGGTACATTTTATGATGCTTGTATCAAGGACCAAAATTTCTAGTTACAAATTGATACAAATTGTGATTATACATGCATGATAAAGGTGATCTGAATTCAAATGTTTGTATTGTAATATAATTGTAATATTGTAATATAATATCTGTGTGTAGATAGAAAGGCTTTTTTCCCTCTAATTCAGATATGAATAGGGTTCCTCAAGGAATGTAACCATGAAGTATTGAGAGAAGACAAAGTACCAATCACTGTTCCACTTCCACTTCCTTTGATACTAATGCTAACTTCATAGAGGTTATCTATCTGCCTGTCTATCTATTATGTATAGGGTGTATGCATATAAATATGTAGATAGATATAGATAGATTTATGCAATGTAAATATATACACACACATTATGCACATGTGTGTTTATGTATGAAAGTACATATCAATCTATCTATATCTTCTGTTTTTACATCACACTCATTCCTGAATATATTACTTTCCCTCTTCTTTTCAGTGATACATCATTTGCAACAAAAAAAGCAAGAGTAAACTCACCAAAACTAAGCAACAACATGACAGCCTATGAAAGCCTCTACATCCAACACCTTCCACCTCTGACAAGGAAGGAGGGAGAAGAATATTAAGTAGCAGAGATTTTTGACAGTATGAGATGATTTGACAAATTCTATTCCACTGTTTCAAAGAAATAATGACAAAAATGAGTTCCTTGTCAGCTCCTTAACAATTGGTTATTGTTCTCTCATGTGAAGGCCACCAGGCACATTTTTTGACTCCAGAAAATTATCATTAAGACTCATAATCACCTTATCAAAGAAAGTTTGCCTTGATAGAGGAGTTTTTTTGTGTGTCTTTTTGTTTTATTTTCTGGGCAAAAGACAATAGACATCTAAAAGTAAACCACAGCTAGAAACCCATACTGGGAAATTCTAGGAACCACATAATAAATTTTGGTATCTGGAAATAGCTTCTCAAAGCAATAGAAACCTAAAGCGGAAAAAACCAATAAATGGAGAACTGCAGGTAACTAGAACTTTGTAAAGACTTTTAGATGCGGGTTTCAGTTTGTTTTCCAAGTATTCCATCAGTTTGGAGTTCCTTATTTTCATTATATTTTGGTCAAAGTTTTTGTTTTGTAATGAGTTGTGTACTTGTAATCGAACAATAGATTCCAGAAAGCATTTGTTAATTGGGAAACATGTTTCCTTTTCTATTGAACAATGATATGTTGTAGCAGTTACCTCATAGGAGTTTTGAAAAGGATTAAATGAGATGAAGTATGTAAAGTGCTATTTTTCAAATATTTAAGGGATCTGTGATATCACCCACATTGATATTTTCTCAAGTAATGCAGATCATATACTACCCAAGTCTATCCTCCATGCCCTCCCACCAATTCACCACAAGGAAGTTTTCTCACCTGAATTATGGAAGGAGGAACGAATGTGCATCTCTATAAACACCTGCTATGTCTTATGCATTGTCATTGACAAATATTATCACATTTGGTCCTCATAATAGTCTTGGGAGGTTATTATTGTTTCCCTTTTATGGATGAGGAAACTGAGGTAAAGAAATTAAGTGATTTGCCCAAGGTTAAATAGTTAGTAAATGTCTGAAACTGAATTTGAACTCACGCCTTCCTGACTCTAGGTTCAGTGCTCCATATACTGCTCCACTTACCTGCCTATGATTACCAGTAGAGTTCCTCATTTTCTACTGACATTAAGACAATTTTAATAGAAACATTATCTGTCCATCTGTCATCCATATTCATTAACATATGACTAGCTCCTCTTTTTTTCCTATTGTATATTTCCCAGATAACATTTTTTTACTTTGGTTCCTTTTCATTCCTTTGCAATATAAATTACATATTACAGTGTTTTGAAATGCATCATGAACATCTCCATTACTTTCTATGTGTTATTCATTTTATTTTCTGGGAGAATGTTATGTTCCATATCTTATATTTTTACCATGGTACCTATGTTAAAAAATGTGTCTCTTTCTGGAAGAAGGAACATCAATATTTCCAAAAGCAAACAAGGATTCTCCTCTACCTATTCAATTCTGAACCTAACTTACTCTCTGGGAAATTTAGAGAGAAGCTCAGAAAATTCTTCAGTTCACAGATTCTGTGTTATACAATCAACTATCAGCACCTCCTTTCAGCAAAACAGATCTCACAGCAAAACTCCTCAGGTTCGCTCTGTGGGAAATTCAAGAAGGAAAAGTCATTTCTTTACTCAAACTTAATATGTATCACATCACCAGATATTTGTCCTTTTTCCCTGATAAACACACTAAACAACAAAAGGTAGCATTTTCATTGCAATACATGTCAAAATCTGGGCAATAGATTTTCTTTACCCGCTTACCCATTCCTATGAAATTTGTCAGGACAAACTCATTTGAGTGGTTAATGATCTCTTACATCAGAGATTGAAATTATTTGGGGATATATGGAAACAGTAATGTGTCATTTGCCAAAAGGAGAATTTACAGAAATTCACAACATAGCAGATTCCTCTTTTAACTTTATTCATGCACAAGAATTCATACATAAAGTGGTAAAATAATTTTTTTAGAATACTTGTGTTCTTTTAAATTGATATTTGCTTGTTTGATCTATCTGATGAACATCATTGAACAGGGTATTTTTATTGCCATATCTTTCAAGGGATCTTGAATGATTTTGGTATGTGAATGGGGGAAAAAAACATTGCTGAAAGAGAACTATTAAGGCTATGTTTTATTTTTCTGAATTATTTTTTAAATTAAAAACTTAAGAAAAGGATATAGAATTCTTTAATTTAATCACACTATGGTAAAGAAATAGTCTACTCCAGGATTTCATTTGTGGAAATTCATCTGTTCTCTACTTATAACCTTATTATATATGCCCTTGACATGTGAGATGAGTATCATAAAGATTTTGTAAAAATGAAAAACTAAGTCAAGTGACTCAGACAGATTGGGCCCCCCATTCTGCCTCTGTACTGGATCAACTTGCCCTTACAATCATATTTCTCAGTTTAGCAGAAAATAAAGTCCACCATTTGACTATGTCCTGCTCAAAATCTGACAAGTAGCTAGCATTTTGGGGAAGACATACACTTCTACTTATTCATTGTTTGGGCCCAAATTGGGTTAGAATGAATAAATAGGAAGTATTTCTGTTTTGGCCAGAAACCCTGAGGATCTTCTCTTTCCTGATGTTTTTTGAAGAGGTCATTCTTTGCCTCATTTATTATTATGCCTTAATCACTGAATGGACATTGCCTCAGTCAAAGACCTGTGAAATACCTTAACTTGAAAAGGCCAAGGAACACCACTGAATCCTGGACCATCTCCTGCTGTCTTGTTTTAGATCTGGACACTGGATCCAGATGTTGGTTGGTGACTTTGCACAGACCACCCTCACTTGAATCAAATTCACTTGCATATAATGGCATCACCTCCTTGATGTCAAGGGGTTTCTTCTAGAATGAAGGACAAGCAGCAATGCTTCTCCTCTAGTTCCCATTTTTATGATTATTTTACACAAAAGTTGCCCATTTATACAAAATCAGTCGCCATTGTACGATGAGGTTATAAACACAAAACATTTGCTTAGCTATAAAACAAATAATAATTTCATAATTGCTCAGTATAAGCGGAATTTAAAAAAAAAACATCAATACATGAGTCCACTCACACATCTGGGACATTCTCACAAATACTTACAATGTCTGTGAGGGATAGTAGACATAAACACTTGCCAAATCTTAGCATAGGAAGGAGGAAAATCAAGGTGCTTGGATCAATTTACAACTCTAGAGGGAAATCTAGTCTTAGTCCCTTCAGGAAATATGCCCATATAAAGTCCCCTACCCCACCCTGGGACTGGTCTTTACTCTCTGGATAGAAAAAAGAACAATCCACTATTCTAATCTCAAACTGATAAAAGGGTGATAAGCTGTTTTAATTAAAAATCAACTGAACATTACTCTAAGAGTAACTTTGCTATGATGATAACAAGAAATTTGATTAATATAAAAAAAAAAGCAGAGTTTTTGGTTTCTGAATCTGACTCCATGGGCAAGGAAGACAGTTTCAGCAAGATCTTCATTCAGGTTTTCTACATCAACCAGTCATCTCATATCATATTCTCACTGAGAAGCAATGCTCAAGTTGAATGTGTCTTCTTCCATTCTCTACCCCTCAAACCAGAAAAGGCAAAAGAGAAAAATCTGGCACTTAGCATTTTCACTACATTCCAAATATAGATGGTGTTTAGATGCAATAGCAAAAACTTAGACAGAGCTCAGTTCTCCTCCAACTGACAAGTTCCTTCAAGCAATATGTAACATGGTACTTCTTTTCCAGGTATTAAGGTTTCAGATACAACAGCTAAAGACTTCCTATCAACCAACTGTTCCTCTTGGAAGCTTTGCATTTGACTACTGCTATTTTCTGAATTGTTACTGGTATCTTTTTAATTCTTTTCCTCCTGAGTTCTTTGCTGCCTCTAATGGTTCAAAATCAGGGTGCTCTGCTGGTCAGTGACCCAGTTTTTCTCATAAAATAAAGTCATGAAAGTCAATTTTGATAAGAAATTCAACAACAGTTCTTATTTAATTTTTCTATAATTGTCAAATAATTACTTGATGAACCATTTTGTGAATCTCTTTAGTTCTAGAATTAAGCACATGCAAATAAAACTGAGCTAAGACAATGTCCTGTAATCTCATGTCTCATTCCTACAAATAGGTTCTTTTGCTTGTCTTGTATTATCTGTCACCTAAATTTAAAACAAAATCATGTTTCTTCACCCAGGGGTTATTCAGAGTTTGTCCACTTTTTTTATGGTCCATTCCTTCCACAATTCAAACTCTTTATGTATCAGACAAGCAAATCATTAGGGACATTTTAAAATGTTTTCTTGATTGCTTTTTGAGGGAATTAATGAAGTCTCATATTTAGTATTGGGCTTCAGAGACTGTAGCCTTCATATGAAGGAAACATTTTCCCTGAACCTTTCCAGACCATGCATTGGACAAAGCCACAGTTGACCCACTAGTTATGTCCCTAGTATTTGCCTTTCTACTCTCCCAAGCCATACTCACTGCAGTGGGATTCATATTCTTTATCAGTACTTTTTTTGCACCTTCCTCCACTCAAGCTCTTTTTGATGCTTATCAGAATGACTCTAAGTTATCAAGGATGCAACAACATATCACAAACTGTTATGTGCTATCAAACTGAAGAAGTTTTACATATGAATGCAGTCATGGACTATCCATTATGATAATAGCATCATCTCCAAACTTTTCACAGACTATTCCCACAGATATGCTCCCTCCTTAACTTTATTTAGCTCCCTAGTTTCTCTTTTAAATGTTGGTTCATTAAACCTCTTATAAAAGCCGTATCCTGATTACATGACTGCCTTTTCCCTTCCCACCAAAATGCATCATTATTTTCTTACATATCTATGTGCAAGTTGTCCCTCTGCACAAAATACAAGCTCCACTAAAGAAGGAACTAATTCTTTTTCATCTTTATATTCAAAGCACCTAGTACAGTACTCAGAACATAGTAGTTATAATAACACATAATAAATGCTTATTAAATTAATGAATCATCAGTCCTAACTAATTTTAGAAATGATAACCAGCAGTCATATTTTGTGGGGTAGATTTATAATTCACAACAGGCAATTTATTAAAACAATATAAGTTCTATGATCTGCATTGGTGGAGGAATAAAACATGAATGAAATCACATATTCTTTAGGTATCATCCTAAGTATGAGTAAGTCTATATACAATTCTGTACATCAAACTATATTACACCCTTGTTTTCCTTTGTAATTTTTGAATTGTGTTTACATAGAAATAAATAAGGATCTCCTCAGATGCATGATAAATTGGTACACTATAATCTTGGTGATGGGGAGAGAAACTTGGACATTTTCTAATCCTTTTAGAAATGAGGAAACAAAAGCCCAGAGATATGACTTATCCAAAGTCTAATAGCAAGTTAAAGGCAGATCTGAAATTAAAACCCATTTCTCCTTAATTCATTCAATTTTCTTTCTACTAGAAACTCTGCCAATAAAGAATCCTAACATTCACTTTAAGAAACAATCTTCCTTTTGCAATGTACATTTCATTGTTCTCCATAAGCTCTATAAGAAAACTCAGTCAAATAGATGATCAATCCCCTCATTCTTTGCAGACTAATTAAAAACAAGCATACTGTGCATGAAAACATGCCCCACTGTTAATATTTCTTTCATTGGGAATTCTAACTGATTCTGTAGAATTGGAATATTGAATAGCCACATGAATGACAATTTCTTCAACTATTGAACAGAAACTGCTGGTAGGAAAAATGAAATGAAAATAACTACATCCAGTCCCTCATTAGAAGCAACTAAGTGGTGTAATTTATAGAGCACTGGGCTTGGAATACTTAAGTTTAAATTCAACCTCAGAAACATATTAGCTGCATGACCCTAGGCAAGTCACATGTTTCTCTGCCTTGGTTTTCTCATTACACAACCCTCCCTCACTTCAAACAAAGTCAAGGACAAGTCATATCATTTCTCTGATGGCATCTTCTTCTTTGGCAACAAGGGAGGAACACAATGGCACTTACCTAGCAAGATTGTTATAAGGATCAAAAGAGAGAATATTTCTAAAATACTTAGCCTAGTGGTTGACATATAGGTGCTAAATAAAAGCCTTTTTCCTTCTTTCAATATTTAATCAATGATTTGGTACAGAGTATAAGGTTATCCCTTCTTATAATGGATTGATATCTATTAACCCCTAGGGCAGGCTCCTAGAAACCTTATTTTATTGACTGACATGCAAATGTGGTACTGTGGTACTATGGAAAAAACAAAACAAAACCAACTACAGCCTTTCTAGACATCAGTTTCCCATTTGTAAAATTGATGGTTTTAACTGGATTGCTTGTAAGGGCTTATCCAGTTTTCAACATATTTTCTTATGTGATAGAAATATAAAGGACTGTGAACATATTTTCATTTATTTAAGTATTAGGCATTCAGGGCAATACAAGCAGAATGAGTATCTTCCAGCTGAAGAAACTGGAAATGATTAGCCTGGAGAAGAGAAGACTTTATTGAACAAATATGACTTTCTTTGAATATTTAGATCATATTTAGCTTTTTAGCTTTTTATTGTGTCACAGACTGTTTAGACAGAAGGCAAAAGCCTATGGACTACTCAAAATAGTGTTTCAAATAAAATAAAATAAAATATGAAGAATTATTAAGGAAGCCAATTAAATTGAAATGTAGTTAGGAATTTTTCTTTAACTTCATATGTACCAAATCAAGCCCCTAAAGAGTGTAATCATGTGAAATAGAGATTAGATTTACTCATTTTTTTTGTCCCAGAGGGCAAAATTCAGAGCAGGAACAGAATGTTACAGAAAGGCTGCTTTAGGCAAAATATAAATAAACATTTCCTAATAATTAGAAACCACCAAAGGGGAACAGACTGATTCCCTTTTCCCTGGAGGCCTTCAAGCCAAGGCTGCAGAGTCACTTTTCACTTTTAGATTCTTTGATTTTCATGTAGTAGGAAGTATAGAGAAGGAGTCAGAAATGGCAATTTTACTGATAAAAATTAGCATGAGGGCAAATCACTTCATTTTTGTGTCCCATAGTTTCTACACCTGCAAAATGATTTAATCAAACTTTTGGAACAATAATACCTCTACTCACTCTAGCAGTCTATGACTTTGTGGTCTCTTTCTCAAGTTTTCTCTTTCCTTATGTATAGCTTTCTGTGATGATCAACTGGTAAACACCTGGTTTATTGAGTCAGTTCCAGTAAGCAGCTCTCACATATTGTCATCCCTGCAACTCAGAATTTCCATCATATTTCCATTCCAGGCATTTCCCAGTGATGCTTAGTATATATAGAAAGCTGTACTAGCTGATCGTGACTGAGAGCACAAAGCTATCTATATTTTGAAAGTACAATATATTAAGAAAATGAATACCTTACTTTCTTCAAGGAGGTGCTTAACATATGCACCTCAAGTCCCTGAGGGCCTGGCTCTCCCCTAGGAAATGAGATTCAAATGACATTAGAACAAGGATGTGATGGCAACTGTGAATGAAAGTGAGATTAATAAAAGAACAGTTTCTCATGCTTTAACCCTAGAGACCTTTCAAAAAAGGTAAAAACAGATTAATTATGGTCAGGCTTTCAGAGATTTTGCCTAACTTCTCACTCCCACCTCTCCTTTAGCTTTCTGTTAACTTCACTGAAAAAAAGAAGAAGAAAAGAAAGGGGGAAAAAAGATTAAATTAGAATATTCTTTTGTGTGACTCATGCTACCTTGTGGTACCAAGAGAGGCTGAGGAAAAGACTCTAAAACAATATTTGGAGAACTGTTCACTTTGTACTTAGCTCCTACTAATATTAGCTAAGAGAATAAAGTATTTGTGAACAAGACATCTCTCTATGATTGAAGTGTTTCATTCGCATTTTTTAATCTAAAGGAACTGTGATATCTTTTCCTCAGTCTCAGAGAGAGTGATGATCAACGTCCCCAATTACCCACCCCCTGCCCCCCCCCGCCCCAGTAAAACCAAGAATGATTGGGGACTGGTGCTTTGGAAAGAAATATATATTACAAAGAATACCATTCCAAGGCAGATATGATTCATACAAGCCTAGAATCTCAAGTTCTTGGCACTTGGATGGTGCAGGGAATAGAGCTCCAGTCTGGGAGTGAGAAAAAACTGAGTTCAAATCTGGCCTCAGACATTTACTAGCAGTGTGACCCTGGACCATTACATAACTATTTACCTCAGTTTCTTCATTTGTAAAATGAACTAAAGGAAGAAATAACAAACTACTCCAGTATTTTTGCCAAGAAAACTCAAAATAAGATCATAGAGTCAGATAACACTGAAATAACTGAACAGCAACAGGATCTCAGAGTTAGAAGGGATCTCATAGGTCATCAAGCTAATTTTTGTCCATTGTAAAAATAAATCCTTTCCCAAACGAACCCGATATAAGGTCGTCCAACTTTAATGGCATGAATAATAAGGAGCTCACAAGTTTACTAGGTCACTTACTAGCTCATTAAGATTGTATGATTAGCAGAAGGAAGGAAGGAAGGAAGAAGGAGGGAAGAAAGAAAAGAAAGAAGGAAGAAAAGAAAGAAGGAAGGAAGGAAGGCAGAGAGGGTAGAAAAGAAATTGTTAAGAAGAAAGAAGCATTTAAACTCTCAACTATGTGGCCAGCACTGAAGCAAGTGCTTTACCAATATTATCTCAATTGATTCTCAAAAGCTTGAGAGTTGGTTGCAGTTCTGTCCACCAATTTCAGAGCTGAAGAAACTGAAACAAACAGAGGTTAAGTGACTTTTCTGGGATTAAATAGCTAATAAATTACTGAGGCTGCATTTGAATCTTCCTATCTCCAGACCCCATGCTCTATTCACACTGTAATCTAAATGATAGAAGGATTATAAAATCATAGATTTAGAACTGTATAGGATCTAGCCAAATATGAACACAACACTTTACAGTGGAAAAAAAAAAACACTTTTCAGTGAGTCTTAATTAAAATTGCCCAACTGGCTCTATCAGAACTAGACTTCAAACTCTGGTTTCCTTACTCCAAATCCTATTCTCTTTCTACCACGAAAACCATCACTTTTGTTCTCTTATTGAATGACTCTAATTGTTAGGGAAGTCCTCTTTGTCTTGAGACCAATCCTATTTCCTTTAAGTTTCTATCAATCAGTTAATAAGCAATGATTAAACTTCAATTATATGCTTGGCATCCCTCTAAAAAGTGTAGTACAAAGAAACTAATTCTTCCCAACATGATTACAGCTATATTTTTTAAATGAAGTTATGGAACTTTGATTTCATAATTACACGTCTGGAAATATCCAGAATTCCCTTTCTTGAACATGACAGATTCAAAACTGTTCATCTTCACCCACTCTCCCCTGTGACTCATAGAAGCTGCAGCATGGACACTGACCACACTCTGGTAAATCATCTCAGCAGATGGGATAAAACAGACTGACAGTAATCAACAGGTTTCAAATGTATTGGTGAGTTAGGGGAATGTCTACCTTAGGAATGTAAAGACTCTCCCTGGCTCAATGAGTGGATGAGAACTATTTGTTCCAACAGCCATGAAGGCAGCTGAAGCAGGTGCTGTGGCATGTTCAGAATTCAGTCAGGCATTGAAGACATCAATATCATCCATTGCATCTTAGGCTATTGTCAACCATCTTGACATTGGCCTTTGATATCTCAGGAAGAGGGAGTGAGACTTATTTGTTGGTGCAACTTTGTCTCACTTAAACCTAATTCACATGTGCAACTATAGCTCAGCCTTCTTTAAAGCTTACCTGGATAATTGTGTTTATGTCTGAGCATCACAGTTTAGGAAGGACATTGATAAGCTAAAGAGTATCCATGGGAGGTCAACCAAAATGCTACAAAGCATAAAAACCATAGCATGTGAGGACTGATGGATCTAAGAAGGGATTCAGAGGTTGTCTGATAAAGAGAGAAAAGGATCAGCTCTCCTCCCATCTCCAATATTTGAAAGATTAAAAGAAATATACATTTTGTTTTATTTGTACACAAGGGGAAAAAATTAGCGGCAAAGGGTAGAAACTTCAAAGAAGCCAACAAAGATATGATGTAAAAAATCATTTTATATTAACTATAGTTATTCCAAATTGGAATGGACTACCTGAGATGGTGTGTTCCCCTTTGATAGGGGCCATTAAGCAATGACTAAATGAGTACTTGCTGAATTTGTTTTAGTGTAAATGATGCTTATGATAATGTGGTGGTAGTGGTGATGGTGGTAATGGTGGTAATGAGTACTAGTAGTAGGTAGAGAAGGAGGTGGTAGAAGAGAAGGAGGAGGAGGGATACTATCTGACCTGGTGATAACTTCCTATATGAAATTCTATAGTTCTTCCTGTTTCATATCTTTTCTCAGTAGCCACACAATGGATAAAATATAGGAACCAATGAATCCAATGACCATGTGACCCATTATCAAATAATTTGCATCTTGTTGGATTCTGAAATCATACTCCTTACTCTGAGCTCATACTTTAGTTTTCCTTATAAATAAGTTCACATTTTTCCATCTTTTCCTTTCATATGAGGCCTCTAGGACCTCCACAACTAGAGGTTTCTCTCATTCTTATATTTGCTCCTTGGACAAAGGTTGTAATCTATATTTCATGAATTTTGTATATGTATTTACATATATACATATATATACACAAATGAATCATATACGCGTGCCTATATGTTTCTGTTTAATTGACTTCTTTGTAACCTTATTTTTTTCATGGATGTGCATTTAAAAACATTATTCTTAGAAGGGACCCATAGATTTTGTAAGACTACCAAAGGATTATTAACACATACAAAATGGTAAAGTCCCTCTACTAGGGATGGAAGTAATTCTTTCAAATTCTTTCTGGGGCAGTGTTCTTCCTACCTGATGCTAGACACTCCCTAATGGTGGATAAGTGAAATTAGAAATTATTATTATTAGAAATCATTCTAATTTCCATTTATTACCCCATAGGACTCTCATGAAGCCATCCTTTAACCTCCTTACTGCATAATCCTACATATTAGAATCAAGGAAGTCTTTGTTATCTCAAAAATGACAATTCATTATGAAATTCAAAATAGTCTAATGAAAAGGAACAAATTTGGAGTCAGCCTGAAGTAGTTTCCTGTCTCTGATACTAAATTGCTTAATTCCTGTCTCTGTTCCCCCATCTAAAAATGAGATTAATGATGCTTACTTTACTTGCCTCACAGGGTTGTTGGGAAGAAAGCACTTTGTAAACCTGAAAGTGATAGAGAAATGAGAGTTATTATTTTCTAAGGAAAACTTTTGGTGTTCTCCTCTAAGACACACAGTCCACACAAGTTTTTTCTATACAAAACTGCACTCAGTTAAAGCTCATTAGATAATTTATGGTTCTTTAAGCTCATTTGCTATTAGTCAGCAATGATTCATCTTTCCTCCTTATCTTAATAATAACTTATTGCATTATAGGAATCTCTCACCTGATGTTTTAAAACTTCTCAAAGTTAACAAAAAGTTTTACTTAAAGTAAATAAACAATGCATGAGAGAGTTTGAAATCAGACTCCTTCAATTTATTCTGTCCTTCATCATCCTACACCTATGGTATTGTTTTCAGTTCTGTGTGCTACATTTTAACAATGGCTAAAGGACATCGATGAGCTTGGCTAATGGGTGGCTACCAGAATGGTGATGGAAATGGAGACAGTGCCATGAATGTGTTGGTTCAATGAACTCAGCATTTCAGCATCGGTCTGATTGTCATGTATGATACATGTTCTCAAATATTTGAAGGGCTGCCATGGGTAGAAGAATTAGATTGTAATTCATCAGCCCATGGAGATATAAAAAGAAGCAAAAAGTGGAAGGCAAAGGGGAGGGAAGCAGATTTTAGTTAGCTATGAGGCTAGATACTTTGTCTTTGAATGTCTCCAGTCTGACCTAAATGTGTCATCTCCTGTCCACTTTCTGTTCTCCCCCTCTCCAACTCCATTTCTTGTTCAATATAATTAAGTGAACCAATTGAGGAAAGTCTATCTATTCAGCTCTTATTTTTCTTTTTGACTTATTTTGGAAAGAAGATAGATTTTTCTTTTCTTTTGTGAGCAGTGTTAGTTTTTTAGTTCATCTTGGAACCTTGAATAGAGGGCTCTTCAAAATCTAAGCTGCCATGATCTATGAGGAACAGTCAAGTTGGAGGAGCATTTAAATGATCTAGACTCAAAATTTCCTGTGATAGAAAGTGTTAGGTCATAAAAATGTTAGTGCATAAAGGAACCTTAGGATATATTATAATCTAAAACAAAGTATGTCAGAATTAGAAATGACATTAGAACTTAGAATTCAATAGTTGAAAAAGAACATAGAGACAGCTTGTCTAAAAACCAAAAGTAAGTTAATACTAAAAACTAACCTAAAACTAAAAACTTAAACTAAAACTTGTCTAAAAATCAAAACTAAAAACAGGGGAAATCTAAGGTCTGGAGGTATATCCAAGTTCACTAATGATGTAATCATAATAAGATCCAGAAAATTTGAAGAATGAATTACTTTAATTTTTAAATTACCTTTATTAGTTAGATGTAATAGAGTCCAGGGCTCCTACTACTTCTAATATCCTATAACTAGTGATGAAGTATAGGGTATTTTCAGAGCAGACTAGTATGTCTGGTGATAGGACTGCTGGGCCCTCTTCAGTGCTTCTTTCCACCTTTGTTATCCATCTGAAGCACGTAATTCCCACATGTGGTTCCAATATGTCATGTACAGTTGCCACAATCCAGAAAACCGTTTCAGCAGAAGGGTTAAAATAACCAAGGGGTCTCAAAAGCATTGGTGAGTTGGGGGTACAGGGTATAACTCAAGTATGTGAGGACTTCCTCTAGTAGAATGAGTATATGAGAACAATTTGTTCTAACAGTCTTGAAGGCAGCTGAAGCAGGCACTATGGAGTGTTAAGAGCTTGTTTAGACATCTAATATGCCAAAGTCATCCAATGCATGTCCAGCCATCACCAGTTGTCTTGACTCTGTCCTACCACTGGACTGTGATGATTCTAGAAAAAAAAGAGAGTGAAGCTGATGACTTTGTGCAACTCTACCTCACTGAAATCCAATTGACACCCTAATCAAAAGATATTGCCCATACCATTTTCCCTATGTCAAAGTACTGTAACAATAAGCAAGTGATGAAGCAACAGGCGAAGAAGATATATTGAGATTCGTAGTCACAACACTGCACACAGGCAGCCCAGGCTACAGGGCCATCTTCTCACTGGAAGCAGAAGTGGCATTCAACAGCCCCTGGGTATCTGAGAAGCCTTTTAAGGAACCCACTGCTCACCCCCTGGTGTGAGGAAGGAGCTAGAAAAGGTGCCCTAAAACTTGTCTGCTTACCCAAAACTTGCCTGATTACTGTGGTAGGTGGATATCCCACCCTGTGGTTAAAACTTACTACATATGTGTGTGTGCGTATTTGTATATAAACTTCTGCAAGGATAATTCCACTCATCATTAGTACATAAAATATCTGCACAGTTATAAACAACACAAAATTCAGGAGATCTGAAAGATGAACAGCTCTTGTTTTGAGAGAACTCAGTAGGTATCCCACCCAAATAGCAGCCCTGATTAAAACAGTGTTCGTAAATGAAGGCCAGCTTGCTCAAACTGGGACTGGATACACATTTTTCTGGAAGGGCTGAAGTGAAGGGGGCATACTGTGAAGCTGGTGAAGACTTTGCAAGTCAAACAAATATAGTGAAAAAATTTGCATGCCTACTAAAAGGAGTGAATGAAAGACTCATGATAATGTGATTTCCACTTGCAAGAAAACTCCATGCCACCATCATCATTGCCTATGCTCCTACCATGAAGAACCCCAATGAAGTCAAAGAAAAAGTTATAAAAAACTGGAGATGCTTATCAGCAATTTGCCAAAAGTGGACAAGCTTATAATTCTGGGTAATTTTAATGTAAGAACAGGTTCAGACTTCCAGATATGGCAGGGAGTTCTTGGGAGGAATGGAGTTGAAAATAGCAACAGCAATGGTCACTTACTACTGAAGATTTGTGTATCTCATGGCATTTTCATGAGCAAAACTGTCTTCCATTTGCCTAAACACAATAAAACTTCATGGATGCACCCTCTCAGTAAACACTGGCATTTAATAGACTCTGTGATTATAAGGAGTAGAGACAGACAGGATGCTAGAGTGAGAAGGGCAATATGTGGTGCAGAGAGCTGGACTAGCCATAGACTTATCCTCTCCAATGTTAATATCCCCTTTCAACAAAAGTAGTGACCTCAAGGCAAAATGGCTACTAGAAGAATTAATGTCCACATATTAGACGTCTTCTTTGAGTGGTAATAGTTGGTTGCTATTTTGGAGGAAAGTGGAGTCAACATACAGTTGGCAAAAATGAAACAGTAAAGGAATGGGAAGTTTTCAGAGATTGGTGTATGGCCCTATATTTGCTCATTTGGATCAAAACACTAACAAACATCAAGACTGGTTTGATGAAAATGATGGGAAAATTCAGAAGCTGCTAACCCCAAAATGATAACTCCACAGGGTTTACCAATAAGATAGTTCATCCATTTCTAAGAAGGCAGCATTTAGCTCCATCAGAAGTGAAGTACAAGTGAAGCTTAGAGAGATGCAGCATTATTTATTCAGTAAGAAGGCAGATGAAGACCTATGGTGCATCTCAACTACTCAGTCCTGATAGAGTCACATTAATTAGCAAGAACCACATGATCCTAGAGAGATGGACTGAACACTTTCATAGAGTTCTCTACAGATCATCATCAACTGATGCTGAAATGATTCATCATTTCTCTCAGGTTGAATGCATTACCTTGCTAGCTGAAGACCCAACTAAAGAAGAGGCTTTAAGGGCCATTAAGATCCTTTTCTGTGGCAAAGCACCTGGTGCTGATTCTATTCTAGCTGACATTTACAAAGTGTGCAAAAGCTGATTGAAATTATCCTGGTTATATGGCAAAAAAAAGGTTATCCCTCAGGAGTTCAAGGGCACTTCCATTGTTCATATCTATAAAGACAAAGGAAACAGATTGTCCCATGAGAATCACAAAGGGGTCTCTCTCTTAATCATTCCTGCAATATTTTTGCTAGAGTCTTAATAAGCTAATCAGGTGAGGATCTGACGATCTACCTGAGAGTCAACATGGTTTTAAGGAATGGACAATATGCTTCTTGCAACATTTGTAGATCTGGCCAAGGACTTTGAAACTGTCAGTCATGAGGGCTTAGAGAAATTCATCAGCATTGTTAGTCAGGTTCTGGATAATGGACTATGTTCTTGTTCTTTCCCATTCCTCAATGGAGTGACACAAGGCTATATGCTTTCTCCCATGCTTCTTATCATGATCTTTTCAGCCATGTTGTCAAACATATTCAATGAGGATGAAAATGGCATCAAGGTCAGTTACTGCACTCATGGTAAATTCTTCAACTTGAAAAGTTTAGAAGGCAAGACCAAAGTAGAGAGAGTATCAGTGTATGATTTTCTGTTTGTATATGATTGTGCACTCAATGCAGTTTCTGAAACTGACATGCAACAAAGTGTGGATTGATCCTCTGCTGCTTATATTAATTGTGGTCTAGTAATTAACAGTTAGCAAACACAGGCATTTCATCAGCCAGCCATTCCTATGTGGAACCATCAATTACAGGTAACAGAGAAATTTTAATACTGTGAATAAATCATGTAACTTGCCAGCATCCTTTCCAGGGATGTGCACGTTGATAATGAGGTTGACACAAGCATTGTCCAAGGTAGCTGGGTGTTTGAGAGGCTGTGAAGGAAAGTGTGGGAAATGAGAGGAATTGGGCTGACTAACAAACTGAAAGTCTATGAGTTATTGTGCTGACCTCTCCATGTGCCTGTAAAATCATGGCAGTGTACCAATGCCATGTCAGGGCACTGAATCACTTCCATTTGAGTTGCATTGGGAAGATTCTGAAGATCATCTGGCATGATAAGTTACCACACACATGCCCTCTCTCAAATTAAATTGCCCAGCAATTTACTACAAAGAGTGCATTTCTAATGAGCTAGGAATTTTGTTTGAATGCCAAATGTATGCTCACCAAAATGACTATTTTATGGAGAACTCATATATATACAACAGCAAGCACCCCAGCTACATAGGTTCTTAGATCTGCTTTTCAAAAAAGAAAGCAACTTTTGTGGGGTGAACAATCTACTTTAATTACCTTCACCAATAGAGAAAATGCAAGCAGAGAAATTAAGACCAACAGACAGGGCTTCTAACTGTCTGACCATAAGCAATATATGCATCAATACACAAAAACAACTGTCTGACCATTACATACATACATAGTTACCAGACAGAGAAGCACCAACATCTTGGTTTTCAAAGCCAGGGGCGTCTCATCTGGCACATGAACCTTCTTCCAAAGAAGAAGTCCTAAAATAAAACCTCTCCTCACTTTTCAGAGCCAAAGGGCATGACTCAGTGCCTCATTAGAAATTAACAAAAGGTATCTGAGGTCTATTAAAGGGCAGAGAAGATCTTTAGCTCTAATTAACATTACAACAGGGCAAGCACTTACTTGGTGGTCAGAAGAAGCAATATAAGGCCACTCTCAAGGTCTCTCTTAAGAACTCTTTAATAGATTGTGTGACATGGGAGACAATGACACAGGAGCATCTAGCATGTGTGCCTTCATTAGAGAAGGTACTGTGCTCTGTGAGGAAAGCTGAATAGAAATAACTCAAAGGAAACTTAAGATGCACATATTTAGAGAATGCATCCTAAATGTTCATATGCCTATTTTGTGCATTCCAAGCTTCTATTGCTCTGATTTACCACAGTCAGAGACACTATAATTTGACTCTAACATAGTGTGATGTCGTTTTGCTCCTCTTCAAAAATGAAGGGTCACAACCATCTAGTGACAGCATTTCTTGGAAATACATACACACGTATATCTGCATGTGTATGTATACATGAATGTATATGTATGTATGTATACATTCATATATTCATTTAAAATTACATGTTTGTAACATCTGGCTCATTTTTTTTTATTTCTTCAATTCTGTGAAACTATATTTCACAGACTAAAACACTGTCAGAAGGCAGCAACAAGGTTGGAGCAAAAGAATGAAATGATTGGATATCTTTGCTCTGTGATTTTCCTATAAGACTAATCAACAGGATCAGTGGACAGATACATTGGGGGAAAAGAAACACGTTCATTTTGACACAACAGTCCATTATACAAGAATATGTTACCTTAGCAACTGAGTTTCTCTGTAGAGAAAAATTCATATTTAAATAGAATCTCAGGGTCATATGATCATAGATTTAGTAGAAAACTTACAAATCACCCAGGCCTGTGTCAAATCCCTCACTTTCACAGAGGAGGATACCAAGCCCCAGAAAATCTAAATTATTTGAAAAGTACTTTTCTCAAAATAACTCTCTAATGTAAGTATATATTCTAATTCATGTTCTAAATAATAATAAGGAGAATTTCAAAGATGAGAAAATAAAAACTAATAAAAGATAAATTGTCTGTATAACTAGTTCTAGATTCAGGACTTGAAATCAGGCCTCTCTTGATTCCTAGACCAATACTCTTCCCTCAATCCCATACATTATGTTGCCTCTCAATGTGGATGAATTACCTTTCTAATAAGATTCAGTTTGATCTCATGAAAATTATGAAGTCTTCATAAACACAGGGCTGTGTGAAAGTGACAACAGAACTTCTACTCATTTTATCCAATAATTAGGGTATATATTAAATAGTTTGGAATCAATAATGCTACATTAATTATCTTTTCTTTCTCCCCAGTGTGAAAGGGTGAGCAATAAATGATAAAAATGGAACCCCAAAACTTGTCTCCATTTTAGTCCTCAAACAATATTTTCAGAAATGCTAGTTCTCATCAAGATTAGCCTTTATAAATGGGATCACAAAGAGGTGGGCATAATGGAAAAGAACTGATTAACAAGTATTTTATGTATTTCAAAATGTCCTGCACATATTATCTCACCTAAGTTTCATAATAACCATTTGCATTAGATATTTCTTGTTGTTCAGTCATTTCAGTTATTTTTGAGTCTGTGGCTCCATTTGGGATTTTCTTGGCAAAGACACTAGAATGGTTTGCCATTTCCTTCCCCAGATCTTTTACAGACAAGGAACTGAGGAGAACAAGGTTTGCCCAGAGTCACATGACTGTGATTATCTGAGAGCAGTTTTGAATTTCATACAATGAATCTTCCTGAATCCAGTCCTGTGTTCTATCCTCTGCACCATCCATAGGTATTGCTATTCAATTTTTTACAGTTGAAGAAACTGAGTCTCAGGGAAAATTGCCTGCTTCCCAAGTGCCAGAGGTAAGAGTATGTGGCAGACCTTCCTGATCTCTGATTTAGTACACTCTTTTCCTGAAGTCACTTGAACACTGAGGTGACTAAATTTCTTCATATGTCAAATGAGGACTTCAAAATAGATAAACTAATAGCCAAATTTTTGTGATGATAAATTTAATTCACTAACATCAATTGTCCATACACTTTGACATGACGGCTTCATACAGAAGATGCATCCTAAGGAAGCAGAACACAAAACAACATAAAAATGAAAGTCCAATATGGATATAGGATTACAGAGCTAGAGATGGAAGAAACAATTGGGGTCCAATCAAATTAAGTAATTTGACCAAGTTCCCAAAGGTGCTAAGCATCAGAGGCAGGATTTGAACCCACACATGACTCCAAAGTCAGTTTTTTTCTCCTACAAGAGCATGCTTCTTCAAACTCAAATCTCTATAGCTGCACATGTGCGCACACACACACACACACACACACACACACACACACACACACACACACAATGATAATTGAAAATACCAATGATAGGAAATAAAGTGATTGCCTATCAATTGGGAAATTGAAAAAAATGTTACATTGATGTTATGGAATTTTGCTAAGCTACAAGTTAGGATGACACTGAGAAATTAGGAAAATGTAGGAGACATATACAAAGGTGCGAGTGAGAGAAATTATTAATAAATGATGATTTGGGGAGACTTAGATTTTCCCCTTTTTTCATTTATCCTCATTTCAAGTCCTTAGTGTCTGAAGACTGAACTAACCTTCTCTTCTATCCAGAACCCCTCCTATGTGGGATTCCCATTGCATTCCACCCAAGTATAGGTGGGAATATATTTTTTTGAATTGATTGTCCAAGGGTGGGACTATTTTGGAAGTAGGTGACTTAATCAAAGTTAAGGTCCAGCCCCTTGTTGTAATATTCATTCTCTTAATTGTTCAACAATCAGAGTTGATTGCCTCGATCAGGAGTTATCCTTTTCCAAAAGAGCACAAAAACCACTAACCTTCTAACATCATTGTCTTTGGCCTAACCCACACAACCAAATGACCATTCTTTTATTAAAATACTGGCATTAATAATATTTCTATTAAAAGACTATTCTTTATGTACTGATAATAACCAGGCAAAGTTGTGCACTGAGAATGCCTTCTGATGCTCTTGAATAATGACAATGTGAACAAGCATACAGCAGATGAAACTTTTCTGAACATCTGCACGGAAGATATAAAATAGAACTGTGGACACTGGCCAGAGGAGGTATTCTTCAGGGTCAATGAGGTTGTTGCAATGTCTGATCAAAGCTACTCTCCATAGGGATACTACCTATTAGATTGATCTGGGACAGGACTAACTAACTAGCAAATTAGTGTGATAGAGCCAGGGTGGAATAACAGAAAGGACATTACTTTTGACATTCGATAATCTCCTTTCAAATCCCTGTCATAGCCCTGTGTTACCTTAGGCAAGTCAATTATTCATTCTAATTTTAAGTAATAATTACAGGAAAAAAGATTCTAATACTTGAGGAACTACTAGACTGGGATGTTGTGAAGTACTTTGTAATTTTTGAAATATCATAAAGATGAGTTATTATTATGGAGAAATTATAAAACGTAGAGTTGAATGGAGCCTATGAGATCTAAGGATAATACAATTACAAGATCACAGAGTTAGGTCTGGAAAGGACATTGGAAAAAACCTTATCTGAAGCTCTTATTTTCAGATGAGGAACTGAGTTTTAGAGAGTCTAAATAGTTTGCCTAATATGGCAAAAATAGGAAGTTGAAGCCCTGGAATTTAAGTCTAGGCATTCTGACTTTATATGTAAGACTTTTCTATGGATTTCACATCCATAAACACATGCTTTAGAGTGCCACATTTACAAAAAATACATATCCAGGTAGCCTGATCTTTTTGAATTATAGTGATGTATATTTTCCAACCAAGTGCCTTCTAGTATTCATTGGAGGCCAGATGGAAGGAAAAGAATTTTCAGTATCTTTCTGTATTTTGAGCAAGATCAGGCAAATGACCAGCATCAAGTATGCTTGAAATTTTGTTATGACTACATTCATTGGCTGTGGTGATCAAATGAGAATATTAATGCAAAAGTAACATTAAAAACTTTAAAGCAACCTAAAAATGCCAGCCCCAATAAGTGTAAACAATTATAGACTATGATTAAGGAGATATGAGTTGTAGCCCCATTTCTCATCCTAATTAATTAATGAGTAACTGAACAAGAAACTATCATTTTAAGAGTCTCAGTTGTCTTTCCTCTGAATCAGGAAGTGATGATAGCCCCTCTAATTCACAGGAATATGCAGAATAAATGAATGTATAGATATAAAGGTATTTTGTGCAGAGTGATGCAATGTGAAAATTTAGAACTTCTTTTAGATTTTTGAAGCAAATTGTCTTTGTTTAGTTTTCCTGACTGTTTTGCTGGTATTCCCCAGATTCATAAAATATATACCATTAATAGATTAGGAGTCTTCTCCAGTACAATTTTAAGGGCTTTAAAGGGAAAAGAAGCCCAGCCACTTCTCTGTCAAAAGGTTGAAGAAACTTGACCTAGAAAAAATCCTTTGGATGACAGAACCTTGAACAATCAAGCTAGAGTGACGGCTCAATGCTAGAATAACACCTGTTGAAACACTTGTCCCACTTTCTGTATTACTTACATTCCCCCTCAGGCTGAATATAGACAAATACTGACCTGACCCAATCTTGTTTAGCTTATGAGAGCTGACAAGATCACAGCTTGAGGTGGCTATGGCTGCAGGCAAACCATGGCCCCCCTACTTCTCTCTCTCTCTCTCTCTCTCTCTCTCTCTCTGACACACACACACACACACACACACACACACACACACACACACACACACACACGCATGGACACACCCACACACACATTTGCAATGCATGTATACCCATGAGCAACGTTGAATATATATAAGTGCCCTACAGGGCTTACTGTTGGAAAAATCTAGGCTTTTCCAGAGATCAAATGCTACAGCTGCATTCTAATAGGAATATGTACTATTGTATTAACCCTGAAATTTACCATTTAATGTGAAAATTTTCTACTTGTAAGGATGGAACTACAAATCCACAGAATCTGAGCACTAAATTCTTGATACAGAAAGAAAAAATGGATCTTAAAGAATTATATTATTTTTTTTGTATTTTAGATTTCTGTTTGAAATACTTTGCACATTGAAAAGGTATTTGTTAAAATTTGGGGAAATTAACCAATTTTCAGTGGGAATAGGATTAATAATAATAAACTCCCTCTATGAACTGTTTCCATCAGAATGATAAGGAAAGAAGGGGGCCTCAATGTTCATGTTAAAAAATATTAAAAGGAGGATTTGTTAATAGAGCAGCACATTTCTCTTGAACATATTACTTTAGCATAATATAAATTTGTTCTATTTTATTCTAAATTATCATCAACTCATATGACCATGGGCTTTCAACCAATAAGGCACCTTAGAGATCATTTATTTTAAATGTGAGAAGTCACTGAAGGAAAAAGAATAGGCAGTGAAGAAACAAAACTATCATTTTTGCAAATCATGAGAGGAAAACTTAGAGAGTCCTAGAGAATAAATTTTTTTTTAAAATTACTTGAAATAATTATCAACATTAGCAAAGTTGAAGGATATGAAATAAACCCACATAAATCATGACAATTTCTATATATTACTAGCAAAGCCCAGTAACGAGAGTATAAAACACACCCACATAAATCATGAAAATTTCTGTATATTACCAACAAATTCCAGCAATAAGACATAGAAAGAGAAATTCCATTTAAAGTTATAGAAGACAATATAAAATATTTGGGAGACTATGAGCCAAGACAAACCAATTTACCAATGTCAAAAAATGAAAAGGGTGAAATCACCACCAGTGTAGAAGAAATTAAAGTAAAACTTAGGAGCTGTTTTGTCCAAATGTATGCTAATAAATCTGACAATCTAAATGAAAAGGATGAATATTAGCAAAGCCCAGATCAATTAGCAAATTGCCCAGATTAACAGAAGAGGAAATAAAATACTTAAATATCCCCATTTCAGAAAAAATACATAGAGCAAGTAGAGTGAATTCAAGGAAAAATTCTTCCAAACATTTAAAGAACAATTAATTCCAATACTATATAAACTATTTGGAAAAATAGGCAAAGGAGGAGTCCTACCAAATTGTTTTTAGGAAACAAATATGTCACTAATATCTAAACCAGGAAAAGTCAAAACAGAGAAAGAAAATTATAGAACTATTTCCCTAATAAATATTGATGTAAAAATAAATAAAATGCTAATAAAGATATCATAACAACTTATCATGAGGATAATGCACTCTAACCAGGTGGGATTTATACCAGGAATGCAAGGCTCTATCAATATTAGAAAAACTACTTTCTAAAAACTACATTATTGACCACATCAATAACAAAATTAACATTTAACACATGATTATCTCAATAGATACAGAAAAAGCTACTGGGAAAATATAGCACCCAATTTTATTATAAATACTAGAGAGCATAAGAATAATTGTAGTTTTCTTTAAATGATAAGAAGTATCTATCTAAAACTATCAGCAAGCATTATACGAAATAGATATAAGCTACAGGCATTTCTAACAAGATCAGGGGCAAAACAAGGATGTCTACTATCACCACTGTTATTCAATGTTGTGCTAGAAATCTTAGCTTTATCAACAAGAGAAGAAAAAAAATTGAAGGAATAAAATAGGCAATAAAGAAACAAAGCTGTCATTCTTTATAGATGATATGACAGAGAATAAACTAAAAAAAACTGGAAATTATTAACAACTTGACAAAGTTGCAAGATATAAAATACACCCATATAAATCATGATATTTTCATATATTATTTAGTCCAGAAGCAAGAGATAGAAAGAGAAATTGCTTTTAAAATAATTGTAGACAATATAAAATATTTTGGAGTCTACCTGCCAAAACAAATCCAGGAACCATGTGAACATGATTACAAAACATTTCTTGCAGAATTAAAGTCGCATCTAAATGGCTGGAAAACTATCAGCTGCTCATGGATAGTCTGAGGTAGTATAATAAAAATGCCAATTCTACCTAAATTAATTGATTTATTCAGTGCCATAGCAATCAAACTACCAAAAATGTATTTTATGGAACTAGAAAAATAACAAAATTCATCTGGAAGAACAAAAGATCCAGAATATCAAGGGAATTAATGAAAAATAATGCATAGGAAGGTGGTCTAGTTATACTATATCTAAACCTGCAGTATAAAGCAGCAATCTTCAAAACTATTGGGCACTGGCAAAAAAAAAATATAGCAGTCAATGAAAGGGATAAGATAGGTGCACAAGACACAGTAGTCAATAACTATAGTAATCTACTGTTTGGTAAATTCAGAGACTAGCTTCTGCGATAAGAACTCATTACTTGACAAAAACTGTTGGGAAAACTCATAAATAGTATAGTAGAAATGAGGTGGAGACCAATGTCTTACATTGCATACCAAGATAAGGTCAAAAAGGGTACTAGATTTAGACATCAAAGGTAGTACCATAAATAAATTAGGACAGCAAGCAGTAGTTTACCTGTAAATCAGCGAAGAAGGGAATAATTTATGACAAAACAAGGGA
>CM053769.1:144011871-144062791 GCA_028658325.1 Potorous gilbertii
AGAATATCAATATTATTGGAGAATATTGTCATGATTTCCCCAAAGAAGAGAATTCAGAAGAGAATATATGAAGTTCCAAGAGCACATATCAAGTAAATAACAAAAATGGGAGGTAAACTAAAGTTTCTTCAGTCCTCATATAAAGTTCTTTCTCCTAGAATGCAAGACCTTTGGGAAAATGATATGACTGCCCATACAACACACACAGTTTTGAGATTGAACTTGCATCTCTAAGGATAAGTTGAAATAAACACTAAAGGTTAGTTCAGACCAAACTGTCTTTGAAGGACAAAAACCATCTGAGAGATTGAACAGCCTATCAGGCATATAGAAATGATAAAGAATGGGTGGGTTGATAAACAGACACAGGGAGACTTTCCTTAGTGAGCAATTCTATCACATATAAGTGTGGACTGTGCAAAAAATTTTCTAAAGAGGAACCCAACAGTTACAGAATTGAAGAAATTTAAAAATGGTCCCCAATCATTCTGCAGTGCCCATGGAACTTTAAGTGGGTTGAACACAAGAAGGAAAATTGTGTTTCTGAGAACTGTGCCAATGCAATCATCAAGATGTTAGGTAGTCCTTGATCTACCTCTTTATTTGAGTGTTTTCTTTCTCTACCTAGAGGTTTCTTTCTCTACCTCAGGAACCTAGGGAATCTAGATTGTATTTCTTCTTTGGAAAGTGGCACCCAAGAAATATAGAAGCATTGAACATAAAAGCCAGGTCAATGATCTTATTAAAAAGACAAACCTGGTCTCAGTTACTTGATGCTTACCTGAAAAATTAGTTTCTCACAGATTTCTGGCAATTATTAGTTGCCTCTCCCCATATCAGTGAGAGTTCATTGCTCTACCTACTTTATTCTCCATTTGACTCTCCTTGTCAGATAAGCTTTATACTTACATAACCTGCTTAGGTGCACCACATTTCACTATAAGACTTATATACCACCCAGGAAGAAGAAATCTTACAAGAAGTCTCGTAAACAACTTTACAAATGTCAGGCATTAATGATCACAAAGTTGAACATCTATGACCTTATTTAAATTCACTACATTCATCAGTAAGTCATTCACTCTTCCAGAGCTTTTTCTCTTGATTAGACTTACCTAGTTTGATCACAAAACTCTAATCTCATTATTCTGAATTCATTATTGTAACCACACTAAGCGGGGCAGTGCAGTTCAGCTCAAGGGTAGAGTACAGAGCAGCATCAGATAATTTTCATGAGGATGACAGTCACCACTCATTGCTGCTACTTTCTGTAGAATGTAGATAAAAGTAAGAGAGATTATCTTGGCTGGTGTTTCATTATTCTTAGTATTACCCAAAAGCTTGCTTTTTAAAGGCTTCTAATGAACCAGGTGAAATCTGTGAATGCTTCAATAATATGAGTAGTTGAGTATATAGGAAAGAGTAAAGTCATATTCCCAGGAATATTTCCTCTGAACCAGGTGTTTTTCCATCTATATACCCCATTCCCTTCACTGTCTTTCCTTTATGATCACTTCCTTTACACTATAGATTTTTAGGTAGTTATAAAGATATAGACATAAATATAGACATAGGCATCTTTAATGTAAACGTTATTTGCATATTGCCTCCTCTAATTGAAAATTAATTCACTGAGAGCAGGACACTGTTCTTTCCCTTTATATTCCAAGGGCATAACCCTGTACCAAGCACAGAGTCAGTGGTTTATAAATGATTGTTAACTGACTGACTGTTCTTTTACAAATTAATAATAAATACTATGTTAACTAGCACCTAAATAATACTAAGACAAACAGAAAATTTCCAAAGATGGGCACAAATTACCCTGAGAGAGTATGCTGTAGTTGAAAGTGCATTGCGAAGAATATAATTCAAATGACATCTCTACTACTTATTATAAATCTAATCTTGGAGAAATGACTATTTTCCTATACTTCATTTTTTCCATCTTTCAAATGAACATTTCAGCAGTTAACCCTTAGAATTTATTTTAACTCTAAGTTTGAAAGCATATATTTAGAAATAGAGATACCACTTCACAAAATCAGTTATATTTATCCCCCCTGCCAAAGACATTATTTTACCCTTTTGTGATACCTTTTGACATGTAGGTGAACTTCATCCTGTAACCATGAAAGCAGAGGGTTAAGTATTTTCTCCAATATTCTCTTAAAATTCTGTAAAATAGAAATTGCATGCAAGAGATAAAGCATTTTCAACTGGCTCCATGGACCAGGATAGTAACAAAAATGATATGTTTTTATTTTAAAGTATAACAAACATGCAGTAGAGAAGGGTATTTTCTAATCCCTGATATGTTCCCACAATATCTCCATCTCCATTTACAACCATATGAGAAAAATTACATCATCAAACCTAAGTTCACTACTGGACTCAGTTTTACTTCTCTCTCCTTATGGAAAACTAAAAGGTAGAAGCTTGTCCTAGCAGGAAAAGCTGTGAGTTTTGTGCATCAATATTTAGAGAATTGAGGAAACAAGAACTAAAATAAGATATGTTTATGCAGTTTTTGTGGGGGGATGAGATGTTGGGTGGTGGGTATCAATCTACTGAAGGAAAGACTGAGGGAACAAATAAATTATATAGCAGGAGTCACTTTTTTTTCCTGAGAAGTTATTTGTGTAGGAGACTGGGGGTGGTAAAGTGTCATTTGCCACATATGAGAGGAGGCTGAGGTGGCTTTGAGATCTATTCCTTATGGAAACCATCATTAAAGGGAAAAGAATAAGCAGATGAGTAATAGGAGAAAATAGTAGATAAAAAATTCAGATTACCCAGATCTCAGGAAGCAGAAAATTAAAGACATTAAAGCAGATAATACAACAAGAAATTAATAACAAAATAAATATGATCTCCAAATGAACTAAAAGAATACAGATATCTATGAACATTTTTTAATATATAATTTATTTTCAGTTCCCGATATTCACTTCCACAAGAATTTGAATTCCAAATTTTCTCCCCACCTTTCACCACCCCCCACTCCAGGACAGCATGCACCCCATCCACCCCTTCCTCCAGTCTGTCCTCCCTGCCATTACTCACCCTTCTCCATCCCCCTTCTCCTCCATTTTCCTGTAGGGCAGAATAGATTTCCATACTCAGTTGTCTGCATGGCTTAATTTCCAGTTGCATGCTAAAACAATTTTTAACCTTTATTCTTAAAGCTTTCAGTTCCATTTTTACTCCCTCCCACCCCACCTACCCTCATTGAGAAAGCAAGCAATTCAATATAGGTCATAAAT
Organism: Potorous gilbertii; assembly: GCA_028658325.1. Lineage (NCBI taxonomy): Eukaryota > Metazoa > Chordata > Mammalia > Diprotodontia > Potoroidae > Potorous > Potorous gilbertii. Next base: position 144,015,138 of record CM053769.1, read on the forward strand.
GTGAACAATTCAAATTACTTCCATAATATTTATATTGTAGAAGACTAGCCACATTTCCTTCTGTCCTACCCTGACCTTCATTTATTCCACTCTCTCTCTTGACCTGTTCTCCCACAAGAGTGTTTGCTTCTGAGTACCCTTTCCCCAATTTGCTGTCTCTTCTATTATCTTCCCTCTCCTATCCCCTTCCCCCTTGCCTTCTTGAACGATAAAATAGATTTCAATAATCAACTGAGTATGTGTTATTCCCTCTTTAAATCAAATCCCATGACAGTAAGGTTCAACTATTTCCTTTCATCTTTCCCCTTTTCTCCTCCATTGTAAAAGCTCTTTCTTCCCTCTTTTATGTGAGATGATTTGCTATATTCTACCTCTCCCTTTCTCTTACTCCCATACATTCCATTCAACAGTAAATTTTACCTTTTTTAGGTATTCTCCCTTCAAATTCAGCTCACCATGTGCCCACTGAGTATGTGTGTGTGTACGTATATATGTATATGTATATATGCATATATATACTTAATACAAATATACACATGTGCATATACGGACCTATACATACATAATATACACATACATATATACCCATACACACACACACACACACATACACATTTACCAATTCTTTTTGTCTTCTTATGATGGAACACAATTATAATCTGAGTGGATGCTCAAGATGTGGCATATGATTGTGCTGGGATATCACTTCTGGGTTACGGACTCACTGTTTGACAAAAACTGCTGGGAAAACTGGATAACAGTATGGGGAAGCCTGTATACAGACCAATGCCTGACACTGTACACAAGAATAGAGTCCAAATGAATACACAATCTAGATATAAAGACTGATACTATTAACAAATTAGATGAGCAAGGAATAGTGTATTTCTCAGATTGATGGAAAATGGAGAAATTTCTGCCAAAGTCAGAGATAAAGAATATTATGAAGTGCAAAATGGATAATTTTGATTACCTTAAATTGAAAAATTTTTGCACAAACAAATCCAGTGCAACCAAAATTAGGAGGGAAGCAAAAAACAGGGAAAGAATTTTTGCAACTAGTGTCTGTGATAATGGCCTCATTTCTAAAATATATAGAGAACTGAGTCAAACTTATAAGAAAACAAGTCATTCCCTAATGGATAAATAGTCAAAGGATATGAACATGCAGTTTTCAGAGGAAGAATTCAAAGCTATCATCATATGAAAAAATGCTCTGAATCACTATTGATTAGAGTGATGCAAATCAAAACCACTCTGAGATAACACATCACACCTATCAGATTGGTTAACATGACAAAACAGGATCCTGATAAATGTTGGAGAAGATGTGGGAGAGTTGCAACACTATTTCATTGTTGGTGGAGCTGTGAGCTAATACAACCATTTTGGAGAGCAATTTAGAACTATTCCCAAAGGGCTATAAAAATGTACATGCGCTTTGATCCAGTAAAATTACTTCTAGAACTGTATCCCAAAGAGATCATAAAAATGTGAAAGGTTCCACATGTACAAAAATAGTATATTTGTGGTGGCCAAAAACTGGAAATCAGAAATGACCGAACAAGCTGTGGTATATGAAAGGAATGGAACAGTATTGTGCTATAAGAAATAACTGACAGGAAGACTTTAGAAAGGCATGGAAGAATTTATATGAACTGATGCTGAGTGAAAGGAGCAGAACAAGGAGAACTTTATACACACCAGCAACCACAGTGTGTGAGGAATTTTTCTGGTAGACTCAATCCTTCACAGAAATGCAAGGACCTAAAATATCCCCAAAGGACTCTTGAGGCAAAATGCCATCCACATCCAGAAAAAGAACTATGGAATTTAAATGCAGAATGAAGCAGAATATTTCCAATTTTGTTATGTTTTGTTTTCTTTGGGTTTTTCTCATGGTTTCTTCCATTCATTTTAATTCTACTTTGCAACATGATTAATGTGGAAATATGTTTAATAACAATTTATATGTAGAACCCAGGGAGGGAGGGAGGAGGAAGGGATAGAAAATCTAAGACTTCTGGAAGTGATTGTAGAAAACTGAAAACAAATAAGTTAATAATAAGAAAAATATTAAAAAATAAAATATTTCCTAAATAAAATCAAAACAAAAAAACCCCACAACAATAAAAAAAGAAATGATGAAGGGCATGATTTTAGAAAAATTAATGGGAAGACATTTAAACTGAAACAAAGTAAAATGAGCACAATTAGGAACACATTGTGTATAATAACATAAATTTTGTAATGACAGTGAGCTATGAAAGACTTGGTTATCATGATAAATGCACTGATCTACCACAATTCCAAAGACCTCCTCATAAAAAAAAAATGCAGTCTACCTCCAGAGAGAGATCCAATAAACCAAGGAACTATGAATGTAGATTGAAGCATATTTTTTCTTTGTTTATTTTTGTTGTTCTCTCTCCCCTGAAATATGGTTAGTATGGAAATGTTTCATACGAATTCATATGCATAATGGCTATCATATTTCTTGCTTTCTCAATTGGTGGAGGAGGGGATCAAGGTAGGGAAAAATTTAGAATTTCAAATCAAAAAAATTTGCTTTTGAAAGTATATAAGGAGTCAAAGGGGGAAACAGAAAGAAAATAGAAGTGCTGGTAGAGAAACTGAACCAAAACATTCTAGCTGAATCATCACAACACACCATCTACAGAAGAACCAAAGTTTTTATTGGAATGATTCCATAAAAGGAAGGTGCCTAAAAGAGGAGACAGAAAGAAGAAAATTGATGGAAATATATGATACCCCAATAGTATTAAATGTTAATCATGCATGGGAAATAACTTCTGTAATGTCTCACAGGACAAGCCAAATAGAGATATTGAAACAAGGAATTAATATTTATTCTATTAACTGGCAATGAAGACCTTAAAGTAGATATCACCTGTATGGATTTTGTGTCTAGAAAATTTACTCATCTTGCCACAGAAGATGAAATCAGAGTACATACATTCAACTTATATGAAGAATCAGAGCGGGGAGAGAGAGAGAGTACATGATTGCATGGCAAAACATAGCCAAACGACCCTGGAGTGGGTAAGGGCTACTAATGAACTATACAATCAGGAACATAGGAATATTCTTCTGTGGGTTAATATTCTTTCTATCACATACCTACAAAACCTGATAATTCTAAGAGTGAGGTAAAATAGAAGAAGGAAGATATGGGGCAGTTTGTTGTTTCTTATTTTTATTTTTGTTTTTTTTAAGTAAATAACATGGAAAAAATATTTAGAAGAGGGAATCTTCAATTAGTACATTAGAATGTTATGGCTCATGAGTAATAAAGATATTTGGAAGAACTAAAAATTATAAGGAGCAAGAATCAAAGAATAAAGTTCCAGAATAGAGAGAAAATAAATAATGAAGAGAATGAGGGGGGAAATCCAGTTTCTAGAAAAATTGCAGAAAATTAAATTTAAAAAATAACTAATGAATAAGACAACTTGATGAGGAGAAGAGGAAGGGATATTTTACTTGCTTAGTTAACCAAGAAAAATGGGGAAGAATTAAATAATTAGATTAAAAGTAAGAAATGAAATGATAAAATAAGTACAGCTTTAAGGATAGGAAAGGGGGAAACAGAAAGGAAAAGAGTCGAATTTGAGGGGAGAAATGTCAGTGGAAATAGGGTCACCTTAAAATAGGTTATCCTAAAATAACTGTAGAGACAAAGTAACTTTGAGAACAGAATAAGAAGGGGAAAAAAGAACTTGATTTGAAAAAAGACATAGAGACAAAGAGAGGAACATAAAACTTAATTTTCATTGCTTGAGATGGAAGTTGATCAAACAATACAATAAATACCAGAAGTGACAAATTATATTAGAAAACAAAATCATTCATTTTTTGCATCTAAAAACGTTACCTTAAAAAAAAAACACACTCACAGAATAGAAATGAGGGTCTGAAAAAAAATCACTATGCATCAAATAAATATTTTTTCAAAAACAGCAGGAATTGCAGTCATGTAAAACAAAAAGAAACATTCATAATATAAATGAGAACAAACAAGGAAATTTCACTTACTCAAAGAATCCATAGATAATAAATCAGTATTAAATATACCCTGATGTTTTATCATCTAACTTGATAAAGGGAAAAAAAATCTACAAGAAGACATAGTAAACCAATAGTGAAAGGAGATTTCAATATCCCTATGTTGAGTTTTTCTGAAAGAAATGTTTGAAGCAAAAATAGAGACTTAGATTGCAGATTAAAGTCAATGATTTGGCACAGTAGAAAAAGTTTTGGGTGTGGTGTCAGGAAGTCTAGAGTTTGAGACATACCCTTGACATTATTTTTATGGCACTAGCCAAGTCATTTGATTCAGTCTCCCCATCTATAAAATGATAATCACAATGGCACCTATTTCCCAGGGTCCTTGTGGGGATCAACGGAGGCAATACATGAAAAGTGATTTGCACACCTTCAAGCATTAAAAAAATATATGATGATGATGATGATGATGATGATGAAGATGAGTCTTTATACATTTCAAAAGGTTCATGAAACCTTAGTTATCCTAATTCTTTGAAGAAACAACAACAAAATACAAGCAGTAGAATCTTTCATTTCCCCTTTTTCTGATTCAGAGGAAAAATTCTAAAAAATTGTTCCCACTTTGCTTACCTTCCTCCTTTCCTTTAAATGAGTTATTTAAAATTTCTAATATCGTAGATAAAGCTTCAACAAGTTTCACAGTAAATTATAGATTTTTCTGAAATCATTTCTGGGTTTATGTGGCATCATTTTGAGATAAGTATTTTTCCAGGTCACTGACCAAACATAGCTACGTCTTAGGTGATACAATGGGAAAAAAGTCCCATATCTCAAATAGTTTATATTTTACTGGGGAAAATAATTTGAATAGATTAGTAAATATTAACTGAATTCAAAATGAATATTGATTATTTAACGGTGGAATCCTAACAATTAGGGGAATTAGGAAAGGCCTTTGGTGGGAGATAGAATTCAAATCAAGCCCAGATAAGGGAGATCAAGACTGCAAGACTGGACTGAGTTCCTTCTTGAAAAAGAGGGAAAAGCTGAACGCCGTGGACAATTAAAACCTGTCATCTTTTTAGGGATGAGTATAGAACAAGGTTATTTTCAGGACAACATTCAATACTGCATTACATTTATTCTTACTGTATTTTTCTAGAGGGAGGAAAGGAGTGGACATATATTTCCTTTAATATAGGAACTTCCCGGAGAAAACTCCTTCCGTCAATGCATATCATCAAGTGCTTTGCAATTCGTAGTGAACTTTGTAAATATTGAGAGGTTAAATGGTTTGCCCAGGATTGTGTAGCAAAGATGTATCAAAGGCAGGTATCAAGTCTGGTTCTTGACTTCAAGGACTGTTCACCCTGCACTGTAACACATTACTTCTTACCTTGAATGTAGTTAATTTTTTTTTATTGTTTATTTTATTTTGTAAAGTGTGAAGGTCACAACTGCTATAACTTGGAGGGGAAGAGATAAAATAATGAATAAAATAATTTCATATTTTATGTATACTTATATTTATGTTTATATGGACACATCTGTGTGTACAGATATCTACACATATTGCATGCAAGTATATATATTTTTTAAGGTCTTCACTGTCCTTCTAAGTCACTTTGGTTCACAATCTTGAAGTAATTACTATTCATCATCCCTTTATTCACATACTCAATTAGCTGTCAAGTCTTTTCAAATCTAGTGGCATATTTTTCACATTTAGTGGCTTCTCTCCACTCACAAGACCTCCAGTCTGGTTTAGGTGCTAAGCAGGAAAATGATCAGAAGTCAAAGAGGTTAAGTGTTAGTCTATTATATTCACACTGAAACTCATACTCTTGACACTGTGCCAATTCTGGACCCACTTGAGTTGTCTTTTCCTCTGAACCCAGTGTGTCTCTCTGCTCCATAGAGAATAATAAGGTTCAGAATTATACTGTTGTCACAAGCCACACTGGGGAGGGCTTTGTTCGATCCATGGGGTGAATAAGAGACCATAACATGAACTCCATGCTTGTGTAGCACCAATGTGACATTCACTGCACCCACCCCAGGCACAAATACACCAGTGCAATTCTGAATCACAAAATACAATAGACTCCACATGGAAGACAGAACTAAAACATTTACTCAGACACCAGAAGGCCAAATACTGATGCCAGAAAGTCAAATCTGTCACAGCAACTAAGAAATGCAAACACAATAACAAGGCAGAGGGCACTCTAATCTCTAAGTCTTCACTCTGTTAGGCTTCCCACAAACCAGCTCCCTTAAGCAAGTCATAAACAGATCTTCCATTTTTGCTAGTTGCTGTTTTTCCCAACTCTGACTATTCTCTAACACCCTCCCAGTTCTGCTTTAGCTCCAACACCTCCTGTTCCATGTGATTTGACTCCTGTGACTGAGGCTTCTATGTGACTTAGGCAGGTTCCATGAGTCTATTAATGGATGGGAAGATTTTCTCATTAAGAACTAAAAGTACATTAACAATAAGGAAAAATACACTTTCAGTACAACTTGGCACATGAATATACAAGATAGAGCACCTATTTCTATGTTCTGCTTTTCTTCTCCATCTCTCCACATATGCTCAAAGAAGCTCCACCTGAGAAGTCTACTTCAAACTTCCAGGGGTTTGCACTTAAGACCTAATACTTGACAATAACTGAACTAAACTAAGAAAGACAGAAGTTCCAAGTCTTGAAAATTAGGAGTGAGTACATGCTAGACATGAGAGCCTGCCTCTGTAAACAGGGAAAGAAATGAAATGTCATCTTTTTAGGAATGAGAGTATAACCATAGGGAAGGGAAGGGAATAGAAGGGAAAGGAAAAGAGAGGAGGACAGTGGAAAAGATTACTGACAGGAGAAAACTGCTTCAGCTCAATTATGACCTCTTCTCCTACAGTTTCCTAAAAGAATGCTTTTCATATTTATAACATTTTTCTTATAAGTTTAAATGTGCCCCTTTGAGAGTTTGGTGAAGTCTATGGATTCCTTTATAAATTATGTTTTTAAAAGAAAAAAAAATACATAGGATTAAAAGGGAAACCAATTATAATGAAACATGATTAACAAAATATTAGACAATTTCACAACCACAGGTAGAATCTCTGGTATAACTTCATGACTTCTCCCCACCCCATCCCCACAAAATAGATCCAATTTAAAAATAAAGTCACCTGAAGGCATATTGTCTATGAAGCTAGGTAGGAAGAGGTATACAGAGTCAGAAAATCAGGATTCATGGGTCATTTTAAACTCTCAGAAGTTATATGGTTTTGAGTAAACTCCTTAGATTCTGTCTTGCTTTGCATATTGTTAAGATGGAAGGGGAACATTCTCACGATCCATAGCTTTCTAAATTGCAATGTGCTATAGAAATGTCAACTATATGGGATTTTTGTAGAAATAATATTGGATGGAATTGTGCTTATATAGGAACCTCCCCCCTTTTTAGTAGACCTATCCAACAATTAAATATGACAATTCATTTGCTATTGATTTTCTGTGGGGGTATTCAATCAGTACTTGAATCATCATGGGTTGATTGTAGAGAGTGTTCTATAAGCCATCAAAGGTCAGACTAGATGAACCCTAAGATTCTTTTGAGCCCTAAAAGTCTATGATTCATTATGGACGTAAGTCCAAGCTGTCCCTGTTAAATCATTCTTTGTCTTCTCAGGATATAATCTTTCCCATTCAAAACTAGATCTTCTGTAAATCTTTCTTTTATTTAAAGAAAAAAAGCCTGACATTCAATTGCCCAAAGCAACAGGATTTGAATAGTACTCTCTTTGTCCATAGACCCTTGGACAGTTGGGAACCTACTCTCTTTAATTTCATTTATTTTTCTTTGTTCCTTTCATTCTAGAGGTTATACCAAGAAGCAACAGATAAAAGTTACTAGGAGCTAGCTTAGAGTTTTACATGGGAATGCAATAGGAAAGGGAAGAGTGAATCAACTTAACAATTAATGAAATGGGCTTCCTTGGAAGATCATAAATTCCCTACACTGGAGGTTTTCAAGCAGATCCTGGTTGGATACCAATGCTTACGTAGGTTTTGGTTTGGTTAGAAGATGTTGTTGGCTCCTTTCCAACTGTGAAATTGTGCAATTCCACATCTCACTAAGTACCTTTAAGCTGCTTTCTAACGTCATTATATTGGTCAAGTGCTAATTTGTTTGCTCCTGAATTTCCCCAAAACATTAACAATTCATTCTGTTTTCTTAAACAGAATTTTTAAATTATATTTGAGGGTTACATCTTTCTTTCATCCTGACATCTAACATAGAAGTGTTTCATTGAAAGAGATTAAAAAAAAAGAGTCAGAATGCTCTTCAGCATTCTGTAGGCGTTGGAGCTTGTACAGGAACATATGACAAGGGAAATAGGGGAATAAAAAGTTTAATGAAGGATATGATTCCTTTAAAGAGACTTGCAAACTCTCAAATCCTAGAGAGATGGCAGCTGTTTGTCTTAGTCTTACCTTTAAGCCGAAATGAAAATTGATATTCATTTAATGAGAAAGTATGGTAGACAATAGACTGACTTTGGAATCAAAAAGCCTGAAGTCAAGTTTTATCTTTCATATAAACTAGCTACAGACCATCAAAACTTCTCTTTGTTTCTTTATATCACATTCTATACTATAGTTATATTATATTAAGATTATACATACTTATATGTTTATACGTACATATGCATATATATAAAACACAAAAATATGAATATAATACACTTGGGCATATGTATGTAAATGCATATTTAAATATATGTATTCATGTATGAATGTATAGAGGAAAAACTTTTTTTATTAGACCTGTGATTTCATAGTACAAGTGGCTCTTAGTGAGGACTTTCCTTGTGCTTGTAGATTAATTAATACAATCTCTACCACCTAAAATCTTAAGAAGTTTCGTGAGCACTGAGTTTAACTGATTTGCTCACGATGAGATAGGCAGTATATATCAGAAACAGAACTTCTTGACCTCATTGTTTGAGTTCTACTTTGTCTATATTTGTGTATATCCATACATCTATCCATCAAGTACATATAATACATAAAATATGTGTCTGGTTTTTTGAGTGTATGCAAATACCTATAGATATACACCCTGGTGACAAAGTAGCTACACACACACACACACACATACACACACACACACACACACACACACACACACACATACAGAGTACAGAGTTTGTGTCTGTGCCTAGATCTGTATGTGTATATACTGTGCATATGTAGGAATGCATATATTGTACAAACTACGCCATATTGACTCCCATGTAACATAATTTTATATCATAATCATGACAACCACTATACAAAGCATTTTGTGTTTTGTGAATTACACACACATGTATGTGTACATATACATATATGTATGTCTGTATATCATACCTCCTTGGTCCTCACAAGTCTGTAATTATCCCCACTTTTTCAATGAGGAAACTGAAGCTGAGACAGGTTAAATGGCTTGCCCAAAGTCTCACAGTCATAAAGTTAAAGGCAGGACTCAAAATCAGTTCTTCTGACTCCAATATAGCATTTTATCTGCTTTGACATCTCCTTGGGTATACTTTTAGATACATACATATATTTATATATAAATGCACATAAAATATACATAAACACATGTGCATATACATAAATATATTAATTCATATCAGCTAGCAATAACATGGTTCATATCCCTTTTCACATTTGATATGACAACTTGTAAGACCATATAAACATTATTTTTGTTGCTGTGCAATCATTTTTCAGTAATGTCCAATTTTTGTGACCCTACTTGGGGTTTTCTTGGCAAAGATATAGGAGTGACTTGCTTCTCCATTTTACAGATGAAGAAACTAAGGCAAACAAGGTTAAGTAACTTGCCCAGGGTCACAGAGCTGTCAAAAGTCTGAGGCCAGATTTGAACTCTTGTCTTCCTGACTCCAAGCTATGTGTTCTATCCTTTGTGCCACCTAGTTGACCCTTGGGAATGTTATTATTTACATTTTTCAGATAAGGACACTAAAGACAAGTGTTTTGCAGTTACAAAGAAAACAAAACAATATTCAAATATATGTATTTTTCCTTCCTGGCCTCATGCTCTAATATCACACCCACCACTTTTTATCTCCCTTTTTCGTACTGTATTCCCCATTCAAACATGAACTCCTTGAGAGCAAGACTTGTCTTCATTATTGCTTGTACTTATATCTACAATGCATAGAAGAGTAAGCACATGATAAGCAGTTGTATCTGCTTGCTTGTTACTATGCAAGAACTCTCAAGTGAAGTGAATCCTGAATTTCCAAAGAGGCCTGGGTTCTAATCTCTGCTTTGTCAAGTACTATTTGGGTAACTTCAGAGAAGTTCAACCACAACATTGACCTCCAATTTCCCCATTTCTAAAACATGTGTGGCTTAGATTGGACTCTCTTTAGGATCTATACAAATTTCAAATTTATGATCCTCTGTTTCAATTACACTATGACCTCTAAAGTTCCTTCCATAGAATGGAAAATTCACTGAATATTGAGCCAGTGGTGAAGATTCAATTCCTAATTCTACTATTTAGTGTTTGAAAGGTTCTGGATATCCATTTTCTCATTTGTGAAAATTAGTTTTTGAACAAAGGATATCCAAGGTGCTTTCTAGTATCAAGTCTTGTGACCCCATGATCCAACAGGGACTGTATGTATCTATGCCCTAAACTAAGATAAACACCCATTGACTCACCCAACATATCTTGATAATTAGAAAAGAATAAAACTAGACTTGTGTTGCATCCAGGAAAAGGAGTTAATGTTCCCTGAGTAGTTGGTAAAAGTCACTTCCTTAATAAATGATATTTCTGTTCTCTCTGTGACCACCTAAATGAATAAGGGGTGATAATGACATTCTCATTATTTTAGGAACACATTTGCAACTGTAATGATATAGCTCCTACCGGGCACCAAAGCCATAGAGGCAACTGTCTGAATTAATTATATTTGTTTGGCTGATTAGATAAAAAATGCAAACACAAACTTCACATTAAACTGCTTCAAGATTATTTAATCTCCCTCTTGAAAGGGAAATGGGCCTGTGATGTTTTTCTTCTTTTAACCTTAAAAGACTGATCATTAAATCAAGCATTTGAAACAGTCCTTTCTCAATTACCCCCCCCATACTTGCATTCTCTCAAGTATTTGAATTATACATATCCATCTACATAATTTCAGGATTCTGGAAAATGTACAGTTCATTCTCTGGAATGGCAGCTCCCATTTCATTACCTGGACTCTTTTCTACCACAGTAAATAAACTCCTCCCACATATATTAAACATTGCTATGGGAAGGGTAGGAGTATTGTTACAATCTCAACTTCAAAATTCCAAAAGGGGAAATGAAAGCTAAAAATATGGGTCTTCCCATCATGCTCACCCCTATGAGCTCCACTACCAAGTAAAATGAAGCTTAAGTTATACTTTCTATAAGATTCATCATGGGAACAAAGTTAAGCCTTTATTACAACTGTCATTTAATTTGCCGACAATTTTCTATTATCCGGATGGGACCTCAAGAAAAAACAAAACATGTGGTAGTGATGACGATGATGATAAAGACGAGAAAGAAGATGGCAATGCCTATTCTGTCCAGTAAACATGTATTAAATACTTACAGTTTGGACAACATTGGGCTTGATGCTGTTTGTACGAAATGAAAAGCAATCTCTATTTACAAGGATTTTACATGCATTTTACATACATTAAGAAGATAATGATATTAATAGAGCAACCTATTCCTCTATATTTTTAATATTTCCACAATACTTTCCTCATGACTACCCTCATCTATAGATGCTGTCTGTCCAGGGAAGAGTACAATAGTGCTACTTTTTCCCATGCCCTTCACGCTATATATATAAAGTTAATGGGACGTTGGTTTCATTATTTTAGCAACTGTATCTTTGAACCAAAATGCAGACCTTGATATGAATGCCTGCTTTGTTTCCTCTTGGTGACTTAGCCCTAGCATTGGAGACTACTGAGACAATTTTCAATCTTGATTCTATCCTTTATCATTCAATTACTTACCTTCTGCAGTTTTGTACCACCTGCAAATTTAATTAATATTCCTTCAGTGAATTCATCCAAGGCAATGAAGAAAATATTGAATAGTACGACGCCAAAGACAGAACCTTGTGACACCCACTAGGCTTTTCTTTCCAGATTTCTGTCAAATCTTTATTCAACACTTTGAATAGAGTTGTTTTTTATTCCTCTGATCCATTGAACATTTGCCTAATGGCCTGAATCCAATACAGAACCTCTTCCAATCTACATAAGTGTGATGCTGAAACAGTAGAACCAAACTAGATAGGAAGCAATAGTGCCAGAATCTAAACCACATGGAAAGAAATGGAGTTTTAGCATATTGGATCAATCCTATATATCTGCATGTTAGTGATCTGAAAGAAAGACCTGCCATCCTGCTTTCCCTTTTTCAGTCTAGGATCTTATGATACAGAAATGAAGATTCTTCTCTGTGTGTGTGTGTGTGTGTTTGTGTGTGTGTGTGTGATTCCCCTAATTTTTACCTGAAGACCTAGAAGGGAGCTGAAGAGAAGGTTAATAAAGGAAGATAAATGATGATGGTCTCTATCTGTGTGTAAGTTAGTCCACTTTTCACTTATTCTGGCTATAATAAAAATGGGTTCATGGCATTCTTCTTATCTGAATCTATGAATACATTGAGAAGTGACTGGGAGTTAAACATTTCATTATGTGGGAGTTCATACAGATAAAAAAAGGGATTAACAAAAATGTTTTAGTGCCACAATGATATACCATAGAAGAAAGATTCCAGTTTTTTTTGCAGGATGAACACCCTCAGTTTTATAGTGGGAATGCTACCTTGTGTTATACTGTAGCCCGTCCCTACTTCCTCCCCACCCTCCAAAAATTTACAAGAATAATCAGTGAGCAAGGAGTTGGTAGCACAAGAAGAAAGTTTCAATATACTACCTTCCTGGATGATGAACAGTCAAGTGTAGGAGGTGATAAAGGAGGACTAGCTCTTCAAAGACACCAAAATCATCCACTGCATCCCAACCTGTTACAAGTCATCCTGACTTTGTCTTACCACCGGACTCTGGGTAAATAGCAATACTTTTTTCTGTTCTTACCAGAAACAAAGAGGGTTTTACCCTCACTGATGGGTTCTTTATGAAGGCAAACTAGATTATCTTTTGCCTCAGTTCTTCCCTGGACTCTCATTACTGTATGAGTGTTGCCTTAGATAAACTGAGATTTGAGAAAGACCTTAGCCTAAAAAGGTCAGTATCCCACGGCTTCTAGGGCCATCTCCAGTCCCACTAACCTACATCTTGACATCGGATACAAATGGCTCTGGAGCAGAAAGTGGGGCTCATGACTTTGCACGGTTCTGCCTCACTTGTGAGCCAAGACATCATATTCCTGGTGTCACTGGCCTTTGAGAACCAAAGACCAACAATAACTACGATGATTTTGGAAGACAGAGGGAGGGTGAGGATGTGTTCAACTCTGCCTCATTTAAATGAAATTCACGAGCAAGTCAAAACATCACTCATTTGTGATGTCATTGATCTCTTTCAAAAATGAAGGGCAAACAACAGCAAACTGACACCGCCAACTAATTTAAAACCATTTTATCATCTTTGTCATCACCGTAATCATAAATTTTATCACCCTCTGCAGTAAGCATTATGTTCAGCGCATGGTTAGGTGGATAGATAATGTATGTTGTATTGCACTATATTCCATTGTATTTTATCTTTATTAGTAATAGGTAGTATTTATAGATGACTTTAAGGTTTGTAAAATACTTTGCAAATATTAAATTATGCTTATTTATTTATCCTCTCTCATTTATCCTGGAGACCCTCAAAGACATTTTTCTGCCCATTTTAACTAAACAAAACAAAGTAAACACAGGTCAAGTGACTTACCATGGGCTAGTAAGTGTCTGAGAAAGGAAGAGAACTCAAATCTTCATGACTCCAGGTCAAATAATACTATGATAACTGACTGTAAAATGAAAGTAATTGAAGCCAAACCCATTTCTCATTTGTCTTGTAAAGATAAACTTCAACAAATCCTTTCTAATGGGTCATTTTATTCAAGGGAGCTCAGTCCTAGATCTTTAAGTGTTTTAATCAAAAAGTGAATTCTGTGGTGAAATGGAACATGTTTCATTCATTTGGCCTCATTATTAATGAAATTCTATACTCTTTCATAAGGGCTAATTAACTGATAAAGTAAAATGATTCCGTTTTCTTAAAGATATGATTATTTACAGAGGTTTTTAGAGTCACCAAGAATTATAGTATCACAGAATCTCTGAATGGGAAAGGATGTCAACAATCTCTAAATAAACTTGAATATAATAAGAATGAGTGGAAAGATCACTGGTTCTGGAGTCACATAAAGAATTTAAATCAATGCCTCTGACTCTTGCTACCTGTGTGACCTGAGGTAAGTCATTTAAATTCACTGGTTCTCAGTTTGCCCATTTGGAAAATGAGGGGATTGGATGAGATGATATCTGAGCTACCTTCCAGCTCAACATCTTACATGTCTTCCTGAAAAATAGAGGGGAAGAAAAAGAAAATCTGAATTCATTTGGTGTCTCTGATCTTACTAGCTTTATGACTTAGGGCAAGTCATTGAATCTCATCTGAAATTTTTCAGCTGTAAACTGGGGATAATGATACATGAATTACTTACTTTGTGGGATTGTTATGTATAAAGTACCTTTTAAACTCTAAAATGAGGTAATGTATTTATAAATGCCCTCTTTAGATATCTCTTACAGTGAAACTACTACCCTTGAGACATAGAACTCACTACCTTTTGAATCTGCCAGTTCCATTTAGGATCAACTCTGATTATTCAAAAGTACTTCTATATATTGATCTTTGATATTTGTATGCTTCAACTATTTTCTTCCTTTTTCTATATGGGACAAAAAAATGCTAATACCTCTTCATGTCCAAGGTTCAGCTATTTGAGTACTATGATGATGCTCTCCCGGTCTTCCTCCTCTCCCATAAAGGCTAAAAATTTCCCTATCTCCCTCTGTAGATCCTGATAAGGCATGGTCTTCAGTCTATTCAACATCAGTCTATTCAAACAAGTCTGTTGTGGATCTAATCCAGTTTAAAAGTGTCCTTCCTAAAATGTGGTGACCATAACTGAACACAGTATTCTAGTTAGGGTTCATTCAGGGTAGAGGGCAATAAAATGTAATCTCACATATTCTGGACACTGTGCTCTCCTAATTCAGTCAAAGGAGCATGTTAGCTTTATTGGCTTCTACATCAACATGGCTAACTCACCTGGTACCCATTAATTAGAGTAAAGTAAATGTGTGTTCACTTGAGGAAGTTAGACTGCTATCATTGTGTCAACCAAAAGACCTGACTAATTCTTCCCTTGAGGGATTAGATCAATAGCTCCAGATTTTGGTGTGCATTGACTTTTGAGATAACTGAGGGGGTATTGAGAAGTCATTGGTTACAATTAGATCCTGAATATCAGTCATTTTTCTTTCCATAAAAGGATTTCCTGCTTGCCACTGATCCACTCTAAATGACTTTCTTGTTTCCTATCCCTTTCTAATTCAAATGTTGCTTTTTCTACAATTTTAAAGTATATATTAAAACATTATTTTCTATTAACTAAGCTCTAAAATCTAACCCTCTCATTTTAACAATGGAGAAACTGACATTCAGAGAGTTTAAAGAATTTTCCCAGTATTGCACAGTTAGCAAGTGCCATGGGTTGAATTTTAATATTCATTTATCTGTTTCCTAGTTAAGCACTTTATTCATCATAATTCACACATATCAATTGGTATCCGTTCCTTCCACAAAGAAGGAAAGCAACTCATCTAAGATGACATAATTAATGTTCAATAAAACATGGAATCAAATTCAGGTCTCCAGGCAATCAGTCCAGATTTCTTACTGTTTTATAACATGCCCTTCCCTATTGCTTAGAAACTTCATTGTGCTTAATTCCTCCCCTCAACAAATATGTTGTAATTTTTTTAAAAAAGATGAGTTCAATATATTCCTTCACTGCTATTAATTAGCTGTGTGAACATAAATAAGTCACTTTACTATTATTAATTTCAGCTTACTTGTCTATAAATGACAAAGAAGGAAAAATAGGTGAAAATAATATGTAGTATTTATACACTCTCATTGATACTATCTTCTCTCTAGGTTTCCAGGACACACTTTTTCCTTATTCTTCTACTATTAGTCCATTCTTACTCAGGCTTTTTCAGACCATTCTTTCCATTGTGGATCCTTATCCAAGTCACATTTTAACGTTTAGACTACTGAAATAGCCTCTTAATTGGTCTGTCAGCAACAATTCTTTCCCAACTCCATCCTCCATTCGGCCATCAAAGTAATTTTCCTAAAGCACCTGTTTAACCAAGTAACCCTCTATCATATCACCTCTATACTTAATGAACACAAAGTGTTCCTTATCAAATACAAAATACTCTGGTATTCAAAGTTCTTCCTAACCTAGCTCCTTTATACCTTCCCAAACTTTCCACCTTCTATTATGTCTTATTATTCCACTATGTACTCTTTAGTCCAGTAATCCTAATTTCTTTGCCTTTACATAAACAAGACACTAAATTCCAGCTATTTTCTCTGTCTCTTCCCTATACCTGCCAAATGCCAAATGAACTTTTACCCAAAATACTATTTTAGAAAGAACTCATGTGTCATAAGAAGTAATACAAGGACACTTTCAACTTCCTTCTGAAAAAAAAAACTTTGGAATTGATTGTGATACATAGGAGTTATCTGGTACAGGACTGGTCAGCATGACATTAAAGAAGTCACTGTGCTCTCTAACCAAAGTAGAATTGTAGTAACTCAAAAGAAATATGAGATGCTCAAATGTAGAGACATCTCCATTCCATTTGCTCTCATGCACTATTTGTGCCTGACCTGTGTTAGAGTCTTCTGATTTCCTATTAGCCTGATGAGTGACTGTTGGACATATTGTACCTGCGAGGTAATTGTTGTCCTCTTTGAATATGAAGGATGATGACCATTTCCTTTTATAGAATTCTCTCCTTTTTTATGTTTTCTTTTTTCTTTTGGCTTCCTTGGATTCCTTCAAGTTCCAGTAAAAAAACAAAAAACAAAAAAACTTCTTCTTCTATAGGAAACTTTTACAATCCCCAAATTCTAATGAAATTTCTCCATTAGTTATTTCCTTTTATTCTGTATATAACTTGTTTGTACATATTTATTTGCTTGTCTCTTCCACTTGATTTTGAACTACTTGAGGCCAAGAACTGTCTTTAGCCTTTGTAATCCCTGCACTTAGAATAGTGTCTAGCATATCATAGTGCTTACTGCATGCTTATTAACTGATTGGCTACATTGTGCTTTCACTTTTGCAAAGCAATTTACAAATATAATTTCATTGCATTCTTGTAACAGTACTAAAAAGTAGTTGATATTATTATTTCTGTTTTACAGATGAGGAAAGTGAATGAGGTAGCAGTTAAATGACTTCCCCAAAATGATAGAGTTCATAAATATCTGGTTGAATTTAAATTCAGATTTCTTAATTCCAGATCCAGTGATATAGTCATCATGCCCCCTGAGAGAAATAAAGACAGAAAAAAAGTATAATAGAAGGAGAAGAATTAATGGAAGAGGAATTGGGCAAAGAAGAATGAATTTAAAATGAGAATCTCTGGGTTTGATCATCGGGTATTGTTTTATAGTAACTAACATTTAAACTTTAAACTCTAAACTTTGTAAAGCACTTCATGCATGTTATGCCATTTAAGTCACACAATAGCATTTTGAGGTAAGAACAAAAGTTTGTCCCCATTTTACAGAGGAGACTGAGGCACATAGACATCACATGACTGGCCCATGAAGCTGCTAGCTAGGTCCAGAGCGCTGAGTCTGAAATCAAGAAGGCTTATGTTTGTGAGTTCAAATTTGGCTCAGATATCTACTAACTGCATGACCCTAGACAAGTCACTTAACTTTATTTGCTTCAGGTTCCTCATCTATAAATTGATATATATATAATATATATATAAAAATTTATCTGAAGAAGGACATGGCAACCCACTCTAGTATCTTTGACAGGAAAATTTCAAATGGGGTCATAAAGAATCAGACAGGATGGAAATGACTGAACAACAATAAAAAATGGATATCCAGGAGAAAGACATAAAGTTGAGAGCTGGAAGGTAGTATGTGAAGAGAAAAGACCAGCTTGACTGCATCACTCAATGTGGAAAGGGTAGTATATTTAAATAAGATTAGAACAGTGGATTTGGTGTCAGATTGTGAAGTAGTTTAAAACTAAAAAGATGACTTTATATTTGATCCTAGAGGAAATAGGAAACCCCTGGAGTTTATTGAGTTAACCGATAACAGATCACATTTTACTGAGACTGGTATTTTAAAAGATACTTTTCTCTCAATGATCATGTGAGAGGAGAAGTACAATTCTTGGCACCCCTTACTAGATGAGAAGTTCAGGACTCAGAGAGTGAAGAAATTCATCCACATAAACTAACTAGTTGATGTCAACATAGGGAATAAAAATAAAAGTTACTTCTCCTGTTTATGAGGGTACTATATTTTCCCAGGCTCTTCCTTCCCCTACTAGTCATCACAGGAATCTTGTAATATATTTAGATATGAATTTATATCCTAGCCTAAAGTCATGTCTCATCTGATCACTGTCTCCTCATAATTTAACCAGGTCAAGTCTTCCTCAACTTCAAATGTTCAGCCCCCAAAAGAAATATAAAGTCAATTTTACAGGCTATGCACTCTCTTGAGAATTTAAAGGAAAGCTCAACTCCTCTTTGTCCATTATTCAAGATATTGGCCTATATAGAATTACATGCTAATAATAAAGAAAAAAAAAAGAAAGGATCCACCACCAATTGCTTTTAGAGTAGAGATCCATGTCATATCAATTTCAAATATGAGTTCCTGAATCCTATCTTTCTGGAGGCAGATATCTTCAAAATAGCCTCAAGGAAACTGGAGAGTAGTCAGGTTCAATAATATAAACAGAAGGGTATTTCATGTTGGGACTTATAGTTGAAACCTTGCAGGTACTTCTAATTAGGAGAAGTGGCTATTCATAAACTCTACTTCTAGATATAAAAGTGTCTTGTCTCCAGCTATACAGAAATGAGCAACAGATGTAACAACTCAAAATCACTGTTACTAAATACCAAGACAGCTCAGTAAAGTGAGAATCCTGTTTATAGCCATACCACATATAAATGGACAATTAACACATTTTCTTTCCCTCTTGCCAGGTACGCAAAAGGGCTATTTTTTCTATGTCTAATTCAATCATGCTGTCTAGACCTACTCATGGTGTAATTCTATCATTAGCAACTTTATATTGGAAGAATGGGAGAAATGCCTTTGACCAATATCAATTTGTATTTTCTGATCCAATTTACCATTGAGGCCAAGCTCTTGCCACCAGTTTTAATCATTTTACCCTACTTTGCAATTGATTATGCATTTATTTGACTAATAATAATGGAGCATTTTTTCTTATGTGGTTTTCCTGTCTTAGAAAATGTTCTGCTTATGATGTTGTATTGATATTAGGATTGATATTGCTAATGCTAACGTTAGTATTATCAGTATTGGTAGCCCCATTATTTAAACATGGAAATTGAGGATAAGAGAGACTGTCTTGTTTACTTCCACAGACAAAGGGATTATTATTGTGAAATCAAACCCAGGTATTTTGATTCCAATGTGTTGCTAAAGCTGTTTTGTGACAGGAAATAACTGGCAAAAGTCTTAAAACTTTTCTCTTTGCCTCAAGTCTGTCCTCCCTCCAGTGCATCTTCCATTAAGTTCTTAAATTAGTTTTTGGGAGCATAGATCTAACCATGTCACCCCCTTATATGTCAAACTCCAATGACTTCCTGTTATTTTTGGGATCACATATGAAATATTTCGTTTGCCATTTAAAACCCTTACAACCAGGTTCCTTACAACTTTCCCAGAGCTCTTTAATGCCCTCTACATTTCATGAACACTGGACTTCTTGCTGATCCTAGTTATGATATTTGCCTTAGTGATAGTTATACTCATAGTCTAACAGAATGCGTTCCCTCCTAAACTATCCCTCCTGACTTCCTTTAAAACTTAAACAACTGCCAAGACTGTTTCTGATACCCATCAATTCTGTTGTTTTCCATCTGAAATTACAATGAAGGTCTATTTCATATGCATCAATATTTGTTTGCATGTTGTCTTCCCTAATTAAATAATGACTGCTTGAAAGAAAGAACTGTGCTTTCCTCCTTTCTTTTTATTCTCAGGACTTAGAACAGTACATGTCACAGAGTAAGCACTCAATAAATCCTTTGCTCATCATGTGGTGCCTGTCACCTTCTTTAACGGTTGTATTCTTCATGTGATCTCACCTCAGACACTTGACACTCACTAGCTGTGTGATCTTGGGCAAGTCACTTAACCCCAATTGCCTCATCCGGGGTCATCTCCAGTCATCCCAGTGAATATCTGGTCACTGGATTCAGATGGCTCTGGAGGAGAAGTAAGATTGGTGACCTGCACAACCCTCCCTCACTCAAAACAAAGTCAAGTGCACATTATGTCATCGTTTCTCTGATGGCATGGTGGGTTTTGGCAACGAAGGATGAACACATGCATTTAGAGCATGAATAAGGCTGACTAAATATTATTTCATTCCCTTTGTTGCTCTGCACTGATCCTCCAGACTTTTCCTCTATCCTTTCATCAAATATCTTGCCCACTTCACTTCCAGTTTTCAATTCCTTTCTTAATTGTTGTCATTCTCCACCAGAATATAAACTCCTCAAGGAGAAAAGCTTATTTCTTTTGCGTGATATTTGTTTGTTAAAGTCAAAAGCATTAGTTGACACATAATAAATGCCTAATAAATGTTTGTTCCTGTTTACTTGTTGACTGACTATTGCATCTAAGTGGGAAGGAGGAAAACTAACCAGAGATGGGAATAGCCAGAATGACCATCCCATTCTTAAAAATGATCTTCAATAGCTCATCGGAGAAAGTGTAAACCTTGAAATTCCAAATAACTTGCTTCCAATTAGTAAGGACGAAAAGGTCAGGTAATTGTACTATCATCTTTGAAATGGTGATTCTGTGGTAGTTTCTCATAAATACAATTTGCATGTTTTGTTTGTTTGGTTTTCAATATTGTATTTTTTCAGGCTCTCATTAAAACTACCAAAAAAGGTCACTTGCCATGAAATGATGAGTGTTACACACACACACACACACACACACACACACACACACACACAAACATACACACTCTGAGAGCTAATGAAATATACTGGATGTTGCTTAACTCTCTATAATTTCACTATCAAAATTATAATACAGTGTACAGGAAAAAATATGTCCCTCACTAAAGAACATATTTTCTTTATTGACACAATGTAATTGTCTCATTTGGCTGGGAAATGCTGTGTTTAAAAGGTATATATATTGTCAAGGAAATCATTAGTTGGGTACTTTTTCTAGCAATATTTATCTTGCCCTTCTGGATACCTTAGGGAAGGGAGTCTTTCTAAATTGCTTAAATGAAACTATTTTGTATAGTCCAGAAAATGGTAGATTTGAAGTCAAAAAGACCTGAGTTCAAATCCTGTCTCATCCACTTATTGTATTACACATATCTCAGCCTCAGTTTCCTCATCTGTAAAATAGGTAAAATAATAGCACCAACCTCACAGGTTGATGTTATTATCAAATTATACAATATACAAGAAGTGCTTTGCAACCTTAGGGGTTTAAGAATGATGTTAGTGTTGATATCATCATTTTCTTTATCATCATAATCATCTTTTTTGTGGAGGTAACTTTGGAATGAAAGTTTAAGTCAATATAAGTTCTGGAAGAATAAGGATGGAAATACCTCAGTTTAACTTCTTTTCTAGTCTCTAAAAAGAATGTATTGTATATATCGATAAAAACTCCAGATTCTTAATGTGAATCGTCATTACCTGGGGATGATATTTTCTTTGTCCAGAAGTTCTCCCAAAATGAATATTCCACTTCTCAGTATGCACCACTTAACTCAGCCCTGATCAGAGTAAATCAATTTATAATGAATCCAAATTCTTTCTTCTGTCACTTAGTTTCAGTATTTAATTTGAAATATAATTGCCTGTTATATTTGAAAATGGAAAATCATTAGAGATTTTTTAAATAAAAAAAAAGCTATCTTTGTTTGAAACTGTGAAAAGAAGAGGGAGAAATAGAGTTGCCATTTTTCCATTAAGTTACTGTCATTGTTCTTTGTGAATCTATAGGGTATCATATACTGTGAAAATCCATAGAAACATCTGCCACAGATCATTTCAATTTTATTTTTGAATCCCAAAATCAATTCAGTTCTCATTTTTTTAATGTTAGGTGCTTATGTTAAATCCTATCAATTCTATCTCAGAAGGTTCTGTAAAATCAGTGTATTTCTCCATTACTACTGCTATTACCCTCTCCCTCCCCCTCTCCTCTCCAATGAAAGGTACACTTTTATGGCTGAAAGGTGACTGGTTAACATGGGATTTGCTGGCTAGATTTCTTTCTCAAACTCATTTCTTTCTGGAACTCACTGATCAGAAAACAGGCATCACTTAATGACTATTTTGGGGGCCCTCCTGACTCATAGTGAATGCAAATAGTAACTATTTCTCTTTCAGTCAGCAACCCTGAAGGTCTTTCCTTCCAAGTTTGATTTTTTTTTAAATTAAAGGTGCCATCCCTTAATTCACTTCTAAAGTGACCTGTTTACTGAATATACATACCTCACTCAAAATGAGAACCTGAAAAAAAAGGGTCAGGGTCTCCCATTACATCCTGGGCCATCTCCAGTTCACCTGGTATCTATGCACTGGACTCAGATCACTCTGGAGAGAGTGAGACTGGTGTCCTTGCACAGCCCTCCCTCACTCAAATCAGTCAACTGCAAGTCATGTCATTATTCCTCTGATGTCATGGTCCTCCTTGAGAATGAAAGACCAACACAACACACAACAGCCTAGTATCATTTGCTTTGATCACTGAAATGGACAATAATAGACCTCCTTGCCCTTTTCTCTCTTCTCTCCATTTTGTCCTTTACAGCACTACTAGTCTTATCTTCCTTGTTCCTAAACATAACAATATCACTTGGGGAAAAAAAATGATTGATTGCCCTTGTTTTTGGTGGTGTTGTTTTTTTGTGGCCCAAGAGCAGGGATAAAACAGGTTCACAGAGCCCATATTAAGAACTTCTCATTAGTGAAAAGAATGAAGATGAGTAGGTGAAAAATTTACAAATATAAAGTACAACTAAACATAAGAAAAACTTTTTTCTAACAAATTTTGTTGCTCTAAGATAGAATGCATCATCCTTGGAACATTTGGTTTCCAATAAAAAGTATATGTAATTCCAGGGTGATTGGTCATTTGTTTGGAGTGTTTTAAGAGCAATTCATCCGTAGATATCAGTGAGACTAGATTCATTATCAATATCTAAATCAATGGAATGAATTTACATAGTGAGAGTCCACCAATTGGTTGAAATAAAAAAAAATGGAACTTATATCTCTTCTTGCCTTGCTCCCTTTGCCACATATACACATGTAGACCATCAGCATCCAGACATCCTGGATAGATGTAGAGAGTATCCACCTCAATGATATTATAAAGAAGTTGACATTTTGAAATTATTGGGAGTAAGATGCAGTCCAAAATAACATTGTTTTACTTAGTTATCCCATCACATGATTGATTCATTCTGAATCCACCACATGTCTAGATTTTTCTCATAAAATAACATTTACATGTTAAAATTTATTTACAAACCAAAGTATTCATGCATTACCTAATCATCAATTTGTGTGCATATACTCTGTGTAAGGGACTGTATTAGACACTGGGAAGGAATAAAAAAGGCAAAAGTATGGATTGAGTAATGCTAGATGCAGAATATGGAATAGACCCACAAATCCTCTGTCAATTTAGGTTGACACCTTTTCTAAAATTGATAGTTTTAGAGGATTGTCTAGAACACTGAGAGGGTAAAAGTCTTGATCGGGATTACACAGATTGTATGAGCCATAGTAAGAATTTAAGTTCAAGCCATCTAGGGTAGCTATCAAATATGCTAGTATATATCTCCGGTGAATAATATGTTAGATAATTATTTTAGGGTGTTTTATAACCATAAATCTTGGTGAAAACCCCTGTTGAAGGTATAAAGATGAAGGAGAGTAGTAAGGCACCATCTCACAGACCCAGAGATTATATGAACACAATTACAAAACACTATTCCCACAAATAAAGAGATCTAAGCAATTAGAGAAATATTAATTGCTGATGGGTAACCTGGGTCAGTATAGTAAATATGACAATTCTATCTAAGTTAATTTACTTATTTGGTATTATACCAATCAAATCACTGAATAATTATTTTATGAATGTGAAAAATAACAAAATTCATTTGGAAGAATAAAAAATCAAGAATATCAAGAAAATCAACAAAAATGTTAAGGAAGGCACCCTAAAAGTATTAGATTTGAAACTATATCACAAAGGGGTAATCATCCAACCAATCTGGTACTACTTCAAATATAGAATGATGGATCAGTGAAATCGATTAGCAACTAAGTTGAAAAAATTAATTTAGAATGAGACATCCTATATGAGTGGGTGCAGAATATCAAATGAAGTAGTTCAGACTTTATATGCTTTTTAATCTAAACTTCAACTCACATTGCTTTACTCCTTTCTAATGTAATATCAGGTAATATTATGGATCATATATATCTCTATATGCATCTTAACCCACTACTGAACTATGGACTCCATGAGGGAAGGTAACTTAATGCATTTAAAATTAAGACTGCCATTTGAGTACTCAACTAAAGTGCAGTGAGTAGAAATTAATTGAATTGAATGAAAATAATCATTTTTCCCTCAAATTATGCTAAGGTCTATTTTTTAAGTCTCTATCTCCATCAAAATCTACATTATATGATACTTATCAGGGTACATAACTCCTCCCAACAATAGAATAAAAGCTACTTAAGGGTAGGAACTATATCATTTTTACCTTACCTTCATGCAATTTATCCTGCTTGTTCAGAGAAATGATCAGGAAACTTGAGAAATACAAGTTTAATTGGCAGCTGGTGGCAGAGTGAATATCTAGTGCTGAATCTGGAGTGAAGAGATGAGTTCACTTCCTTTTTCAGACATTTACTAGCCATGTAACTCAGGAAATCCCCAGCACCATCCTGATGAACATCAGGCCACTGGACCCAGATGGCTCAGGAGAAGAAAGTGAGATTGGTGACCTTACACAGCCCTCCCTCATTCAAATCAAAGTCAACCTCAAGTCATGTCATCATGTTAATGTCATGGTCCTCTTTGAGAGTGAAGGACAAACACAACAGCAACAGTGACCGCAAGACTCACTTTCATAAATTTAAAATGAGGATGAGTTGCGAGTATCAAACAAGATCATATTTGAATAAGCACTTTGCACTATTCCCAGCAATTAATAGGTATTTAATACTTTTTATTGCTTCCTTCTTTCCTTCCTGCCTTCCTGTCTTCCTTCTTTTCTTCCTTTTCTTTTTCTTCCTGAAATATAAACATACAATGTATGTAGTTTGGGGAAGGAATTTCAGGAGAATTGGGAAGTGTCCTAATTAAAAATTGACAACAACAATTTGCATATTGATCACATGGTTAGAGCTACTGTTTCCCCATGGAAAGACTGGGATTACTGCAGCTAAAATTGCCAGTTAAGCAAAGTAGATATTGTAGACTTTTATTTGGATGGGGAAAAGAAGCTCTGTTTCGTTTGTAATAACTAAATATGAAAATAAAAGAAAGTTTGATAGCTGAAGGAATACATTCTTTTATGTACTCATTGTTTAAAGGGAAGAAAAACCAATCTCTAGATAATTTTTTGAAGCTATGAAGAAAAAATACAATTGCTCAAAAAGCTATCACCCATTGTTTAATATCACCTATCTTGATTTTTAATAGAGATTATTTTATCTTTTGAAATACAATTTGATATCCCATAGTATATCACTGAGTGGAAGGGAAAAAGGAACTTCCGAAATCATAGAAAAATGTCAGTTTCATTGGATTCCTTTATGCTTGAGCTTCCTAATTAGGGACCCAGATAACAGAAAACATGGGCTGCTTTTTAACTGCTTATAAGGAAACTAAAAAAAAGTACACTAATCTGATTCACATCTACAAATAATTAAATCTTTGGTATTGGCAATTCAGAGGAAGATGGGAACAGAGAAAATTGTAAAGATAAATAATATAAATACAAAGTGTTAAAAATGTTTTTAAAGATTTGTCGAAATAGAATAACAAAGATAAGATATAAGGTTTTAAAAATTCACTGCATAGAGATTTACCCTCAGTCCTGATAATAAATAAGATAAAGTGTACTGGAATAACAAAGCAACAGATTTCTGATTCTTTCATTTTAGACAGTTATCTGGCTTTTTTTCCAGATAGAGTTGTATTTCCTAAGTTATCTTATAGGTATAAAAATATTTGTCTTTAATTGTAAGAATTTTCTGCCAAGTCAATAGCAGAATTTTAAAAAGTTAAGTAAAATAGTGCAGGATAAAGGTGTGAATAATGGAGAGGCTGGATGATCTCCCAGAAGTCACTTAATGTATCCATGTCTCTATTTCCCTATTTATAAAATGAGCTAGAGACTCTTTAACTTTCACTTCTGTTTCAAAATGGTATGATCTCTTGTAATTGATATTGACAGAATGGTTTAGTGCAAATACTTCTGAATCTGAAAGAATTGTAGTCCTGGATCTGCCACTTACTGTGTGATGTTGACGAAGTGCATTCCCTCTTCCAAAACTCAGATTTTTCTTTTGAATAAAATTGTAAATGTAAAGTGAATATGTTTAAAACAGAAAATCTCTAAAGTTCCCTGCTAACTCTGACATGTTATGTTAAAATATTCTTTGTTATAAGATCTTCTTAAAGCTAGTATTCTTTGTTCTCTCATTTTATATTCTAAAACTTTCTTCTAGCACTGAAAGTCTATGTTCAAACATTCCATGTGCCAATGTCTTTTCAAAATTTGACAATCTTTGCCACATGTTATAACATCCTATGCTTTTGGATCATGTATTCCTGTACTATAAAAGTAGTATTCTAAAGATTTAGTCTTTTAAGTTATTTAATCAAAGCAATAAAATCAAAATAAAATTTCATTTTGGGGAATAATGTCATATTTATATTGAGAATATTAAGAGAGGTACTGTGTTCAGTGAAGCAGGTAGGTGGTAAAGTAGATAGAGTGCCAGACCTGAAGTCAGGAAGACTCATCTTCCTCAGTTCAAATCTGGACTCAGATACTTACTAGCTTTGTAATCCTGGGCAAATCACTTAACCTGTTTCCCTCAGTTTCTTCATCTGTAAAATGTACTGTAGAAGGAAATGGCAAACCATTCTAAAATCTGCCAAGAAAACCCAAAATGGAATCAAAAAGAGTCAGAAAAACTGAAAAAAAATGACTGAAAACTGAAATTGATAGAAATTTTCAGAGTATTAAATTTCAATACATAAAATACAAATACCAATTTCTCTCTCTCTCTCTCTCTCTCTCTCTCTCTCTCTCTCTCTCTCTCTCTCTCTCTCCCTCTCTCTCATTGACTGGAAAGGGTTGGTTTGAGCAAAGATTGCCTCAGACCCATGATCTAAAGGAAACTATGTGAACTGTTTTTCTGTGACTATTTCAATTTTCATTTGTTGATAATGTAAATTTAATGACCAATTGCTAGTTGTGTCAATACTGTCTAAACCGGTGTGGAAATAGAAGAAAGATAATGGATCTCTGACTTTAAAGAACTGGAATGGCTATTTGGTGACATATCAAGGAGATTGTGTCAAGAGATAATAGGAGATAGTAAGAAAAGATTCTCAGGACCATTGAAAGCAGAGTAGGAGACTGGGCACTTATTAGTGTGACATACCACATCTTGATACAATATGCATTTGTTTTGTGAATACAGGACAGGCATGCCATGGTAGAAAGTTGGGCAGATTGTGGAACACTACCTAATGTTCCAACATGCAAAAGTAGGCTTTAAGATGGGACTTTGGCTACCTTGGTTATCTTTAACACAGTCCATCTAAAGTTACAATTCAATGAATTAATCAATAGGTATTCTTATGTGCCTACTATGTCCCAAGAATTATGCCAAATATTAGAAATAAAAAGAAAAGAACGCTTTGAAAGAGTCTCCTCTGGGCACATATGCCCTATCAGGGAGACAACATTAGCTAAATAAGTATGTAAAGTATATATGCATTAAAAAATATGGAGTCAATTTGGAAAAGGAAGTGGGCAAGCATTAAGAGTTGTGAGGGATGTGGAAAATGTTGTTATAGAGTACATGAAGTAAAATAATGTAGACATTTAGAAAAGCAAGTGTGGAGATACTATTAAGGATTTTAAAAGTATTAGACCATATAGGGCCTTCTAAGTCCTCAAATGTGACTCTTTGACTGAATCCAAACTTCACAAAACAAATTGTGCCATGTGGTACAGATGGCTTTCAAAGTCCCAGGTTCCCCACCCCTGCGTTAGAGTATTAGCTCCTTGAGGACGGATTGTCTTTTGACTCCTTTTGTATCTCCAGAGTATAGCACAGTCCTTGGTATGAAGTAGACATTTAATAAATGTTTATTGAATTGAATTGAAAAGTGAAAAAATAATATCTACTTAGGACTGAGTTTATTTTAATAGTCTTTTCTATAGAATGAGGAAATAAAGCATTGCAGTGAATATTCATGATCACACACCTAATAAGTACTGGGGTTTGGATTGAAATACAGAAATTCTGACTCATTACCTAATGCTCTTTGCAAAAAATCACATTGAATCCCCAGGAAACTCATAAAAACTGTTTGCAAATTTGATAGCGAATTTTTCCAGGGGAACCAACATTGGATGAAAGATGAAGGCTATTTTCTTTCTCTTCATGCTTCCAAAATGCTCTGCCATTCAATGAGTATTTGCTAAATTCCTTGCAAATGCTATTAGAGTATGCATTGTCTCCTTCCACTGAGGAACAAAAGGGAAATAATCCCTTCCTTTTGGCCACATGCCTCTCATATTCAGGCTTCTTACAGGAATAGGCTACTATCCATAATGAAGATGAAGACTTCCAAGAAAATCTGAAGTCTGGCTATTAGTCACATGGGGTTGTTTCTGCCTTGAGCAATAAATTTAAATCAGAATCCATCAAAGAGAAATGTATTACATGCCCAACTTTATTCTGCATTCATATGTTATCTTTGGTAGTGAACAGAAGAATTCTCACAATGCATAAGTACCGGATACATCCTTTCAGACAGATACTCGCAAATAACTTAAGGACATAGAACAAAGACAATTAAAAGTACAAGACATCCTAGTTTTTAGTACTCCCTTGCAATTTATCTTGTCCAATTTCTTTTTAAATCATGAAACCTCTCTATAAGGTTAACAGGATAGGAAGGGATATCAGAGGTTACCTAACCCTATCCATATCTCAGTATCTATTCCTTGTACAATGTTCTTCACAAATAGGCTAACCAGACTTCACATGAAGGGGAATGACTAAGTTGGTAGGGCTGGGGGAGGGGGGGAAATCGGGGTTTGAGATTTCTTCAAATACCTTCTGATATTAGAGATTTATAGATCTGTCTTAGGGAAGAGAATATGTTAGTATTTTCCCAAAATCCAGAGAAAATTAGGTCAGTTTGATACAAAGAACTGTCCCACAATGGTATGAACTCCTTTTACTTTAGTTCTGTCTAACTCATTGTGACCCCATTTGTAGTTTTTTTTTTTTGCAAAGATACTAGAAAGATTTGCCATTTCCTTCCACTGCTCATTTTAGAGATGAGAACACTGTGGTAAAGAGGGTTAAGTGACTTGCCCAGGGTCACACAGCTGGTAAATGTCTGAGGCTAGATTTAAGCTCGGAGATGAGTTTTTTCAGACTTCAAGTCCAGCACTCTATGCACTGCTACCTAGCATTCCAAAGAACTGCTTCAGGAGATGATTATTTAATTATTATAATGTGATTTAAGTGGAGAAATGATGTTCACTTACTAGGGAACCTATAGAGGGTCCTCAGCTTCCTGTAGGAGATGTACTAAATTACCTTTGACCAGGTGAACTAATACTATGAAAAAGGGGATGGGTGGGGCATTTTAATTGTAATTTTGACCAGAAAAATTTTAAATAAAGAAAGTAGAGCCAGGGTTTAGAGGAGGTAAAATGTAACGGAAAAACTAAGGGACAATAAATTAAATGAGAAGAGTGGGAGAGTTACTACGTTTAATAGAGACCTATGTGCAGGGATTAATTCTCTATTGAGGGAAACATGACAGAAGTATAGAGGTGGAAAGGAATTGGATAAGAATCAATCTCATACACCTCTAAAATAATCCTTATCCCAGTATGTGTATATACATATATTATATATATTCATATATATGCATGTATATGTGTGTGTATGTGTATGAGAGAGGAGAGGAGGGGAGAGGAAAGGAGAGGAGAGGAGAGAAGAGGAGAGAGAGAGAGAGAGAGAGAGAGAGAGAGAGAGAGAAAGAGAGAGAGAGAGAGAGAGAGAGAGAGAGAGAGAGAGAGAGAGAAAGACACTCTACTTGAAGATTTGCAACAAAGGGAAATCACTATATCCTGAAAATGCCCATTTCCTTTTTTCTTAAGCCTTATTAAAGGGAAATTTAAGTGTTGTGCTCAGAGAAATATGTCAAAACTCCCAAATAATTTGTAAGTTAATGGATACAGAATGATGGTAAAACTTACCAAAGGAGACATCAGGTGCAACAACACACAGAAAAAGAGAATGCTGGAGGTTATCACATTTTCAACATTACCTAAACTCTCTAAGGTTACAGAGATTCAGCTGGCGCTGACACTGATGCACTGGGAAGTATTTTCCAATTCTAGCATTATTTGAAACTATAATTTATAATGAGTTCACAAATATCCCAATCTCTACTAAATTCATTAGAAATCTAAAAAGGCATCAACATCATGCTTCGCAAAGGTCTAACGTTGATGTGTTTAATAAATATAAAATTTCCATCAATATATAATCAGAGTGGCATATAAATGTCAAGTGGTGATAATAGCTGTGTTCTTAGGACATATTTAATTTGATTTATAAAGACAAGCTTGATTTACTAGTTTGTATAATTTTTTTTAAATCAGAAGCAAGAATTTAAAAAGCAAGTCACATTTAAAGAATAATTTCCCTTAAGTGTAGAATGTTTCGGTTTATCAACTGACATTTTTTTTCTGTTTTTATTCTGATTCCTTTTGTCTTTGCTTTAAAAAGACTTATTCTATTTTAAAAATTCTTGCCATATCATCTTCTTTGGACTGGAAACAATGATAATATATTTTGAGCTATAGAAGGGGTTTTAGAGACTAGTGTTTTCTATATATTCAAATTCTATATACTCAGAATTGGTAGGAATCTTGGAGTTTACCTAATTCAATCTTTAGATGATGGAATTCTCTCTGTTATACCCCTTGTGTGGATTATGTGGATAAAGAGACCAAAATCCATCCAATTTATGTGATCTACCTAAGGATATTCAGTGAACTTGTGGCACCACAGAGACTACACTACAGTGCACATCAAGTGACACTAAGGTGGTCATTTAAAAAATATTAGCAAATTTATGAGTTATCAATTACTCTTCTGAGTTTGATACATATTTCCAACTGACCACAGGGCATTTCTATCTGTAGGACCCCACTGGAATCTCAAACTCAACATATTAAAAAATTAAATTATTATTTTCCATTTAAATCTGCTTATTTATCTTATTTTACTGAATAGAGAACTGGTCTCAAATCTAAAATTTCTGGTCAAGTCTTACTTTTGACACATACTGGCTATATGATCGATATTTAAAAAGTCAATTAATCTAAGTGGTTCTCTATGACACTTAGCTGGAGAGAAATAGCAAAACTACACTAAATTTCCCAAATAAGATTTTTCCTCTACCAAATAAATCACAGGCATTGACCTTATCCCTTATTTGTGTTTACAGCACTATTGACACCATTTACTCTTATGCCTTATTTAAAATCTTGGGATTATTATATTAAACATCTCTTTCCTACATACTCAACATCCAGTGGTTACTATATAATTATTGAGACTGTTATTCCTGGGTACTAGCTCAATGAGTGTACATTGGTGTAAAAAAGCAAGTCCAAAAATGGAAAACAAAAATGAATTTCTCCCTCACCAACTCATACATATGTATCATATAAAGATATATATATATGTATGCATGTATTTGTATATACACATATATATTTATGCATGTATATATACATAAATAAGTATATGCATATATGTATCTATATCCACATGTATATATACCTCTATATATATATATCTATATGTGCACATATGTATTTCTGGTAGGTTTGGTTCTCTGGTGTCTTTTTCTCTATCTTTCTGTCTCTGTATCTGTCTATGTATCTCTCTCTGCCTCTGCCTCTCTATACTTCTGTCTGCTTTTCCATCTCTGTCTGCCTTTCTCTTTCCCTCCCCATTATTGGTTCAAATTTGGTATTGAATTTCTTCATGAAAGAGATGTATTTAATGTGACAATATCTCATACGGCATTAGTAAATATGGACAAAGTGATTCAAAACATTTCTAGTTGAATGCTAATTCTTAGGATAAGAAAAAAGGGATTTTCACTAGTTTTTGATTATTTCTTTTAGTCATATATTAGGAAAAAATGAAACTCAAAGAATGAAAAGAGACATTCCTAAAGACTGGATGGTAGAATAATAATGGACGATGGAAAGAAATGGGAACTATTTGACTTTTATTTTGCTTATGGTTTCTTGACCAAAGATAATGGTTATGGAAAGGATCTAAAGATGAAGTAGGAGGAAGAACAGGAGAAGAATGAGTTGAAATAGCAATAGGAGGAGGAGGAGGAAGAGGAGAAGAAGCAGCAGTACAACAAGAGCAAGGTGGAGTTGATTCCTAAGATAATAAGGCAGTCAGAAAGAAAATAAGTCAAGATGAATCTACAACATACTAGAAGAAATATGAGATATTACTGATGAACTATTTTCACTATTGTGGGAAAAATAATGGAGGGAGTGCTATAGGTTTTAAGAAGGGTAAATATTGACCTGATTTTCCTAAACAAGGAAGCAGTAAAATCTCTTAAATATAGGTCATAATGCTTGGCTTGATTTCTGGCTGTCTAGGATGTTGTATTAAATAGATGGCTACTGATGATAAAGCATTTTCTGAAGACAAATATTGGCCAAATAGTTAACAAGAGAACATATTATCTTGAAAACCATAAGTGCCTCAGACAGGTTCTTGTCACCATAATATAGTTGCCCCCCCCCCCGACACACGTATTTGTATTCTACCGAAATGCGGCCCTAAAGCTCCATGAAAACTTCAAAAATTCTAGAAAGTATCTTATTGGATCAGCTTAGAAAAGTATCTCAAGAAAAAGAAAAGAGAAATCAAGTGAGCATTTCACCCAATCAATAGCATATAAAGATAAGTGG
Organism: Potorous gilbertii; assembly: GCA_028658325.1. Classification (NCBI taxonomy): domain Eukaryota; kingdom Metazoa; phylum Chordata; class Mammalia; order Diprotodontia; family Potoroidae; genus Potorous; species Potorous gilbertii. The sequence goes on from CM053769.1 coordinate 144,048,884, forward strand.
GATAAGGAAAGAAAAAGGTTTTAAATTTGAGTACCTTCAGCAATAGACAGGTAACAACATGGGTTTTTGAAAGGAGAAGAATATATAATACTGCTTGGATTATTTTAACTCTTTGCATGCAGTATTGATCAGTGAATTTTCCTACAATATCAGGGCAGAAATATTTAACTTCAAGTATTATGTGATTAGTAATTTATCAGAATTTTAGTCTAAAACAAAAGTAGAAAACCGCAACAATAATAGTTCATATTTCTATAATTCCTTGCTATAAGCCTCTGAGATATGCAGTATGTTTATCCAAAAATTACAGTTAAAGAAATTTAGATTCAAATAAAACATAGAAATGGATGAATTAAAAATATTAAGCATTTATTGTGTGTCAAGCATAGGATCAAATGCAAATTCCTTCTAAATCTTACATTTTAAAAGAATATAAATCTTTTAAAATCCCTTTGTAACCTGACCTCTTTCCACCTTTCCAATTTTGTTACATCTTATAGCCCCCTATGCGCATGCACACACACATACACACAAACCCCCACCTAATGATCTAGTGACTTTAACATCCTAGTGTTTCCTTGTACACAGTACCCTATAACGTAGCTCAAACACGTTCATTGTTGCCAAAATCCCTTGAACTCTCTGCTCCTTCAACATCATCCCATCCTAAATCTCTGCCTCTAGGTTTTCTTCAAATGTCACCTGATATCTTACCTCCTTCAAGAACCTAGTCCTCCCTTATTTAGATGCTTTTTTCTCTGAGAGTACCTCCAATTTATCATATACATAGATACATACTCATTTGCATGTTGTCTCTTCTATTAACCTATAAGTTCCTTGAGAGTAGACTTATTTTATGAGTGTGTGTTAGTATGTAAGAATGTGTGTGTGTGTGTGTGTGTGTACATGTCTTTATTTGTACCCCTTAGTTGCAGCTTAGTTCAGTGCCTGCTTCACATGGTAGGAGTTTAATGAATTCTTGTTAACAGACTGATGAAGCTCTGGGAACACAAGTACACACATATGACAGATTTTATGCTCAAATAATTCACATGCTAATGTTGATGACAGCATACATAAAACAGTGGTAACCAAGAAATGTAGTTTTAGCTTTCACATTGAATAATTACATCATCTTTACTTTCAACTCATTGAATAAAGCTCTTATTTGTCACTGAATTAAGGATCGATCCTCAAACAACCTCAAAAGAGAACTTCTTTCAATTTGACCTTGTCCCATTAATGATTTTTCTTTGTTTTCAGTCAATCAGTGCATTTCAGATCTATCTAATTAGCCCAATGCTAGCCCACATCTCTCCACCTTGTCCACAAGAATATAATGAGGGATTTTATGAAAGACCTTTAAAATATCTAGCTTAACATTATCAATAATATTACTCTGACCTAGTGGACTACTAATAAAGTTTAAGAAAAGAAATTAAGTTTTACTTTGCATGATCTTTCATCAAAGAAGCTGTGCTTCCTATTACTGATCACTACTTCTCTCTATGTATTTGAGCATTTCGTCAAAAATCAAAGTGAAGTTCACTGAACAATAAGAAAACAACTTCTTATGTTTGCCTTACAAACTTGAATAAAGTTTTCATCTTCAACTACCTGCACCTACTCTTCTTTTGGGATAACACATGACCCTCTAGTCCAGTGGCCCTGCTTCAGTTCTCTCAATATATCAGAGATTATTGACTAGTTTAGCAACCACATCTACAAGTTTCTTCAGTACCAGGGGATGAAGTTGATTTATTTGCTGTTCATACCTTGTTTTTGATATTGCAGAGTGGTCTTTACTTGCACAGGAATTGGTTTTAATTGAAGCAGGGTTGCATACATTTGTCAGCCTCTCTCTGTCTTCCAGACTCACCAAAGTGCAGTGGCAAGAAAAAGTCTGGATGACTAGCAATGTTATGGCTAGTGATGGTCCAGTATATATTGAATGGCTTTGGTGTCTTCAATATTTAATCAACCTCTAAACTTTCCATAGAGCCTGCTTCAACTATCTTCATGGATAAATTATCCTCCTCTGTCCATTCCATCATGGGAAATGTTGTCACATGGTTGGAACAGACATACTCCAACTCCCTACTGACCATTACCTTCAACCTGATTTAGCCTGTCAAGACAGTTTTACTGGAGTGTGATAGTTTCTTTGTCTACTTCTTGGAGCCATAAGAGAAAGTTGGGTCACAGATAGACACCAAAGGTGGATAAGCATCTTGGAAAAAGGCTTGGGAAGCCTTCAAAGCAAAAGTCCTACATGAACATCCCAGACATCTCATCAATTGTCAGAAAGCAGAGTGGATAGACCACTGAGACTTCAGTAAAATCTGCCCTCAGGCACTTCCTCTAGTCATTCTGATTCAAGTCTGACCTCAGACGCTTACTAGATGACTAAATTTCAGCCAGGGTTGTTTGGAAGATCAAAGAAGACAATATTTGTAATGCACTTAGCAAAACATTTGGCACATAGTAGATTCACAATAAATGCTTGTTTTATTCTTTGATGACCCTGGGCTTTTTGTGACCCCATTTGAGTCCGTTAATCTCTCAGTGACACAGACAGATGTCCAAGGTACCAATGTGCATTGGCATAGGGAGTTTGCATACTGAGTGTTGCCTGTACAAGTAAAATCATAGGTCCAGCTCAGGAAGAACAACAACAGCAAAACAAAACAAAAACTGGTAATTGTCTATGTGTAGTAACTTGACCTAAGGTATGGAAGTTGGGTTCTCTGAGGTACCATATTCTCACTCATTTATTTAATTTTCAACTTTATTTCTCCTCTAAAGTTTTTGTCCTTGATTAGCATCAGTGACGTTACTGAATATTATTCCTAAAGTCTTCAGTATCTCATCCCATTTCTACCACTCTGTTACAATCACTAGAGGAAACTGAAGGTTGCAACACAGAAAAAAGGAGTATTTTCTATTTTTTTAATCATTTTTTCTTGTTTTTTCATATGTAATTTCTCATCTTGTGCAAACTTTTTGTTAATGACACTCTGCATTTAAGTAAGCTGGTCCTTAACCAGATGATATGGTCTGTTTGTGGGAGGGTACATGAACTCTTTCCAACTTGGTAAAATCAGCTAGATTTTGAACTTCATTGGAACACTTTGTTTTGAGTGTTTAGAATCACATCTACTCCACAATAAAGTATTGGATTACTTTATTTATGAAGGTAGCTACTGATAGTTTATTGAAATAGCAACTCATTTATTTAGCTATCTAGCTTTTATTAAAAGGATAAAGATGAAGGATAAGAGTAGATAGGGGGTGGAATCAAGATGGAGGAATTAGAGCAAGTATTCACCTAAGCTCTAGGACAAACTCCTTCGGACACCTCCAAAAAGAGAATCTAAACAAATTTTAGAGTGGCAGAATCCAGTGGAAGACAGAGTGTGGCAGATTTCTAGCCCAGAAGGTCTATGGGAAGGATCTATTTGGGGCTGGAGGAGCACAGAGTGCACAGTGCACAGTCTATACCAGCTCAGACTCTACCATCGCAAAGAGGAGCAAGAATCACCTGATGGTCTGAAGTAGTGTGGGTTCTCAAGCACATCAATCCAGGACAGGAGTCCACTGGAACTGAATGAGAGAAAAGCACAGAACCCCAGGTAAAAGCAACAACTGCTCCTGAGATTATCAGTCAGGAGATTAAATTTCTGTGAGTTACCTACTTGAATTCCTGAGAGCCAAGATGGCAGAGTGATCTGTAAATGCTATACCCTTTCCCAGAAAAGCCCAGAGAATATTTCCCCAGGAAAAATTCTGCAGTAGAGGGATCAGCTGAAGGCATAAACAGTTCAACTGCATGAGGCTAGAAAAATTACAAAGGAGGGTCCCTCTTGCTGTGACTGAAGGGGATCAGTGCAGGACAGGAGCTCTCCCAGACAATCCCACTTCCGTGAACTGGGATGAGATCCTGAGCCTCACGGGGGTGGAACCTGTAATGGCCAGGACCCTAGACCTTGCTCAGCACAGCCAAGGTAATTAAGAAGATACTATTGAAGATGGTGAGCCTGCCTATGCTCTAACTCAGGAGAGGAGACCTCCTGCAACCATACAACCCCTCCTCCACACCTTACACAGAAAGCTCCAAGGAAACTCAGAAAGACTTCTGCTTTGACATACCAGCCATCTCAGCACCAGGTAAGCTACAACACACTAGCTTCTAGCTGAAAGAACCAGAGGCCACAATATACAAAACCTCAAGTTTTAAGCACAAGAAGCATGGGACTGAACCCCCTGTGCCTCAGAAGAAGAAATCTACTCCAAAAGCTAAGAAAAGGGTGATTATCATGAGCAGAAAGCGAAGTAGAAAAGAAAAGACCATAGAAGTTTACTATGGTAAAAAGGACCAAAACATGAAAACGGAAGAGGTGAGCATTGATACTGTATTCCCATCTGAAACTTCAAAAGGAAATATGAAGTGGTCTCAAGTCCAAAGTGCAATACTGGAAGATCTCAAGAAGGATTTTAAAAGCCAAAACAGAGAAGTAGAAGAAAAAAATTGTCAATGATTTTAAAAATATGAAAAAAAGAATTCATGGAAGAGAACAATGCCTAAAAAAGATAAAAAATGGACAGATTGTAAAGGAAGCACAAAACCAACTGGGAAAATGGGATAAATGGAAAAAGAAGTGCAAAATCTAACTGGAGAAAAGGAACAATTGGACAAATGGAAAAGGAAATGCAAAAGTTAACTGAAGAAAACAATCTATTAAAAATTAGAATTGGGAAAGTAGAAGATAATAATTCTATGAGATGTCAAGAATAAAACAGAATCTAAAATATGAAAAAAATAGAAGAAGATGTAAAATAATTCATTGGAAAACCAACTGACCTGGAAGAAAAGATCAAGGAGCTAAAATCTAAGAATTGTTAGTCTATTGGAAAGCCATGATAAAATAAGATTCTAGATAATATCTTCCAAGAAATCATCACAGAAAACTTCCCAGAAGTCCTAGATCCAAAGGTCAAAGTAGTCATCAAAGAATTCACCAGTCACTTCCTGAAAGGGATCCTAAACTGAAAACACCAGGGAGTAGTGATGCCAAATTCAAGAACTATCAAGTGAAGGAGAAAATACTGCAAATAGTCAGAAAGAAACATTTCAAGTATTGAGGAGCTATAGTCAGGGTCACACAGGAGCTTGTAGCTTCTACATTAAAAGATCAGAGGGATTGGAATATGATATTCCATAAGGCAAGAGAGCTGGGGCTACAAGCAAGGATCAATTACCCAGCAAAACTGAGAATAAGAGTTCATACAAGGAGAAGGATATTCAATGAAATAATGTATTTCTAAAACCTTCCTGATGAAAAGGACAGATCTCAATAGAAAATTCAATCTTCAAACATAAGTCTTAAGAGAAGAATAAAAGGTAAACAGGGGAAAAACTTGTTATTTAATATGGACAAGCAGTTTACATCCCTATACGGGAAGATGACAATTGGGAATCTTGACAATTGCATATTTATTATAATATTTAAAAGGGATATACATAGATAGAGGGATTGGATATAAACTGAATGATATGATGATAAAAATATTCCATAAGGGAGCAAAGGGACTGTAACAGGAGATGAGGAAAGGAGGGGGCAGAATAAGGTAAATTACATCACAGGAAAAGACACAAACAAATATTAGAGTAGAAGAAAAGAGGGGAGGGAGATGAGCTCTGTTTGAGATTTACTCTCATCTGATTTAGTTCAAGGAGGGAACATCAAAGTCACTTAAGTGTAGAAATTTGACTAGGTCTATAGACAATAAGAAGGGAAGGGGAAAGAAAAGGGAGGGGAGGCTAAAAGGAAGGGAGGAAGCAGTAAGGAGTAAGTGTAAAAGGAAGGTGAGATGAAAGAAGGGAGGGAAGACTGAGGGAAGCAGTGGTCAAAAATTTAAAATCTAATGTGGAGGGGAAAGGAGAAGAGAGAGTGAAAAGCATAAATAGGAAATGGGATGGAGGGAAAGAAGCAGATAGTAATCATAACTGTGAATGTGAATGTGATGAACTCTCTCCAAAAACAGAGGCAGATAACAGAATGGGTTAAAAACCACAATCCAACAATATGTTGTTTACAAGAAACACATTTGAAACAGGTGGATACACACAAGATAAAGATAAAAGGTTGGAGCAGAATATATTGTGCTTCAGCTGACATAAAAAAAGCAGGGGTAGCAATCCTAATCTCAGACAAAGCAAAAGCAGAAATAGATCTAATTAGAAAGGATAAGGGAGGAAGCTACATACTGCTGAAAGGCACCGTAGACAATGAAGTAATATCATTACTAAACATGTTTGTACAAGTGGTATAGTATTCACGTTCTTAGAAGAGAAGTTAAGGGAGTTACAAGAAGAAATAGAGAGTAAATATATGCTAGTAGAGAACCTCAATCTCCCATTCTCTGAACTTTATAAATCTAATCTCAAAATAAATAAAAAAGAAGTTAAGAATGTGAATGAAACTCTGAATAAGGTAGATATGATAGCTGTCTGGAGAAAATTGAATGTGGATAGAAAGAAATATCAATTTTCGTCAGTGGCACATGGCACACATTACAAAAAATGACCCTGTACCCAGGCCATATAAACCTCACAATCCAGTGCAGAAAGGCAGAAGTAGTCAATGCATCCTTCTCAGATCATAAAGCAATAAAAATTATATGCAATTAAAAGCCATGGAAACATAGATCAAAAATTAATTGGAAACTAAATAATATAATCCTAAAGAATGGGTGGGTTAAAGAACAAATCATGGAAACAATGAGACAACCTACCAAAACTTATGAGGTACTGCAAACGCAGTTCTTAAGAGAAGTTTTAAATCATTGAACACCTACATAAATAAAATAGAGAAAAAGGAGATCAATGAAATGAACAAGCAGCTGAAAAAGCTAGAAAAAGAACAAATTGAAAATTCCCAAGTAAATACCAAATTAGAAATACTGAAAACCAAAGTAGACATTAATAAAATTGAAATTATGAAAACGAACTAATAAATAAAACAAAGAGTTGGTTTTATGAAAAATCCAACAAGATTGACAAACTTTTGGTTAATTTGATTTAAAAACAGAAAGAAGAAAACTAAATTACCAATATCAAAAATGAAAAGGGTGAACTCACCTTCATAAGGAGGAAATTAGAACCTTAATTAGAAATTACCTTGCCCAAGTGTATGCCCATAAAATTTGACAATCTAAGTAAGATGGATGAATATTTAAAAAAATATATAAATTGCCCAGATTAGCAGAAGAGGAAACCGAATAACCAAAGAACCTCATATCAGAAAAAGATATTGAAGAAACCATCAATGAACTCTCTAGAAAAAAATCTACAGGGTCAGATGGATTTACGAGTGAATTCTATCAAACATTTAAAAACAGTTAATTCCAGTACTATTTAGAGTATTTTTGAAAATTGGTGGAGTCCCACCAAAAGTTTTTATGGTTCATGTATGCTTCTGATACCCAAACCAGGAAGAGCTAAAGCAGAGAAAAAAAATATAGACCAATTTCTCTAATGAAAATAGATGCAAAAATTTTAAATAAGATATTAACAAAAATCATACAGCAACTTATCATGACAAAACTACATAATGATCAGGTAAGATTTATACCAGGAATACGGGTACAAATATAGGCAGGACTGATTCAATATTAGGAAGACTATCAGCGTTATTGATCATATCAACAGCAAAGCTCAGAGAAACCGTATGATTATCTCAGTGGATGCAGAAAACGTTTTTGATAAAATGCAACACCCAATCCTATTGGAAACACTGGAGAGCATAGGAATAAATGGAGCATTCCATAATATAATAAGCAGTATCTACCTAAAACCATAAGCAAGCTTTGGTTGGTTGTTGTCCTTCATCTTCAAAGAGGACCAAAATGGCATCACCACTGTAAAGTGAAATTCCAGTGTGTCTGACCGTGGCTGATCAGACCAATGTGAGCTCAGAATGTTTCCTCACAAGTAGGGCACAGATAGTCTGTGTAAATATTTGGGGTGGATATCCCAAATTTGCACATCCTGCATTTACTTTGTGCTGTCTCAATTCTGCTTTGCTCAAAGAGCACAGCAACTTGTCTTATGTGGGCACGCCATGCTGAGTGGTCCTGTGCCAGTGTCTCTCATGTTGCATAGTCAAATCCAAACCTCTTGAGAAAGACCTTGAGAGTGTCCTTGTATCTCTTCTTCTGCCCACTATGTGATGGCCTACCCCAAGCAGGTTCTCTATAAAATAGTCTTTTTCTCAAGTGTACATTTTTCATTCAAACAACATGGCCAGCCTATTGGAGTTGCGTTCTCTGAAACATAGTTTGAATACTTGCCAGTTCAACTTCAGCAAGGACTTCAGTGTCTAGTTCCTTATCCTGCCAGGGATCAGATCAGAATCTTCCTAAGACAGTTCAAATGGAAGCGATTAGGTTTCCTGACCTGGCACTGGTAGACTGTCCATGTTTCACAAGCATATAACAAGGAAGTCAGCGCAACAGCTCTGTAGATCTTCAATTTGATAGTCAGTCTAATACCTCCTTTCTCCCAAACATTGAGCTAGCTCTGGCAATGTGTGCATCAACCTCATTGTCAATGTGTACATCCCTGGAAAGTACACTACTAAAGTAAGTGACCTTATCCGCAGCACTCAAAACTTCTCTATTTGTTGAAACCAGTGGTTCCACATATAGATAGTGTGGTGGTGGCTGGTGGAGCATCTGTATTTTTTTGGTGTTAATTATTAGGCCAAAATTAGCACAACAGAAGAGAATTGATCCATACTTTGCTGCATCTCACTTTCAGAGACTGCATTGAGTGTACAATCAGCTGCAAACAGAAAATCATGCACCAACATTCCCTCCACTTTGATCTTGGCTTGTAATCTTTTCAAATTGAAGAACTTACCATCAGTATGGTAGTTGACCTTAATTCCATGTTCATCTTCATTGATGTCAACGTGGCTGAAAACATCATGCTAAAAGGCATGGGAGCAAATACACACCCCTATTTCACTCCACTGGTGACTAGGGAGGCACAAGAGTTCTGTCCATTATACAGAACCCGGGCAAACATACCATCATGAAATTGATGTACAATATTGATGAACTTCTCCGGGCAACCAAATTTTGACATAATTTTCCATAAGCCCTCATGACTAACAGTGACATAGGCCTTGGGCAGATCTACAAATGTTGTATACAAACTTCTGTTTTGCTCCTGGTATTTCTCCTGGAATTGTCTGGCAGAAAACACCATATCAACTGTTCCTCAGTCCTTTCTGAAGCCACACTGACTTTCAGGTATATGCCCGTCTTCCAGGTGAAGGATCAACCTGTTAAGGAGGACTCTAGCAAAAATTTTGCCAGCAATGACTGAGAGAAAGATCCCTCTGTGATTGTCACAGGACAACCTATTCCCTTTATCCTTATAGAGATGGACAATGGAGGCATCCTTGAACTCCTGGGGGATAATCTCCTCTTCCCATTTAACCTGGAAAAATGCAGTCTGAAAATTTTCAGAAAAATTTTTTTTCCAGTGGTGAAAAGAGGATGTCCGTTATCACCACTGTTAATCAATATGGTACTAGAAATGTTTGCTTTAAAAATAAGAGAAGAAAAGAAATTGAAGGAATTAGAATATGCAAAAAAAGAAACTACGTTATCATTCTTTGCAGATCATATAATAATATACTTAGAAAATCCCAGAGAATCAAGTAAAAAACTCCTTGAAATAATAAACCAATTTAGCAAAGTTGCAGGTTACAAAATAAACCCACACAAATCATCTGTGTTACTATATATTACTAACAAACCTCAACAGCAAGGGAGAGAGAGAGAAATCCAAATTAAAACTGTGGTAGACACTATAAAATATCTGTGAGTCTACCTGCCAAATCAAACCTAGGGACTACATGAACATGATTACAAAAAATCTTTTGCACAAATAAAGTCAGATTTAATTAAGAGGAAAAAACAGCAGTTTCTCATGGGTAGGCCGAGTCAATCTAATAAAAATGACAATTCCACCTAAATTAATTTGCTAACTCAATGCCATACCAATCAAACTACTTTGATAGTTATTTTCTAGATAATTATTTTCTAGAACTAGAAAAAATAATATGAAAATTCATCTGGAAGAACAAAAGGTCCAGAAAATCACAGGAACTAATGAAAAGAAATGCTAGGGAAGGTGACCTGTCTCTACAAGATCTCAAGTTGTATTATAAAAGAGCATTCATCAAAATGACTTGGCACTGACTAAGAAATAGAGGGGTAGACCAGTAGAATATGTTAGATACTCAAGACACAGTACTCAATGAATATAGCAATCTACTGTTTGATAAACCCAAAGACCCAGCTTCTGGGATAAGAACTCACTGTTTGACAAAACTTCTGGAAAAATTGGATGACAGTGTGGCAGAAACTGGGCACAGACCAATGCCTGAAACCATACAAAAGAATAAAGTACAAATGATTACAGGATCTAATTGTAAAGATTGATACTGTAAACAAAACAGGGCTGCAAGGCATGGTGTATTTGTCAGATTTATGTAGAATGGAGAAATTTTTGACTAAACAAGAGATACAGAACACTATGAATTACAAAGTGTATAATTTTGATTACATTAAATTGAAGTTTTTGTACAAAGAAACACAAAGCAACCAAAATTTGGAAGGCAGCAGAAAACTGGGAAAGAACTTTTGCAACTAGTATCTGTGATAAAGGCTTCATTTTTAAAATATATAGAGAACTGTGATAAATGTACAAGAGCACAAGTCATTCCTCAGTTGATAAATGGTGAAAGGATGTGAACAGGCAGTTCTCAGAGAAAGAAATTAAAGCTCTCGGTTATCACAGGCAAAAATGCTCTAAATCACTATTGATTAGAGAGATGCAAATCAAAACCACTCTGAGGTACCATATCACATCTGTCAGATTAGTTAACATGACAAAACAGGAAGATGATAAATGTTGGAGAAGATGTGGGAGAGTTGGAACACAATAATTGTTGGTGGAGCTATGAGCTGATTCAACCATTCTGGAGAGCAATTTGGAACTATGCCCAAAGGGCTACAAAAATGTGCATACCCTTTGACCCAACAATATTGCTTCTAGGTCTGTATCCCTAAGAGATCATAAAAATCAGAAAGGGTTCCACATGCACAGAAATATTTATATCAGCTCTCTTTGTGTTGGTCAAGAATTGGAAATCAAGGGATGCCCATCAATTGAGGAACAGCTGAACAAGTTGTGGTATATGAATGTAATGGAATACTTTGTACTATAAGAAATGATTAACAAGAAGACTTCAGAGAGGTCTGGAAGGACTTACGTGAACTGAGGCTGAGTAAAAGAAGCAGAACCAGGAGAGTACTATGCACAGCAACAATCAAAATGTGCAAGGAATTTTCCTGGTAGACTTAGTTCTTCACAGCCGTGCAAGATCCTAAAAATTCCCAATGGAGTCTTGAGGCAAAAAGCCTTCCACATTCACAGAAAGAACTATGAAATTGGATTACAGAATGAAGCAGACTATTTTCTCTTGTGTTTTGTTATGTTTTAGTTTATCTCATGGTTTCTCTGATTCATTTTAATTCTTCCATGCAAAATGAATAAAGTGAAAATGTATTAATAAGATTACATTGTAGAACCCTTATAATATTACACACAGTCCTGGGGAGGGAGAGGTGAGTGAGGGGAAATGCAATGGGAGGGAGGAGGAGAAAATCTAAGATATATGGAAGTGATTATAGAAAACCGAAAACAAATTAATTAATAGAAAAATTAAAAAAATATGAGTAAACCACATTTGTTCAGCACCTTAAGACTCCTAAAGCACTTTACATATTTCATCTCCTTTTGACTTTATCCTTCCAACAACCCTGTGAGGTAGGGGTCATCATTATTCCGACTTTACAGATAAGGAAACAGAGGATAAGAGAAGTTAAATAAGTTATCCAAGGTAAGAAATTTAGTAGTTGTCTAAGATGGGATTCAAACTCATGTGTTCTCGACTTACACTCTGGAACTGTATGCATTATAAGACCTAGAGACTTGGGCACATGATGACTTTGAGGTTTAAACAAGTAAAGTAAGTTGACAACTAGGTGGCACAATGGATTAAGTGTTGGTTCTGGTGTCAGAGTGACTTTATTTCAAATCATTCCTTAAACTCTTACTAGAAGTATGAACCAAGACAAGTCAACTGACTTCCCTCATTCTCAGTTTCCTAATATGTAAAATGGGGTTCATAATTACACTTATTTCTCAAGGTTGTTGTGAGAATAAGATGATGTAATATTTGTAACATAGCTTGAAAACTTGATAACATTTATTGATGATGATGATATTGATTGCATTGTTAACAAGAATCACATATTAAGACTCTACTACTAGAATTTAAACCAATATCTACTGATTCCATTATACTGTGCTCAACCTCTAAGTGATTATGCATTAATCTGTGTAAAGAAAGCTTATCTCAGCGATCCTCCCCACTGACTTCTACACACAAAATGCATATATAAATATAAGTGCAAGTGGAAAATTCCCTCCCAAGAAGATAATTAGTCAAATAGTTAAATAGAAAAACTGCATATGAACAAAGAAACCTCTTCTAGAACCTATTTTCCATTTTCATTAGTAGTTAGAGCTTCCACTCCCTCCCCCATGTTTTCATATATATGAAGTTAGACTGCTGTTAATGAGAACTTTCATATCTATTCAACCCTGCAAGGAATCAATTGTTAAATATCAAGGTAATTTGTTGTAGTGGAATGAATATTGTGAGTCAGAAAACCTATATATAAATCCTGGCTCTACTACTGACAACTTGAGTGATCTTATGTCTTTCTTCTACTCTGGGTCTCAGTCCATCCATTTCTAAAATTCAAGGATTATCTAGATAATGCCCATGATCTTTTGCTAGCTTCAAATAATATGATTTATATTACAGTTTGGTGTCCTGGAAAAGGGATTGCCTGCACATAGAGCTATCAGAAATCTTGAGATAAAATTATGACACTTCTGGTTACCTCTGTGATTAAAAAAATTCATTTTACCTAGATTTTTACTCTTATTATAGGTACAATGACTCTTCAAACTCTATCACTAGACGGTTGTGAGAAATATAGGATAATGTATGTTTAGATATATACATTTGCATTATATGTTACAATACACCTTTAACCCTTCTTATTCTGTCTTCTGATCTAATCCCTCATCTGATGAATATTTCTCTAAAATCAATGATGATCTCTCAATTTTCAAATCAACGTATTTTTTGAGTCATCATTTTTGGGGGGGTTAAGGTAGGAGTGGGAGTCTTTGGAAGTATTTGGAACTGTTTGACATCTACTTCTGAGGCATATTGTCTCTGGATTTTTTTCATATCCTCCTCTCCTAGTTTTTTCCCTACTAACTCAGTGTCTTTGCACATGCTGTTCCCCATTTCAGGAATACAAACCCTCCTACTTTCTGCCTTCTGGATTCCCTGACTTCCTTCAAATCTCAGTTAAATTCTCATTTCTACAAGAAACCTTTCCTAGTCCTCCATAGTCTTAGTGACTTCCCTTTGAGATTAGGTCTAAGTTACTCTGTCAATATCTTATTTGTATATAGTTGTTTCCATCTGATTTCCCCCATTAGACTGAACACCTTGACAGCAGAGACAGTTTTTGCCTTTCTTGGCACAACCAGCTTTTAGGACAGTGAATAGCAAGTAGTACACACTTCTTAAATGATTATTAATTGATTGATTGATAACTGTATCTATATCTATCACTATATCTATATCCTTACTGGTATCATTTATTTCTTTTTTTTATTAAATTTTTATTTTATTTATTTATAAATGTTCTACAATCACTTCCTTAAAATTAAGATTTTAT
>CM053769.1:144063291-144084212 GCA_028658325.1 Potorous gilbertii
TAGTCATTAGCCTCCATCTGTTCCATTCTAATTTTGAAAGAACTATTTTCTTCAGTGAGCTTTTGCACCTCTTTTTCCACTTGGCTAACTCTGCTTTTGAAAGCATTCTTCTCCTCATTGGCTTTTTGAACCTATTTTGCCAATTGAGTTAGCCTATTTTTCAAGGTGTTATTTTCTTCAGCATTTTTTGGGGTCTCTTTTATCAAGGTATTGACCTGATTTTCATGCTTTTGTTGCATCTCTCTCATTTCTCTTCCTAGTTTTTCCTCCACCTGTCCAACTTGATTTTTGAAATCCTTTTTGAGCTCTTCCATGACCTAAGCCCATTGGATATCTCTTTCAGATGTTTGGGATACAGAGGCCTTGACTCCTATGTCTTTACCTGATGGTAAGCATTGTTCTTCCTCATCAGAAAGGAAAGGTGGAAACTTCTGGTCACCAAGAAAGTACCCTTCTATGGACTTATTTTTTTTTCCCTTTTCTGGGCATTTTCCCAGCCAGTTACTTGACTTCTAAGATTCCTCTCCACCCCTGCTTCCCTTCCAGATCCACCCAGCTTGGGGTCTGAGATTCAAATGTGCTCCCCAGCCTCAGGACTTTCGGCAGCAGGTGTGGCTGCTACTCAGTGTGAGCTTAAGTTCTGGTGCTCAGGTGTGGGCAGGGCCAGGTCCCAGGCTCAGTTCCCTCAAGGGGTTTATGTGGAGATCTTCCGTAATGGACTCGAGGTCCTGCCTGCTCCAGCAGGCTGTGGCTGCCCACTGCCTCTGCCGCTGCCTCCCAAGGGGGCCTGAGTTTTAGAGACACCCTGCTACCCTCTCAGCCAGCCCAGAATGCTCTCTCACTGACCTGTGTTTTTGTGGGTGGTGGCACCTTCGTGGCAGGCAGAGATTCCATTCCTGAAGCCTGATCTGATCTACTGCTCTTGGGGCCACGTGGCCAAAGCAGGCCTGGGCTCAGCTCCTGTCAGTGTGTGACAGAGTTTTGGGATCAGTTTTTCAGGGCTCCCTGGAATGGAAATTCCTTCACTCTGTTGCTGTGTGGCTTCCACTGTTCCAGAATTTATTGAGAGTTCTTTTTAGAGGAAATCCATAGGCTGTGGGTTCGGAGCTAGCATATGTGAGTCTTTCTACTCTGCCATCTTGGATTCTCCCCCAGGTATCATTTTTTTTTAACTTCAAAGTTTTCTCTAAGCCATTCATGAGTTTATCCCTTCTTCTGTCCTCATATGGAAAAAGAAAAACAAATTGGAAATGAATTTCCTACTCTATCTTGTGTGAAGCTGGAATGGTTTTAATTCGGTCAAGATAGAAGAAAATGTCACATTTTAACTTTCTTGCTTACCGTGTCCAAATGTACATTTTCCCCCATGTTTACTTTTTTTCTGATATAGTAAGTGTGGTCATAGATGGGTTTGAAATCATATGAATTCAGATTCTCTTTAACTTGGATACCAATGTTGTAGCAACGTAATTTTATTCACTAAATCACAGCAACAAATGCTAGAATTTAAAGGGATGTTAGAAGATAATGAAGTGCAGGAAAAGATAGTAGATATCATCTATCCACTCACTTTTATTCTGAAGATGGTAAAATTTAGGTCCAGGAAAGTAAAACTACCACAAGGGCAACCAGAAGCATAATTAGTTATCTCTCTTTTAGAGAATTTCATTTATCTTCAGTGTATTGCTCATGCTGAATAACTGTGATGACTTAACCTACTTAAAATACAGGTCTATTGATTATGTCTCCTAAGGAGTACAATTAAGGATTGTGATGTTAGGTACAACAACAGACTACTGTAAATATTTTGATCAAGTAGAGGTCTTCTGAAAAGCTTTAAATCAGACAATAAAGAAGGCTTCTTATTCCAGTCATTAATAGGGGATGCCTTTTTGAAACATTTTAAGTCACTTGGTTGTGTTGTTTTCCTTTTATCTTATTATGGAATGAAATGAAGGAAATTTGTAATTGTGAAAAAACACTGATCTACAAGTCAGGATATCTTTTGAAAAATAAATTACATTGGCAAGTGAACCTCTAAAATTCTCCCCCTGCATTTTATTAATTTATTTATTTTGACTACAGAATAGAGAATTATTAACAACCAGAAATGCATAAACAAATAAGGCAGGAAATGTGGATTTTATGTGGAAGTATGAATTTATTCTATTGTGTTTAATATCAAAGTTAACCTGATGGTCAGGTAACTTTTTAAAATCTCCTTCTGAACTTGTTTTTATACTTTTTTGCGTATTTTTCAATGTTCAATTGAAAATAGTTCTTTTTACAATGGCAGAGAGAAGACAAGAATTCACCTAAACTCATCCTGGAGTGGGAGAACCCACAAAAGTGTAAGATCAATATTCTAGTTCAAGACAACTTAAAATTTTGAGAGAAAAGGTCTGTGGCATTGGGGTGAGAGTGGATCTCCATCCAGGGTTGTCCATACCTGCACAGACCAGGCCCCAGAATACCAGGAGCCAACCATGAGAGTGAATGAATCAGCAGCCACAGGAACTGCTTCCAGAGCTCTTAGCCCACAGACAATAAGGGGGTCAAGCAACTGTTAGAAGGAGATTACAGGAGTCTCTTTGCTGGCATTGAGACAGGACTCAGATTCAGGTTGCAGTTCTGACCAGCAGTGTCAGCACTAGCATAGCAGAGCTTAAAGCTGCAATGGAGCAAAAACCCTTATTCACAATTCCAGGGCTGTAAAGAGTGCTTGTGGTTTCTCATAGACCACAGGCCAGGAGAGTAGTAAACACACCTCTCCTTATATCACATCACCTTGAAGAAATTGAAAACTTATAAGTTCCTAGAAGTAAATCTGAAAACAATTGCACAAAACTTCTGGAGTTTTAGACAGTGAGCCCTCCACCCTGTAAGCAGAGCCCTACTTTAGCAAAGTGTTAAAAGTCAAGAAATAGTCTGCAGAAATGAGCAAAAAGAAAAAAAATAATCTGATGAATGAAAATTCAGAAGAAGACAACAAAGTCATAGTTCCTACATCCAAAGCCTCCAAAAAAATATGATGGTCTTAGGTTGTGGAAGATTGCAAGAAGGATTTTAAAAATCAAGTAAGAGAGATAGAGGAAAAATTGGGAAGAAAAATGGATATTATTCCATAAGTTCATGAAAACAAGTCAATAGGTTGGCAAAGGGGGCAAAAAATAATGAAAAAAACGTCACCTCAAATGACAGACAAGGCTAAATTGTAAAAGAAGTACAAAAATCCAGAGTTATACATCCTTTAAAAGCAGAATTGGCCAAATGGGGAAAAAAGATATACAAAAATTCATTAAAGACAAGAACTCCATAAAAAATAGAACTTACCAAACAGAAACGGAGGTTCAAAATCTCATTGAAGAAAGTAATTCATTAAAAATTAGAATTGAGCATCAAGAAATAAAAGAAAACCAAAAGAACAGATAAGATAATATGAAAAATTTTATTAGAACTACAACTGATATAGAAAAATAAATCCTGGAGATATAATATTAAAAGTATTGCACTATATGAAAGCCATGATAAAAAAATTCCAGATAACATCTTTCAAGAAATTATCAAGAAAACTTCCCTGAGATTCTAGAACCACAGAGTAAAATAGAAATTGAAGGCAATTATCCATTCCCTCCTGAAAGAGATCCTCAACTGAAATCTGCCAGGAATATTATAGCCAAACTCCAGAGCTCCCATGCAAAGGGGAAATGACTGCAAGCAGTCAGAAACAAACAATTCAATAATCATGGAACCACAGTCAGTATAACACAAGATTTACCAGCTTCTAAATTAAAGGATTGGAGGGCTTGGAATATGATATTTCAGGGGATGGTAAAGCTAGGATTACAACCAAGAATCACCTACCCCAGCAAAATTGGGTATAATACTTCAGAGAGGGGACAAAGGATATTCAAAAAAATAGAGTACTTTTAAGAATTCCTGCTTAAAAACTTGCAGTGCCAACTCAAAGCCTTTAAGATGGTCATGCACATCCTCAATTCTGAGTCATGAAATACAACAGACTCTCCACATGGAAGACAGAACCAAAATATTTGTTCAGACATCAGAAAGCCAAATCCATCACAGTAACAAAAAATTAGACACAATAACAATGCAAAGGACAACAATATCCCCAAGTCTTCCCATAAATTAACAAACACCCAGGAGCCCAGCTACCTGCCTCCTCTTTCTCCTTCAGTTCTGACTGCTTTGATCAAATTTTCTCCCAGCTCTGCTCTAGCTCCTCCTCTTCCTGTTTCACTCTTCTTTCTCCACCCTTTCCTGTTCTGTGTGAATTAGATTCATGTGACTAAAGCAAGTCACATGGGCCTATTAATGGATGGGTAAGATTGTCTCATTAAGAAGCAAAATTATATTAACAATAAGCAAAAATATATTATCAATACAAGACAAGAGTTGAATAGAAAATTTGACTTCAAATACAAGACTCAACAGAAACTTAGAAAGGTAAACAGGAATTAGGAGAAATATAAGGGATTTAATAAGTTGAAACTTTATATATTCTTACCTGGAAGGATGACACTTGTGACTCATAAGAATTTTCTCATTATTAGGGGAGATAGGAGTATACATACACACATACATTTATACATATATATATATATATATATATATATATATGTAGGCATATATATGTGTGTATGTATATGTGTGTGTATATATAGGTATATATACACAAATATACATACCACATACACAAATATATACACATATACATACACAAACATACATATATGAGAAAGAAGAATGCACTGGGAGAAAGAAGAGAGGTAGAGTGGGGTAAATTACCTCACACAAAAGAGGCAAGAAAGAACTATTGCATTGTATGTATTGGGGATAGATGCAGGAGATGATAGGAAAGACTTGGATCTTACTTTCATTGGAATTGGCTCAAAGAAGCAATAACATATACACTCGATTGGGTATAGAAGTCTATATTACACTACAATAAAGTAGAAAGGGAATAGAATAAGAGAAGGGGAGTTGCTCATAAAAGAGAGGATGGATTGGGGAATGTAATAGTCAGAAGCAAAACACTTTGGGGGGGGCAGGGTGAAAGGACAGAGAGAATAGAATGAACATTGTGGGAAAATAGAATATACGGAAATACAGTTAAGAATCAAATTGCTCTACATAATGGTTGAATCAGTCCACAACTCTACCAGTGTTACATTAGTGTTTTAATTTTCCTACATCCCCTCCAATATTCATAATCTTCCTTTTCTATCCCATTAGCTAATCCAGGATGTATAAGGTAGCACCCCAATATTGTTTTATTATTAGCATTTATCCAATCAAAACTGATTTAGAGCATTTTTATATGGTTATAGATAGCTTTTGGTTACTTAATCTGAAAACTGACTTCAAAATGGGTTATAGGTGAAGTGTGAGGTATATATATAATCATGCATAACATACTTCCATATTAGTTATGATGAAACAATTTCATGTACTTTGTGTCAGGTCAAGTCTTTTGGAGAATGGTTAGTATATGATCGTGATGGCATATTATTGCAATATGAGAAACAATGAGCTAGATACTGTCAGAAAACTTGGAGAGACTTACTTGACCTGATGCAAAGCGAAATGAGCAGAACCAAGAGAACCTTTTATACAGCAATAGGAATATCAGAAGACGATCAACTGTGAATGACTTAGCTGTTGTAAACACAATGATCTGAGACAACTCTGGACACATCATGGAAAATGCTATGTATCAAAGCATATATTTTTACTTTATGTTTCTTGGGTTTTTATTTGGGGTTTTGTTTTGTTTTCTTTTTCATTATAGCTAATATGGAAATAAATACATTATGCATGATTATCCATGTATAATCTATATGAAATTGTTGGTCTTTTCGATGAAGTTTGTAGGGAGAGAGGGAGAGAATTTGAAACTGAATTTTAAAATGAAACTTGAAAATTGTTTTTACATGTAATTGGGCAAAATTAAATATAAATTCAAAATAATTATTTTCTTTTTTATTACATAATTATTGCTAACTCCAACCCTCAATATCTTTGTTTAAGTAAAAGCCTACCCTTGTAATAGAAGTATGAACAAAAAAAATTGTCAGAATGTCCATGATTGAAAACATAAACCTCACATTTCACTTATAATGCATCACTTATCCATCTAGTGATAGGAGGAATGCTTCCTAAGGAATCTTGTGTGTTTAATTTTAATTATTGTATTGACCAGAAATTTTTAGGCTTTTGAAGTTCTTTTTGTATATATAATGTCATGCTCATTACATAAATAACTCTATATCAATTCATTAAAATCTTCTTCATTTCTATGTAATCCATCAGTTTTGTCACTGCATACACTCACATACACAGAGTGACGTGGCTCAGTTGATAGAGTTCCAGGCCTAAAGTCAGCACAAGTCTCCTCAGTTGAAATCTGGTCTCTGAAACTTACTAGCTATGTGACCATGAACAAGTCACCTAGTTCTGTTTGCTTCAGTTTCCTCATTTGTAAAATGAGCTGGAAAAGGAAATGGCAAACCACTCCAGGATCTTTGTCAAGAAAAGACCAAATTGGGTCACAAAATGTCAAACATGAATGAAATAACTGAAAAACCATAAATACATGCATCAACACATGCATTTATTATAAATACTGTATTCACACATTGGGTAAAATGTATTACACACACACACACACACTCCTCACCTATCTCTCTATCTATTCATCTATTTATTTCCATATTTTATATATATATATATATATATATATATATATATATATATCTATAATACATGCATTTGATATGAATCATTATCAGAAAATATCTCAATTTTAACATTTATCTATTATTCCTTTTTTGCTAACTTCATTGCTTTGTGCAAAATATTTCAATTTTTTATTGATTTCTCATAAAGTCATTAGCTTCCATTTGTTCCATTATAATTTGTAACGAATTATTTTCTTTAGTGCATTTTTGGACCTCATTTTCCATTTGGCCAGATCTGCTTTTTAAGGCATTTTTCTTGGCATTGGCTTTTTGGGTGTCTTTCATCATTTGACCTAGTCTCTTTTTAAGGTGTTATTTTCTTCATTTATTTTTCTGTCTCCTTTTCCAAGCTGTTGACTCTTTTCTTATGATGTTCCTGTGTCAGTTTCATTTTTTCCCCAATTTTTCCTCTTCCTTTCTTGATGTTTAAAATTATTTTTGAGCTCTTCAACACCCTGAGTCTTTGGATGGAGGTGCTTTGACTTTTTTGTCTTCTCCTGATTGTATATTTTGATCTTACTTTTCCCGTAGTAACTTTCCATTGTTAGAGGTTTTTTGTTTTTTGTTTGTTTTTCATTGTTTGCCTATTTTCCTAATCTATGACTTGATTTTTAACTGTTCGTTAAAGTAACATTCTTTGCTTTCAGGATGGAGGGTGCACTGTCCCATACTTCAGTAGTTTCGTGCAGTTATTTTCAGAAATACTTCTATGGATTTGTAAGTTTTCAATTCTTCTAAGGTTGTATGATCTAAGGAGAGGTGTTTACTACTCTCCTGGCCCATGCTTTGGTCTTTGAAAGACCACAAGCACTTTTTTCTGCCCTGGAACTATGAGGAGGCTACAGTCTTTCACTGTTTTTGCAAGCTCTGCCATACTAGTGCCCCTCTTCACCTTGGGATTACCTTTCAGAACTAGGACTTGAATCTAAGCATGGGGAAAGCAAGAGTCCTACATTTATGCTGGCAAAATGCCCCTATAATTTCCTTCTAACCAGTTGTTCCACCTCCTTACAGTTTGTGGACTTTGAGCTCCAGATGCAGCCATTGTAGCTGTCACTGTCCCTACCAATTCAGTCACTCTGGAGGCCTACTCTTGGTTTATGTTGACAAAACTGTACTGGCACAGCCTATGCTGAACTGTGCTCTATACTCATCCAGGTGTAGACTGTAGAAGACCAAGTCTTTCTGCTGACTTTCTAAGTTGTCTTTGGACTATCTGGGCTGAGAGATCTGGAAAATGCCACTGCTCTCAGTGATTCAGCAACCCAGAGCCCTGCTCCAGTTTTCCTGGTGCCAGGTCTTGTGTTGGCACAGCCTGTGCTAGGCACCACTCCACTCTCACCCTCATGCAACAGATCTTTCCTACTCCTGCTCATCTTCCATGTTGTCTTGGGCTGGAAATTTGTTTCCCTTCATCTTTTTGTTCTCCTTCTCTAAATTTGTTTAGAATCACTTTTTAAAAAGTATTTGGAGAGCTTTGGGCAAGAGCTCAGGGAAATCCTTGCTTTTACTCTGCTGTCTTGACTGTACCTCTAAACTGTATTTTTATGAATAAATATTGTTGGATTCTGACCTAATGAATTATGCTACGCTCCTCTGTTTGCTTTGAGATCATCCAAAATATATTCACTAATGTTAATCTTATATATGCCTTTTTCACTATCATATTTTCTGTTGTAATTTCCTTTTTCTCTCAGGGTATCTTTTAAACAAGGAAGACAGTAAAGAAAAAATGATAAAGCTTATTAATCAATAATTGAGGTGATCTGTTTTTGTTTTCTTGCCACTTCTTTTCTTCACTAAGCCCAGATCCCAGTCTTTGGTTTTAAATTGTACTTTTCTCTTTATTTTAACCTATTTTCAGTACTTCAGTTTTGATGTCTGCTTTGTTTTTGAATATCTTACTCCTGGATCTCTCTCCCTTCTTATACTCCTTTTCCATTATCCTGTACATGCTTGAACCCATGATAAGTTTAATGTACTTTTGTACCAAATCTCATGTTTGTGTGTGTGTGTGTGTATGTGTATTTTCAATACTCTTTTATACATTTCTGGTAAGAGATACTATTTCCTTCAAATTTTTTTCAATGTTTGTATGCTCTTTTAATATAGTATTCATATGAAAAAAATCTTTTCCCCTTTCCCTCAATTCTCCTCCAGTATATTATTTTAACTTTCTTTTTCCTTTTTATATTTTAAAACAAAACAAAATGAAACCCAGAATAAAACCAAATTTAAGCCCTGTATTTATCCTATATAACTCCCTCTAAGATCCTTAGGGATATCAGAATTCTGAAAGGTCATTTGTCTCTTTTATGACTACTAGAATTCAAGCTCGTCATCATTGTTTAACCTTTTCTAGTTGCTTTATTATATAAAAGTATTTAAGTTGTGGTGTATGACACTCCAATGGATTATGGTTAGGTTTCAGGCGGTCACTAAAATTGGATAAGGGAAAAATACGTAATTGTGTCAATATAATTGTTTCCTTTATAACTCTATATATCTTATTTTATGCCTTTAATTACATTTTTGAGAGGAGATTAGTTAAAAATTGTGCTGGCTCTGACATGTAACCTGTTTGCTCAAGTTCAAGTTGAGATAAAATAAAATGCAAAGATCAGTTAGTAATTAAAAACAATGCCTAGCCAGAACATAGAAAGAATATTCCATGAGACTTTCTAGCATATAGTTCAGCTACTTATCTCTATTTGGACACCACTGGTGAGAAGGTAAGCTTATGGAGATTCTAGTTGTCTTGGGACATCTGCAAAGACTGAAGCTCCTGACTTTATAATTATGAGCCTGACTTTTCACTTATGCAGACAGAAAACTATGTCAATATAGCCAGTTACCAGTAAGTTGTTTTAAAGGATCTCAGTTTGAGACTTGGCCTATAGGCCAATTAAATCTTGAAGGCAACTTTGTCTCCTTTTAAGTAAAACTAGCACAGCCTATTTTTTCAGAAAGATTTAGGGAACACTCACATATATTGGTTCATTCACAGGGTCCACAGTTTCCACTGGGGCCTCAAATGGAATCTTGAACCAACACAACAAAACAAAATTTCTTTTCTAACATAATTTGCTTCTCTAGGTTCCTCTTGACATTTATTTTTAATTTTACATTTCATAGTTTCTGCCTAGTTTTATCTTTTCATAAGAAAAACCTTGAAGTCTTTGTCTATTTAACTTCTATCTATCCAATGATCCATCTGTCTGCCTTTCTCTCTCTCTCTCTCTCTCTCTCCCTATTTATCATCTATCTATGTTCATTTAATTATTTTTGCATTTACTTATTGTTCCTTAATTCATTTATCTAATTATTGCTTTAATAGTTCATTTTCCTCCCATCACAGAATTTTATTAAAATTTTAATTAAAATTTTCAGTGCTAAAATTCTTGGTGCTAAACCTTTATCTTTTCTCTTTTGGAATATCATATTATAGGATTTTTTAATCCTTTTTCAAGGAACTCAGTCACATCATCTCCCCATTAGAGAAAAAGTCTAGGAAACTGAAACCATTAGTCAACCTGCTGAAGTAAGGCCTGATGTAAGAACCAAATAAATATCTTCTTTTTTATTCATAGGAATTTGAATATTGATAGACAACCAATTGTCCAGGAATTCCTTCTATTATGAATCAGAACCAGTTCCAATACTTAGATAGTACAAAAGGGCCAAGTTCCTTCTCTTGACTTCCTTTATGCCTTAATTTAATTAATCTGATAGAAGCTCAGTAAAAACCCATTAGTTATTACCAATTTGGGGATGTCTTTCTTCTGGGCACTCAAGCAGGATATTACCTATTCCTATTCTTGGCTACATTTTATAATATTTATACTTTCCTTCAATAAAACTCACTTATGTCTTACTCTCTGTTGACTTCCTTTTTATACTTTGTCTAATCCTTCCTATATTTTTCTGTGGTCTCCTTGTGTTGTGCCTTGGCAGCACAAACTTCTCTCTAATAACAATAAGAGCAGTGTGTACTCTTTACTTGTTGGTCTTGTGTTATCTAGATTGTAATACCATGTTAATTCAACCATTGGTTTCTTATTACTTAGAGTATGTTTCTTTTTCCTTTGACTTGGAAGCTCTGATTTTGATTATATTACCGGATGTTTTCATATGGGGCCTCTTTCAGGGGGTAGACAGTGGTTTCTCTTTTCAGTTTGTTGTTTGTTCTCATATATTTGGGCACTTTAAAAATGATTTCTTTAAATATGATGGAGTTTTTTATAATGTTTTATGGAAATCATTTATTATTATATTATCTGTTCAAATTGTTTCACAGACAATTTGTTTGTGATAGAAGATACCTGATATTTTCTTCTAATTTTTTTTAAAAAAGATTTGTTTTAATATCTTCTTTTCATATGGGATAATTGTTTTTATTTGTTCCATTCTTTTTTATTCAGGAAGTGCATTACTTGGTTTTCCACCATCAATTCTCAGTTATTTATTCTCCTTTACTATTTTCCTCCCAAACTTTTTCACCTAAAAATAATCTTTCTTCATCCATGTTCAGAATATTCTTTCTTTACTAGTATGTACTCATTCCAATGCTTATTGACATTTCCCATAACTGTTATTTATAAGAATAAGGAACAAAATAAATATAAAGGAGCATTGGGTTTTTTTCTTCCATGTTTTGAGTCAGATGTAGAGAGAAAACAAAACAAAACAAAGCATATATTTGATTAAATGTTGAATAGGAGTGGCATAAGAACAAATTCCTGGTAAAAACTCCCAGGCAATTCTTTCCATGATGATGAAAATGCATTAGATCAGAGTAAATGAAAACTCACTCCATACTTAATCTCCTTTCTATATGCTTAAACTGGTGAACCACAAATTCAGTTCTATTTAGTGGACATCCCCACCACTTTCTATCACAATTTGAAATTTTTATTCAATTTAGTGGGATTAGTAAATTTGACCTGTCAATAAATGGAATACTTTTTTTTTAAATCAGAATTGGGTGTTCATCCTTCATTGCTGAAGAAGACCTTGCCATTAGAGAAAATGACATGACTTGCACTTGACTTTGCTTATTTTGTTTTTTGAGTGAGGGAGGGCTATGCAGGTCACTGGCCTCACTTCTCCTCAGAGCCATCTGAATCCAGTGACCATATATTCATCAGGATGACTGGAGATGAACCAGGATGAAGCAATTGGGGTTAAGTGACTTGTCCAACATCACAAAGCTAGTTAGTGCCAAGTGTCTGAGGTGAGATTTGAACTTAGGTCCTCCTGACTCCTGCACTGGTACTCTATCCACTGTACCACTTAGCTTCCCCTCTAGCAGAATTAGATTTTTACTATTTGCATAATGTCCCTCAAGGTTCTTTCCTGTGTGCTCTCCATTTCTGTCTATATACCATCTCATTTGGTGATCTCTTCAATTCCTGAGAATTTAATTATTATTTCTATGCCAACATTTCTCAAATCTACCCTTCTTGCCCATTTTTTTTTACTGACCTTCAATCTCACATCTTCCATTGCCTTTCCAACATCTCAAACTGGATGTCTAATAGACACTTAAAATAAATATGTCCGAATTCTCCACTACTCCCACCTTCCCTATTACTATAGAGGACAAGACCATCTTCCCAGTCCTTCAGGCTCTTAACCTAGTGTTGATGTTGTTCAGTCATACCCCACTATTCAAGACCCCATTTGGAGGCCTCTTGGAAAAGATAGTGGAGTGACTTATCATATCTTTCTCCATCACATTTTACAGATAAAGAAACTGAAGTGAACAGAGTTAAGTGACTTCCCCAGAGGCACACTGCTAATAAGTATCTGTGAGGCCAGATTTGAGTTCAGGAAGTGAAGTCTTGCTGCCTCTAGGCTTGCTCTATTCACTGAGCCACTTAGCTACTCAAGCCCTTACTTTCTCTCACCATACATATCCAGTCTGTTGTCAAAGCCTTTCTGTTTTACTTATGAAACGTTTCTTAGGTATTCCTTCTTCTCTGCTTTAACATTTCAATCAATCTAGTGCAGGTCTTCATAACCTCATCTCTGTACTATTGCCACAGTCTGCTGGGGGGGTCTATTTTCTTCAAGTTTCTCTCTACTACAATCAATCCTCCATTCAGTCACCTAAGTTATTTTCCAAAAGTTCAGTTTTCACATTGTCATCCCTATACTTCTATTTTTACATTATTCTAATATAGTCCTCTTTGGACTACCAGAGAGCCATCTCTCCTAATAATGAAGAAAGAAGAATAAGACATGTCAAAACAGATAAAAGTGGACATTTATGTGGTTCTTTAAGATTTTCATTAAAAATAGCATTTTGCATATTAATTCATTAGATCCTAACAACTCTGGAAGGCAGGCACTTCTATCATCTTCATTTTACAGATTAGGAAACTGAGGAAGTAGGAAGTTAGGTAATTTGTTCAGGGTCGTATAGCTAATAAATTTCTAAGGAAGTAGTTGGACTCCAGCCTTATTGACTCCAAGTATAACGATCTACTCCACCTTATATGGCAACAAACCTGATTGCATACGAAGCATTCCATATTCACAGACCCCCTACATCAGGATCAAAAGAAGGAAGTTAGATTCCCATACATCTTTAGGGTCAGGTGGGATTGTTATAATAAGTACATAGTAGACAGTTTCAGTTTCTTGGTATTATCAGTATTCTTTTCATTTAATTTTTTGTGGGCATTGTGAATATTATTTTTCCTCATTCTGTTTACTTCACTTTGCATCAGTAGTAAATCTTCCAAGGCTTCCCAGTATCCTTCAAGTTCAATATTTCTTTTGGTTTATTAGTATTTCATCACATGTATGTACAATAATTCATCTAGTCATTCTCCAATTACTGTAGCCTTAGTTTCTCATCTGGAAACTGGAAATAACAATATTGGATCTATCCCTCTCCATGTTGTTATCAGAATCAAAGGGGAAAATGAATTAAATTTCCCTAAAACCACTGCATCATTACAGGGATGAATAAGTGACAGATTTCAAACTTGGGTTCAAATTCAAATTGTGACATAAATTGTTTGCGTTTGTAATAGTAATTTGTTCTCTCTGAGACTTCACATGTGCAGAATGTGGAAAATAAAATAATATTAAATGTTAATATATATTATTATGCTAATAAATATATTATTGAATATATTTAATTAATATTAAAATATATCAAATAAGAATATCTTAAATATAATAATAATACAATATGAAAGAGCAATGTTTTTAGGAAGTACCTGATAAATATTGTTGTATTATATAACTATGATATCACTGTTATTCCAATTTGTATTTCAAATACATTCTCTATTTAAACTGTTCCTGAAAACTTTTAATCCAGGAGTGCTCAGTTTGAGTGAATACACAAAATTAAAGAGGCAATTAAATTTTCCTTCCCTTATTCCCTATAATTCTTGAATTTTGAGAGAATTTAAAGGACCACATTTCTGGAGTCAATAAAGCCATAGTATAGTCTCACAATCAGATCATGCAGTACAATTACATCTAAAGGAGGTGTTTATTTTGTATTTATTTTAGAGTTTCACATTTGGAAAAGATTTGAATTAACTGGAGAGTATTCAGGAAGTGAAGTAGAATAAAAGTCATGTTAATATGAGAAATAAAAGGAGTGGAGTATAATCAGATAACAAGAGAAGAACTAGAGAAGATCACTGACTGCATGCATTTGGAGAGGTTTTCATCTGGAAGACAGGTCAGTTGTTTCATATTGTTTTGTTTTTCTGATTAGTCAATGAGAGCAAAATTAGGAGTGATCTATAGAAACCACAGGGAGGTAGTTATTACCTTAAGGATGGGAAGTTTTTCTTTGAATTATAGTTGTACAAAAAGCAAATAGGCTGCTTTGGCAATTAGTGAATTTCCCATCTCTAGAATCCTTTCTTAGAAATTGAATGACCAAGTTAAATACATATCATAGGGTAGGCTTTTAAACACAGTATGCCTGATATTGTGTGTGTGTATACATATATATTGTATACATATATATATATATATATGTATGTATATATATGTGTGTGTATATACATATATATGTATATATGTATACACATATATATGTATACATATATATGTATGTATATATGTATAAACATATATATGTTCAAATATAATGTTTTCTTTTTAACGTTATGAATTTTATTGTATTCAATACAAATAATATTCTGAGAAGTCCCTAGACTTCACTAGACTTCCTGAAAGGTTGTGATACACATGCATACATAAATACAGGAACACTTATGTTAAGTACTACCTTTGTAGAGAAAATAACTTCTGAGGTATAGTTAAGGCTAGATATTTTCTCAGGTTCTTTCTAGTTCAGCATAATTAAAATTCTTTTGGCCTATATTCTTGTATATGTCTTTCATTCATGTTTCCATAATTAATAAAAATAGATTTTTATAGGAAGTGGTAATAATGAAATGACATGAATTCTGTCCTGGCATATTTGAGTATGAGATTTGTATACTACAAACATATTGTAAATATAAAACAAATCAGTCTAATTCAGTCAAGTCAAAAGACATTTATTGAGTTCCAGCTATGGGTCAGATTTTTTTTTCTTTGTCCCAGAGAACTTGCTTTTTAATTTAGGAGATGACATGCATAAAACTTTGTGGTACTGTGAGAAAGTTGTTGACTTAATCAGTCAACAAGTATGCAGTAAGTATTTACTTTATGCCCAGTACTGTGTAAAATGCTGAAAGTTTATAATTTAATGATGGAAGATATACTGATTCTTTGATGGATCCACAATATTAGGAGTCTGGGTACTGACTATGTAAGGTCAGAGCACAGTATATCATTTTTCATAGGTGTTATTCTTACCTATATTTTTTCCTGTAGGGTTTCCCTAGAGTAGCTACATAATGTACTTCTGTTTCCTTTGGGTCTTTTTTATATTTTAAGCATATCAGAGGGTGAAACCAAGATGGTGGAGTGAGAACAACTACTCACCTAAACTCTTAGACAAACTCCTTCAGATACCTCTATAAAGAGAATCTGACCAGATTTTGGAGGAGCAGAATCCAATAAGAGGCAGACTGTGGCAAATTCACAGGCCAGGGCAGACTGGAAGGTCAATGGGAAAGATCTATTCTTCCAGGATGGAGGAGCACACAAAGCACAGGACACAGGCTGTATCAGTGCCTCCCTACCATGCAGGGCCAAGCAGGAAATCCCAGGCTGAGGCAGTGGCTGCACTGTGGAATCACAGGCCTATCAGCCTAGGATGGCACCACCACAACCACCGACACCAGGACCCTAGGTGTATCTCAGCAACCCAGAGAAATTGGGAAGACACTAGGGTAGCCAAGATCACCAACTACTGAGGTTACCTATGCTCTAGCTCAGCAGAGAGATCTCCTGTGGCCAGACAATCCCTCCCCCACACTTAACAAGCTAACTCCAGGATAAATCCAGGGAAACACAAAAAGATTTCACCCAGCCTCTGCTTTCTCACACCAGTCACCTCAGCACTAGATAAGCTGCAGCGCTTTAGCTTCTAGATGAAAGAATCAGAGGCCTCAACACACAAAGCCTCAAGTTAAAGACACAAGAACTGTGGGACAGAGCCTCTTGTGCCGTAGAAGCAGAGATCTATTTTAAGAGTCAGGAAATTGTGATTATCTTCATCATGAGTAAGAAGCAAAGCATGAAAGGAAAGATCAAAGAATCTTTCTAAGGGGACAAAGACCAAAGCATGAATACCAAAGAGGTCAGCATTGAGACTGTACTCCCATCTTAAACTTCAGAAGGGACAATGAACTGGTCACAAGCACAAAGAGCACTCTTGGAAGAGTTGAAGAAGGATTTTAAAAGTTAAATTAGAGAAACAGAAGAAAAACTAGCAAATGATTTTTAAAGTATGAAAAAAAAATTCCCTGAAGAGAACAGCTTCTTACAAAGAAAAATTGGACAAATGGAAAAGGAAGTACAAAAAGTAAGGGGAGAAAATACCTCCTTAAAAGGATTGATTGGACTGATGAAAAAGGAGATATAAAAGTTAATGGAAGAAAACAATGTTATGAAAATTAGAACTGACAAGTAGAAAGCAATGATTCTGAGACATTATGGATCAGTCGAACAGAATCTAAAGAATGAAAAGATAGAAGAAAATGTAAAATACCTAATTGAAAAACAACTGACCTAGAGAATCTAAGAATTATTGTTCTACCAGAAAGCCATGATGAAAAAAAAGAGCCTAGAAAATATTTCCCAAGACATCATCAAGGAAAACTGACCAGAAAACCTAGCTGCAGAGGGTGAAATAGTCATTGAAAGAATCCACCATTCACCTCCTGAAAGGGATCCCAAACTAAAAACATCAAGGAAAATCATTGCCAAATTCCAAAGCTATCAAGTGAAGGAGAAAATACTACAGGCAGCAAGAAAGAAACCATTCAAATATTAAGGAGCTACAGTCAGGATCACATAGGACCTTGAAGTTTCTACAGTAAAAGATAGAAGGAATTGGAATACGATATTCCATAAAGTGAAGGAGCTGAGATTACAACCAAAAATCAATTACTCAGCAAAGTTGGGCATAACATTCTAGGCAAGAAGATAGACATTCATTGAAACAAGGGATTTCCAGACTTTCCTTATGAAAAGGCCAGATCTCAATAGAAAATTTGATCTTCAAATACAAGTCTCAAGAGAGTCATGAAAAGGTAAACAGGCGGAAAAATAACAAAACTTGTTACTCAATATGGGCAAACTATTTGCATCCCTATAAGGGAAGATGGTAATTGTTAATCTCGAGAATTGTATATTTATTATGAAATATAAAAGGGATATACATAGATAGAGGAAGTGGTTATAAGATAAATGATGTGAAGATAAAAATGTGATTTAAGAGTGTGCAAGAATTGGAATAGGAGATATGAAAAGGAGGCAGAAAATGGTAAATTTTATCACAGGAAGAGGCACAAAGTTATATTACGCTAGAAGGAAAGAGGGGAGGGGGATGAACATTTTTTAATATTTACTCTCATCTGATTTGGTTCAAGGAGGGAACAACAAACTTAATTAAGAATATAAATCTAGCTAGCTCTATAGGTAGTAGGAGGAGAAGGGGGAAAGAAAAGGGAGGGGTGGCCAAAAGGAAGAGAAGAAGTAGTTAGGGTAAAGGGGAATAAAAAGGAGGGGACTGAAAGAAGAGAGAGAAGACTGCCGGAAGTAATGGTCAAAAATTAAAACTCTATTTTGGAGGGGAGGGGAGAAGGGAGAACTAAAAGGACAAACAGGGTGAAGGATGATGGAGGGAAAAACACAGATAGTAAACATAACTGAATGTGAATGGGATGAACTCTCTCATGAAACGGAATGGATAACAGAAAGGAATAAAAACCATAATCCAACAATATATTGTTTACAAGAAACACGTTTGAAATGAGGGGACAAACACATGGTAAAGGTTAAAGGTTGGAGCAGAATATATTGTGCTTCAGCTGATGTAAAAAAAAAGTAGGGGTAGCAATGCTAATCTCAGACAAAGAAAAAGCAGAAACAGGTGTAATCAAAAGAGATAAGGAAGGAAACTATACCCTGCTAAAAGTCACCCTAGGCAATGAAGCCATATGATTACTAATTATATATGCTCCAAGTGGTGTAACATTCAAATTCTTAGAGGAGAGGTTAAAGGAGTTACAGTAAGAAATAGACAGCAAAACTATACTAGTGGGGGACTTCAACCTCCTCTCCCTTGCTGAACTTGATAAATCTAACCTCAAACAAGAAAGGAATTAAGTAGATGAATAAAACTCTGGATAAGGTACATATGATAGATCTCTGGAGAAAATTGAGTGGGGATAGAAAGGAATATACCTTTTTGTACATGTTTTGGTACATGTACATAGCACGTATACAAAAATTGATCACGTACCAGGGCATAAAAACCTCACAATCCAATGCAGAAAGGCACAGATAACAAATTCATCCTTCCCAGAATGTAATGCAATGAAATTATATGTAATAAAAGGTCATGGAAAGATAGACCAAAAATTAACTGGAAACTAAACAGTCTAATCCTAAAGAACGAGTGGGTTAAACAACAAATCACAGAAACAATCAACAACTTCATTTAAGAGAATGGCAAGAATGAGACAACCTACCAAATCTTATGGAATATTGCAAAAGCAGTTCTTAGGGTAAGTTTTATATCTTTTGAATGCCTACATGAATGAAATAAAGAAAGAAGAAATCAATGAAATGGACATGCAGCTGAAAAAGCTAGAAAAAGAACAAATCAAAAATTCACAAGTAAATACAAAATCGGAAATACTGAAAAGTAATGGAGAGATTGATACAATTGAAATTAAGAAAACTTTTGAAATAATAATTCAAACTGAGCGTGTTTTATGAAAAAACCAATAAAATTGATAAATCTTTCATCAATCTGATTGAAGGAAAGAAAGAAGAAAACCAAAATACCAATATGAAAAATGAAAAGGGTGTACTCACCTCCAATGAGGAGTAAATTGCAACAATAATTAGAAATTACTCTGCCCAACTATATGCCCATAAATTCGACAATCTAAATAAGATGGATGATTATTTCACGAAAATATTAATTGCTCAGATTAACAGAAGAGGAAGTTGAATACTTAAATAACCCCATCTCTTAAAAAAATTTGAACAAGCTATCAATGAACTCCCTAGGAAAACACCTCCAGGGTCAGATGGCTTTACAAGTGAAATCTATCAAATATTTAAAGAACAATTAATGCCAATACCATATAGACTATTGGGAAAATTGGGGAAGAAGGAGCCTCCCAAATCCTTTTTATGTTACAAATGTCTTCCGGTACTCAAACCAGGAAAAACCAAAACACAGAAAAAAAATCATAGATAATTTTGTGATGAATATAGATGCAAAAATTTTAAATAAGATTGTAGCAAAAAGAATACAGCCAATTATCACAAGAATACTACATTATGATCAGGTTCCATATTAGGAAAACTATTAGCATTATTGATAATTTGAACAACACAAACTAACAGAAACCACATAATTATCTCAATAGTTGCAGAAAAAGTTTTTGACAAAGTACAAAACCCATTCCTGTTGAAAACACTGGAGAGCATAGAAATAAATGGAACTCTTCATAAAATAATAAGCAATATCTACCTAAAATTTTCAGCAAGCATTATATGCAATGGGGAAAAGCTTGAGGCATTTCCAAGAAGAGCAGAGGTGTAAAAAGGATGTCCATTATCACCTCTATTATTCAATATGGTACTAAAAATGTTAGCTGTAGCAATAAGAGAAGAAAAAGACATTGAAGGAATTAGAATAGGCAAAGGAAAAAACTAAGTTATCACTCTTTGCAGATGATATGATGATATCCTTAGAGAATCCAAGAGAATGAAACAAAAAATGACCTTTAAAAATAAACAATTCTGACAAAGTTTGAGGTTACAAAATAAACCCACATAAATCTTCTGCATTTCTATATATTACTAACAAAGCCCAACAGCAAGAGATAGAAAGAGAAATCCCATTTAAAGCTAGGGAAGGTACTAGGAATATTTATTTATTTATTTTTGTTTGTTTTTTTATTTTTTATTTTTAAATAAATTTATTTATCTTTTTACATTCATTTTCACAAGATTTTGGGTTCCAAAATTTTCTCCCCCTTTGTCCCCTCCCCCCTCCCCGATACACTGGACATTCTAACTACCCATATCACTAATCTTCCCCCTCTTCTATCATCCCTCCCTTCCCTTACCCCATCTTCTCTTTTGTTTTGTAGGACCAGATAACTTTCTATTCCCCATTACCTATATTTCTTATTTTCTAGTAGCAAGGACAATACTCAACAGTTGGTCCTAAAACTTTAAGTTCCAGTTTCTCCCCATCCCTCCCTCCCCACCCATTCCCTTTGGGAAGGCAGGCAATTCAATGTAGGCCATATCTGTGTAGTTTTGCACATGACTTCCATAATAGTCATGTTGTGGAAGACTTACTATATTTCCCTACATCCTATCCTGCTCCCCATTGTTTCTATTCTCTCTTTTGATCCTGTCCCTCCCCGAGTGTTGACTTCCAATTGCTCCCTCCTTCCATTGCCTTCTCTTCCATCATCCCCCCCTCTACCCTGCTTATCTCCTTCTCCCCCCATTTCCTGTGTTGTAAGATAGGTT
>CM053769.1:144084712-144115566 GCA_028658325.1 Potorous gilbertii
AAAGAAAATATGTATACTTATAATTTGAGTTTGAAAAGATGAGAAAATAATAAAGATGTCTATATATTTTTGAGACTCATGAGAAACAGATCACAGAGGCTTAGAATAGCCCCATGTATACACAGGAAGCATTTCATACATTGCTTAAACATCAGATCCAAACTCTGTATCCCATATTGACTTCAAAGACCATCTGTTTGTTTTTATTGAATTATTTTCCTGAAGAAGGTGGACTATATGGTAACCAAAATCTCTGTACTGTGCAGTTCAAAGAATTTTCTTTTCTTTTCTCAGATATATGCATTATGATTTTCCAGTGAAATATCATTATTTTCAGGCCATATTCCAATTCAAATTAGAGACTGTATGTGTGTGTGTTTATTTACTTTGGTCAGGATCTGTGACTATATTCATGTGGGAATCTTCTGGTGTGGAAACTCATTCCATTGTTGCGACTCATAAATTCATCTTTAACTTAGATTCTTAGAAAGCTGCCTCAGGCAGTGAGAAGTTAAATGACTTGCCTATGGTTACATAGTTTTTGTAACAGTTTTAAAATTTCTCAACCAAGAATATTCCTAATATCAAGGCTAACTCTGTATCTTCATTATACCATGTGGCCTCCCGTGTGTATATATATATTCATATTTATATATTGTTATATGCATATATACACCAATATGTGCATGTGTATATATATTATGTATATATTGGAGTACACATATATTTGACAGTCTTCTTCACTACACAGTGAAAAGATAGGAAAAAAAGTCACAAAATAAACATGCATGTTATAAAGTATTGAGATGATGCCAATTACTGATAACAGCTGTCTTTCACATGCAAATACACATGTACATGTGCATTCACATATTTTATGCAGCTATACAATGTAATGAAACAGATAATACATGTACTTTAATATATGCACATAGATATGCAAATATAATGTGCATATCTACATACATGTTCATGTGTATGTATGTCTAATTGTGAAATGTGGACTTGCCAATGAGGTCCAATCCCAGGAGTATACATAGTGTGCTCTGCTTAATCCAAAAACTACTTGGATGCTTTGGGAGCCTGCTTCTAGAAATACATAATAATGGTGAATGGAGGGGACTTCTCAATATTTCACAACATTCACAAATATTCTGTGACTGTTTCCTATCTGCTTAATGAGTAGTGAAAAAAAGACTTTAAATTAACTACTGCCCTAGAACTGAGTGTTCATACAAAAAAAAAGCAACTGTGTCTGAAAACATGATGTTGACTTTCTATCTCTGTTTTCTTTCATTCATTCATGCTTTTGGGTGGATTATAGGAGATGAAGAAAAACAGACTAGGACCTTGTGAGCTTTAAAAGTTTGTAATGTGTCAGTTCTAGAAGTGTAATCCATACCAGAGTTTGCTGGCTGCTGAGACTTGTGAATAGAACCAGCCCACTGATAATTCTGAACTACAGACTTTATGTCACCATGAGTAGAGAGAATAGCCTGATGAAACTACCTCTCTCCCCATGTGAAAATTTAGAGAAACACCTGTCAATAAAAAGGAAAATCAAATCTGCTAATTAATGTTCACTTTCCAAGTCCCTCTTTACCTCTCCCCTCCAGGACCATCACACATACACTTGCTTACATATGTACTACAGTTGCAGAGAGGCAGATTATAGTAATATAATAAAAAAAATAGTTCCTGAAAATTATAGTTGTCCAAAACTGTAATGAAAAGGAAGGCTCTTCTGGTCAGAGACCATAGAAGACTAACCATGAAATCTCTACTTCTGTGATCCTCAGTCTCATGATCCATGAAATGAAGTAGTTGGATATCCATGGACCCTTTTAGTTTTCATTCCTGGGCAGTAGATATTCCAGGAAATGCAGTCTCACATATGGGTTATAAAATATAAACAACAGTAACAAAAAAGATTCTGTAAATGCTCCATGGTCATTTTCTACAGATATGACTAGCAAGCATACTTGTATGTATGTGTCTTTTATTTCTTTTTATTATTTCAGGTTTAGAGTTATTTTTGGTCTCAGACTGAATGTGGAAAAATATGCTTGCTATAAGTACCTAGGAAATTTGGAACATTTTTAATAATTTGTTCTCTTTCTAATTCTAATAGTATTCTATGATTTATTTAACAATTATTTTCCCCAATCAATTCATGGCAAGCAATAATTACTAAATAATATTTGAATATATTAATTATAATTGCAAAGAGAGATACAGAACCTTCTTTCATGATCCCCTAATGGAAAACTAATGCATTTTGTTTGCTAGGACAGATATCATGGAATTCATGGAATCTCAGATTTGCAAGGGCCCTCTAGTTTTTATGTAGGTCAAACTACATATGAATAATTATCCTCCATATATATCTAAACATTTGTCAACCAGTAGTAATTTGCAAATGAATCCTACAAATCTCTTAATCTCCTTGGACCTAGGTTTCCTCATCTGTGAAATTAGAGAATTGGACTGGATGACCTCTAAGATCCCTTCCCCTCCAGATCTATGCTCCTATGTTTCAAATAACTGGGGCCAGATATTTGAAACTTTAATTTTTCAAGATCAGTACTTCATAATTTCATGTACCTATGTATATATATATATATCGGGGGGGAGGTATGTTTAGAGAAGTTAAACAGTGCATCTCCCTGTTTTAAATAAAATGTAGAGAATAATTCTTTCCATCATCACCATGAACATCGAGACTCAGAATCCAGAAAGGAAACTTAAACAAATTATCTAATAGCAATATACATAATATAATATTCCTCGTACTTTTCAAGAAAATATGAGGGGATTTTACAACAAAAAAGATGGTATTGGCTCATTTGTTTATTTATTCATTCATTCATTCATGGACTCTCAGAAAGGACAGCCCTTGTATTACAAACTCTCAAGAATGGAGAGTTAAAACATTTTTCTTTTTATTAAGAATGTAAATCATAACCCTCTACATTAAAAAAAAGAAACACAATAACACAAAAACAAAACAAGTAAATCAATCAGTCAGTGAATAAGACTTTAACTTAAAAACGCTAAAGTCTCCCACTGTAAGGGGAGCCATCACCATTTGCCGTGACCTGTTTCCAATGACTCCGGAAGAGAGAGTGAGGCGGCTGACTTTGCACGTCTCTGCCTCACTTAAATTCAATTCACTTAGAAGTCAAGATGTCAAACACCTGATGTCACTGGTCCTCTTCAGTAATGAAGAATGAACATCATTAGCAGCAACAAGCATTTATTAGAATCTGTCTATGAGCAAGGCACAATGCTAAGTGCTGGAGATACAAAAAGAGACAAAAGGCAATGCCTATCCTCAAAGGGACCAAAATCTAATGGGGAAGACAACAAGAAAACAAGATATATACAGGACAAATAGGAAATAACTGATAGAAAGAAGGCACTAACATTAAGAGGGATTAGGAAAGGTTTCTTTTAGAAGATGGGGTTTTAATTGGAATTTGAAGGAAGCCAGGGAAGGTGGTAAGTGGAAATAAGGAGAGAGAGAATTGCAGATGGGAGACAACAAGGAAAAATACTGTGAGCAGACAGATGGACAACTGAGTCGAAACTCCTTCCTTTTACAGCTTTCTAAACAGACAATTCCTACGAAAACTACCAGTGAAGTAGAATTGTTTCCTGAGGAATCTTATTTAACTTTGGGTTAATTCTGATTGTGAGGGCTTCCCCATACACACTACATAGCAGGGCAAAATTGGCTTATCACAAACTTCCATCTATTAGTTGTAGGGCAAAGAAAGCCTAAGTCTTCTTTTTCATGACAGTTTCTTTTTCCCAAAATACTTAAAGATAATTTTTCTTATCTCCTTCCTTCCTCCCTTACTGCCCCCTCCCCTCCCTCATGCCTTCATTCTCCAGGCTAAGCATCACAAGTTACTTCAACTCATACTTTTATTACATTTATATGCAAATTCATAATTGAAATATCATAATTAAGAAGAAATGTCAAATGACAATAATGTTTTCAATGAGAAATCATCATAAAAGTTACCAACAAGAATGCCAGAGCATGAGACCTGAGGATTTCACTTCCAATAAATATAAATGGCAAAGAGAATTTTGTAATGCCCTACACAGAGTAGAGACTCCACACAGAGACAAGGCTCACTTTCTAATCCAAATGAGTTAGCGAGGCCATGCTCAGAGTACAGACCGGTCATTTTCCCAATAGAAAGGGGAAGATAAAGGAGTAGATATAGGTTTGATGATTTCAACTTATCTGACTATGTAATATGCTGTTTATGGACATTGTGACATTTCCCCTCAGAATCCAAAAAGGAAAATGAAAGGTTTCAAATGACATTTCGATGAATACTATCAGAGATTTATAGATGGGATTCCCAGTAGCTTTGTGGTACAGTGGATAGCATAGAGGGCTTGGAATCAAAAAATCTTCTTTTAGAGTTCTAATCTGACTTCAGACCCTAACTGGCTATGTGGGCAAATTATCTCAGTTTCCTCATTTGTAAAATGAGTTGGAGAAAAAATTGGCAAACCACTCCAGTATCTTTGCCAAGAAAACCCCAAATGGGGTCACAAAGAATTAGACATGACTGAAAAGCAACTAAGCAATCACAGAGGGATTCTTGGTCAAGAAGTTGAACTGGATGACCTTTAAGTTTGTTTCCTCATATAATAAAAATAGCATTTATGTAGAGTTTTAAGATTTACAAAGTGTTTTACAAATATTAATGGTAAGTGTCACTGTTCTCATTTTACATTTGAGAAAATTGAAGCAGACTGAGATTAAGGAATTTCCTAGGGTCATATAATTAGTAAGTGTCTGAAGCTATGATGGAATTCAGGTCTTCCTCCCTCTCCCTCGATTATTCTATCCACTGAACTATGTAGATGCTTAGTAATAGTATATAATTCTTCGATTTTGTTTCTTTGAATTCTGACTTTGATACTAGCTATACAAGAAATCACTTAATATTTTTGAGTCAGTTTTTCATATGCAAAATAGGTAAAATCACCTTTACCTCCTTAGGAAGAATTCTTTGAGACAAAAAATATTATTAAATGTTATATGAATGGTAATTGCCATTATAAGATTATAATTATGGTACATTCGTAAAGGAAGCATTTTGAGTGTATTAGACATACATCAGATGCATAGAGATTGGTTTTGTTGGGTAGAGATGGGTATGTAATGCAAGAGGGGGTGGGAGTCTAATGCAAATACTTGAACAGATAGATTTTAGGGAGTCTCCATTCTGCCCCAGTAAAAGGGTCTTCTAACCATAGAAATCCCCTGCTTTCGTCAGAGATGACCATTTAAACATTTTCCCTGTATCTTGTCCCCAGACACTCTGTGACAAACAGGGCTAGCTCTGCTTTATTAATAATGCTTCTTTAGCATGTCAAGAAAATAGATGGAAAGGGTGAATGTAACACAGAGGGCCAACAGATTGTGTATATGTGTTTGGTGTAATCATTTCTATTCATTTTTAGCAGACGTTTCATGAACACTTTGAAAGAGATTAAACATTGAAGCAAAGCAGGAACATTTAATCAATCTCAACACTCAATTATTCGTATCTGAAACTACAAAGAAATAGAGATTATTCCTTTAATATTTAATAAATTCCTAAACCTACTTTAGAGAATGTGTCCTTTTCTACCCCTATACCTATTCCCCTTGACTTATTCTCTTAGAGGAGAATTTCATTAAAAAGTTCCATCCAATTAAAAAAAAACTATTTGAAATCAGAAAAGACTACACCATTTTAGCATGGGTCAGGGAAGCCACTTGTGGACAAATATTTGGACATTTTGGTCATGGAAGGCCATGTGATTATAGTAGAAAGGCTTCCTGACCCTCAGCATCTGGGTTCTGTTCCCAGTATTTCCACATAAGACATATAGAACAACAGGTAAATTACTTAACATCTCAGCCTTACTTTCCTTTTCTACAAAATAGTGATAATCACATGTTCTCTCACTATCTCATAAGGCTGTTGTGAGAAAAATACCTCACAAATTGCTATGCATTTTAGAAAGGGGCAGCGTACGGGAGCACTTCTGAACTGGAGCTAGAAAACCTAGTTTCACCTTTTCACAGTCATCTGACATTGATTATCTCATCTCTGTACTTCATTTGTCTCAAAGGTGAAATAGAAAGGATCATAACTGTACCCCCTACTACATAGGGGTATTGTAAGAAGAGAACTTTATTAATAGTACGCTGCTAATGGAATGTGGAACATTATCGTCATTAACGCCAGTAATTGAATGCTAAGATCAGAGAGGACCTTTATATATGAATATATTCAATTGTTTGGCTTTGTTTGCTCTTGCAAGTTTTTCTTTTTCATTCTGACCTGAGATTTCATAAGTGAAATGAATTTCTATCATATGGAAACTCCCTCCTCCAATGTTTATGTACGTAATGGCTTTCAGTCTTCACCTAAGCCTCCAAGAGGTTGTGACTTGTTAATAGTCACATAACTAGGTGCTCTCAAGGTGATTTCCACTGATTAGCATTATTAGATTGTACTTTTACATGTTGCTGTACTCTTCTGCGAAGGACAATGGAGGAAATATGTGTGTGTGTGTGTTTCAAAGGTAATATTAAAGTAATTAAGTAATATTAAAGTTAGGAAGCAACTACTATTCATCATTCATTCCACATACTTTGCACCAATACCCCTGTTCCCTTTCTTTTAGCATTTCAGCTTCCATTTTGATATTATCACTCCTCTTTAGTACGTAAGCATCTTGAAGGCAGAATCTGTCATTTTGCTTACATTTGTGTCCCTAGCTGCTTATCACAAGGCCTAGCATACAGTAGGAGCCTATTAAATGGCTACATACTTGATTTGATTTCTTTATTATAAGTCCTATTATATTCTGCTCTGAGGAAATGAAGTGGCTTTTCATCACATTCTCCTGATTCTATTGCTAGCACATTTCAACCCAATCCACCAGGTCTCAATAGCACAAAGAGGTTTTCCCAGTCAGTTCAACATTTATCAAGACCATACTGTATTCAGAAGACCAAAATTCTCAAGATGCTTAGTAAAAAATGTGTCTTAGTCATTTGATGCCTGAATGATGCCAAAAGAAAATTATTAGTTAGGGACTGTGGCTGTCAATGTCAGGGATTCTATCCTCCATTATACATTCTGTCCCTTGAATTCCTAGCATACAAAACAGTGAAAATATGCCTTCCTTTCTCCAAGAAATAATGCAAATTGACTTCTTAAGAAATGATAAGATATGTAGGGGCCTTAGATAAAACCACAAACTCTAGAATAATGAGATCTGACATAGATACAAAGAGAGATAGAGACAAAGACTGAAAAAGAGAGACAAAGAGACAAAGAGGAAATATATGTATGTGTGTATGTATGTATGCATGTATGTATATATGTATTACAGGTCTTCAGATCATCCCTTCCCATATATGACATCATTGAATCTCCATGACAGCCATGTGATTTCATTTGAAAACTGACAGATCAAGGGTCATATTCACATAACTTGTAAATGCCTCACAAGGGATTCAAACCAGGTTTCTCCTGACTTGCTATATGGGTTCTCCTCACACCTTTCCCTTCTTGTTACATACTCATAGTGAAACACTCCTCCAAATACCAGGCATTTTTATTGGCTGTTCCCAATGTTTGGAATCCTTTTCCTTGATATTTATGCATCTGAACTTCCTTGATCTCCTTCAAATCCATATGAAAAACTCACTTTTGGCTTGAAGACTTTCCTGATCCCCTTTATTTATAGTACAGAGGAAGTTAAGTGCTGCAGTAGAGTGTCAGGCCTGGAGTCAGGAAGACCTGAGTTCAAATGTGGTATTAGACATTTACTAACTGTATGACCATGTACAAGTTACTTAACTTCCATCTGCCTCAGTTTTCTCTATTGTAAAACAAGAATAACAATACCACCTACTTCCAAGATTGTTGTGGGAATCAAATAATATATATTATAAAGCACTTAGCACAGTTTGTGGCAAATAGTAGGAGCTTAATAAATGGTTATACCCTTCCCTTATCTCCCTAATGCCTTCCCTCTGTTTGTTATTTCCAAAGCCCTAACTCAAAACTAAGTTCCCTACTATTGTATCACAAAGAAAAGTTGATTTATGTCCCCAAACGAGCTAAGTACACAAGGTATTTTAAAGCAATGAGAAATAAACCTATTTTTTAAGCAAAATGATCAATTTGGAACCACAAAATCAAGGTGCTGTGTTTCTAACATAATAGTTGGAAACGCAAGTAAAAAGGGCTATATTACTAATATTATGTTCCCATTAGTTTCAGGAATGGAATATTATAAAAAATTATTGCCTTTCTCATAAAAAGCACAACTTGATTTCTTTCATATCCTCAGCTTTATTGATTTTAAACACAGTACATGTCTTTTGTAACTTTAAGAATAAGATGCAATTACTGAAAAATTGGATCAATAAAATAGAGATTTGGAAAACTATTACTTTATTTTACTGTGCCCCAAACTGGATTTTTAAATAAAGTAAGAAACCTGAATGTTCTGCTACCTGAAAGATGAAAATAACAAACAACTTTCAGAGTAGTTTTAAATATGACTTATTTATAATATAGTATTTATCTTAAGCCTTTACTCCAAGAGATTATAACACGGATGAGTGATGGGCTTAGAATCAGGAAGACTGACAGGAAGATA
The DNA here is from genome assembly GCA_028658325.1 of Potorous gilbertii. Classification (NCBI taxonomy): domain Eukaryota; kingdom Metazoa; phylum Chordata; class Mammalia; order Diprotodontia; family Potoroidae; genus Potorous; species Potorous gilbertii. The sequence goes on from CM053769.1 coordinate 144,093,413, forward strand.
CAATAGGCAAGTAACCATCTGTGCCTCAGTTTACCTCCTGTCAGAAGATTAGAAATAATGATAGTACCTAGGTGGCATAGGGAATAGTGTCAGCCCTGGAGTGAAAAGGACCTGAGTGACCTTGGGAATGTGAAAACCCTTTTGTTTCAGTTTCCTCATCTGTAAAATAAGATGGAAAGGCATATGGCAAAGGACTTCAGATTTTTGTATTTGTTTGTTTGCTAAGAAAACCCCAGATGGGGTCACAAAGAGGGGGACTCAATAGTAAAACAACTGAACTAACAACTACTTCAAAGATCTGTGGTGTGGGAATACTGAGATAATAGATAAAAGGGGTGTGTGTGTGTGTGTGTGTGTGTGTGTGTGTGTGTGTGCGTGTGTGTGCTTGTGTGTGTGTATCTTAAGCTACTACAGCTTAAATCTGCACTAAGACATTTGAGATAATATGCACAAAGTCTTTTGCTGTTTTAAAATTCCTATGTTCAGCAGCAACAGCATCGACTTTATTATTTTCATTACCTGTCTCTGACACTATCAGTGAGACCCCTAGACACATCATTTTACCTATATGTGCCTCAAATGACTCCTGAGCATCTATCGTTTTAATCATAGTTCAGATGAGATCTACATTGGTGGAGGGAGTTCCCATGCTAGGAGCAAGGTTACAGAACTATGTATGTGATATTTAATCAACATTTGTTTTCTACTAAAAGCACTTGCTATGCTAAAAGGAAAGAGAACAGGTCATAATTCTATCTCTTCCACTAATTCATAAGGACCACGAAAAAGTTCTTCACCCCAATGTTATTGTTTCTTCTGCAAAATGATAGGGTTGGACTAGCCATCAAAATTTCTTTCTAGCTCAAAGATCCAAAGGTGAAATCTGATATGATCCTATCTAATAATAGTTAAGGGATGTATAGTTAGGTTATCATGAAATCTGAGAAATATAGACAGGTAATTTAAGAATTTTTCACATAGGAAGGATATTTTTGAGAGTTCATCATTCTCAGTCATTTTCTGTCTAAAATTTAATTTCTAGACTGTGGAAAAAGAGAATAGATTATTGCATTTCAATGGCTAGATTAAATTACTGGACTGTTTCCATGTTCACCCACTTGCTTTATCTAAATACAGTATAGCTAGTTCAATTTTGAGGTGTTCCAATCAACAGTGAAGGCAGCCAAGGACCATTTTTAGGACATATTTAGATACCCTTTCACCCTAAAAACTTAAAGAGGTGTTTTTGTTTTTGTTTTTTAATGAAAATGGTTTTGTTTTGTTTTTTTCTACTCCCCAGTCTTTAGAAACTAAGGCATATTTGTTCCTTCTGTACATATTCATGAGTTTCCTTTCTTTTCCATTTATCTGCTTCAGCCTTTACTTTCTTAAATCTAATTTTAGTTTGTGTATAATACTATGATATTTTGAGTATACCCTTGGAAAAGACTAATGCATAAATTAACATAAATATTTCCTTAAATGCAGTTGCATCTCAAGCCATCTGTCTAACTTAGATCTAAGCCTTTTATTTGATTGGGAGGGCAGATCCCAGACTTTTGCATAATACCTATCTGCCCTAAATGAGAAACAATTACAATCACCTTATAGATGTAAATTATATATATACATATATATATATGTGTGTGTATGTATGTATATATGTATGCATGTGTGTATATATACATATACTCTGAAATGCTCTAAATAGTTCAGAATTTTTTAAAATAGGGTTGAAATTGGCTTTTGAACATAAAATTTGAAACTATGAAACATAGGTAATCAGATATAGACTGGTTCTTACAACGAAGAAGAAAGTTTTGCAGAACCTTAAAACAAAGAATGTTCATACATGGAACATAGACTATTCTAGATGTGAGAACCTTACACATCTTAGAGCTCAGACTATCTAATTAAGGTCTCTGGTTTTATAAATGAGGAAACTGACAACTATCAAATTGAAGTGATTTGCTGAAGGTTTCACTACTAGCTAGAGAGAGCTAGATTGCTATAACTATGAGGCTACTGTTTCCCAGATAAGAATTCTTTCTGCTACATCATTTATAATAATCCCATTGTTAATGTATCAAGAAACTTTTATGAAAATTAGACAGTATTATTCTTAGTTGTCAAATTTTTAATTTGTCTTTGATGAAATGTCCTCATTTTAAGCAGTATTCCTTTATGCAAGGCATTTTCCTTCTCTGACAAGGAACAGGATATGGATATTCAGTTTCATCAGTGACAGAGACAAAAACAAATCAATTACCAATTATTTGGAATAATTTTAACTCCCAGAAATTGTGGGGTTTTTTCCTAATTATCTCTCTGGTCCTGTACAAATCCTTTAACCACTATGTATATATATATATATATATATATATATATATATATATATATATATATATTACCAACATCATCATATTTATATAGCACTGTATGGTTTGTAAAACACTTTACAAATGTTGTCCCATTTTAACTTCAGAACAACCCTGGAAGGTAAAAAATATCATTATCTTCCAATGAGGAAATGGAAGCAGGCAAAGTTTAACTAACTTTCTGAGGGTCACACAGCTAGTAAATGTCTGAGGATGAGTTTGAACTCAGGTCTTCCTGATCCCGGAAAACTCAAATCTACTGTGGTATGGCAGAATGGATTCAGTCAGTAAACATTTATTAAATATTTAATACTGTGGTAAATGCTGAGTATGTCCCTTAAAATGAGAACTAACTTTCCAAGTTTTGTTGTGGGGTCAAGTGAAATGAACTCTTTGTAAAACTGTAAAATATTTTAATAAATATCAGCAATCATCAAATATCCAGAAACTGACAGGAATGAATTCAGTGATTAAAAATACACACACGAGTTAAATTTGAGTTAAATTGAGCCATTGAGTTAAAATAAGCAACCAGAATTAGTTATTCATTTCCATTAAACTTTTGAAGGTCACACATATATAAAAGATCACTGAATTCAGAGCTTCAGTCTTGTCTCTATGTCTCATGAACTAAATAACCTGAAACAAATTATTTGCCTTTTTTTTCTTTGTCTATTTCCTCGGTTATCAAGGACAATTGCATTACATTGATTCTAAGAACCTTTTCTTTTCTGAAGCCATAAGAATATCAAAAGAAGCACTTGGTTTTAGTTGGGTCTAGAATAATAGGATCATAGAAGATTAGACCTGAGAAGATCCTCAGAGATCTTCTAGAGTTTAGTCTAAATCACTCCATATTTATAAAGAAATCCCATCTTTAATGTCCCAAAGTGGTTATCATCCATTTGCTTCAAAACTAACAACCAACTACTATCTGCTAAACCCAATAACTTTTACTTAGTTTTCACTCTATTGACTCTATAGACTTCTCTGAAGTCTATGGCATTTTTTTAACCACACCCTTCACACTCTATTATCCTTTAGTTTCTATATCTGTTTCTCTTCATTCTTTTCCTACCTGTTTAATTCTTACTTCTCAGTTATCTTTGACCTCAGTTGACTCATTATCCTCAGTCCCCTGTTATTTTTCCCGTTTACCCTTCTCCATCTTTTCTTCACTTATTACAAGTAAATAGGTGATTAACCAAAACAGTATATCCAGTCCTAATTTCTCTCATGAACTTTAGTTCTTTACTGCTAACTATGGGGTAGACAGTGCCACTAGATATCTCTACTGTATTGCCAAGGCAATTTTCAAAGTACTGGTGGTGATTATGAATATGCCAGCATAGTTCTTGATCGCAAAATATAAAAGACTCTTCATACAGAAGGCAGAAGTAAAACATTTATTTAGACACCAGAAAGCCAAACCCAAAAACCAGAAAGCAAAATCCATCATGGTGATCAAGAAATTAATGAACATGTTCCCACAGGGAACAAAGCCATTCCCAGCATCTCCCTCACCCCAGGCCTTCTCACAAGCCAACACTCCCATGCCTGAGCCCTGTCAGGTGCCTGCCTGCATCTTCTCCCTTCTGACCTAACCACACTCATTCACCTCCTCCCTGTTCTGTTCCAGCCTTTCTGCTAATTCCTCCCAACACAGTCACCATGTGACTTAATGGGCATATTAATGAATAGGAAAGATTTTCCAATTAAATTAGCATTATATCTACCCAGAAGTATCATAGGTATTTCACACCCAACAAATTCATTCTGGGCTCCTAATATTTCCTCCAAACTGTCCCATTTATATTGAAGACACTATTATCCTTTCAGTCTCTCTGATTTACAACCTTGAAGTCACCCTTGACTGTCAACTCTTCCCTTCACTTCCACCATTTATATCATTAATTGCCAAGTCTTTTCAATTTGACCTGTACAATTTCTCTCATATCTTTTCTCTTTTTTTGACTTACACAACCAATCCCATTGTAGTATTTATCACCTTTTGCCAAGTCTAAGGCAATAGGCAAGTAATTGGTCTGTCTGCTTCTTTGCATTCCATTCTACACAGAGACACCAAAATGATGTTCCAAAATGACACATCTGAAAGCACTTCAAGACCACCTCTCCATATTCTAGGTTGTTAGGTAGAATGAAGGATTCCTAAAAGAAACAGAAGACTTCAATGGGAAAAAGAAGAGTTGCAAGTTTTAGGCAGAGAGAGACATTACCTTTATTAGTATGATAGAAATGTGAGGACTATGTAAAAGAGAAAGAGAAAGAAAGGGAGATCTGCATGTATAGAGCTTACATAGATATTTGAGGTTCTTTTTCCCAAAAAGTTTATCAATTTATTTGGTTTTAATTTTCAACAATCATTTCTATAAGTTCCAAATTTTTTTCTCCTACCTCCCTCCCCCTTCCCAAGATGGCATGCAATCTTATATGGGCTCTATACAAACATTATTATTAAACACATTTTCACATTAATCATGTTGCATCAAAGAATTGAAATGGATGGGAGAAACCATGAGAAAAACATAACAAAAGATGAAATAGTTTGCTTCATTCTGCATTTAGATTCCATAGTTCTTTCTCTAGATGTGAATGGCATTTTACATCATGAGTCCTTTGGAAATGTTTTAGGTCCTTGCATTGCTGTGAAGAGCTAAGTCTCTTAACAATAATCTTTGTGCACTGTGTGTGTTACTGTGTATAATATTCTCCTGGTTCTGCTCACTTCACTCAGAATCAGTCTGTATAAGCCCTCCTATTCATCATTTCTTATAGCACAATAGTATTCCTTTACATTCATATACCACAACTTGTTCAGCCATTTCCAAACTAATTGGCATCCCCTCTATTTCCAGTTCTTGACCACCACAAAAGGAGCTGCTATAAAAAATTTTGTACATGTGGGTCCTTTTCTTATTTTTATGGTCTCTTTGGGATACAGCTCTAGAAGAAGTATTTCTGGGTCAAAGGGTATGTACATTTTTATAGCCCTTTGGGCATAGTTCCAAATTGCTCTCCAGAATGAATGAATGAGCTCACAGCTCCACCAGCAATGAATTAGTGTTCCAACTCTCCCACATCTTCCCCAACATTTATCATTTTCCTGTTTTGTCATGTTAGTCAATCTGATAGGTGTGATGTGGTATGAAGTGGTAATTAAAGAGGAGATAATAGAGTCTCTGAGTGGCAAGAAATTACCTTCTAAAGAATTATATGGAAGAGGCTTGGAAAGTGTAAGATAAGAGACACCCACTTATGGACATAGAAGATAAGAGGAACAGTAATAAGACACTGGGGTAGTTATTGGACAACTTCATAACAATAAAGAGGTTTATTGTCTACCTGGAGCCTATATGCAATATATAACAGAGAAACTCCCATAACTTGCCAAAATAGATAACAAATATGAATATCTCATGATTCATATGGGCATTTCCAAAATAAACTAAAAAGGTTTTCTAATAATTATGAAGTCTTGGTCAAGAAACTGGAGAACAAAAGGGCACAGTTTGTATATACTTACTTTTAACCCAGCATTTTTAAAACACCAACTTAGAAAGTAAAGAGCTGGTTAAGAAAGTAGTATCTAAGAATAGAATTTGGGAAAAGCAAAATTAGAATGTATCCTAACTTTGGGAAAAGCAAAATTAGAAGACTTTAGAGGTAAGACAGGTAGAATTTCATAGATCAAAATGATTCAAAGAAAATCTACCTTGGATGGATAAGAGATGCTCAAGAATGAAATTTCTGATTGTGCAATGACTTCCAATGAAGTATAAACATGAGATACATCTCATGAGACCAATATATATTCTAAAGGAACTTCCCCAACCAACTTATTATTTTTTTAATGAATGTACAAAAGATGGTAGGAAGGTCAGATAACAGAATATGATCATGCCATGATCCTGGAAAAATAGGGTCAGGAATGTTAAGATCAGAACAAGCTACAACTGGCAAGGAAAGCTAAAGACAACTAAAAAGTTTTTTTAGATAAGTTCCTAGGAAAAACAAGATCAAGGGAGATTATATTTGTATTGGAGGGAGGAGGATTGAGGCTATTGTAACTGACAAGAGAAAAGGTAGAACTACTGAATTTTGCTTTCATTTCTGTATTCTCTATAAAGAAGAATGACCTATTGAAAACTTAAAAGTAAAAATAAAACCTTGGGAACTGATACTCAATATCAGTTATTCCTGGCCTTCCTTTATGAATTAAAGTTTCCTGGCTGAGATGAATCATATACCCACAAGTCCCTAAAAAGATAGGCAGTCATGATGGTGATGTAAGGAAAAGTACAAGATTGTAGACAATGGGAGAGGTCCTTCAAGATTAGAGAAATACAAGTGGCATCCTAGTTTTTGAAAAAAAAAAGGAAAAGAAAGAACATTTTTTGAAAAGTATACACCAGTACTTTTTATTTCAATTCCTTTGGAAAATCCATAAAGGATTATTTAAAAGATGTTTGGTGAATATCTAGGAAAGGAAGCAGTGATCACCAAAAGTCTACATTCCTTCATCAGGATTATGTCATGCCAAATTAATCTCACCTCTTCCTTTTTTGTTTTTTTTTTTTACCTTATTGAGAAAGAAAACAAGGCAGAGAATGCCACATATCTATTTCACCTGATTTTTAGAAAAGCATTTGAAAAGGGATGTCCTACTGTTTAGGGGGAGAGGATAGAGAGAAATGGATTTGATGATACAATCATATAGACTCCAAGTGGCAAAATGGTTGGATTCAAAGAGTAGATATCAATAATTTTATGTCATTGTGGACCGTGGTCTCCAGCTAAGAAACTAAGGCATCTATACTTGGCCCTGTGCTATTTATTTTTCAATGACTTGAATTAAGGCGTAGATGCAACACTTAGCAAATGTGCAGATGAAGTTTATGCCTCTATGCCTTTGTTTCATTTCTGAAGTGATCTTCCTTCTCATCTCTGTCTTATAGAATCTACTGCTTACTTCAAGATAGTAAGGAACCTCTCCAGTCATTAATGCTTTCTCTTCTGAAATTGTGTTGTAAAAGTTCATACATATTTTTCATTTACATATCTGTATGTGTTCTCACCCCTTTTTTTGAGTAGGGTGAGAAGCTGTATAATTTTTTGCATCTGTATCCATATACTAAGCACAGTGTCTTACACATAGTATCTGCTTGTTAAATGTTTAGTGAACTAAACTGAATTTTATTGAATCATGTACAAAGAGCCCAACTAGACTGAGTTATCAAATACACAGAATGTTATGAAACTGTTTCAAAACAACAGTTTCAGATAGTTAGCACGTCTAACCAGTACACAATAAGTTTTGATATTTGTTGCTATTTCTTCTTGCAAATAATTATGCTCATTGTTTTTTGACTACCTCTCAATAAATCACACAGTGTTATAGAATATTAAGAGTTGGATAGGACTGCTTAGGTCATCTAGCACCAGCCTTCAATAAGGTTAATCCCTTAAATCATCATTCAGCCTCATTTTTTAAGATCTCTAGTCTGTAGATAAATAATTGTCTCAAAGCAATCTATTCCACTTTTGATACCTTTCATTAATAGGAAGGTTGCTACATAGAGATCTCTCCCTCTTAAAAACCCATTATATTGCTCCTACTTTTCTACTCCTCAAGGCCAAATCAAATAAATGTAAGCTTTCTTCAGTTTGATGGAAGTTCAAATATTTTGCCTCTCTTCTTCCTCATGTCGTTCTTCTCTAGATTGAGCATATCAGTTACTTCAAGCAGTCTTCATATGGTAAGGGCTCCAGTCATGTCACCACCTTTACTAGTCTCTTCTGTATGGTTTCAGCTATTCAAAGTCCTTGGTAAAATATGGTAACCAAACTAAAAAGTTATCCAGATTGAAACTGATCAGGACAGAGTACATTGGGGCCATCCCTGTGCACAGGCTAGGACTTGCTAGTCTTCCTTCGGTCCACTATTTGTCAAAATAAAAGTAATAATAGTTTGATACTTCAAAATGAGTTGTTAAAACAATATTCAGCTCAAATGATAAAATTAATAATGAAAATCATTCCAATTGTGGAGATTGTTTAGGAAATGCTTAACAGTCGGTTAGGATATTTTTGTAATTCACACCTGTAGGTGTAAAAGAAAAAGTCAAAGCAAAAGGATTTTTTGCTGAAAGTGTTTCACCTGTTGAAAACAGACTTTGTAAATATCTATAGCTCCTAGAGAAAATCATTGCCTAAAATAGTCATAAACCTGCTTACTTTCATTTGCAAAAGTGTTCATGTGAGCATCTGCACTTATTATCTGCCAATATGCTCCATTCAGTTAGGTTCACTCACTCTCCTCTTCACCCCTGTAGGCCCCTGAAACAACTCTATTACAAACTTTATTACCAGTTTGTTTGAATGAAATTACTTTACCTCCCTTAAAGGCTAAAAAATGTTTTCTATAATTAGGAGTTAGGTGTGAAGTAGTGGCAAGAGTAGGGGATTTGGAGTCAGAGAACCTAGATTCAGCTCTGGGGTCTGTTATATCACTGTAAATACTTGAATGTATTTCACTGTAAATCACTTAAATGATTTGGCTTCCATTTCCTCACCTATAACATAAGAGACTGGATCAAAGCATTACAAGTATCAATGAAACCTTTCATATTCTATGTCCTCTGTTTTAAAATTGTTTTCCTATCTGTCATCCTATGACCTTCTAACTGTTGTGCTACTTTGCTCTCCTGCTGACCTTTGCACCATCAAAAAGAAGGAAAACAAGAAAAGCTTTACGTAGGTGGTGGTGGAGCTAAGTCTTGAACGTCACAAAAGACTAGGAGAGGTTGAGATGAATAGGTAGTGTCTTCTTGGTATGAAGGATAGGCATTCAAAAGACACGAAAATAATACAAGTTACCACCTTTATAATCCATGATAATGTCTCCATGCTTAACCCAATGGCCTTGAACTGCATATTTATCACTGTGAAGCAATTTTAAATTGTGAAGATCTTTATTCTAATTTTTATTTCTGCATATAAATTTCAAGTCCCACAGTCAGGTTATATTGCTCTCAAGGGTTTTTGCAATTAGTAGGAAATCATTCTCTACTTCTTTGTTATTCTCTAATTCTTGGAATTCTCTAATGCAAATGGTTAAATTATCATTGCCTTAAGTCACAATGATGCTTCCTTTTCCCACATTTTCAGCTTTCAGTATCTTTTAGAAAGACTTTTTTTTATTTTTACTAAAATGTAACAGAAATAGCATTTGACTCCAAATATTCCCCTCTCCCCAGAGTCTATGGCATACTCTCCCACAAGTACCTACACAGTCCAGAGGAAAATGTGCTCAGATTTAGAGAAAATGAGTACCTCACATCTCTTGGTTGCTGGCAGTACTTCTCTCCCATTCATGTAATTCTCAAGAAATTCCCCTTAAGTACAGTTAATCTTTACTCTGTAGTCACAGCTCCCAATGCACTTAATGGCACTTGCTTCATGCTTTCAAAGGGAGCAAATTATACTAGGACGCTCATTGGAAATACCAAATCTGCTGTTCTCTTTGAAGTTCATAGCCAAGTTTGAAGCTGAGGTCACTCCTCCCTTTCCCTCCATCCCAGATAGCTACTACTGAGAGATTTTAGCTAGAATACAACAGTCAATTAACTTCTTGCTATGATCCAATTGAATCAGCTCATTAAATTTACACAAGTCCTGAAAGTTATGGTGAAATCCCTCAGTCACTTACAAGAAAATCCTTGTTTGGGGACTTTTCGTTTCATAAAATAGTTTTCAAGGTATTTTCACACATATTTTAAAGCCTGTAATTGATTGTCTAAGATATGTTCTAACCTAATGAGTCAAGGATAAAAGGTAGTGATAGGGCTTCAACTCCACCCTTACAAAAATATTGAAGAATCTCGTTTCTTATTCTACAGGTCAATGCAATTCCTCACAATAGCCAGATGCAGATAGATAAATGAACCTGGAATTAGGAAGACATAAGACAAAATCCAACATCAAATACTGTGTGACTGTGGGTAGGTAAATCACTTGACTTCTCAGTCTCAGTTTTGTCATCTATGAAATGGAAATACTAATTTCCTCCACTTCCCAAGATTAATGACAAAATGATATAATATATCATATAATATGTGAACCTTAAATGCTGTTATTATAATTAATTATAATTATATATAGTACAATACATATTTTATACTATAATCATTGTTAATTATTAATCATTTTCTCATACAAAATCATGGCTTGCAGTTTTATAAATGAGAATAAGTAACCAGGTGGTAGATGGTGAGGTACAGTTTCTTTACGAGGTTCTACAAAGTTGTCACACGGTATTGTCTTCTAGGCTGTCCAGGGAATTGTATCAGAGAGGGAGAAGATATGAATCAATCTTTTGGAAATTCAAAGCAGGAGTTTTTTTTATTTTTATCATGAATCACTAACTGTGTTTCCCACATATTAATTGGTACCAAGGGAAGCAAATGAAAAAGATGGATATATCAGATTGGACTATAAAATGATGAGTCTAGCTATTTGTCAAACACAGTAGAACTTATTCATCCAAATAAGTGTGTTTCTCTATTAAGTATTCACTGTAGGAGGAATTACATTGATTCTAACAAGGCTGTCCACTCAGAATACACTTAAAAACTTTGGTTTTTTACAATTTCCACAACTCCTCTCCCTCTCTCCTTTCTCTCTCTCTCTCTCTCTCTCTCTCTCTCTCTGTCTCTCTCTCTCTCTCTCTGTTTCACACACACACACACACACACACAATCAACATGCATAAGCACACACAAAATTAACCTTTTGATTTCATAGTTTGTGCCTACTTTGGCTTCATGCTGCCAGCATAATCCATTACCTTATACATCATTCTTGGTTGTAATGCAATGACATTCTGATGTGTTCAAAATTCTCACTGACCTTTGAAGAAGGAAGGTTTGCCACCATTGAAGAGATGCAAAGGAATTTGCCATGGCCATTGGCAAGAGTATCAAAGAAGAATTCTGTCAATTTCTGAGAAATATCAGCATCACAAAATGCAAGACTACTTTAGTTGTGATCTAGGGATGTTTGGAAACTTGAAATTCAAGGGCAAATAGTGTGGGTCCTACCTCAAATGAATTAGACCTAAGCCTTTGTCAGTCAGAGAGAAGGTTTATTAGAATACAGATTGGGGTAGGAGATGTGTTGAGCTTATATTGATATATGGGCCAGACTCTTAAGCAATCTGAACATTTGTATTGCTAATGCAAGCAGGCCAGATTGTTAAGGAATCAGCACTTTAATGGAGGCAAGATAGACCTTTTATACAGTAAGGCTGTGGGAAGATCTGGATATGAACTAGGAATGGCCAAGTAGTCTGGGAACTGGAAAGGGGTCCAGATGGAATTAAGGAGTGGTGGTCTAGGATGGGGCCAGGTGCAGACAATGAGGCCCAAGATGAAAAGATTAACTGGGAAGGGCTACGTGCCCCAGGAGAAACTCCAGGGACCTGGGCCACATGTTGGGGTCCAGATTCCCAAGACATGGCCTTTTCCTTTTAGGGGTTCAGGTCTCATCCCCATCACTTTGAAAAGGAAAATATCTCTTTGAACAAAATTTTATCATGCCTTTGCCATAGTCTCACACTCTCCTAGTTTAAGTACTTGCTTTCTGGAGTACTCTGGAATGTATTTGCCATTATAGGATTTCTGTGGAGCTACCTATCTTCAGATCATTGTTTCACTGGTTTGGACTTAGAGTCCGAAAACCTGGGCATTTGACCCTTAACTAGTTTTCAGATGAACAAAATATTCAGCCTCAATTCTCTCTTCTACAGAATGTGGATAAAAGTGCTTCCCATTTCTACTTCACAAGCTTGGTAAGGCCCAAGTGAGGTAATGCATGTAATGGAAAGGATATTGGAAACTTAAAAATGTTATATAAATATCAGTTATTATTAGGTTCAGTTATTAAAAAGTTTAGAAGAACTGACTTTAAATCTTCAATACTTAGTAGACAGGTTTTCATGAATAATTATTCCCACACCTTAATCATTCCTCACATCCTTTTCTGTTGCTCCCACCTTCCTTTCTTCCATTTAGTTTTACACTTAGCTAATGCTAGTGCTACACAGAACAACTTTATTATTCCTGAGTGACCTCAAATTGCCTCCCATCATACCTAAGTAAAAATCCAAGATATGTCAAACATACACAGAATTAAGTGAATGTCCCTTACATACTTTTCTGCCACTTCATTTACATCTTTCTTTCTCATTTTTTTTCTGTGACATTGTGCACAACCCATTTTTCCCTCTTGGGTATGTGAGTGTCTATATCCATGATTTCAATTGTTAATATACCACATAACATCAACCTTCCATAAGAACACTTGCAAAATGTAAAACATAGATTTACACTCCCAAAACTAAAATAACTTGCACACAAATACATGAACACAAGATAATTTGAGAAGAAAGAGAGCATTATCAACTAGGCAAAGTAACAGTTTTCAAAGAGTTGGCAGCTTAGCTGAGCCTTGAAGGAATGTAAGAATTCAAACACGATGCAGGAGTGTCTTCTGGGCCTGCAGGATAAATTCTATGAATATAGCATGATGAGATAGATGGAATGCTATGTTTAGGGGATGCCTGGGAATGAAGCTTGTCAAAAACAGAGAGTTCATGAAGGAAGGTTAAAATAAGATTGGGAGGAAGGACTACACAGAGGGAAAGGTTATCGACTGTCTTGAGTTCCAGGCAAAGGATTATCTGTTTTATGCTATAGAGAAAGAAGAGTCAGCGAAGGATTTTGAAAAGAAAACTGAGTGGATCTACTTGTTGGGAAGATTATTTGAATGTTGGTGTGGCTCTGGAGAAGTGAAGCTGGTGACCTGCACAGCCCTCCCTCACTCAAAACAAAGTCAAGTGCAAGTCATGTCATTATTTCTCTGATGGCATGGTCTTCTTCGGCAATGAAGGATGAACACACACATTTTGATTGGTAGTAGAGGCTACATTGGAGAGCAAAAAGATTGGTAGCAAAGATATCAACTAAGAAGTCATATAATAGTTCAGACAAAGGGCTAATAAGCAATTCATATAATAAATATATTAGCGGTGTTAAACATGAACACATCTAATATATTAGAGGCATATAATGGTACAGTGGAGAGAATTTTGTATCTGGAATCAGAAAGAACACAGTTCAAATTCAGCTTCAGAAGAACTAGCCATGCAATCTAGGGCAAGTCACATCTAGATGATGTTCTTTAACTTCTATCTGCCTCATTTTCCTCAATGTAAAATAAGGATCAAAACATCATCTATTATGAAGGGTTATTTGAGGGTTAAATGAGGTAATATTTTTAAAGCACTCTGTTCAGTGCCCAGTGCATTTTAAGTGTTATCTCAATATTTATTCTTCCAACCCTTTGATTCAGCAATGTCTATACTTCAAAAAAATCAAAGGGAAAAGGAAAAGAAAATACATGCACAAAACAACTTAGAGTACCTCATTTTTGTGGTGGCAAAGAATTGAAAACAGAGGAGATGACCATCAATTGGGGAATGACTGAGTAAGTTATGGTATATAAATGTCATGCAATTATATTATGGATAAGAAAGGATAAAGGGGCATAGGTTTGGAAAATACTTGGAAGACTTATGTGAACTGATACAAAGGGAAGTAACAGAAAATAGAAGAATAATTTACAAAGTAACAGCAATATTGTAAAGATAATCAGCTGTGAATACCATATCTCAAACTATACTGAAAAGCAATAATCATCAAAAACAATCCAATACTGGAAAAGAAATAGAGTGATTGGTCAGTGGAACAAATTAAGCAAAAGCAGTGTTTGATATACCCAAAGGTACAAGCTATAGGGATAAGAACTCACTATTTAAAAAAAAAAAAGCTTGGGAAAACTGAAAAGCAATGTGGTAGAAACTAGGCAATGGCTATCATCTTATACTGTATACCAAGAGAAAATAAAAATTGGAACATGACTTAAACATAAAAGGTTTAAGTAAGCAAATTAGGGGAGCATGAGAAAAATTACTTATCTGATCTAAGGATAAGGAAAGAGTACATGACAAATAAAAAAGAAAAAAATATCAGAAGCAGAATGAATAATTTGATTACATGAAATTAAAAAGCATTTGCACAAACAAAGCCAATGCAGCCAAAGTTGGAAGCAACACAGGAAACTGGGTGGAAAATTTATAGCAAGTTTCTGAGATAATGGTGTCATTTCTCAAATATACAGAGAACTGAGTCAAATTTACAAAAATGAGACCAATTATCCAATTGCTAATGGGTCAAAAGATATGAATAGATAGTTTTCAGAAGAAGAAATCAAGGTTTTATATAATCATAATGAAAAAATGCTCTAAATAACAAATAATATAGGAATGTAAATTAAAAGAACTCTGAGATACCACCTCAAACCCCTCAGATTGACTAAGATTAGAGAAGAGGAAAATGATAAATGCTGGAGAAGATGTGCAAAAATAGGTACATTAAAGAATTGTTGGTAGAGTTGTCAACTAGCCCAACCACTCAGCAGAACAATTAGTACTATGCCACAAAGTGATTGATTGATATATACAGACATATATACTATATACATACATATACTATATGTTGGGAGCCCTGCCCTAAGCAGAAGTTCTCTCCCCATGAGAAAGCCACACCCGAGCACCATCATCTGAGAATCAGCCGAGCTCATCACGGGACGTCTCAGCACCTGCCCCTGGAAATTCTCTCGCTACCCCTCCCATCTTCCTGCTCTCTCTTTTCTCTTGAATATAAGCATGGCATGCAGTAAAATAAATCAGACCCTGCTTAACTCTCACTTGGTCTCACTCTTCTTCTCGGCCCATTGCTCTCAGGCTGGGTCCCTCCCGACACCCACTAATTAACTAACCCCGCCGGACGGGGCAACTATATATATATATGCATACATGTGTATATGTATATGTATGTAAACACATGATTGTAGAAACTCTTTTTGTGGTGGCAAAGATTGAGGAATTGATGGGCTTCAAATAAGGAATGGCTGAACAAGATGAGGTATATGACTGTGGTGGAATATAATAGTACCATAAGCAGTGACAAAGTAGATGCTTTCTGAAAAGCTTGGGAAGACATAAATTGATGCAGCGAAGTAAGAAGAACTAGGAGAACTTCATACACTGTAACAATAGTATTATTATGACAATTAATTATGAAATACTGAGTTACTCAGATCAATCCACTATTCATTATAATTGCAAAAGATTTATGGTGAAAAAATTCTATCTACCTCCAGAAAGATGTGATGAACCTGAGTATAGACTGAAACATATTTTATTTCACTTTCTTTATTATACTTGCTTTTTCTTTTGTCTCTTAATACATGGCTTATGTGGAAATACATTTTGCATGACTGCATATATACATATACATACATATATACCTATACACACATACATGTATATATGTATGTGTGTATGTATGTGTATATATATATATATATATATATATATATATATATATATATATATATATACATACACACATTTACATATATATGATGGGAGGGTTGATTATTTTCCTTCATCTTCGAAGAGGACCAAAATAACATCATCATTGTAAAGTGAAATTTCAGTGTGTCCAACTGAGGCTAATCAGACCAATATGAATTCTGAATATTCTACCACAGGTTGGGTACAGATAATCCATGTGAATACTTGTAGTGGATATCCCAAATTTGCACATCCTGAGTTTAGTTTGTATTGTCTCAATTCTGCTTTGCTCAAAGAGCACAGAATCTTTTCTTTTGTGGGCACACCATGCTGAGGAGTCCTGTGCCAGTGTCTCTCATGTTGCAAAGTCAAATCCAAAGTTCTTGAGAGAGATCTTTCTTCTGGCCACCATGTGATTGCCTGACCAATGCAAGTTCTCCATAAAATAGTCTTTTTGGCAAGCATACATTTTGCATTCAAACAACGGGGCCAGCCCATCAGAGTTGCACTCTCTGAAGCATAGTTTGAATACTTGGCAGTTCAGCTCAAGCAAGTGCTTCAGTGTCTGGTACCTTACCCTGCCAGGTGATCCTTGGAATCTTCCTAAGACAGTTCAAATGGAAATGATTCAGTTTCTTGGCATGGCATTGGCAGACTGTCCATTTTTCATAGGCATACAAGGAGATCAGCACAACAGCTCTGTAGATCTTCAGTTTGGGAGTCAGTCTAATACCTTTTCTCTCCCAAACCTTTCTTCAGGAGCCTTCCAAACACTGAGCTAGCTCTGGCAATGGGTGCATCAATCTCATTGTCAATGTATACATCCCTGGAAAGTTCACTATCAAGGTAAGTGAACTTATCCATAGCATTCAAAACTTCTCCATTAGTTGTAACTGATGGTTCCACCTATGGATGGTATGGTGGTGGTTTATAGAGTACCAGTGGGGTTTTTTGGTGTTAATTATTAGGCCAAAATTAGCGCAGGCAGCAGACAATAGATCCATACTTTGTTGCACCTCAGCTTCAGAGGATGAATTGGGTGCACAATCATCTGCAAACAGAAAATCATGCACCAATACTCCCTCCACTTTGGTCTTGGCTTGTAACCTTTTCTAATTGAAGAACTTACCATCAGTAAGGTAGTTGACCTTGATGACGTGTTCATCCTCACTGAAATAATTTGTCAACATGGCTGTAAACATGCTAAAAAGCATAGGAGCAAGCACACAGCCCTGTTTCACTCCCCTGGTGACTGGGAAGGTACAAGAGCTTTGTCCATTATCCAGAACCCAGGCAAACAAAAATTGATGAACTTCCCTGGGTAACCAAATTTTGATATAATTTTTCCATAAGCCATGACGACTAACAGTGTCAAAGGCCTTGGTCAGATCTAAAAACATTGTGTTTTTAGACCTCTATTGTGCTCCTGGCATTTCTCCTGGACTTGTCAGGCTGCAAATACCATATCAACTGTTTCTTGGCCCTTTCTGAAGTCACACTGATGAAGTAAAAAAAAAATTTTATGAAGACCTAGAGATGCTTATCCTCAACGTGCCAAAAGAGGACAAGTTTATAATTCTAGGTGACTTTAATGCTAGAGTAGGCTCAGACTACCAGACTTGGCAGGGAGTCCAAGGGAGGAATGGAGTTGGAAACAGCAACAGCAATGGTCATTTACTGCTTAAGACTTGTGCATCACATGACCTCATCACCAACCTTTTATCTACAGGCAATAAAATTTCATGGATGCACTCTAGCAGAAAACACTGGCATCTAATAGATTTGTGATTGTAAGGAGAAGAGAGACAAGATGTGAGAGTGACAAAGACAATGTATAATGCAGAGTGCTGGGCTGATCATAGACTTATCCTTTCCAAGCTAAATGTTCGCATTCATCAAAAATGCTGCCCCCAAGGCAAAATGACTACCAGAAGAATTAATGTCAACAAATTAGAGCTCTTCTCAGCCTGAATATTTTGCTGCTGACTTGGAGGGAAAAGTTGAACCAACACACAATTGGTAGCAGTGGAGCAGAAAAGGAGTGGGCATCTCTCAGAGATTTGGGGTACAGTGCTGCATTTGTTCATCTGGGTCAGAACACTTGCAAACACCAAGACTGGTTTGACAAAAATAATGGGGAAATTCAGAAGCTGCTAGATGAAAAATGAGAACTCCACAGGATTTACCAGCAGGATGGGTCATCTACTCCTAAGAAGGCAGCATTTAATTCCATCAAAAGCAAAGTACAAGCAAAGCTTAGAGAGATGAAGGATTCTTGGCTCAGTAAGAAGGTAGATGAAATTCAGTTTTATGCTGACAGTAACAATCCAAAGCACTTTTATGATTCCCTGAAAGCTATTTATGGCTCAAAAACCTATGGTGCTTCACAACTACTCAGGGCTGATGGAGCCACATTGATTAGTGATAAGGACATGATCTTAGAGAGATGAGCTGAATACTCCCATAGTGTTCTCAACAGACCATCATCAACCAATGCTGAGATCATTGAACATTTACCTCAGGTTGAAGTCAATCCCTCCTTACCTGAACTTCCAACTGAAGAAGAGGTTTTGAGGGCCATTAGGCTCCTTTCATGTGGCAAAGCACCTGGTGCTGATTCTATTCCAGCTGAGATTTACAAGGTAGGGAGATCATTGCTCATATAAAAGCTGACTGAAATTTTCCAGGTTATGTGGCAAGAGGAGGTTATCCCCCAGGAATTCAAGGATGCCTCTATTGACCATCTCTATAAGGGTAAAGAGAATAGATTGTCCTGTGACAATCTATTTGTGGAGCCCTTTTAAGGGCTCTTTCCAGCTTTAGTGTAAATCTGTTCCACCTAACTCTTAACCTGTGGCCCCAAGAAGCTGCAGCATGTACAGCTGACATACCCTAGTATATCATTTTAGCAGATGGGCCAAACCAAAGGTTCTCAAACCCATTGGTGAGTTAGGGAGGTATCTACCCCAAGCATATGAGGGGTGTAGAGTGTGTTCAGGGAGGACCATTACCTTTGGTGTGATGACCGATGGGAGGGTACAGGCTCTGGAAACCGCCTTGAGCTCTCCTTCAAACTTCCCCTTGATTTGGCCTTTGCCTGAGGCTATAATCCCCTCAATTGACCTTTCATTACTCCTTTGCCCAATTCTCCATTTCCTTTAACCTAGCCCAAGTGTTAATTGTTTGTTTCCTCTGGATTGCCTCTGGCTACTTCCCACCCTTGATCCTATCTAGACTTCAGTCTCCCTTCACCACATGGTCCAGGTCCCTGGTGTTCCTGGTCTTTCTCTGTTACCTCACAATCACCCCAGCCTATTGGCCATTCCCATCAAGATCTTCCCTAGATCCTTCCTCTGATCACCTCAGACTATTTGGCCAACCCTAGATCCCTCCCGCAATCTTTCTGTTTAAGATCCATTGAGGCCTCCATTAAGGTGCTGAGATTCAATCTGATCAGATTGCCAATACAAGAATCACAAATGCTCAGATTCCTGAAGAGTCTGTCTAATATGACAGATTTTTATTAAACTTTGTTTTTCTTTGGCTGAAAGAAGACTTGGGTCAAATTAATTCACACAGGACCAGCATGTCACTATTTTGAGGTCCTAGTACCCCTAAACTTGAACATAGATATACATATGTATATTATATATAAAATATATATATGTTATTATTTCTTGCCTTCAAATGCGTGAAGGAATGGCAAGAGAGAATTCAGAACTGAAGATAAAAAAAATTAAAAATAAAATTAAGCAATCAACTGTGAAAGACTTAGTAATTCTAATCAATACGATGATCCACTCAATTCTGAAGGATTCATGATAAAAAATTCTACCCACTTCCAGATGGAAAACTGATTAATCAGAGTACAGATTGAAGCATCTGATTTTTCTTTTTTTCTTCTTCCTTTAGAACATGGCTAATGCAGAAAAGTGTTTTGAATGACTTTATTTGTATAGTAGATGTTGTATTTCTTACCTTCTTAATGGGTAGGGGAGAGAGTAGATGAAGGGAGAGAATTTGGAACTGAAAAAAAATGAATAAAAAGTTTATTCCTTTCTTCCCTTCTCCTTTCTAGCTTCCTGGCTAAAAGGATTTTATACAAGTAAAAGGCAGGAGAGATATATACTATTAAGATCAGTTCTGTATGTCTATAAATAGAATTTTTAAAGCCCAGGTTCAAATGTTCTTTTCAACTAGTATGTCTCTTACAATGTTGGTCATTTTAAATCCCAATTCTAAAACATTTCCAAGTTAGATATCTAGTGTGTGAAAAGATTCATGGAGAGTTTTGGTTGTCCTTTTTTATTTCCTATTTATTTATGTGGAAAATGTAGTGGTGCAGAGTGAAAATGCAGTCTTGTAACTAGAAAACTTGGAACCAGTTAGACTATACTGCTTAAAAACCTAATGATTTGGAAAGTATTATTTCATGTCCCTAAGTCTTAAGTTAATTATATTTTTTAAAGTGATATTAATATTTACATTACTTAGCTCTTAGGTTTCTTATAAGGATCACATGTAGATATACAGCAGGAGCTTTCAGAATGTCAACCACCTATACAAATAAAAGCTATTATTCATGAAGTTGTTCAAATTAAGTAACATAAATCAAGAAAAATTCAATTGAAGTTCATATGCCTATATAATTACAGATTCCTCAAGTTGGAAGGACAGTGCTATAAATAGTTGCTCTGAAAAGATTTAGGTTTGTAAGTCAGATGAAATTGATTACCAGAATAGGGATCATTTCTCTGCTTGTTGCATCTTAGTCAAGGCCATTGTTCATATTAGAGCTAATCAGTGAGTGAGAGTGAGATTTCTCTTATGTAGACCAACAAGCACTTACTTATTAAATGCTTATGAACACTTAATGTCAACCAATAAACATTATTAGGTGCTAGGAACTATATTACACCCTGGGAATACAAACAAGGAGAAATGAAGTATCTGCCCTCCAGGTGCTTGTATCTCCTAGAGAAGACAATGCATAAAAAGAATCTGAAAAGAAAGGAGATGATAAGTGAATCAGGAGCATAAGGGAGATTCAACCAAGTGGTAATTAATAGACGACTGGCCTGGGAGCCCTCCTCAAATGGAGGTTCTGAGAAGATCATTTCAATCAGGAATATGAATTCAAATCTTGCTTCTAATGTTTACTTCTAAACCTAAATAAGTTTACTTCTAAACTTAAAGAAGTCATTGACCTTTTCTGGGCTTCAGTTTCCTCCTCTGTAAAGTGATAAGATTGGACCAGCGCTTTTGAAATCTTTTAATTGTTGTTCTATGATTCTATCATCCTATCTATGTAATGTCTTTAATATATTATCCAAAAATTTCTATAATCATATTTCTCTATATCTATAATCAGAATTATCTATAATCATAAATAAACTCTGATCATGTTTCCATTCCTAATCTAGAATGTCATCAGCAACTTTTCATGACCACCCACCTTGTCTTTAGGTAACGCCTTCTCTCTGTAATAAGTAGAGTATAACAATCCTGACCAAACAGCAAATAGTTACTGCCCAGGAGAAGGATCCTCTTCTTAAAATAGCCCCAGAAGAATGAGAAAGAAAGGAATTCTAGTCTGATAATCACTCTTTTTTCCAGTATTTACTCTTATATCTTCATATTTCTCCAACACCACCCATTTCCTTCTTACTTTGAACCTTATATCTAATCTAATAATAATCTAATAGCAGCATATCAGGAAGATAGCTTGCATTCATAACATTGTTACAATTGAATGAACTATATTCTAGATTCCTTTTTTGATGAACCACATAATTTCACTTGAGAGATGAAATATTGTAATGCAGGGGGACGGAGTGGTTGGAAGAAGCTCTGCATGTAATGGTTGGAAACTGGGGATCAAAACCTACTCTAAACTTTTTTTGCCCATGGGAAAAATCTCATAAAGTTTGTCAAACCTCATTTTCCTCACTTGTAAAATGGGATAATTGTGCTCAATAATGCCTGCACTGTCCACTTCAAAAGGTTGCTGTAAGAAAAATGTTTTATAAGCCTTAAAAAAAGACAATGATTTATTTTTTTTCCATTAACAAATGTCTATTTTCTCTCCCTCACCCACCTCACATGGGTAAAAATAGGGAAAACAAAAAATTTTAAACATCAGGAGAAACATATTCCCACCAAAAAATAAAACCTCAATTTGTGTCACCTCTCTAATAAGAGGTATTGCCAGTCCTTTGGAATCATTGATGTTCTCTATATTTATCAGAGTACTTCAGGTTTTCAAAATTGATTCTTGT
>CM053769.1:144116066-144132759 GCA_028658325.1 Potorous gilbertii
ACCCTGAATAAACCACTTAATCTCTGTTTGCCTCAGTTTCCTCATTTGTAATATGGAGGTAATAAAAACATCTATCTCCCAGGATTGTTCTGAGGATTAAGTATGATGCTAGTTATAAGGTGCTCAGTACAGCTCCTGACACACAAATGTTAGTTATCATGATTATGTTTTGACAACAATACGCATCTCAAATTGTAGATAAGACCTGCCTGAGTCGTCTAGCCATAAGACAGATTTTGAGCCACCTCTTTATCTTGGTGCAGTGTCTTGGGGTCACCTTTATTTATGCCATGATGCAGCATCTTCCTAAAGATGACAGCGGATAAGATCTCTGGTGAATCTTTTCAATTTGCTAAATGAAGAACTTCTGAGTAACATTTAGTAGAAAGAATGGAAATATTAATAACCCTTTAACTAGAGTACTGGTGGATATCGCAACCACTCCTTACAAAACAATATTTGAATTGATAAAAATGCTCCAAAGAATTGTTGGATGCCATGTCAAGACTTCTGATTTAAAGACATCGCCAGCTGCTAATAAAGCAAAGGATAAAAGCAGCAGTTAAAGAACTGTGATGACTTCTATTGAAGCACTCACCATGTGGAAACTCAGAGTGAAAAACACACACACAAACGCATACATATGCAAACACACATACATACATATGCACAACAAAAAAGAAACTAGGGAAGTCAAATTGCTAGGAAGCTAAAGGTTTCAATAAGAGTGCTTACCCATTGCCAACTTGGAGGGTGCTTTTACTCAGAACATTAAATGGAGGCAATTATAGACCCCTAATTTGTATTTTTTTCCTTTCTTCAATAAAAATGGAACATTTTAAGACAGTGTGATCTGACTGCTGTGAATGCCTTTGACAGCTGAGGTTACATAAACCCCATTACATATAATACCAAGCCATACATAATAATACCAAGCCAGCTGGACAATAGTGGAGGGAGGAGCAATAGCCCAGGAGAAGGGCAGAAAAGATCTGATTTGCCAAGTGTTAGGGCCATCTTAGAAATAATATTATAAAGCCCAGGGGAGAGGTTTTGACAAATGATGCCAGAAGGGCTAACTGAGCTCAGCACTTTTTGGTGACAAAGGGAAACTCGAGGATAAGCAGTGGAGAGGCTGTTCATCCACACTTTCAACAGTATCAGGAGAGTGGGGTAATGGGAGAACTTCCCACTGAAATCAGAAACAAGAAGGATCAAAAGTCACCCAACATGGGATGAGTAGCAATAATAAGTGCTATCTGTTTATAGGACTATAGAGTTTATAATGTTCTTGTAATACTGTGATGTAGATCAAATCTGCTTTTTCTTCTCATTTTGCAGATGAGGAAGCTAAGGATCAAGTAGGTATTTATTATTCCTAATAATATCTCATACTTTTATGGGGCTTTACAAGCCACAGTTTTGCTCCCAACAACTTTATGAAGTGAGACGAGCATTATTTCCCTCTCCAGCCTCAAATTACTGTCCTGTAAGAAGAAACTCTGAAAGTGAATTCCACTATGCCTACATTTCTGACAATTTGCCCTAGACAAAAGGAAATCTCACAGTTCTTATCATTATACATTCAACAGTATTCAGTATGTCACTATATACTACCAGCCATATGAGGAACCATCGGTTACAACAAATGAAGAAGTTTTAAATGCTGTGGGTAAGTTCATTTACCTTGGTAGTGTACTTTACAGGGATGTACACATTGACAATGTGGTTGATGCATGCACTGCCAGAGGTAGATGAGTGTTTGAGAGGCTATGAAGAAAAGTAGGGGAGAGAAGAGATATTACACTGACTACCAGACTGAAGGTCTACAGAGGCGTTGTGCTGACCTCATTGTATGCCTATGAATCATGGACAATGTACCAGCACCATGTCAGGAAACTGAATTGTTTCCATTTGAACTGTCTTAGGCAGGTTCTGATGATTACCTGACAGGATAAGGTACCAGACACTGAGGTCCTTTCTTAAACTTAATTGTCAAGCATTCATACTCTGCTTCAGAGAGCACAACTCTGATGGGCTGGCCAAATTGTTCTAATGCAAAATGTACTCTTGCCAAGAAGACTATTTTATGGAGAACTCACATGGGGCAGGCGATCACATGATGGTCAGAAGAAGTGATACAAGGACACTCTCAAGGTCTCTTTCAAGAGCTTTGGATTTTATTGTCTGACATGGGAGACACTGGCACAGGATCTTTCAGCATAGCATGCCTACATCAGAAAGGATTCTGTGCTCTATGAGCAAAGCAGAATTGAGACAGAGTGAAGGAAACATGGGATGTACAAATTTGGATTATCCACCCCAAATGTTCACACAGACTATCTGTACCCAATCTGTGGTAGAGCATTCTGAGCTCATCTGGATTTGATCAGCCACAGTTGAACACACTGAAACTTAACTTTATTATGGTGATGTCATTTTGGTCCTCTTCAAGAACGAAGGACAACAATGAACCAAACAAGAGGAGTGGGCATCACAATCTTTACTCTCAACCTGCTCCCATACTTGCAACCCAATGCCAGTGTAAAAATTCAAGAGAAGTAACTTCATGTTAAAAGCTAAGATCAGACATTTAATAAGTGCTTACAATTTTCCAGACACTGTGTTAAGTGCTGGGGATACAAAGAAAAGCAAAGCTAATACCAGCCCTCAACAAGTTCAGAAATTAGCAGAGAACACAATATGAAAATAACTGCACATAAAAAATGTTCAAGGCAAAATGGAGGAAATCTCACAGAGAAGATACTAGTATTAAGATACTGAAGTCTTACAGCCTCCAAATTCATTACCCCCAGTCTTGCTGTCTAGTCACATGGCTCCATTCTCATCTCCAAACATTCTCTATGTTATAATCTCCCAAAACACACCAAAAATTATACAATACCAAGCTTGGCAATAAACTGCTACTGCCCCCTCATTCCCACACACTGCTGTTAGATTATAGGCAATTCCAGTTCTTGTGATGTTGCTTAGTTCCTGTCATGTCCAGTTAAGACAAGTTGACAAGTATATATTAATTGGTCACAGTGTGTCAGGCACTATACTACATGCTAGGAATATAAATTCAAAATAGTCATTGCTCTCAAGGAGCTCATAATCTAACAGGGGAAATAACATGAAAAGAACTATGTACAAATTATATATATAAAGGATTATAGAGAAGATCATAAATGGAAATTATTAGTATTATGGGGTACCAGGAAACTTTTCTTAAAGATGACATTTTAGATTAAATTTGAAGGAAGCCTGGAGGTAGACTTGAATAGAGAGCATTCCAATCATAAGGGGGATTTTTGTTAGGGAGAACATCCAGAAAGTTATTTCACTAAGGACACCCCAGGTTGGTTGTAGTGTTAGAGGAAAAAAGGGAATACCATTAAATTTGAATTTGTAGGGTGGAGCCAAGATGGCAGAGTAAAGCCAGCGATTCACCTCAGTTCTCCTTCAAAAACCTTTAAAAATGACTCTAAACAAATTCTAGAGCAACAGATCCCACAAAAGATGGAGTGAAACAAATATCCTGTCCAACACAACTTGGAAGTTTTGTAGGAAACGTCTGCTACCCTAGGGTGAGAGAGAAGCACAATCTAGCCCAGGTGGCACTAGCCCAGCCCATAACCCTAACAAACCCAAAACAGACCTCAGGGTGACCAAATCACTGGCAGCTGTGGTGATTTCTAGACCTCTCAGCCTATTTAGAAGTTCAGCAGGAGAAGCCTGTCACACATGGGTAAGGGTCCAGGACAGTGCACAAGCAAACAAAGAACAAGACTTCGGGAGTGAATCAATTAGCAGCAGTAAGAGTTGCTTCTCGAGTTCCCAGTGCACAGACAATAAGGGGATCAAACAACTGGTCAGAAGGAGAGTACAGGGGTCTCTTTTGCCTACTCTGAGACAGTATTCTTGCTTTGCCCATCCTGGGATCTGGGTCCTGGGAGGCAGTCCCATGGCAAGGAGAAGGACTAGTATGGCACATCTTGCAGTCACAGAAGGAGGAGAAAGACCCTCCTCATAATTTCAGGGCAGAAAAGAGTGCTTGGTCTCTCATAGAATAGAGCACAGACCAGGAGAATAGTAGACACACCTCTCTTTAGATTATATCACCTTGAAAGAACTGAAAATATAGAAGTATCTTTGAAAACAATTGCACAAAACCCCTGAATCTTGAGACAGTGCACCCTCTACCCTCCATCCTACTTCAACAAAGACTTAACAGTCAACTAATAGGCTGTGAAAATGAGCAAACAAGGGGGAAAACTAACCACTGAAAATTACTATGGCAACAGGGAAGAACAAAACATTCACTCAGAGAAAGACAACAAAGTCAAAGCTCCTATATCCAAAGCCTCCAAGAAAACTATGAATTGGTCTCAGGCCAGGGAAGACCTCAGAAAGGATTTTGAAAATGAGAGGTAGAAGGAAAATTGGGAAGAGGAATGAGAGTGATGCAAGAAAATCATAAAAACCAAGTCAACCGTTTGGTAAAGGAGATGAAAAAAATGCTGAAGAAAATAACATGTTAAAAAAAAAAAAAACTAGGTCAAATAGTAAGAGAGGTCCAAAAAGCAAATGAGGAGAAGAATGCTTTAAAAATCAGAATTCTCTAAATGGAAAAGGAGGTCCAGAGGCTCACTGAAAAAAAAAGGTCCTTAAAAATTTGAATGGAGCAAATGGAAGCTAATAACTTCATGAGAAATCAAGATACAATAAAACAAAACCAAAAGAATGACAAAAAAGAAGACAATGTAAAATATCTCATTGGAAAAACAAATGGCCTAGAAAATAGATCCAGGAGAGAATTTACAAATTGTTGGACTACCTGAAATGATCAAAAATGAGCCTAGACATCATCCTTCAAGAAATTACCAGGGAAAGTGGAACTGATATTCTAGAACCAGATGGTAGAATAGAAATGGAAAGAATCCACCGATCATCTCCTAAAAGAGATCTCAAAATGAAAACTGCCAGAAATATCATAGCTAAATTTCAGAATTCCTAGATCAAGGAGAAAATATTACAAATAGCTTTTAGAAAAAAGTAATTCAAATATGGTGGAGCTACAGCCAGGACTCATTAAAGGACTGGAGGACTTAGAATATGATATTCCAGAGGGCAAAGGAGCTAGAATTACAACTAAGAATCAGCTACTCAGCAGAACTGAGTATAATCCTTCGGGGGGGAAATAGACATTCTGTGAGATAGAGGAATTTTAAGCATTCTTAATGAAAAGACCAGAGCTGAATAGAAAATTTGACTTTAACATACAAGACTCAAGAGAAATATAAAAAGGTAAACAGGAAAGTAAGATCCTAAGGGTCTTAATAATTTTAAACTGTTTACATTCCTACATGGGAAAATGATATTTGAAACTAATAAGACTTTTCTCATTATTAGGGTAGTTAGAAGAAGCATATATAGGCAGAGGGCAGAGGTGTGTGTTGGATCTTCAGCAACGAAAGATGAACACAACAACAAGATATGAGTTGAATATGAAGGGATAACTAAAATATAAAATTAAGGGATAAAAGAAGAGCGTACTGAGAGAAAGAGAACGGGAGAAGCAGAATGAGATAAGTTATCTCACATGAAAGAGGCAAGAAAAAAACTTTACAGTGGAGGGGAAGAAGGGAAAGGGGAGAAGTGAGTGAACCTTTCTCTTGGAAGAATTGGTTCCAAGAAGGAATAATGTACGTACTCAATTGGGTATAGAAATCTGTCTTAGTTACCCTACAGGAAAGTAGGAGGGAAAGGGGATCGGGTGTGGGGAGAAAGTGATAGACAGGAGGGCAGATTGGGAGTAAGAGTTGTCAAAACCAAAACACTTTTGAGGAGGGACGGGGTGAAAAGAGAGAGAAGAGAATAAATGAGATAGGAGACAATAGGACAGAAGGAAATAAAGATAGCTATAGTAACTGTGAAAACAATTTAGAGCAAATTTCTCTAAAAGCCTCATTTCTCAATCGTATAGAGAACAAGTCAAATTTATAAAAATAAGTGCCATTCCCCAACTGATAAATGATCAAAAGATATGCTCAGATTTCAGATGAAGTAATCAAAGCTATCTATAGTCATATGAAAAAATATTCTAACTCACTATTGTTTGGAGAAATGCAAATTAAAACAATTCTGAGGTACTACCTCATACCGATTAGATTGACTAATAGGACAAAAAGGTAAATGACAAATGGTGATGAGAAAGTGGGAAAAACAAGAATTTAATGCACTGTTTGTTGGTGGAATGAGAATTGATTCAACTAATCTGTAGAACAATTTGGAACTGCTATAAAACCATGCATACAGTTTGATCTACCAATACCATTTCTAGGTCTGCATCCCAACAGAGATTCTTAAAAAAAGGAAAAGGATCTATATGTACAAAAATATGTAGAGCAACTCTTTTCTGGAGGTAAAGAATTAGAGCAGATGCACTTCAATTGGGGAATGGCTGAATAAGCTGTGGTATGTCATTAATGGAATACTATTGCATAAGAAATGATGAGCAGTATGCTCTCAGAAAAACCTGGAAAGATTGGCATGGACTGATACAAAGTGCAAAATATTACTGTATACAAAGTAACAGCAGTATTGTGAGATGATTAGCAATGAATGACAGCTCTTCTCAGCAATGCAGTGATCCAGGACAACTCTGAAGGACTCAGGATGAAAAATATTATCCATTCCCAAAGAAAGAACTAATGATGTCTGAATACGGATTGCAGCATATTTTTTATTTTATTTTTCTCGTTTCTTTTTTCTTGTCTATGTTTTCTTTCCCAACATGATTATTATAGAAATGTTTTGCCTGACTACACATGTATAACCTATATCAAATTCCTTTGCCTTCTCAATGAGGAAAGGTGGGTAGACAAGGAGGAAGAGAATGTGGAACTCAAAGTTTTAAGGATGAATGCTAGAAATTATTTTTTACGTGTAACTAGGGGAAAATAAAATACTAAATAAAAGCTTAAATTAAAAAAATCGTGACTGTAGAAAGCAGTTTCATTTGAATGAAAAAGTCAGAAAAAAGACTGAAAAATGAAAGATAGTGAAAAGAAAAGAAGTAGAAGCACTAATAAGAGATCTTTTTTCCCACTAGAAGAAAGAGTGATAAATGATGGTGGCTAATAGTGATGGGAGGATCAAGTGAGGTTTATTTGTTTGTTTGTTTTGTTTGCTTTTAGATAGAAGAGACAAGGGCATTTTAGAAAGCAAGAGGAAGAAGCCATTAAAAGAGGAGAGAATGAAGATGAATGAGCTACTTTGCTGGAGTAAACAGGATAGAATGGAGTTATTTGTATATGCAAAGGAGATTTCTTTGACAAGAAAAAAGAAGAAAGTGAGAGAGAGAAAGGGAGGAGATGGTGAAAGATGATTACTGTAAGAGGAGGTCTAACACCATCAATCCATTTCAGATTCAATATTGAAATGAAATAAGCCACTAACATCTAAGCAGTTAATAAAAAGAGGTTTACTTTGTCCTAAAATAGCAACTGTATGTAACAAAGGTGCAGTGGCATTTAAATTCCTTGGATTCATCCCTCAATTCCATAAGGAAATGCATCATGGAAGCTGCATCCATGGAGGTAGGGGCTAATCAATTTCCAGGAACAGTCAGTTGTCTTTTAGGCAAAATGAATTTGTAGTTCAGTGAAATGTAAGAACCCTGGATTTACCACGAACAGCATCTAACCTATATGACATGTGAAGGAGTGGAGAAGGCTGCAGCAAATGGCCTCAATTTTTTTTTCCTCACAGAAGATGAGGCAGGGTTTTCTGTTGAAAGCCTGGGTGAGGAGTCTCCATGGAAGAACTGAGGAAGAATGAAAATATTTTTTAAAGTCTCTGTGTTGAGAGAGATAGTGAATCAATTAGGTATATAGAAAAGATTGACTTGCCACAGCTTGAGGGTCCAGTTAAGATCATGTAACAAAAATTTGTAGTGGATTCAGTCAGCATGGTTTCCTGATGTTCTCCAAATTTGTTGCTGGTTTTTTTTTGTTTGTTTTCTATAGCACACCAGTATATGAAAAGACATCGAATAGTGGGTGTAATACTGGACTGAGGTTTGTAAAGGTAGGGGGTATTGGCAGGTTAATGGGACAAGGAAACCAAAGGAGGAGGATAATACAGACCTCATTCTCCAAGTGGTCAAGATAGGGAAAAGTGAAATGTAGTGCCAGTGCAGAAGTGATAACCTAGCAAAAAACTGAGTATTTGAGGGATTGGAGGCTACTGTGAGTTTAAATAGGCTTAGGCATTGTAAGACAGGAAAAGAGAGTGACAAAAGATAGAAATTAGATACCTAGCATCACCAGTCAACAAAGTCAGAGGCAGAATTCGAACTGAGGTCACCCTGACTCTGAGTATGGCTTTCTGTGCACTACATAATATTACTTTTCTTGGAGAACAAAATTTACATTGAAAGAGCCGTGCAGAAATAAGTACAAGGTTTTGTACTTAGTAAAAGCATGAATTACAATCAAGCTATAATTATGGTTTCTACAGCATTTCTGCTTCTTAGCTATAGGAGAACAGTGTATTGCTTTTTTAGTATATGAGCAAAAAGTATAGCAATTTCTAGGGGCACAGAAGTTCAGATGTATTCTTTTCTTTGTCTTCTTTAATAATACAAAGATACTAGTTTTTACAGACATGAGCACTCATTTTCCAGTCCCTTACTTTTCTATATCAATATCCATCTCTCCATAGCTTGTGTTCATCTAGAGAAATCCAGTCTAAGTAATAAAGATAAAGAATATTGCATATATGGGGAAGACTTGTGATTGAGACCTGGCCTTCAGAAGCTTATGATGCCTTGGTTGTATCAATGAAAGAAAGATACAGTTGTTGCCAGAATAAGGTATCTGGAAAATGACATAGGTGCTATGGTTTTGGAATTGTTGTTAGACATTTGTATTTCAATGATGTTGGAGTCAGGGTTACAGTGTGTTCTACTGTGGTTAATTAGTCCAATATGAGCATGGAAAACTCTACCAGAGATGGGGCATACATTTGAATATTTGGGATAGATATGTCTCTAGACTTGAATATCTCCCATTATCTTAGTGGTACTGTGATTCTGCTTTGCTCACAGAACACAGTGATGTGATTTCTTTGATGCAGGTACACCATGATGGGCACTCCTATTCCAAGACTCTCCTATGTCTCACAATTGATACTAAAGTTCTTCAGAGTGACCT
Source organism: Potorous gilbertii (assembly GCA_028658325.1). Classification (NCBI taxonomy): domain Eukaryota; kingdom Metazoa; phylum Chordata; class Mammalia; order Diprotodontia; family Potoroidae; genus Potorous; species Potorous gilbertii. The sequence continues at coordinate 144,125,288 of CM053769.1, forward strand.
TGAGAGTGTTCTTGTATTGCTTCTTCGGACCTCCATGTGAGTACTTGACTTGTGCTACTTCTCTGTAAAATACTTTTAGGTATTTGGGTTACATGGCCAGCACATTCAAGTTGCATTCTCTGCAGTAGGCATTGAATACTTGGCAGTTCAGTTCAAGAGAAGATCTGTGGAAGACCAGTACTGTGCAAAGAGTACATATGACAGACAACCTGGACTCATCAAAGACCTGCATGAGAAATTCACAAAAGAGCTGCCGGGGGAGGCATCTCACAGAGTTGTGATGGGGGACTTCAAGTATCTAGAAACTTTCTGGAAAGAAAGTAAAAAAGTATGCCTATTGACCATGGGAGTCCCATAATGCTCCCTTTTCTTTTCTTCTCCCTCTATATCGTCTATACTTGGTAATCACATTAAATTCCCAAGGATTTACATATTATTTCTATTCTGATAATTCTCAGATCTTTCTATACAGCCCCAACCTCTCACCTAATCTCCGGAAACACATACGCAACTGTCTGTTGGACATCTCAAACTGCATGCCCTCTAGCTATCTTGGATTCCATATGTCCAAAACTTAACTCATTATCTTTTTCTGCTAAACCATCCTTTCTTCCTAATTTTCACACTACTGTTGAGGATACTTCTATCCTATCAGTTACTTAAGCTAGGATCCAAATGATCATCCTTAATTCTTCACTGTTTTATCCCATCCTCTCACACATCCAATATGTTGGCAAAACCTATCCATTTATCTTCGTAACATCTCCCATACGTGTCCCTCTTTCCATCTCTAACACTTCTGTCACTCATATAGGGTCTCATCACCCCACATCTAGACTTTGAAATAATCTGCTGATCGATCTCCCTCCCACAAGTCTTTCCCCCCTCCAGTCCATTGTCCATTCAACTGTCAAAGTGATCTTTCTAAAGCATAGGTGTGACCATGTCATCCTTAATCAATAAATTCCAATGTCTCCCTATTACCTTCAGGACGAAACAAAAAATCTGTTTGGCATTTAAACTAATTTATAATTTGACCCCCTACCTTTTCAGTCTTTTTACATCTTACACACACACACACACACACACACACACACACACACACACACACACACCTTTATTCTGTGATCCAGTAACACTCACCTTGTTATTTGAATACTACACTCAATTTCCCAACTCTGGTCATTTCATCTGGCTGCTCTCCATTTCTAGAATTCTCTTTTTCCTTATCACTGTCTCCTGGTTTCTCTGGATTCCTTTAAATCTCAGCTAAAATTTTACCTGCTATAGTAAACCTTCCCCAAGCCCCCTTAATGCCAGTACATTCCTTTGAAAAAAAAAATGATCTCCAATATATCATGGCCAAAGCTTGTATTTCCCAACTTGTTTGTATGTTGTCTTTCACATGAGACCATGAGCTCTTTAAAAGCAGGAACTATCTCCTTCCTTTCTTTGGATTCTCAATCTTTAGAAATGTTCTTGAAATATAGTAATTGCTACCTAAGTGTGTCCTGATTCTGGAAATGCAGATTCAAATCATCCAGCCTAGATGAAGTGAAATTTGAAAATCCATGGAGAATGGAAAAAGTAGGTGCTGTAAAACAAGAGAACTATCAATTTTGTTCAGATTAAAAAAATAAAAGGAAAAACAAAATATGCACACTAGTATAAGCAGATATCAATTTAGAGATCATTTGTCACTCTCATTTTGCACATCAAGAAAGTAAAAGACAGAAAGGTTAAATAACATGTCTACAAATATTTTTGCAAATATAAATCACATTCCTCATTCTTGTATTTCTTCGAGGTAAAAGTTGAGAGGTGCCACAACTAGATCAACTGTATGGGCAGTTTGGTAACTTTCCAAGTATAGTTCCCAACAGTGCAGCAGTAAACCTGTTTATCTGCAATTCCTCCAAAATTCATCATTTTCCACTTTTGTCATTTAGCTCTTTTTTTTTTTTTTTTTGCATCGTAGGTATGATGGAGAGCCTCAAAGTTACTTTGACTTACATCGCTCTAATAATTAGCAATTTAGAGAATTTTCTATATGATTGTTAAAACCTTGCATTTTTTCTTGGAAAATTGCCTGTTCATAAGTTTAAAATATTTAGTTATTGAAGCATGAGTCTTAGTGTTGTAAATTTGAACCAGTTCCTTATTTATAATGGAAATGATAACTTTATTAGAGAAATTTACTATAAAGTACTCTCCCACCCACCCCTACCAACTTACTTACCCCTCTTCTAAATTCCACTAAAATAATTTTTTGTTCCAACACTTTAAAAAATTTTTATATAATCAAAATTATTTATTTCCTCCTTGGTTATTCTCTTTATCATTATTTTAGAAATGAACTCTTCCCCTATCCATAGTTTTGAAAGATAATTCCTTCCTTGCTCTTCTAATTTACTTACAATGTGATTTTTTTGTACCTATCATTTGTCTGTTTTTAGCTTATGCTGGAAAACTGTATGAATTGTTGAATTAAATCTAATTTATGACATACTGTTGTCAGTTTTCTCAGCAGTCTTTGTAAAATAATGAGTTCTTCCCCCAGTAACTGGGCTTAATTAAACACCATGATACTATGTTGATGTTTGTCCATTGTGTACCTAATGTATTTCACTTATTAATTCACGGTCTCTTTTTCTAAACATATTCCAAATAATTTCAATGACTGTTGCTTTGTAAAGTTCTAATATTCCATTCATTCCTAGGTTTCCTTTTATTAATACCTTTTAGGTTCTTAAACTTTTGCTCTTCCATGTAAAGATTTTTTTTAAATTATAGTTTTTGCTAGCTCTATAAATATTCCTTTGAATGTTTGATCATTAAAGTATTGTACAAGTAATTTAATTTAGGTAAAATATAATTTTATTATATTGGCTCAGCCTGCCCATGAGCAATTAATATTTCTCATTTTCCATTTAAGCAAATAATGTTTTATTATTATATTTATACAGTCCCAGAGTGAATCTCAGAAGATACAGTCCCAAGTTCTTTATAACTTCTTTCTGATGTACTTTGAAATTCTCTTTCCAGCTCTATTTGTTAGGTTTCCCTGGTTTTATTAAAGGAATGCTGGTGATTTATGTCGAGTTTTCATAAACCCTGCGACTTTGTTAAACTTATGGATTATTGGCATTAATTTTAATCATCTTTAAGGTTTGCTATGTACACTCCAAAATGTGTCAAAGTGATTATTTTGGGTTTTTTTTTTGCCTATGCTTATTCTTTCACTTTGTCTTCTTTATCTTATTTCTATACCTAGCATTTCTACCACTCTATTGAATATTTGTGATATTTATTGGTATCCTTTCCTTATCACTGACCTTATTAGAAAAGCCTCTGACTTTCCTACATTACATATATTGTTTGCTCTTGAATTTAGATAAGCATTATTTACTATATTAAGAAAAGGTCCATTTTTTTCTGTGATTTCTAGTGTCCTTTAATAGAAATTAGTATTGGATTTTGACAAAAGTCTTTTCAGGTTTTTGTTATTTATGGTATTAAATTTTTTTAATATTTATATTCATCCTTATATTGAATAACATTGCATTCCTGAAATAAAGGCAACATCCCTGTGGTATATAATCTTTCTAACAAGTTTTTTTAACTAATTTCTAATATTTTATTTAAAAGTTTTGTTTCAATGTTCATTAGAGATATTGGTTTATAATTTTCTTCTTTCTTTATTTTGCTTCTCCCTGGTTTACATATCGATACTATAGGAAGAAATTAAAGGGGGGGGGGTGGTCTTCTTTTCTTATTGGTACAAAAACAAAAACATTTTATGTAGTATTGTTCTTTAAATGTTTGATAGAATTCACTGCTGGATCTATTTTGGTCCCAGACTCTCTCCTTGCCCCACATTTTGGAATTTCATTTATGATTTGTTGATATTTTTATCTAATGTTGAATTATGTAAATAGTCCTTTTCTTCTTTTGTAAATCAGGCCACTGTATATATTTGTAAGAATTTATCTATCTCCTATCCCAAATATGAGTTTCGTAGTGCTTATAATTGGGCTGTGTGAGGATAGGGATATATTTTATCTAAACTTCCTATCTCCCGGGTAGTATCTGCATAGGATTCCACATACACTAGACATTAAATAATTGTTAGACAAATGAATAACTGAAGGAATGAATGGAAAGTAGCAGAGACAAGACTCCAGCTTAGACATTTTATTTCCTAGTCTAATGTTCTTTCCATTCCATTTTACTTTATCTGAAAACATACAGAAGATATTGTAATGGTAAAAGCATAGTTTTCCTCTTATCATTTCACATCACTGGTACATGATATCTAGATTTAGGCCCATTCTGTCAAACTAAAATGGGACTTACTTAAATATGAGTCTAGTTGAAGTGTTGGGGATTTTACTTAGTGTCAGAAGTCGTATTTTTTTTTCCATTATAACTATTAACTAATTTCATAAGTCATAAAAATAATCTTTTGAGGAATTAAAAAAAAGTCATCTATGTGGCATTTCATTGTGGAATTAAGCTTTATTTTTCCTTGATTTTCTCTGTAGATATTTAGGAATCCACTGATGTGGCCCTATTTCTGTTCTTTGCACAAGACATCCCATTTCTCAACTCCATTCATTTCTGTTGGCACTTTCCATTGGCAAGCTTCCTGACTCCCCTGGATTTCCAGATAACATCCTACATTCTGTAAGAAGTTCTTCCCAGTCCTCTTTAATATTATTGCCTGCCCTCTGAAATTAACTCCACTTTATTCTATCTATATCATGTTTGTACATAGTTGTCTTCATGTTATCTCCCCCATTAGACTGTGAGCTCTTGGAGAGTAGGGACTGTTTTTGCCTTTCTTTGTATCTCCAACACTTGCCATGTTACATGGTACATAGAAGGTGCTCAATAAATGTTTGTTGACTAGATATGCCTTTAAAATTTGCGTGATATGGAAGCATTTTCTTATTTGTTTTTAAAGAGAAATATAGAGAATGGTTTCCTTTTTTGTTTGTTTGTTTTTATGGAGTGTCTCAGAAGTCACTCTGCTGATGTCCTCTATTATTCAACTGAAAGTCTAAGCAGAAAATTTATTATCACAAGTTAACAAGAAGGAAGAAACCAGAAGCAAGAAGATATATCTATGTCCAAAATTCAGAATTTGAATAATCAATGCAACAGCTTCGGTATCAGGGACAAAAGGAGGAAAGAGAGGACTCAGGTGAGACCTAAGATTTAAAATAAGATGTCCAAAGAAGTTTGAATTCATACAACAATTATGTTGCAAATAAAACATTCTCAATATGGCCACTGTGTCATACACTGAGTCCGAGCAGGTAAGAGATAATGTTGCTGATCTCTTTGATTGTCTAAAGGAGCTCTAACTTTGGAAGGTTCTCAGATTATGTTTTTCATTTTTATCATGAAAATAGCTATGTTTGCAAAGAGCTGATGCAAACATTGTATTTGCATTGCACAAATGAAGACTGGATACAATGCAGGACCATTTATACAGGTTGGAATTTGAGGAAAATGGAAGGTCACATGTATGACTTCTTGATACAACATACCTATTCCATTTAATACAAAGAGTAATTATTATGAGTAGGAGAAATAAATGCCTGTTGGCAGAGGGGAGGCTATGTGTCAGAGAAGAAGTGGTTGAAAGAAGAGAGGAGCTCAATTCTTACTTTGGCGACCAAAGACACATATATTTAGAAAATTATCTTAATAATGAAGTGCCAAGCCTTGCTAACAACTGGCCCATATGAGAAATAGTGCATTTTCATAAGAGCCCTGCTCTACTGATTGTTAAGGCCTCCTCTGGTCTATTATTCTAGGCTGACCATACTTACCGTTCACTATCTTACTTAGCCATCTTTTCAATAGAGCCCTGTTGACAAGTACATACATTCACCATCACCATAATCAGCACCTCCTTCTGGAACTGTGACCAAAAACTTAGGACTTTGATATTAGATTTAGAATACAAAACTTTTTCCCCATGGGGGAATTCCACCCACTTTTTTTGTAATGTTCTGAACAAAGTTAGCCATCACAGGACTCCTCTCCCAAGCATCTTGTCTCTCACTCCTACCTTGAAGTACAAGTTATTTAAGAACAAGGATTGTCTTTTGTTTTATGTTTCCCCCGAGACATCTAGGTGACAGAGTGGTAGAGACCTAGACCTGGAGTCTAGACCTGGAATTAAATTCAGCCTCAGATACTAGTCCTGAGACCTTGACTAAGTCAATTGCCCTCTGTCTACTCCACTTTATTCAATCTATAAAATTAATATTATAACATCTATCTTCCAGGGTAATTGTGAGAATAAAATAAGATAACATTTATAAAGCATGAGTAGCAGCAGCAGTAGTTTATCATCATCATTAATCTCAAGTTCATAGTATGATACACATAGTTGGCACTTAATAAATGCTCATTCATATCCATTCTCCCATTTATTAGGGAAAGAAAAATCAGGATAATATTAACCCTGGTAAAATATATCTGCTTCCCACATTCTATCAATTAAAGGGAAATTTGAGGGAGTAAAATTCTGTTTGTAGAATATTAAGGATCATTTACATCTTTGTGTCTTTTATCTTATTTACAAGAACACCAACCTGCATCAGCTTCAGTGATCAGGGGATACTGACATATGAGACTGAACAAAGCTAAGTGGGGGAAAGAGGTGTCCATCTTGGAAATGAGATCATGTAGGGGAATGAGAAGTTATTAAGGAATAGGACTAAGAGGGAGGAGGAGCCAAGATGGTAGAGTAGAAAGATTCACATATGCTAGATCTGAACCCACAGTCAATGGATTTCCTGTAAAAAGAACTCCCAACAAATTCTGGAGCAGTGCAAGCCATGCAGCAATGGAGTGAAGGAGATTTCCGTTCCAGACAGCCCCAAAAAACCGATCCCAAAGGTCCCTCACGCACCAGATAGGAGTGGAGCCCATCCCTTCCCTGGCCGCGTGGCACCAAGAGGAGCAAATCTGAGCAGGCTTCAGGGATGGAATCTCTGGTGGTCACGAAGGTCCTTCCACCCACAGGTGCACAGGACAGTGAGAGAGGCTTCTGGGCTGGTTGAGAGGGGAGCGGGGTGTCTCCATAACTCAGGCCCCCTCAGGAGGCAGCGGCAGAGGCAGAGGGAGGCCAGAGGCTCCCAGAGCAGGCAGGAGCTGGGCAGGAGCTCCATTACAGAAGGCCTCTGCATAAACCCCCTGAGGGAACAGAGCTTGGGAGGAGGCCCTGCCCCCACCTGGGAACCTGAACTTAATCCCACTGAATAGCAGCCCCACCTGCCACTGAAAGACCTGAGGCTGGGGAGCAGCATTTGAATCTCAGACCCCAAGCACTGGTTGGGCAGATCTAGGCAGGGATGGAGAGGAATCTCAGAAATCAAGTTACTGACTGGGAAAATGCCCAGAAAAGGGAAAAAAAATAAGACCATGAAAGGTTACTTTCTTGGTGACCAGAT
>CM053769.1:144133259-144150046 GCA_028658325.1 Potorous gilbertii
CTGTTTACATTCCTACATGGAAAGACAATATTGATAACTCTTGAAACTTTTCAGTATCTAAGCAGTTGGTGGGACTACATACACACACACACATGCACACACACATACCTGCGTGCACACACACAGATGTACACACATGAACGCACGCACAGAGACAGAGAGCACAGAGTGAATTGAATAGGATGGGATCATATCTTAAAAAAATTAAGGTAAATGTATAAGAGAAATGTAGTGGGAGGAGAGAGAGTGAAATGGAATGGGGCAAATTATCTCTCATAGAAGAGGCAAGAAGGAGATGTTTGAGTGGGAGGAAAAAGAGGAGAGCTCAGGAAAAAACATGAAGTTTACTCTCATCACATTTGACTAAAGGAAGGAATAAAATGCACACTCATTTTGGTATGAAAACCTATCTTACAATACAGGAAAGTCGGGGAGAAGGAGATAAGCAGGGTTGGGGGGTGATGGAAGGGAGGGCATTGGGAGGAGAGAGCAATTTGAAGTCAACACTCTTGGGGAGGGACAGGATCAAAAGAGAGAATAGAAGCAATGGGGGCCAGGGTAGGATGGAGGGAAATATAGTTAGTCTTACATAACACGACTATTATGGAAGTCATTTGCAAAGCCACACAGATATGGCCTATATTGAATTGTCTGCCTTCTCAAAGGGAATGGGTGGGGAAGGAGGGATGGGGAGAAGTTGGAACTCAAAGTTTTAGGAACAATTTTTGAGTCTTGTTCTTGCTACTAGGAAACAAGAAATACAGGTAATGGGGAATAGAAAGTTATCTGACCCTACAGGACAAAAGAGAAGATGGGGACAAGGGAAGGGAGGAATGATAGAAGAGAGGGCAGATTGGTGATAGGGGAAATTAGAATGCTTGGTGTATTGGTGTGGGGGGAGTGGAGGAAATGGGGAGAAAATTTGGAACCCAAAATTTTGTGAAAATGAATGTAAAAAGTTAAATAAATAAATTTATATTAAAAAACATATTTATAACACAAAAAAATAACAAAAAATTAAAAAAAATTAGAAAAGAGAGAGAAGAGATATTAGGCTGCTCACCAAACTTAAGGTGAGCAGAGCCATTGTGCTAACCTTTTTGTTGTATGCTGTGAATCCTGGACAGTATAGCAGTACTGGATTGCTTTCATTTGAATTGTGTTAGGAAGATTCTTATAGTGCCGATAAAAACTAAGATCTTTTCTTGAGCTGAATTGCCAAGCATTCAGACTCTACCACAGAGAATCCAGCTCTAGTGATCTGGTCATGTTATATGAATGCCAGACATACATTTGCCTAGAAGAATATTTTACAGAGAATTCACACAAGGCAAGTACTCACGCAGAGGTCAGAGGGAGTAATAGAAGGACACTTTTAAGATCTTTCTGAAGACCTTTGGAACTGATCATGAGACATTGGAGACACTGGCATAGTGCAGCTCAGGTTGGTGTGGCAGCATTAAAAAAAACACTGGCCTTTATAAGCAAAGCAGAATTGCTGTTGCTCAAAATTCACCCTAAATGCTCAAATTTAGGGACAACTGCACTGAAAACATTCATATGGAATATTTGCGTCTGACCTGAGGTAAAGCCTCTGACTCTTGTATTGGTCTGATTAACCACAGTTGGTCACACTGTACCTTGACCCTAGCCTAGTGATGTCATTTTGGTCTCTTTCAAGCATAAAGGACAACAAGGAACCAGCACAATTCCTGGAACATGGCAATTGCTTAATAAATAAATGCTTGCTGAATGTTTCCCTCCACAATGTGTTTTTAGAGTAGAGTAGGTTTATCTCACTTTGGGATGCATGGAAATATCTCCTCTACTCATCCAGGGGAGGGACAGTTACATTTGTCTTCCCTTCTCTCCTCCACGGATTTTTCTTCATTACTTCCTGTATTATATTCATATCATGAATTACAAACATAATTTGAGGTCCCATTCGGTACTGATTGTCCTGTGTGTAAGAATAGTTAGTACTCTGAAAATGATGATTAGTTAAAGACACTGTTTTAAGTCCTAGTTGTTCTACTTATTCTTCATGTGACCTTGGTATATTGCTTAAACACACTTTGCTCCTCTGTAAGATGAGGGGCTTGGACTTGATAATCTTTTTGTCTTTTCTGACTACAAATCTGTGAACCTTATTATCTTCGTGATCCCCGTGTTTTGCTTGGAGAAGAGAAGGTTTCGGAAGGATAGGAATATATTTTTCCCCAATTTTTTGAAATGTGTTCATATGGATTTGATTCTTTCTGTTTTGCCCAATAGAGCTATATTTTTCTAAAGAGTATTCCAAGTGCAAAAATGTTTGTCACTATAATTTTGGCTAGTGAATTTTTTTAGCAGAAACTCAGGGAAACCATGTACTTTAAAGGGAAAGATTGATATTTGCATCAATTGAATTATCATCCACAGTTGTAAACTCAAATATCCTTGGAGTTATAGTTCTAGGTTAGTGTTACAGTCCCAAGATTACTAAGACACTGAAGGACCTCCTCAGGATAATAGAGGAAAATTGATCCAGTTTGAAACTTTGGAGGACCTCCAGAGAATCTTTGGGCTAGACTATTTTCAAGCACTCAATTGTCTTGGGATGATCCTGAGAAAGAGTTTCCATTTTGAGTTTTTGTGCTACATATAGGGCAAGCCGAAAGACAAGTGAAACATGAGTAGATGAGCATGTACTGGACAGCAAGAGAGGAACATGTGACAGGAGTAGAGCAAGTTAAAATTCTAGTTGCAGCATTTGATAAGAATGAAGTCCAATTTATATCTCTTTTCTTCTCCCTTTTTTCCCTAGAACATAAAAATGATTTTGTCTTTAAGCTCTATTATAGACCTCTACATTTACGAATGTTTGTGTATTTCTCTGAAACTTGAAACTACTAATAAAGTACTAGGTCATTAATAATAATTTTGTGTTAGCTTATATATTTGTGGCTAGATATTGACAAAGGAGGAATTATTCCATAGTAGAAGAGACCTCCCTGCCTTTCTCTCTTGCAATGCTCAAATTAATTGAAAATAATTTCTCTCTTTTTATAATTTCTGATAGTATTTCAGAAAATATCCACTAGACTTCCATTGGATACAAAGAGAGTAAATCAGTGAGCAAATGAGCCAATAAAAGACATCATGGTGGGGATTGGTGTAGTTTTCCATAACTGCACTTTTCAGTTACCATCCATTACATATTCCTTAACAGTTAAGTAGTTTTAAAGTATTATTAAGATATAGAGAACAAAGGAGTAGTGGTAACTTAACTGGCCTCAAAGTCAGGAAAAGTTCCAATTCCATCTCTGATTCATATTGTTTATGAAATCCTAGAGAAGTCACTTAACCCCTCATTGCTTTAAGAAATTCATTGATGACATAAATTTAAGAAAAAGGTTAATTGATATATAAAGCTTCCTCATCCAGCAGTTCCTTATATTCATGAGGTCACAAGTCTAATCCTTATGCTATGATTAAGCTATAAATAGCATTCCATGAAAAAATTAGAGGTTTGGAACGGAATCAACAACATTTCTTTTAGCTCGGTGTTTATAAAATTAAAAAAATAAACTAGATATATTTGAGCTGCAGTTCAAGCTAGTTCATAACTAGCCTGCCACTTTAGATCACCAATTATAATAAATTTCACCTTGTCTCACTCATTTCTCTCACTTAACTTAGGACCAAGAATATAGGTTATTGTCCTCTAAGCCTTCTTGAAATGAATAGTTTAAAAAATATATAATCTCCAACTTTAGGGTACCTATTACTGGAGATCTTGATTGTGAGTGGGTGTGGGAGAAAGAGGGGGGCTGGAGTGAATTGACCAAGAAAGATAATACACGTATGATTCCCTAAACTCTTCAAACCCTCTTCCTGCATTCTCTGATACAGGAATAGTAATGGAGTGGTAGGTCCCAATACAATGGTTACTTCTCACTCCCAATGAACCCACCCCCTAAAAAAAAATCAATAATCTCCTTGTCTTGAGATTTCTCAGGGGCATCTCAGGGGCTTTAATCATAGACTTTTAGAGTTGGACATGGTGTCCAGTTCATATCTGAAGCAGTATTACTTCAATCATATCTTGGACAAAGGATCATCCAGCATTTTCTTGAAACTTCATTGATAGTACATTTAGGGCCTCATCTGGCATCCCGTATATTTTTTTTTGGTTAGGAAGTATTTTGAAAAACTGCTGCCTTCTGACACTAGTACCTTTTTCTATTTGAGAATTTCTCCCAGACTTTCTCATTTGGGGAAATATTGAGGCAAGTTTTCATTCTCTACTCAGCCACTCTATAGATACCTTATCTATTTCTCCTCCCTTCCTTTTTCAGATCCTCTTTTTATGTGGCATCTTTACCCATTGTAATGGAAACACCTTTACAGCAGAGGCCATTTTTTAAAATGATATTTTTATATCTTCAGTGCTTAGCACAATATCTGACATCCCTTAATAAAAGTTTGTTGAATTATCATGGACTAACAACTGTGTCCCCATGTTTAAATCATTGTTACTTACTCTATCCCAGAGGTCCAAGCAAACCAAATCTAATCTTGTTTCAAAATGATACATTTTCAAAGAATTTCAGAATACGATTTTCTCTCTCCTAGATCCCTAAATATCCTGGAATTTCTTCAGTATATCCATCTATGGCATGATCTCCAGTCCTTTCACTATCCTATTTACTCTGTTAGACTGTTATTCTTTGATCTTTATGACCAGTTATTAGGGATGGATTGAAGAAGGAGGTAGAGTTTGTCAGGTTCCCTGTGAATTCTTGATTGATTTTTATTTATCAGATAGAAAGGTATATAGAGTGCTGGACCTGGAGTCTGAAGGCAGGAATTCAAAACCAACCTTGGACCTTTACTAGATAGGTTACCCAAGGCGAGTAACTTAACTTCTGTCTGTCTCAGTTTCCTTGTCTGTAAAAATGGCATAGTGATGCCTACCCCTCATAGTTTTTGCAAAGATAAAAGACAAAGAAGTCTTTGCCAATTGTGTAATGCCAGATGATGATGAGCATGATCATGATGAAGGGGAGTCATGGTGGTGATGATAAGAGCTCACTGCGCTCTTGCTAAGTGGTTTGTTTTTGTTTTTCCTGTTCAACCTGTACCTTTTCTTTATGGCAATTCCAAAATTCGAATTAAAGAGTGTCAATAAATGAGTTATTGCCTTTTCAGAGATGGGAGGCCATGAATCTTTGAATATAGTTCTTTGAGCTTCCAGGTGATGAGGTCCTAAATAAACATTGTATAGGTACAGCAAAGTGTTATTACTTAAATAATGCCCTCATCTGAAAGAGGCCCTGAATGATGCTGGGATGTATTTTTAATGTGGAAAGATTTATTCCTCATTCTCAGGTGGACATCTCTTAGTTCTTAAAATATGCTTTCTTACTTTTTTTTCAAGCTAAATTCAGTCTAATTTTCAATTTTTGGCAAAGAGCAAATATAATGAAAAGTTCATACAGCTTTGGGGACCTTACAAAGAGTGGTGGTTCCTCAGTTGGGCTTAGAAGAAAAATGAGTGGTTCAAAAGGCCACAGCATTCTTGAACAGAGCTGGAGCTTCTGGGCCCGTGTGGAGCTGAAGAGCCAGACACTGCCTTCCTCTTAGCTACAGAAGCATGTCAGCAAGGATTCCAAAGGCTGCCAAGACTTCTTATAGCCTTACCCTTGGACATCTTGGCAGCATTACTTTTTGGACTGGCTCTAGGGCCCTCCAGAATTAGAAAGACCACAGCCACCAACTTTCCCATGCAAGGACTTGGCATGTATGGAACTGTCCTTATTAAAATCCAGTTTAGGTTTTGAATTCGTTTTTCCCCTTACACAGCTGGCAGGCAGCAGTCATACAGATAATGGGGAATAAAGTGGATTGGAAAGCACACATGCAGTTAAATATTAAGCAGGGGGGAGGCAGGACATGGAAAGTGAGCTTTAATAGTTGTCAACCAATTGCTAGCTCAGGTACCCCTACGCCCCCAGAGCTCTCCTTTAATCATCTCCTAGTTTCTTTTTTATTTTTCTTACTGCCCTAATTATTCCCAATTTTTCTTTTCCCCCCACTGGCTTTAATTAAACTTTCTGTAGCTTCAGTTTGTTTGCCAAGTGGGTTCCCACATGATTTCCAAGCTCGGCCACAATTCCCGTTCTGATATTCAAGGTTATCAGTGAAATTTTGTCAGGCCCCCAACTCCTTAGGAACACTTCCCATCACTGTTGGGTGATTATTGTGATTAGTCTACACAGAGTAGGGGAGGAAGAAGGTTTCTGTATTCTCTGAGATGAAGGGGGCTACTGCTCAGCACACAGTCTTTCCTTTCCCTTTCTTCTTCTTCTGTTTTTAATCAAAATGTCCCCTTGTCACGTCACATTCCTGATAACCTGTCTATGTTGCAAATCGTGTTCCAATCCTCGCAATCTTGCTGTAAATACCTCTGAAGCACTCTAGGGTACGGGGCCAGCAGTGGGGCTTAGGGAAAGGTGGAAGTTGTGATTACTGTTGGCATGCTGCTCTTAGGCTTATTTGTCTCATTATAATGACACAATCACAAAGCTATTGTTAAGGTTGAGCAGACGTTCCATTATGAAAACTATTTTCAGGTTTGCAACTCCTCTCTTTGAAAGGAACCATTTCAAGTAAAGTCCTACCATGAAATGTCTCACTGAGAACTGGCATCAGAAATGGGAGGAAGATTATCATTAAGTACAATGCAAATCCTTTAGGAAAGGGATTGTCTGCTGAGAAGTTGGGGAGGAGGTGACCTGTGTGTTAGCTCATATTATTCAGACTCTGTTAGTTAATGGGACCATTTATTATTTCTTACCTTTTTCCCCTTTGGCCAGAGAGGAAAAGAAGGAAAAGGAAAAGAGAAGAAGAAGGAAAAGGAAAAGAAGTTAGATGGTAAGTGATGAAAAGGGAACTTAAATGCAAAAACTTAACGTAATATAATTTAATCAGAAAGCTTTCTAATTGGCTAAGGAGTATCAAATTATAGGGAGGAAAAATGAACTCAATAGAGAGTGCCCAAACGGGGATAGGGATATTATGGAGCAGAAGACAAAGGGGGTCTCGAAATCTCAGTTAATATAACCAGAAGGACAAAATATATTGACATGTTTAATAGGTTCACGGCATGGAAACGAAAGGGAAGTACATGCAGTTCTTCATTTCTAAAGGATTTTTGCATGTTCCAGATTTGACTTGGATCCCAGACCCTGATTAGATTGTCGTTTTTCAGGATAAAAATTTTCTATTCTTTTCTATCCTGGCAGGGCTTGGCCAGGTGAAATTGGTCAGGGATCCCCTCACTCTGAGAACTTATCAATAAGGATGCAAAATGAAAACAAAAACACACAACAAAACAATAGTTGTGACAGAGATAGCAATGACTTTGAGTTTTGCTCAAATAGATTAGTCCCAAGAAAGATCATTTTAGGGTGTTATTAGAGAAATTGGGTACAGATATTAGAATGTGGAGTTTCTTCAGAGGATAGGATCAATTTTATGTATGTGTTCAACTAAATGTCCAATGAGAGTTAGGCCAGTTCTAAAATGTTATGGCAGGGGACAGAGAGAGAGAGACAGAGAGAGAGACACACACAGAGACAGAGAGAGACAGAGAGACAGAGAGAGAGAGAGACAGAGACAGAGACAGACGGAGAGACAGAGACAGACAGAGAGAGAGAGACAGAGAGAGACAGAGAGTTTCATTTAGTTATGGATGTCCTATTTTAAGAGGGATATTTCTAATCTAAATTATATTCAGAAGAAAGCAATTAGGATAGTGAATTGAGTCAATAACACATCAAATAGGGATAATAAGGTCTTATGATGATCGTTTAAAAGAAGCAGGGAGGAGGGGGAGGGATGTATTCTCTGTCTTAGAGCATGATTAGGAGAAATATGTTTCCTATATTTTAACTATGAGAGAAATTAATGAGGTTTTTCATTGACCAGTTGGTTCTTGCAGATGACAGATATGCATAAATATCCAAGAATACTGGGAACGCTTGGTAGAGAGTAATGACTTTGCCTATTAAGTTTGCCTGTTTTATTTCAAATCCATTTTCATAATAAGCAAGAAAGGATATTTTGAAAACACTATCATAAGTGTTATACGTGTTATATGAATATATAATCATCAAGTATTCCCACTTGAGTTTTACTTAGTCCTTTCCCTATACTATCTTCCTCTAAATGTTTTAACCTAGAAATGTTCCTCCTTTTCTCTCTCTCTGTCTCTGCCTGTCTCTGTTTGTTTGTCTCTGTCTCTTTGTCTTTCTCTCTCTCTCTCTCACATACACACACACACAAACACACACACACACACACAGTCACCTAGAATTACTATTATAAGTAACAGCCTTAAATAGAAGTATAAATAAAAGAGTATAAAAAGGTTTATTCTTAGCTTGGGGGCACTATGGCATTTTTTTTTTCTGAATGTAATAACTGTTACCAGAAAGTAGTCAACCCTCACTATTTAAGGAGAATTTCTAGTTCCTATTACTCAATCATAAAGGATTTCACATAGTGGCCTTAAAGAAATGGAATCCAGGAAATGGTGTCAGGCAATATTGCTCAGCATACACTAAAAGATTTAGCAACTACCATGAGATCAAGAGAAACAGATTAGTGTCCAGTTGGAATTATGTGCCCAGTATTTATCAGCCATCATTACAATACCATCAGGGGCTAGTGAAACAACAAGTCCAGTGGAAGACAAAATATCTAATGTGGAATAGTCTCATGAAAGCAATCACCAGAAGACAGCAGAAGTCTTCTAACAGCAGAGGTATGATTTTTTTTTCCTACATGCTTATACCATGATTACATATGTTCTTTGCATCTATATCCTTTATGTATGATCTTTACATATGCGCACTTACAGTATTTATATTTGTAGAAGAATATGGCCCAGGTATAAAGGGGAGGGGATTTACTATTTAATTAACTTTTTTGCTATGCCATTTTATTAAATTTCTTTTCTTTATTTATATCCTATAACAAAGTGATGGTGGCAAGGGAAGCGGAGCCCATGAGATTTGGGTTGAGTTAGCCATAGGTCTACAGAACAGCTTTAAGCTGTGCTAGCTATTTTATGAACTCCACATATGTGGTGGATAGGGTCATATGCTACAACTCTTTGAAGGGTTATCATGTAAAAAGTTAATAGATTTATTTAGCTTGATCTTTTGGGGAAGAACAAATTTAGGACCAGGATAAATAGGGATAAATCAGAAAAGATGTATTTTCGGTGAACAGAATAAGAGAGTAACAATCATAGAACTACCCAAAACACCTTACTTTGGGAGCATTAAAATTCCTCACCCCCTAGAACTAGCTCTTAAAATGGCGCTGGGGAAAAAACCTAATATTTAGGACAACTCCTCTCTCCTCCACCCCAACCCACATGCTGTGAACAGGGCCCAACTTAAATATAAGGTTTAAATTCGAGAAAGAGGATGGAAAAATGAGTAAATAAAAAACAAATCTAACTACAAAAAGCTCTTGTGGTGACAAGGAAGACGAAGACTGTTCGCAGCAAAGTCTCAAAGGAAAAGAAAATGTAATGGACACAAACCCAGAAAGAATTCCCAGGAGAGAGTATAATGATTTAAAAAAATAAATATGAATCAAGTCATAAATGGGTCAAAGAGGAAAAATTATGTAATGAAATTAAAGTACGAAAACTATGAAAAGACAACAGCTTGGTAAAAGGGGCATGAAATACTGAAGAAAACACCTTAAAAAATTGACCAATGTACTGGGGGAAGTCAAGATAGTGGAAGAGAAGGAGGGACCTACTAGAGCTCTCCTTCCAAAAAAACCCCATAAAAAATGACTCTAAACAAATTCTAGAACAACAGAAGTCACAAAATGACAGACTGAAGCAAATTTCCAGCCCAAGATAATCTGGAAGGTCAGTGGGAAGGGTCTATTGCCCCAGGCTTGGAATGGAGTGCAGTTTGGCATGGGCTAGGTCAACATGGACAGAAGAGGAGATGACTTTAGGGGTCTGAATCACGGGAAGCTGCTCTGGATTCCAAACTTTTCAATCCACAAACTCCAAAGACAACTGAAAAGTCAGTGGGAAGAGCTTGTCATCTGACTGAGAGGGGAGCATGGTCCAGTCCCAGCCTGGCCCCAGCCCCAGGGTGGCAACAGTTACTGCTGAAGCAGAAGCTTCTTCTGGAGCCCTCCACTTAACAAAACTCAAAAGTCAAGTGATTGACTAGGAAAATTTGCAAACGTGCAAAAGAAACAGACTATAAATTCTTACTTTCTCAGTGAAGAGGTATTTTCTTACAACATTGCTGGTGAGGAAGATCAAAATATAAAGACAACAAAGTCAAAGCTCCTGAATTCAAAGCCTCTAAGAAAAATACAAATTGGTCTCAGATCATGGAAGAGCTCAAAAAGGATTATGAAAATCAAGTAAGAGAAGCAGAAGAAAAATTTGGAAGAGAAATGAAAATGATACAAGAAAATCAGGAAAAATGAGTCAACAGCATGCTAAAGGAAACCCCCCAAAATACTGAAGAAAATAACACATTTAATATTAGACTAACACAAATAGCAAAAGAGGTTCAAAAATCCAGAAAGCAGAATAGGCCAAATGGAAAAAGAGGTCCAAAAACTCACTGAAGAAAATAATTCTTTAAAAATTAGAATGAAGCAAATGGAAACTAGTGGTGTTATAAGAAATCAAGACATTATAAAAGAAAACCAAAAGAATGAAAAAAATAGAAGACAATATGAAGTATCTCACTGAAGAAATTAATCCAGAAGAGATAGTTTAAAAATTATTGAACCATCTAAAAGCCATGATAAAAAAAAAGTGTAGACATCATCTTTCAAGAAATTATCAAAGAGAACTGCCCTGATATTCTAGAACCACAGGGTAAAATGGAATTAGAAAGAATCCACCAGTCATCTACTGAAAGAGATCTTCAAAGGAAAATTCCTAGGAGTATTGTAGCCAAATTCCAGAGTTCCCAGGTCAAGGAGAAAATATTACAAGCAGCCAGAAAGAAACAATTCAAGTATTGTGGAAACACAATCAAGATAACACAGGACATATCAGGTTTTACACTAAGGAATCAGAAGGCTTGGAACATGATATTTCAGATGTCAAATGAGATAGAATTGAAAGCATCATCTACCCAGCAAAATTGAGTATAATACTTCAAGGAAAAAAGTGGAAATTCAATGAAATAGAGGACTTTCAAGCATTCTTGATGAAAAGACCAGAACTGAATAAAAAATTTGACTTTCAAACACATGAAAGAAGAGAAGCGTGAAATGGTACATAGGAAAGAGACACCATATGGGAATTATTAAAGTTAAACTGTTTACATTCTTTCAGGGAAGGATAATATTTGTAACTCATGAGACCTTAGGATGGTTGGAGGGAATATACATATGTATATGCATCTATATGCATGTATCTATCTATATGTGTGTATTTTTGTATATGTGTATATGTATATATGGAGAGAGAGACAGAGAGAGAGAGAGACAGAGAGAGAGACAGAGACAGAGAGAGAGAGACAGAGAGAGAGAGAGAGATTTCCTTTGGTTGGATTTGGCTTCAGGAGGGAATAACATACACACTCAGTTGGGTATGGTTTTTCTTACCTTACAGGAAAGCAGGGGGGAAGGAGGTAAGATGGGGGGATGCCATAAGGGGTGGTAGATTGGCAGAAGGGTCAATCAGAAGCAAACACTTTGGGAGAGGGACAGGTCAAAGGAGACAACTGAATAAATGGAGGGCAGGACAGGATAGAGGGAAATATAGTTCGTCTTTCATAACATCACTGTTATGGAAGTGTTTTGCATGACCACACATGTATAACCTTTATTGAATTGCTTGCCTTCTCAATGAGGGTGAGTGGAGAGGGGGGAAGGGAGAGAATGTTGAATTCAAAGATTTAAAAATGAATGTTAGAGGTTACTTTTATATGTAACTAGGAAATAAGATATAAAGGCAATGGCATATAGAAATCTATCTTATCCTACAGGAAACTTGAAAGGAAAGGGATTAGGGGGAGGGGATAAAAGGGAGGGTAGATTGGGGTAAAGGGCTTCAGAATACATCCTATCTTGGAGCAGGGGAAGGGGAAAGATGGGGAGAATATTTGAAATTCAAAATTTTGTGGGAGTAAATCTTGAAAACTAAAAATAAATTTACATGGAAGAAAATAAAAGGAGAGCAGAAAAGAAAAAAAAATGGCCAACTGGGAAAAAATAGGTATAAAGACTCCCTGAAGAAAATTTTTTAAAAATTAGAATTGGCCTCAGACATACCTAGGAAAACATATTAACTTACGCAAGGTGAGGTGAGCAGAACCAGGAAAGCGTTGTACACTACAACAACCCTACTATAAGGATGATCAATTTTAAAAGACCTCATTGTCAAGACAATGATCCAAGACAGTTCCAAAGAATACCTGATGAAAAATACTGTCCACCTGTAGAGAGAAGCAATAAACTCACAGATTGAAGCATACTTTGTTTTTCTTGTTTTTTTCTGTTTTCTTTTACATCATGAATAACATATAAATATGTTTCGCATAACATTACATGGATAATTCATATTATGCTTGCTTTCTCAATGGGTGAGGGAGGTATAGGAAGGAGGAAAATAATTTAGAACTCAGCAGTTTAAAAACAAGTTAAAATGTTTATATTATAATTGGGAAATATTTAATGAAATAAATATTCTTTCAAAAGTTAATATGGAGTAGAAACTTAATCTATGGAGACAGTTTATATCTATATAGCAATATTCAATAAATTCAAATTACCAAGCTCAGCTGAATTATATACCAATGTATTAAAGGAAGCAAAGGATATATTGATAAAAATCTCACAGTGATAATAGAAGGAACATAGAGAACTATATTTGTTCGATAAAATTACTCTGTTTCCATCTTCCAAGGAAAAGAATCTTCATACTGGAAAGAATAACAATACTAAACAATAATAGTAACAAAAATAATAAATTACAGGAGACCAAATGTCCCAATTTCTGTTACAAAGTAAATGGAATAGTTTAGATTATACACAAGTGAGATGATTTGAGCTAAGTCCTTTATGGTTCAGTGTTGACTTGAAGTGAGGCCTCTATGGGCATTCCCTGGTATATTACATTGATGCTGTGCTGTGCCAGCATCTTCAGTGATGACTTGCCTATAGATGTAGATGCTATGTTTATAGATGCCACTAAGAAATACAGTGGATAGAGAACTGTAATTGGAGTCAAGAAAAGTTGAGTTCAAATCTTGCCATATATATTTCCTTTTAAATCAACTACTTATCACGGATTATTAAGAGGAAAACCAAAATAATGAGAGGACTGGAGAACATTCCTTATCATTGCAATCAGAAGGCACTTGAAATTTCTAAATGAAAGAAGTAAAAATGGTTCAGGGACATGATGACTGCCTTAATAATTCATGTGGAAGAAGTATTATTGTACTCTGAGGGTGGAAGTAAAAACAAGGGCTAGAAATTGAAGAATAACTAATGTGGACTTTTGTAAAAGACACGAAAAGTTATTAGAGCTCTCTAGAGGTTTGAACTGGTGTCTGAACATCAGGGATTTTCCACTCAATTGAGGTCTTCAAACATGGACTTGAAGTTGACATGTTAGAAATAGTATTCTTAGTAGATTTTGGATTGAACTAGGTGACTTCAGAATTCTCTTTCAACTGTAAGGTTCTGAAATTCAAGGTCTCTTCCAAATCTGAGTTTCTATGATTATAGAATTATATCATTATAGAAATTAGAAGAAAGTAGATGGTGGTCTCTGAGGTCTAGCCTGACATCCCTTGAATAGTGTGCAAAGGCCACATGAGCATGTAATTGGCAGATGGCTGTCCCCACGTATACTGCAGGTAGTCTCTGAAAACTGAAAAACCAAGAGTGAAAGTTTTTTTTAAGATTACTGATATACTTGAGACATTGTTTCTCTTCTCAGAGAGGGAGGAAATTCACTGTTTAGTTGAGATTCAATGCATGATATCTCTCCAAATATAATGTTCTCTTCCACTTCTGGCTGGCATCACTATTCTCAGGTCCACATGGATTCTGCATTGATTGACTTGGAAGCAGCTGCAGTTGTATTAAGGACGTGGCCCCATAACAGTATCTCATTGCCACAGCTTCATTTGCAAGACCGAGCAAACTCATTTACTCTCTCTTACAGAAACCCATCACCATGGCATAGAAAAATCAGCCATTGCTTTTCAACGGATACTGGCAACAGCTGTTCCTCTGATAACAGAGGACTGTGTGCTTTGCTTAGCTCCAGAGCTATGGAACAGATTTCCATCTCCAATATAAAAGATGACTCTTCACCCTCTGGAGTGGTCGATGACAAAAGCCCATAAGGTAGACAGTCAGCCTTTAGAATAATTGCATTTTTTTTGTAACGTTCAGTTCTCTCTTTTCCAAAGTGTTAACTACTACCATCTGGCTGCTTGTTCCTGTGTGCTTTTGGTAAAGACTGTTCCTTGTGCCTGTATTGGATTTCTCTAGATTAGATTAGACTTCTCTTTGAATTCCTCAGGCTGTGTCTGAGTACAAGAGATCCTGCACCTGAGTGTAAGAGAGTCTTCCCTAGATCTGATACTAGAGTTAATACACCACACCCTGATATTAATAAAACATTTAGAATATCTTTATGCCAGAAGAGTTAAGGTCAGGCTCTGTTCTGGCTAACTCATTGATGTCTGTGGAAAGAAAAAAGAAAGAGAGAAAGAAAAAGGAAGAAAAGAAGAGAGAAAAAGAAAAGAAAGGGAGAAAAATAAAAAGAAAGAAAGAGAAGAAAAAACAAAAAGACAAAACAAAAACATAGTCCCTGCCCACAATGAGATGATATTCTATTTAGGGTAGCCACATGTCAAGAGGTATATAGATAAATAAATACATACACACACACACACACACACGTAGTGTAAATGGAAGTTGATCTCTGAAAATGCAGGAGGAGGACTGGGAAAGGACAGGATTTAAGATAAACCTTCAAAGAAGTCAGGGAATTTAAGAGGTGAATAGGAGGAAGGAGAATGTTCTAGGATGGAAGGACAGTAAATTCAAAAACACTGACATGCAAGGAATAACAAATATGCTAATGAAGAGGAAAGTGAAAGGAGAGGAGAAAGAAGAGGAAGAAGAAAACATAGCAGCATTCCCCAACTTAAACTGGCAAGTTGGGTCCCCAAAGAGAGGTTACTACTACACACAGATTGTTATTCATTCTTGTTCTTCAATAGGTCAGTGCAATGGAGGAGTTAAGATAAATATTGAGTTCTTGTTCCTCGTTGACTAGGAGTATTGAGAGTATAAGGAGAGTTGGAAAGAGGGGTTTAATGATGAAGTCTGATTTGGACACATTGAATTTAATGTACCTGTGATGTATCCATTTCAAGAGTTATCCAAAAAAGGGGGTGATATGGGACTGAAACTCAGGAAATAGAGGAGAGTTGAATATGAAAACATGGGAATGATTGGTGCAGAAATGACAGTTGAATCATTGAGGTTATGAGAAAATCAAGCATGACAGTGTCAACAAAAAAGGCAAAGAAAGAACTGTGTGGGGGGGGGGGCTTCCATGGTTACTGGGCATAACATGGGTGCAAATCCAACAAAAGTGGGTGGTATGGAACTCTAAGGTAGAGAGGATAAGGATGAAGAAAGGAAAGTGCTGTGGAGTAACAGTGCGATTATTCATGAGAAGGTTGTAATTGATAATGTAAATGATGGAAAGAAGACTAAAAAGGTAATAGATACAGCAAAGGTAATTAGATGTGGCAATTAAGAAATATCTCCTAACTTTGAAGAAGATAGTTTGATTTCAATTATTAGTTCAGAAGCTACATTGAAGAAAGTTTCAAAGTAAGAAACTGGAAGCACCTAGTATGGGCAGTTTTCTTAAGGAGTTTAGCTGAGAAGGAAAGAATTGGGTGATAGCTAGCTGAGAAGGTCACATCAGATTAATTTTTTTTTGACATGGATAACACTCAAATGGTTAGAGAAAGATGGCTGGGAAAGTAAAGACCACAAAATTTATATCATATGTGAACTGAAGTACCTAGGTCTATTTATTATGGGAAAGAAAAGACCTATGGGAGATATTAGATGGATGTGTATGTATGTGAGGGATGGGAATGTTGGACTCTCAATGATAAATCTCCAAGTATTTGAAAGGTCTTTTAGCAAAAGAAAGAATAGATGTTTTCCCTCCCTTTAGGAGTAAGAAGATAGAATGATGGTCAATGCATGGAAAATTCAGAGGTAAAATTAGGTATCTTGTAAGGGGAAAACAATCTCCTTTCATTGAAAGTTATCTAAAAGTGGAATGGGTTGTCTTCCAAGGCAATTCCCCATCCCCATCAATAGAAAGTAAGACTAAAGAGTCTGGTTAAATTGATTATAGAAAGGATGTTTATTTGGGTAAAAGTTGGCATGCCTCTTCCATTGTACCTTCTGGAAACCTCATACTATAATCAATGAACTTCCCTTCATAGGTAGAATTTAGAGGACATTGTTTCCAGTACTCTAATCTTATAGATGAGGCAAAGTGACTTTTTCCAGGATCACAAAACTGGAAAGTGTCAACTGGGAGTCAAACCCAGGTCCTTCTTAGTCAAATATAATTCTTTATCTGCTGTACCACACTGCCTCTGAAGTATCTTAAACCATTTTCTCTTTATTCTCCTTCTATCTTCTGGGACTTATAGAGACCTGGGTCTGCTGAAGCA
>CM053769.1:144150546-144181387 GCA_028658325.1 Potorous gilbertii
TGCAAAAAGATTCAGCTATCTCTAAGATATATAATGCATATTAATACCATACTTGTGTTGCCATCTATTACTTCCTCTCTCCTGCTACATGGCCATTCCACTTCCTTTTCTGATCCTTAATAATTTCCTTGACATCATTTCTGGCATGCACAGTATTATTGGCAAGATGCTGTAGTCTATTTATACATGTCATATGTCTTTGCATCACCTTTTAGGTAACCTAGAGTTCCAAATCTACTGATAACAGAAACCTTATGATTTATACCCATATACTAATGCCATGAGGGAAGTTTCCCAAACAGAAAGTGTATATAATATAATGTTCACATACGTATTCATAACAGAAATTAATACACATTATTTTGTGTGTATATATACATGCATATTTATATACATAGAAACACATGTATTTATCTTGTGCTGTCTTCCTCACTAAGTATGCTATGAAGTAAATATTTAGAAAACCATAAAGTACTATAGAAATACAAGCTAATAAACTCTATATATAACAACATGATTAATTTCAAATTAACTTATCAGTGGGTGTCATGAGGCAGCTAAGGACATCTAGGTGGCAAGTGAATATAGAATACTGGGCCTAGAGTCAGGAAGACTCATCTTCCTGAGTTGAAATCTAACCTTAGTCTTATTAGTTGCATGACCTGGGCAAGTCACTTAATCCTGTTTACCTCAGTTTCCTCATCTGTAAAATGAACTGAAAAAAGAAATGGTAAACCACTCGACTATCTTTGCCAAGAAAATTCCAAATGGGGTCATGAAGAGTTAGGCATGACTGAAAGATCACTGAACAACTACAAAGGATGCCATGAAGCATGCATCTTTAACTGATAATACATTTAGAATTTACTCAGAGGGATAACTGATGGATGACATACAGACTTTACATCAATGGATATAGATGGAAGACCTCAACAGTTTGCATAGAACAGTTCTTTTTAGGCAGGATTACAGAAAGAATTAGATCAAAATCACCTAGGCTGGGCAGGAATGAATGGTCTAGGATCAGTACTGTTGAAGTGAGTGCCAACATTCATGAGATTTCAGATCCATAGAAGCAAGGCATCAATTAGATGAATCAACTGAATGGTAACAAATTTTCAGAAGTCCTTCTCTCATTTCTTTCCATAGAACAAAGTTCTTCAAAGTCCTGCTAGACTGGAAAGAAGCCTCTGAGTACTTAGCTCTCCAGTGGTAACACTGTGGCTCTTATTTAAATATCAGCCTAACAAAATATCTAACTCTGACAGCTGGCCACCAAGGAATGGGTATTCTTTGCTATCTCATGAAACCTTTGTCTAAGGTATATGAGTTATGTGATATGTGTTGCTGAATTATAGAACCCATTCTGATGAAATCATAGATTGTGATATAAGTAATTTGTAGATAAATAATAAACAGCCTTTCTTATAATATTTTCCCTAGAATCAGTATGGATTTTTTGCCATTTACTTACATATTTTCCACTTACGGAAATACATACACACACACACATATATATATATCTCCTTGGCTGATTCTTTCAGAGAGTTCTCACTGAAGTAATGCATTCAGAGAAAGAGTAGGGCTTCTGCTTTCAAATTTAAATGTGAAATTATATGCTGTTATACATTGCGCTCTGCTGCCAGAAAATCACAATTGTCCCTGTAGCAATTTCTTCAGGAAATCTTGTCCTCAGCCCCTGTACACACACTCATTGTAAAACTGTCAAGCTAGGAAACCCTCCCCTGAGGGAGCCTAAATTTACAGTATGAAACAGCAGCTGTTTGTTGCCAGGAGCTGGAGGCTATAATATTTACAGTGTTCTGTTTCAGGTATCATCACTGCCAGCCATACTATCCATCCAGTGCCATCCCATTTATTGAAGTTAATGTTTTACCAAATATGAATTAAATTGCTGTTTTTGTCATAATCGGATCTAATAGCACAGAACACATCTCCATCCTCTGACAGGACACAATATCCCCCATAGCAGCGCTGCCAAAAAGTGTTGCATCTCTTGGGAAGTTGTACTGTGAAGCTCTGTGATGTAACTGGCCAGACTCTATAAAGTAAGCGACGGTTCATTCCAATGCATACTTTTGCTCACTCTGTGAAAAGGAGTCTATTGGCTCTGGATGGTTTCTGTTCATCGTTCTATTGCCTAAGACTGTTCCAAAAGACACATTTTCTAAGCCAAAAAAACAGTTTCAGGTTTGTTTCCATCTACATTATCTCCGATTAAAATGCATAGCTTCATAAAACTTTCAAATACTATGCAGGAGTGGAGAGAAAAAGGGGAGGGAGGAGAACAGAAAGACAGAGAGAGAGACAGAAAGCAGAGATAGAAAAAGAGAAAGTGATACACAGAGAGACAGAAACTGAGACTGAGAAGAATAGAAAGAGTCCTAGAGACAGATACAAAGAAGACAGACAGAGATAGAGACAGAGACAAAGAGAGACAGAGAGAGAGAGAGAGCACAAAGTTACTTCTATCACTAAATCACTCATCTGTGCTATTTATTGCATGAAATATTGAAGGACTGAAGGGTGCTGAGAGATCATTTTGTCTGTCTCTTCATTTTATGGGTGAATAAAATAAGGTCTAGAGAAAGGGAAGGAATTTCTCAAAATCACAAAGCTGGTTAGAGGCAATGAAGGATTAGAACTCAGTTCCTCTGACTGTCCCCAGGATTCTTTGCACTACATCAACTCTTCTCTCCTCTCTTTCTTTTTATGACTTATTAGATTTTGTTGAATCTTTTCT
The DNA here is from genome assembly GCA_028658325.1 of Potorous gilbertii. Lineage (NCBI taxonomy): Eukaryota > Metazoa > Chordata > Mammalia > Diprotodontia > Potoroidae > Potorous > Potorous gilbertii. Next base: position 144,153,311 of record CM053769.1, read on the forward strand.
TTCAAAGAACTCAAACCATTGTACATTCAAATTTGAGTTTCAGAGGAGTTGAGAGCTCAGCTTTCCCACAGCACAGATCCACTTTCAAACTATCCAAAAGTAGTTTGGTGGCATCAGTAACAGTCAGTTTGAAATATTCCTGGAACGTTCACAAGAAGGATCTAGGCACACACATACTCATATGTGTATACATAATATATGTATGTATGTACATGTATATGTTTATATATGAACACATACATATATATACATATATATATACATATACACACATAAAACTTTTGGTGTGCAGAACAGGGCAACAAGGAATGAGGGTTTGGAAATTTCATCACACTGCTCTATCAGAGCTCAGGCAGGAAATTCATGACCCTGGATGTGGTTTCAGAATCTAGTAATTAGTCATCCTACTGCCTGAAGTCATGCATGGCATGGGAGACATGGAAATCATCAAGGATAGATTCTTGTTCATTTTAAATCAGAATAATTTGGGATAAAAAGCAGTATTCAGGAAGTCCTTTTGCATCTCACTAGATTGCGAATATATTTCAGTCCCACCTGACTCATTGGAGAGTCTACTTTCTGATCCCTGGGCTAAAATGCAGAAACCCGTGGCATTTTATAAGTTCTGCAATTGAGGAAGGACAGTTGTTAGACTGACATGGAATCATTTTCATTCTCTATAGTAAGAACCATTCACATATTTCTAGAGAGCTTAGCCACTTTCATTCTCTGCATTTGGTAGAGGCTAGTCTATCAATATTTCAATACTATGTCACCTCATTGATATGAGTACTCCTTCCATAGTGTTGCATTTAGATTCAGTCTTCATGTCCTATGGCCAAAGAGGGGAAGGGGTACAGATACTCCAGTTAATGGTAGACCAAAAGTCAGAGATGTTTTAGTTTATTAAGACTTTGTACAGTTGGCTCTGGATAGAGTGCTGAACCAGGAATTAGGAAAATTTGAGTTCAAATTTTGCTTCAGGCATTTTCTGGCTATATGTCACTGTAAAATCTCTTAATACTGCCTCAGTTTCCTCATTTTTATAGTGTGAATTATAATAGCATCCAAGTCCTAGGGTTTTTATGAAAATAAAATCCGATAATATTTATAAAAATGTTTTAAACTTAAAGTATTATGTAAATGCTAGCTTATTAGAAGGGCCTAAAAATTTGCTACAATGAGACACTGGAGAATTTCAGCAAATTTGCCCTATTTATTCAAAGAAGAGATACTCAGATGTTTTTGGTTCATGGACCACCTAAGTAGTTTGGTCAGGCCTATGAACTCTGTCTTGGAATGATATATTGTTTTAAACACATGAAACAAAATACATAGGATTTTAAAAAAGAAATCAATTATACTGAAATGCACTTGTCAAAGTACATTTTTTTTTAAAATTCACTAGATCTCAAGTTAAGAGCCCCTGAAAAATAAATTCTCTGATAATTCAAAGGCTCTGTTTTCTTCTTGGACTAAATACTACATCTAACAATGCATATCATAAAATATTCTCAGGGTGAATCAAACCATTCAACTCTTGCTTATGTTATGCCAAGTTAGAAAGGGAGCTAAGAGTGCTCAGTGGCAACCATGTGTCTATTGCCTGAGGGCAAGATTACTTCAGTGAGGAAAGGCTTCCTATTGAAGGTTCAGCCACAAGTAGTTGGATACTTTTGACCATAGTATGTCATGGAAATTTGCATATTTTTCTTTTGTATTTTTTACTAAAGATATGACTGTGAGGGATCCCATAAATGGAAAGAATCTTTTGTTGACAAAGAAATATATGGATGTGCATAAACATACATATACATATACATGTGGGTAAATGCATATTGGCTACATTATGCACAACCATCTCAGTGTCTTCGCCAAGTAAACCCCCAAATGGGATCACAAAGAGTCAGACATCGCTGAAACAATTCAACAACAAAATACTGTGCTCAGTGCCTGTCACATAGTTTGTGCTTAATTAATGTTCTATCAATTATAATTACATCAATGATAAAAACTAACATTTATATAGTGCCAACTATGTGCCAGCCAATGTGCCGAGCACTTTGCAAATATCTCAATTTATCTATCATCTATCTATCTACATTTTAAAATGTTCTTCCCTTTCCCCTAGAAGAGAGCCATCACTTTTCGTAGAGGGGGAAAAACATGCAAAAAAAATGTTTCAATAAAACTATCCACCCAACATATCCAAAAAAAACCCAAAAAACAAAAAATCTGATATATCTTTCTAGATACCCTCCCACCTTTACAAAGCTCTTCTGCTGTCTTTGGGGTGGGGGAGGAGCTTGGTTATTATAATTTCAGAGCATTCAAGTTTTGTTATTTTGTTGTTTCTATCCCTATTTCCATGGTTGCATAACTGTAACTGTCTGTATTGTTTTTTCATTATATTTTATGCTCCTAAAGGTAGGGATTGTCTTTTGCCACTTTTCGTATCCCTAGTGCTTAGTGCTTGACACAATGTTTATTGATTGGTTGTGCTTACTTCCCTATACATTGGTTCTTGTTTCCCCATGTTTTTGCCTATTCATCAAACTAATCACTTCTTACAGCCCAGCAATATTCAATTACATTGATATGCCATAATTTCTTTAGTCACTAATGGGCATATAATTTGTTTATAATTAATGTTATTAAACGTAAATAATAACCAGCCTTCCTTCTTTCTTCTTCTAAAAATCAAACTGGAATTAGAATTTGCTAATTTTTGTCCTTCGTACTTAAAGGGGACCAAAATGACTATGCTGGGCCAAGGTCCAGTGTGTCCAACTATAACTAATCAGACCCATAGGAGTTTGGGAGGCTATTCTAGAGGTTAGACTCTACTAGAGGTCAGACAAAATAATCCATATAAATATTTGGAGTGGAGATGTCTCTAAATATGAGTATTTCACATTTCATTTGAGCGACTGCAATTTTGCTTTGTTTATGAAGCATAGTACCTTCTTTGATGTTGGCACACCATGCAAAGCAGTCCTGTGCCAGTGTCATCCATATCTCAAAGTTCTTTCGAAGGATCTTGAGAGTATCTTTGTATTACTTCTTCTAAACTTCATGTGAGCACTTGTCTTGTATACATTCTCCATAAAAAAGTCTTCTAGGTAAGCATAAGTTTGGCATTTTAACAACATGGCTAATCTTTTGCACTCTCTACAACAGAGTTTGAATGTTTGTTAATTCAGCTAGAGAGAGGACCTCAGTACTTTTACCTAGACTTTGTCTTACTGGCTGATCTTCAGAATCTTCCTAACAATTCAAATGGAAATGACTTAGTTTACAGACATGGTGCTGGTATACTATCCAGATTTTATAGCATACAATGATGAGGTCAGTACAATGGTTCTTTAGACTTTCAGTTTGATAGGCAGTGTAATAACTCTTCCCTCACATTTTTGGAGCCTCCTAAACACTGAGCTAGCACTCCAATACATGTATCAACCTCATCATCTATGCACACTTCCATGGTAAGTATACTGCCACCATAGGTTAATTAATAGCATTCAAAATTTCTTCATTTCCTGTAACCAGTGGTTCCACAAATGAATGGTGAGGTGCAAGCTGGTGGAGAACATTTGTTTTCTTGATGTCTATTGTTAGACCAAAATTAGCAAAGGGGTAGAAAATCAATCCATACATGCTCTGCTCCATTTCAGTCTCAGAGGCTGCACTGAGTGAACAATTATCTACAAACAGAAAGTTGCACACTAACTCTCCCTCTACTTTAGTCTTGGCTTGTACCTTCTAAAGACAATAATTTACTGTAAGTGTGGTAGCTGACCTTTATATAGTTATCATACTCATTAATGACATCTAACAACACCATTAAAACTTCATGATAAAATGCATGGGAGCAAATACACAGTCCTGATTCACTCCATTGGTGACTGCACATGTCTGAGAGAATCATCTATTATCCACAACCTATGCAAGCACAATATCAAGAAACTAGTGCACAATACTGATTGAGTTCTCTGGGCAACCAAAGTTTGCCTTAATCTTCCACAATCCCCTTCATGACTGACAGTATTGAGGCTTTGATATCTTTCTGGCTTGATCAAATGTATGAACATTATATACAGACCTCTATTTTACATACAAACCTCTATTTCATTCCTGACATTTCTCCTGCAATAGTCAGGCAGCAAATACTATATTGACTGTTCCTCAGCCCTTTCTGAAGCCACACAAACACTTAGGTAGATGACCATCTTCCAGGTGAAGGATCAGCCTATTAAGGAATCTTGCTGGCAATAGCTAATAGAGTGCCCCCTGCCATGGTTATTACAGGACAATCTATTTCCTTTTCCTTTATAGAGATGGATAATGAAGGCATCCATGAAATCCTAGGAGATAACCTCCTATTGCCATAGAACTTAGGAGATTTCACTCAGCTTGTGTATAATCAGTGAACCCCCTGCCTTGTAAATCTAAGATGGAATACAATCAGTACCAGGTACTTTGCCACATGAGAGGAGCCTAATGACATTTAAAACCCCCTCTTCAGTTGGAAGTTTTGCTAGACAGAGGTTGACTTCCACCACCTGGGGTATATAGTCAATAGCTTCAAAATTGGTTAATGATAGTCTCTTGAAAACATTTGGAAGCCATTCAATCATCTCTGCAGAATAAGATCCTTATCACTAATCCATGTGGCTCCATCAATGCTGAGTGGTTAAGATACACCATAGGTCTTTGGCCCAAAAATAGCCTTTAGGCTATCATAAAACATGCTGGACTGTTACTATCAGTGTAAGACTGATGTTTATCTGTCCTCTTTTCTGAGCCAATAACATTCCTTCTCTCTAAGCTTTGCTTGCACTTTACTTTGAATGGAGTTAAATAGTCCCTTCTTTTTTTGAACTAATAATTTATTTTATCTCTTCCATGTTAAAACAAGTTTTGGAATTTTTTAAAGATTTGAGTTCCAAATTTTATACTGCCCTCCCTCCCCTCCCCATTTCCTGAGACAGTAAGCAATTTGATATAGGTTATATATGTGCAATCATGTAAAATATTTATATTGGTCATTTTATACAAGACAAAAAATGAAAAATACAAAGACAGAAGGAAGGAAGGAAGGAAGAAAGAAAGAAAGAAAGACAACATGCTTCAGTCTGTATTCTGACAATGCCAGTTCCTTCTCCGGAGGCAGATAGCATGATTTTATCATGAGTGCTTTGGGATTGTCTTGGATCATTGCATTGCTGAGAATAGGTAAGTCATTGACAATTCTTCATTGTAAAATATTGCAGTTACTGTGTACAACACTCTCCTGGTTCTGCTCACTATGCTTCGCATCAATTCATTTAAGTCTTTCCAGGTTTTGTCTGAAATCATCCTGCTTGTCTCTGCTTACAGCACTCTTCACAAGTATGTACCACAGCTTGTTCAGCCACTCCCCAGTTGATGGGTATACCCCTTGATTTCCAATTCTTAGCCACCACCCCCCCAAAAATAAAGTTGCTGTAAATATTTTTGTCCAAATAGATTGTATTCCCTTTTTGCTAGTCTCTTTGGCACACAGACCTAGCAATGGTATTGTGGGATCCAAGGGTAGGTATAGTTTCATAGTCCTTTGGGTAAATTCTCCCTTCATAGGGACAGACGAACTATTCTGTTGAAACACCAGCTTCTGAATTTCCCCATCATTTTTGTCAAACCAGTCTTGATTTTTGCAAGTGTTCTAGCCCAGATGAGTAAACATTGTGTTATATCCCAAATCTCTTAATGTTGCCCACACCTTTCTGTTCCACTGTTGTCAATTGTGTTTGCTCTGTTTTCCCTTGAAGTTAATGTACTGTTTACATAAGGAGAATCACCAAAATCTAATCAGAAGATAGTAAGTCTTGATATCAAGAAGATATCAAGATATCAAGTTCTGGTAATCATCTTGACTTGGGCCAATGTTTTTGTTGAATATAGCTGATTAGCTTGGAGAGGAAAAGTCTGTGACAAGTGCAGAACTTTGCACCATACAATACCTTCATCACTCTCACATCCCATCTGTCACTTCTCTTTACAATGATATAGTCTTTTAAATGCCAGTGTTTGCTGAAAGTATGCATTCAAGAATTTTTATTTCATTTAGACAAACAGCAGAAAGTGTTGGTGATGATGAGGTCATTAGACTCTAAGATCTTCAGTAGTAAGAGACCACTGCTATTGCTTTGTCTCACTCCACTCCTCCCAAAGACTCCCTGCCATGTCTCATAGTCTGTATCTACTATGGTGTTGAGTCACCAAGAATTATAAGCTTGTCCTCTTTTGGCATATTAATGATGACAGTGTCCATGTCTTCATAGTTTTTTCTCCTTTGACTTCATTAGGTTTCATCATGGTAGGGCATACTTATTCATGATGGTGTGTCACTTTCCTACAAGTGGCAATTACATTGTCATCGAGTCTGTTGCTTACTTTTTGTGGGAAGCATACAATTTTGTTAACTAGATTAGCTTTAATTGCAAAACCTAGTGGCAAGACAAAAATCGAGAAGCCTGGTGATGGCTCTAAGTGCTCTATAGTTAGTGCCTACTTCCTCTGACTTCACAGCCTGTTGGAACAAATTTTTCACACCTACCTATTCTGCCAGGAAGGTTTTCATTTGCTTGGAGGAGACACCTCTCTAATGCACCAATGGGCCCCTTTGTACCCTCACTCTTGTTTAATCCCATCTGATATAACAGTGTAACAGGGTATGACTGCTGTGCATGTTCCAGCTTCTTGGAGCCACAGACGAAAGCTAAATGGCAGGTGAACACCAAAGTGGAAAGTAGTCCTGAAAAGAGCTTAGCAGCCCTCCAACCAGAGATGTTAATCTTTCCTGAAAACCCATAGGCCCCAAATGGAAATATGTGGTATATGGAATAGATATTGATAGCCATCTAGTTTAGCATACAGCTTTGATCAATTTCATTTCTATTGTTATCTAGTTTTTGTATTGTAGTTAGGTTCTGAAATTTACTCTTCTAGAAGGAAGCTGGTTATATCTCATTCTCAGGGTCCTAAGGATATAGTTGAGGAGTTAAGGGTTTCCTTATCTTATGCTATTGACTGAATGTCCCATTCTGGTGGATTCTCCCCAATGTTAACCACCAGTGATCATCATCATCTCAGTACCATTTAACCAGTTAACATTAAATAGCTTTCACAAAGGTTTATTTTGAAGACAGATCAAGATAAAAACATATATATACCACTCCATCCAACATCTAGAGGCTATATATACTCTCCTTCTATATCTACTTGATCCTTGGGGAGAGTGGATTCACATTTAACACATTTCCTACATAGTATTTTTTGCAACAATGTCACTTATAACTGTTTCATGGACAACGGATTAATAAGTGCCAGAGGCAGCCAGATAGCATAGTGGACCTGAAGTTATGAAGACCAGAGTTCAAATCTGTCCTCGGACCCTGAGTAGTTGTGTGACCTTTGGCAAATCACTTAATCTCTGTTTCCCTCAGTTTCTTTCTCTATAAAATGAGGATAATAGAGCCCATTTCACAGGGTTGTGGTGAGTTTTAAATAAGGTATTTGTAAAGTACTTGGTGCAGTGCCTGGCATGTAACAGCTACTTTATAAATGCTAGCAACTATTAGCTTACATCTCTGTTAATGTTGGACTAGGTCAAGCAAGTTAGTCAGGACTTCATTCTTCACTTCCAAAAAATACTAGCATGAACTCTAGCTCCTGCACCTCTGGTGGGTCATAATTCTGATATTTCAAAGTTCATAAAGTTGTATCCCCTCTCCCATCTCACTCACCTAAAGCAGGAAATCATGCACCTAATAGAGACTAAAGTAATCACTATTTCCTGGGCTCTCAACTTCATTCTGGCTCTCATTGGGAGAGAACCCAATCCTTCTTCCACACATAGAGATCCTTAGTAACTCATCTTTCTTGGCCATTGTTAGCCAACCTAGAAAAAGGCAAGGGACACAAGAATCCTGGCTGACTAGTGACTTTGGAATGCACCCCCTTTTCCAGTTCCTCAAGTAATTAAACAATCTGTTCACCACCTATGGACAGCCAGAGCCAGTTCCCGTTTCAGAACAGCTCTACATGATCCAAACTGGGAAGCAGGGCCCTTCCATTAGACATTATGACTAACCAAAAGGCAGCTCCATGCTTCTTCTACATGAGGACTACTAGCTGTATTTGTTACCAACATCCCTCACCACGTGAAGTCTTCTAGTAATGGGGGGGGACCATACCTCTCCAGAAGTAGCCCATCTACCATGTCCTGAGATAGCATAATATGTTCAAAGGAATACTGAATTTGGAATGTGACCTAAGTTGAATATATTTTTTGTAAATATTACATAACGTTAAGTATATACTATGGTATATAATGTTATGTAAATAAATATATGTGTGTGTGTGCGTGTGTGTGAGCTTTGTGCCTATGGATAAGTGGTAGCAGTAACAACCATTATTACAATTTATAGTACTTTAAGGTTTGCAATGTATCATTTGATCGTCACAGTAATCCTGTGAGGCAGATACAGTCAATAGAGAAATGGTAAGTACTTTTCATAGACATTATGTAGGAGGAGTAGGTTGGCAAGGGAAAAGGCATATTGTAAGGAAAAGCCCTATAAACTACAAAGGACTTTGGAAATATAAGTGATGATTGTATAAGCAATGTCAGGTATATGAAAAATTCCCCTAACAACCTCTCTTGACAGCCCAACAAAAAAGGTCATGTGCTATAGTGTGTGGACTTGGGCACTGGGAGAGCTGGGTTTGAATCCCATTTCATATACTTAAAAGTTGAGTGACCCTGGATAAGTAATTTCAACTCCAATCTGCTCCAATTCTTTCATCTATCAAATGAAAGGGTTAACCCCAATGATCTCTAAGTTGTTCTTCTGGCTCCACATCTGTGATCCTCTAAACTTACTCCTTCCCCATGAAATAGTAAAACATGTTACCATCACTTTACAGATGAGGAAATTTAGATTCAGAATGAAAATAAGAGTTGCCCATGATTACGAAGGTTAACTAATGGCAAAAGTGGATTCTAAATCCTGACTCCTGGCTCTAGATCCAGTGGTGTTTCCATCATACCACAAGGCATCCTTGTACCATAGTGCTTTGCATAGCTCTTGGCCATATGGGACTTATGCACAAATATTCATTGAGTCTGCTTTTATTCCATGATCCCACATTAAGCAATATATTATGTCTTCTGAACTACTTGATATTCATTGCTAATAAAGCTACATAGAAATAAAGCTATGAGGTACTAGAATGGCAGCTTTTTATTACAGGGATGGTTCTATTATGTTAATTTATGATGTAGGTGATTTATACTAATAAGTGTAATTTCTTAAGATAAACAAAAATATCTTCAAGTTTTCCAATGCCTATACTTCTAGATGGCAAATTTACATAGCTCACAGTTTTATTAAATGTATTCTGTAGAGACAAAACATATTTTTACATAACAATCACCTCAGGTTTTTCCGTGGGGAATTTGAGGGTATAAAACAGCTGCACATTTATAATAGTTTCACCACCTGTTCCCAGAATGTGAAAGTTCTGATTTCAAACAGCAACTGTACGAAATTTTGCTCACATTTCAAGGTCACTGGGTTCCTCTACCTTCTTCCTTTGATCCTCTGGTGGAAAAAAAATTAGAGTTGATTTTCCAGCAGTTGATTGGAATTTTTCAAGAGAAAGGAATTAAAATGGGATTTGTTTAAAAGAAGCCAGATGACCAGATAGGAAATGACAGCTGCCATCTGTGAGGAGCTTTAATTTCTAATTTCCTAAGTGCAGTTATTTTTCTTGCCTTTTAACTCAGGATAACAACCAAAGCATTTGGTTCCAATAGGCTCAAAATCACTTCATGTAGATGTTGGGAAGGGTATGAGATAGAGTGGGAAATAAGGAGGTGGCACTATGATGAATAAATATCTTTCATTTGGATATCTCTAAGTCTTTTGTATTTTTTTCAATGAAGTTAATCTCTCATGATGATCCATGGATATCCTTTTGATGATAATGTATATTAATGCTACTGTGTGGCAAGGGTGGGATTGTTCTGAAGGGCCCGATATCTTTAGAAGATAAAGAGTTGGAAATGACTTTAGACATCATTTAACAAAATTTCTTCATTCTATAAAGAAAGTCAGTTTCAGAGAGGTTAAGTGACTTGTTCTATGCCACACAGAAAATAAATAGCAAAGTTGAGATTTGAGTATGGAGTCTCTGACTCCAAATCAAGTTCCTTTATGATTGTATCAAGTTATTTAAGAAACTGATATGCAATGGTGGGGCTACTTCACACTTAGAAAAACTATTTAAGACAACCAGGGACCAAATGTAAGATTTACCAAAAAGGGTGATCTAGTTAGTAAGAAAGGGGAACTGGGGCTAAAATGACACGAAAGAACTAGTCAGAAGCAGGGCATAAGGAGATAGAATCTATCATGACTGGCAGGAAAAAATGTATGTGCCCAAGGTACTGTAACCCTTTTGGCCATTCTTAGGCACGGGTGATTTCCTCGCCACTTTTGTGCATACCATACCTCTTCATCTAAGCTGGCAATTGTACCTGGATCTACCACCACTATTCCCCTCCCTATCCCCCAAAAGGGAAGACTCTGACTTCAAAACTTGTGCCAAGAAAATATCACCAACTTCTTGAGATCACCAAAGTATCTGACTCCACATATCATAAGGTCAATGAGGTTGACATGTGTTTTACGAACAGCACTACCTTTAGGTGTCACAAATGGCTAATGGCTCAATTGATCATTGTGATGAGACTTGGTATTGACTTTTAGTGACAAGGATATGAGAGATGAGGCCAGGTTAAAAGGAACTCCAGATATTTTAAAGAGAAGCCTGATAGTTCATTCACAAAGAAAAGCAATGAATCTATTGCCAAAAAAGGAGAAAAAAGCATAAAGCCATGGAGTACTTGGAAAAAGTATTTTATGATTTTCATCTCAAGTTGACTAAAGACGTAATAGTGCTGATTCCATCTGAAGCTATACACCGTGTAAACTAAATTTATTACCTCTTAGATAAGACATAGTGAAAAGAAGAAGCTAATTATTTAGAATCACAGGACCTGAGTTCAAATCCTTGCTTGTCAACTTACTTCACAAGTAAGTGTGATGTAAGCATAACCCGTCTGAACTTCAACTTTCTTAGCTGTTCGATGGGGATAATAAACTTTTTACTACCAACTTGATTGTTTTTGTTAGGAAAGTATTTAATATATATCTTGAAATGCTCTGCAGAAACGAGCAATTATCATTTTTGAATCTATAGCCTGAGAGAAATGATATTTTTCTCTTATATTAATAACAAATTATTGAGATTAAAACTTCCCTTTTCTATTTCCTCATTCAGAAACAAATCCAAATGGGTTATTCAGCCAATCTCTGAAGGACATTGCTAACAGAAGAGATTGCCCAAATCCTCATACATACTTGGATGGGAACCCACTCAGAAAATCAATCAGTGAGGGCTAGGTTAAGATTCCTTTGCCTAAATTGCTGAAGGTGATTTGGTTTCATGACTAGGTCATATTCTCTGCAGGAGGAGCTGAAGATGTTTTGCTCAACTCATTAATATGTCTACTCCTTTACTTATTGTTAGCCAATCAGAACCGACTTCCAACCTCAAGCGTACCTCCTTTTTAAACTCTAAGCATTCAATATTATTTGGGGGTGGTATCTTTTGGTTCATGAAAGAAAGCCAAATAGCCCTGCTTTTATTAATTATTTCTTAGTCATAATTAATAAAAATTATTATTAATTACCTAATAATTTTGTCTATCAGACTTTTCATATGTCACAAGCCACATATTCTATATACTGACTTTATCCCATGTTAGATGAGAAAGCATGCAACAATAAATAGGACCTAAATTTTGGAGTCAGGGAGTCTGGGAAGAAATCATGGCTGTTACTTTGTAACTGGACCAACATGACCTTAAATATGTCACTGGTACTCTCTGGCACCCTAATTCTCTATCTACAAAATAAAGAATTTGGACTTGATACCCTCTAAGTTACAACCTAACCCTAAATCCTTTGACCCTATGTAATATTTTTAAAGATTCATGATTTTCATAGGGGAAAACAAATATCTGAGCTCATAGAGAAAAAAGAATGCAATGGAAAAATCATGCAATCCTTACTATGTCATGCAATGTACTAAGCACTAGTGATAAAAAAAGAATATTGAAACTAACTGGTTTCAGCATGCTTTATCCTAATAGGGCAAGAAAATACATCAAGGAGGAGTGTTGTTAGGTTAACCTCAGCAGACAGAAACGGTACTGAGACTATAGGTTATGGTAGAGCAATTAACAGGGCATGTGGCAGAATTTTGGACAGCAACATTAGGTCAAATTGTCTAAGAATTGGAAGATATTGAGTCAAAGGGTAAAAGTGGAGTGGGGCACTATAATAACCCCCACAAATGTTAGCAGAGACTGTTTCATGGTTGTCATTCTATCTGGAGTATGTAGTATATAGTAAACTTTTAACAAGGTTTAATGAATTGAATCGTATCAGAAGTCATCAAAAGATATGAAATCTGTGCTTATGATGTAACCTTGTGAAAAGGAGAGCCCAAAAGAAGCTCAAACACTTATGGGTATTATTCAGCCTATATGACTATTCTGAGCCATCCTAATAATTCTAGAAGAAAGGTAAGTAACAGAAGGAAACAAAGGTTAATTTGATCAAGAAATCTTATGATAATGCAAAATAAATGAGATAAGGACAACCTGGAGTCATCCAAATATGAGACATCCGGATTTGGGAAAAGGCTGATGGGACAAGTGGTAAATCACAGAGGAGAGCAGTTCACCACTTCCTTCAGAAAAGTCTAGTGGATTGCCTATGATGATGAAGATATGAATTCTAAAAGTACTATATTTTTGTGAGGCAATAATTATTTGCCTTGGTTTATTATCATGGGCAAGTTATTTAACTTCTATTTTCAGTGTCATAAAATGGGCAAAATAATATTTGCATTATGAACGTTACAGGGTTATTATGAGGTAAGTGTGGTATCAAAGGAAAACAGTTCTTTTTGGAGTAAGAAAATTATGGTTTAAATCTTGGCTTGGTTATTTATTAGTTGCGTGATTTTGGCACGTCACGTACCCACCGGGTCTCATTTTCTTCACCTTTGAAATAATGGTGTTGGGCCATATAATCACCAAGGTCTTTTTCATTTTATGTCTGATGTCCTTAAAACACTAAAAAGATATGAGCAGCCATTATTCTTGGCTTGAATTCCAGATGTGCCCTAGTTCTAGCTAGATGTGATAAACCATCATGATTTTCAATGTTATCATGTATTCTTTATCACTCTAGACAAATTTCCTGGTGATAAGAAGGAAAAATTCAGCCATATTGGTGTTTTATAGGTACAAAAGAAGGCTCTGAAAAGCAATGAGCCATTTTACTCAGCATCAACATCACTGAACTTTATAAAATTGATGAACTTTTCATGTTCTTAAATATAGTTGCCAGTGGCCTTTCCACATAATGTAGGTACTTCACGATCATTAAGAAGAGGCAATTCCTCTCTAAGTACTCAATATTTTTCCTTTCAAAGAACTGCATTACCTGTTTTTTTTTTTCCTTTAAACTCCTACTATTCTACTCTAAAAGATAATAGACTGTGACATTTAACTCTGCTGCTCCCTTGCACGGATAGGTAACTCCTACACAGATCTTACATTAAGGACCTGTAAATAATATTTCCATGCTTGGTATTCCTGCAGTCTGCATTAAGCTATGGAGAGGCAGCCCCACACAACACAAGCATTTGGGCTTGCTTCCATACCTGTAAAAGAGCAAAGACAAAGGGCCCAACATCAAAATGGGAGATGAACTAGGCAGGGCTTGAGAGAGATTGAAAGAATAGCTGGGTGGCTGTGTGAACAAGAGAATGAATGAGTGAGTGAGGAAGCCAGAATGTGGGAATGTGAGCCAAGTCAAAGAGCTGGATAAAAAGCAGAGACACAGCCAAAAGATAAGTGAGCCTTCCAACCCTGATTGAGGGCTGCTTGCCTTCCATTAATGTTTATCATTGACAATTGTGCCTATTGGATTGACAGCCCATACTTAGGAAATCAGTGGAAGCAAGCTGTAAATATTGTAATTGTGGCAATGCATCTGCACTCCCTTGGATTTGCTACTTAACACCATGAGGAGTCTCATGGAAAAGATGGAATCAGTCACTGGGTTATATCAGCCTGCATCTCCACTACAGAGCTGTGCTCTTTTGGGGAAACACTTATCTTATAACCTAACCTTCCAGAAGATAAAAGACATGTAAACGATTCCAGTGGATGAGAATCACAGGGTCATACATCTAAAGCTGGAAAGAAGCCAGAGGCAATCAAATTCAATCTCATTATTTTGAAGATTAGGAAACTGACACCCCAGGGAGTTTAGCAGCTGAGGTCCTCTTCAAGAACAAAGGACACACAAAATCTGTGAGTAGCATCTGCCCCATATGGCCAGTTGGGCAATGTTCCTTCCTTCCTTCCTTCTTTGCTTCTTTCCTTCCTTCCATTCTTTCCTCCTTTCCTACTCCCTACCCCTTCTCTCTCTGTCCACATGGGGAATCATATCCTTACATGTAGGTGCTCTACCAAAAAGAATATACTAAAATATCACACCACACCTTGGGTTTTATGGTTAGATTATGGTTTTTGCTTCCTTATTTATTCCATCTTAAAAAAAAAACTGGGACAATTAACTCTTTTGCCCCATGAAGTCTTGTTTATGATTTCTTGAAACAGAGCACTGGGAAAATAATCAAAGGAATTAATTAAAAGAAATGCTAAGGAAGGTGGACTACCCATACCAAATCTCAAATTGTATCATAAAGCAGCAATCATCAAAAACTCTTGGCACTGGTTAAGAAATGAATGAGTAGATCAATGGAATATGTTAAGTTCACAAGATATAGTAGTCAATGATTATAAGTAGCCTACTGCTTGATAAAACCCAGGATTTCATCTTCTTGGATAAGAACTCATTTTTTGACAAAAACTGCTGGGAAAATTGGAAAATAGTGTGATAGAAACTGAGCATAGACCAATGCTAGACACTGTATACCAGAAAGAAGTACAAATGGGTATATGATTTGGGTATAAAGGCTGATACTGTTAAAAAAAAATAGGGGAACAAGAAATAGTTTATTTGACAAATTAATGAAGAATGAAAAATTCATGACCACACAGGAGATATGAAATGAAATTATGAAATGCAAAATGGATAATTTTAATTACATTAAATTGAAAACTTTTTGCGCAAAGCCAATGCAACCAAGATTATGAGGGAAGTATAAAACTGGAAAAGAATTTTTACAACTAATGTTTGTGATAAACACCTCGTGTCTAAAATATATAGAGAACTGAATCAAATTTACTAGAATGCAAGTCATTCTCCAATTGATAAATGGTCAAAGGATATGAAAAGACAGTTTTCAGACAAAGATACTAAAGCTATAAAGTCATATAAAAATGTTCTAAATCATTATTAGAGAGATGAAAATCAAAACAACTCTGAGGTACCGCATCACACCTGTCAGGTTGGTTAACATGACGAAACAGGGAGATGATAAATGGTGGAGAAGAGGTGGGAGGGTTGAAACACTAATTCATTGTTGGTGGAGCTGTGAGCTGATCCAACCATTCTGGAGAGCAATTTGAAACTGCGCCCAAAGGGCTACAAAAATGTGCATACCCTTGGACCCAGTAGAACTGCTCCTAGGGCTGTATTCCAAAGACATCATAAAAATAGGAAAAGAACCCACATGTACAAAAATATTTATAGAAGCTCTTCTTATGGTAACCAAGAAGTGGAAATTGAGAGGATGTCCATCAGTTGGGAAATGGCTGAACAAGAGGTATATGGATGTAATGGAATATTATTGTACTGTAAGAAATGATGAGCAAGAAGACTTCACAAAAACCTAGAAAGACTTATATGAACTGATGCTGAGTGAAATGAGCAGAATCAGGAGAACATTATACACAGTAGCAGTCACAGGGTGGGAGGATTGTATATTAAATCTTCCTGTGGAAGGATTTAGTCCTTCACAGCAATGCAAAGACCTAAAACATTTGCAAAGGACTCTTGATGCAAAATGTCATCCACATCCAGAGAAAGAACTATAGAGTCATAACTCAGAATGAATCAGACTATTTTTCTCTTTTGTTGTGTTTTGGTTTGGTTTGATTTTTCTCATGGTTTCTCCCATTCATTTTAATTCTTCTGTGCAACATGACTAATGTGAAAATGTGTTTAATAAGAATGTATTGTAGAACCTCTATAAGATAAGACTGCATGCCATCATGGAAAAGTAGAGGTAAGGGAGGGGGAGAAAAATTTAAACCTATGGAAGAAATTGATGAAAATTGAAAACAAATAAATTAGTTATTAACAAGAAAAAAAAAAAGAAAGAAATAGAGCACTGGAAAAAAAAGCCCATTGAGATTCAAATGGAGCTATTTGACAATGCCTTAAACTCAAATCTGCCTTTGTCTGATTGATCAATAATAGTTCCCAACCTAAGCCTTACTGGATTTGGGTTTTAATGGCTCAGAGTCAGTATAATTAGCAATTGTTTCTGTTCTGCCCAGAATCCTGAGGGTCTTCCCCTCCCAGTTTGAGGCTCCTTTGCTTGTTTAGTTTAGTTTAGTTTTTTTTAAGTAGGCAAACTAGGTCATCTTTTGCTTTATTTCTTATCTAGCCTTAAATCACTGAATGGGTGTTGCCTCAGACAAACTGGGACCTAGGAAAGCTCTTAGCTTAAAAAGACCAAGATCTCCTCCTATGGGGTCATCTCCAGTCATCCTGATCTATGTCTTGTCAATGGATTCAGATGGCCTCTGAGGAGAGAGTGAGTCTGAGTACTTTTCACAGCTCTGCCTCACTTAAATGTAATTTACTTGAAAGTTAAGATATCACCCTTCTGATGTTACTGATTCTGTTCAAGATCAAAGGACAAACAATGAGAAGCAGCTGAGGTAGCTGGGTACAGAATGAGGAAGGGTTGGACTGGGAGTTAGGAAGACATGAGTTTGAACCCTGCCTCAGATACTACTGGATCTATGATTCTAAGCAAGTCACTTAACCAATCTTGACTCAGTTTCCTGATTCATAAAATGGGGATAAAAGTAGCACCTATCTCCATGAGATAAGACATGAAAGTACTTTGCAAACCTTAAAACATTATATAACTTCTGGTTATTATGACTTAGGCTAAGGTTACACAATTACCTTCTGATTCAAGGTTTCTTGGTAAAGTACTTTTAAAAAAATCAGATAATGGATAACATACGGAAGATTTTTTTTTTCTAGAAAGGAGAGGAAACAAAAAGAAATCAATTAAAGCGCTAAATTTGAAATCAGAATCCTTAAGTTTAAATTCTAACTCTGGCCCTTATCAGTTATGGAATAATAGCCAGAACCTTTAACCTCAAATCTGAAAGATTTAGAACCTCATTTTTAAAAGAAATTCTGGTCCTACCTAAAATAGAGTAATTGTGGGGAAAGTTTCATAAACAATTTATAATTCTATAGCAATACACATTATGGTCTACAAATTCATAAAATTTGGAGCTGAAGGTACCTTTCAAGATCATTTAATTACATTTATCATCATAATCACGTTAATATTACTATTAATATTATATGATTCTACTCAGATCAAATGAGATTATATATTTATATATATATATTTATACATATATATTCATACTAGTACATATAAATACACCGACATGCATATATAGCATTTTCCAAAGCTCAAAAAGATATATAAATGTCAGCTATAAATATTAGAAACAACAGTATTATGACAAAGGAAACTAAATGACAGTTGGCAATGGCAGCAGAAGCAATTGTAATAAGGAAAAGAATAGCTAGTACTTTTATATTATGTTAGTATTTACAAAATACTTTGCATACTATTATTTCACGTGAAATGTTCATTGTATGAGAAGATAAAAAAGTTTAGGTAAAATATGGTAGCAGTTGTCATGCAATTTATAATCTACTAGAGGAATAAAACACATGAGGTTAGCTATAATATAAAGTAATAAATGAAAATCAATATATTAGAGAGGCACAAATGAAATAGGATAGGAGAACCAAGTGGGAAAAATTACTAAGGAAGAACCAGTTGCTTTTATCTGCTCTGCTACTTAGTTCCTGTGGATATTTTACATAGTCAGTTCTACTCTCTCAGTTTCACAGTCATCTCTAACATGAAGGAGTTAGACTAGATGATATCAAAAGTGGCTTTCAACCCTAAATCCTGTGGTTCATAGTGAAATGCAAATCCCCAATTTTAGCACTTGGTGATATCTATGGTGTCATGTTCAAAATGAAAATTTAAAAATTCCACTAAACTGTCGCCAGAAGTAAATTTATTAAGGGAGGGAATGGGTTGAGGTAAGAGGATAGTAAGATAGCAAAGGGAGAAGTGCAACGTAGAGACGATGGTTTGGGATAGAATAAAAAATGAGGAGGGCCTGAGAGTCATAGGGAGAATGAAGAATAGGATTGTAAATCAGAAGGATGAATGGAATGACAACAGATTATGAACAGATGAAGGAATTTTAGAGTTCATGATTTGGGAAATGGGACATTCATAGGTAATCACAAGAACAAAAGTATGACAAGCTCTATGTGAAGCTGAGCTGGGGTAGAGGAGTAGATCCTGGGAATGACTAAATTGAGGACCTGGGAAATGAAGGCATTTGAGAGCCTATCAATACGGTTAATAAAGTTCCTTTGTGTCACTGAAGACACATGTTGAGAACTAAATACTCTCTCTTTTACAGTTCTGGATTTCAAAAAGATCTTGGCACTCCTCTACTGTTCAGAAAATGCAAGCCTTTTTCTAAGGCAGTTTTCATTCTACTGATGGTTGATGTTAAGCAAGCCATCTGTGCTATGGAGACCTGAGATCTTATAAACAGTTAAGCAGGAAGAATATATTCCATGGATCTCTCCCCCTCCTCAACTTGATAATGTGTATAAAGACCCAATTTTATGGTTGATTATGTTTTTTGCATGCTTAGCTTTAGCTACTATATTGAAAATAAATTCATTGTAGCACAGAACAAAAGCATGTTTAATTATATGAATGCATTAAAGTCACTGATGATCAGGAAATTATATTTGAGATTCAAATTTTCATAGCCCAAGCACAAAGCTTTCCAAATTCATGTGAATTTTGATTTTTGTCATTTCTCCCTCTATAAACCATTAGGAAGGTTTCCAAATAATTCTAAAATTTTAAAAAGTTTATCACATATAACAGTTCTTTTTTGTTGTAGCAAAGAACAGAAAACAAAAGAGGTATCCATCAATTGTGGCATGGCTGAAAAATTATAGAATATGAGCATGAGTGTCATAGAATATTATTATGCCACAAGAAGAAGAAAAAAAGAGCAGTTTAAAGAAATCAAGGAAAGTTTGGATGAATTGGGGCAGAGTGAAGTGAGAAGAACTAGGAGAATAAGTTATAAAGCAACAAGATTATAAAGATAAACAACTCTGAAGATTTAAAAATTTTAATCCATGCAATGATTAATCATGACTCCAAAGTACCAATGATAAAGTATGTGACCCAGTTACTGAGAAAGAGGAGATAGACTCAAGATGTAGACTGAGACAAACATTTTTAGACATGGCAGATGTCACTAAGGGCCCTTCCAATTCTAACATTCTGTGATTCTAAATTGGAATGCAGTGAAGGCTTGTAAGCTATTATTCCAAACCTGCCCTGACACAGTAGAATCTTTCCTTAGAGAATGATGGGGTAACATTCTTCCTCAGAGTTCTAAAAGTAACCTAGAGCAGTTAAGGATGGTTTTCTAAGTACTATAGCCCTTGAGTACCCACTAGTGAGCTTATCATCTAATTTAAATTAGCCAGGTAGACTTAATCAGTTTTTATAAATAGAAATACTAAGATGATACAGCAAAAACAGTTTTAAATGCCCCTCCCCCAAAAAAGTAAAATAAAAATGTTTTCACTGTCCCACAAGTACATACTTAGTTAATGGAAGGTAAACCCAAGTTTAGGGCATGTGTCACAAAGAAGTTGCTCATAACTCTTTCTTACTAGAAATCCTTTTCTTAGTTTGGACAATCCCCATGAAATAATCCTTAAGTTAATCAAATTTTCTACTGAGTTCCTTATAGAGTCACAAAGCTGCCTTTCCTCAATGTAAATATTTTGTTAAGTTTGCTTTCAGTTCCTGATGCAGACACTAATGTCAGTCACTGCTCTTCTGGGGACAGTTAGGATGACCATAGACGTCCAATATCAACAGCCCTTTGGAATTTTACAAGATAATGGGAAATAGAGGCTTTTCTTTCTCTACCCCATCTAAGCAATTCTTCAGGGGTTTGGTTGAAGCTGCACTCACCAGATGGGTGCAGCACTGGAATCCCAAGGATCCTAACTGGCCATATGTTTTATGCAAGCCACTCCAGGGCATAACCAACTACTTAGCCAACTCTAATACTCTTCCTACTTGCATATTTTCATTTCAAACAATGTCTGAAAACATTTTGCTCCTCCCAAACTCATTAAGGACTTTTCTCACCTGTTTTAAAGACTTGGCTTAATAGATTCCACACAGGTGTTGTCACTTGATAAAGACTATCTTCTTAGTTCCTTTAAATGGGTGCTGCAATTCTGTGACTGATTCTATTGGCACCAAGTTTAGGTTGACAAAGGACTTTCCTTATAGGTATTTGGTTAGATAGGTAACACTAGTGATTTTTATAATCATTTAACAAAAGAGAGGCAAAGTGAAAGCAACTACAGTATTAGGTACTGAAGTCAAGGTTTGAACCCTGTTTTCCTGACTTCAAATCTGAGGCTCTTTTCATTAAAAGAGGAAAAAACAGTCGTTACAGTTGGAAGAAACCCTATAAATAATTTAATCCAACTCCTGTAGAAACTAAAGTACTAAGTAGTTAACTGTAGGTTGTATGGCGCACTGGAAAGAGGCCTGGATCCATTAGATGGGAGTCCTTGGCTAAGTAACAGATTAAATAACTCAGAAAATTTAAAGGGACCATGGAGATCATCTATTCCAACCTCTCACTTGATGTTTTAAGAAATTCAAGCCCAAAGAAGTGCAATAATTTACCTAAGGTGATATAACAAATTAATAGCAGGGTTGGGGATTCTGGTTATCTGACTTCCATTGAAGGGATTTTCTCACTGTACCATAATTCATTAATTTCCCAAGGCCTTAATTTTTCCATATGTAAATTGAGGAAATGTGACTGCATGATCTGTAAAGACACTTCCAAGAGTAAAATGTTAGGTTCTATGTTCTAATATGTTTTTGTTTTATTTTTTTTTATGTTTATGTTTTAATTACTTTTCTCTCTGTAATACTTTATGTTCCACGATGCTATGTTCTAAGATTCTGCTCTCACCTTCTATAATTCCATTTTGTTAGTGAATCGAGCTGTGTTTACCTTTCGACATAAGCGAGACAGCATTTTAAAATGCCACACAAGTAATAGCCATATCACTGCTAGGTCTGTGATGCTTCACTGTAAATGACAAAACACTGATATTCAGAGGAAATTAAATGTCTCTAGGTCATAAAAGGTGGCTATCTCTTCAAAGGAACAAAAAGACGTAGAAAACAAAACCTACATTCGATTTTGATTAATATCTTAAATATGAGGAGTATATAGATTCTTAGCTACTACATTAATCTTAGTAAAATAGCTCAAGTAATTTCTCATTGTTCTTCAGTTGGATTACATTAACTTGACAACAAGAAAGTCTTAAGTTGAAAAATTATGTTTATATAACATCTCTTTCATTACACATTATTTTGAAAAAAATTGACATTAAAACAACCTGGTTGAATGATAAAGCTATGAATTACATATATTTTTTCATGGTAGATGACTGGGAATTAAATTAATGAGTTTCCACTCTAAATTTTTCCCTGTGCTATCACATGGCGTGAGGGCCATAAGTTCAGGCCTATATGAAGTCCACTTTGTCAATGGTCACAGCAAGCCATCTTATCTCCTTGAGTCTCCGTTTCCTTATTTTAGAAATATGTCCACAAGATCCTGCCTCCCTGGGCTTTTGGGAGGAAGGCACTTTGTAAATGGCAAAGTGCTAGAGAAATGGAAGCTAGTGTTATTTTTTAGTAAACTCAACTGGTAGTCAAAAGAGAGTAGTCCTTTCTCATTAGCAACAAAATATCTGAAATACTACTAGGCAGAAATAAATGTTCTATGGAAGCTTTTGGAGGGTGGGTTGTATTATTTGGAAAACTCCTCTTTTCTTGAATCCATTTAGATCGACAGAAGCCCAGAATTTAAGGCTCCTATCAGACTACACGCATTTTAAGGGCTCAAGCTGAACCTCAGTGTGTAAACACTAAAAACTAAAAAATATTTTTACTATACAATTTCTATCAATTTAATTTATTAATTCCATTAATCAAAGTATAAGAGCATTTGTCAAATGAGGTATGGGGTGGAACTTTGCCCCTTACAGCATCTTTGCTAGCCCAGTGATGGAAAGCTTGATCTAGGCATCAGGAAAAGCTGAGCTCAAATACTGCTCTAAAATAGGGGCACTGATGATAGCACTTACCTCCCAGAACTTTCATAATGTTCACATGGGATAATTCATATAAAGTTCTTTTAAACCTAAAACTTTTATATAAATACTATTATCTATTATATATATTAGCCATTATCACCCTTTTATGTAGCTAGGAGATCATCAAAACACGGAGACTGCATTAAAAACCCCATGTTTACTTATGCCCAGTCATGGGCACTTTTCATTATGTCCATCAGTAAATTTCTAAGTTACACTTTAAAGAACTATCTTTAGTGCTAAGTAGTTGACAGCTATTGCTGGGTATGAGAAGCTTTTCCCTTGCTTATATCTGGCTTTGCATTATACAACACAAAGTTGATATTTCTTGACACCTGACCTTCAGAATATCATCTGTATAGTAACAGGATAAATAATTAGTATCATAAATAAATTTATATAAGGTACAATTTTTTCAGTGTTGCCCTATTGCCTATTTCTCTGAAATTTCAACAGAGAACCCTTGAGAGACATGTGACAAAGGATTAGCATTGGTGGTATGCTTCCTCTATACATCTCCTGATGTTAAGCATATTCTCATCATTGGAATTTTCTTGAGCAAAGTGATGTGTATATATTAGAAAAGATCAGTTTTTCTGCACATGCTTCCTTCAGACAGATTTGCCAATGCAGTCACTGAAACTGAGGACTGATCCAGGTTTCCAGATGGTGGAGGTGGCTTTTTGCCTCTTGTTTGGGATTTGGCATATTCACTGCAACTTAACTCCGACATAAAATTTCATTGGCAAATTATGTGACACTCAAAAAACTGATTAAATTAATTGAGCTTTGAATTGTCTTTATTTTATGAGAAATAATATGCTTAGTCTCCTTCCAAGTCTGACTATTTTAAAAATAAAATCTTTTTGTTTTATGTTGTAAAGCTATTAATTTCTCAAACATCACTAATTAGCCAACAAGGTACTGTAACAGATGAATCATGGTATTATCAAAGTAGGTGCTGCTATACTTTGAGATCACCTTGACATTTATTAGAGCAGATAATCTATGCCTCAGAGATCTGGCTCAGAGTGCTCCTATTCATTGAGCAGTGATTGCATACAAGTAGATACCCTATGAAAAGTAAGTCACACTGGAAGGTTAATTTAATGATAAGTGGGAAAAGCTTTAAAAGAGCCTCAGCCTAAGAGGGAGGATCAACCTTCCTTTCCCCTTCAACCTTGAAACTTAGACAGATTTATGATCTCATTAATTTAATTGATCCTTTTATGAAAAATACAGCTCACAATCTATTTGTCTTTTTATGCTGTATGTTTTCTATCATTTTCTATTGTTTTTTCAATAATGTTTTGGTGGTTTGGATGGTTGGTGATTGTCCTTAGTTCTTGAGGAGGACCAAAATGACATCACTATGTTAGAGTCAAGTTATGTGTCCAACTATGGCCAATCAGAACAATACAAGCTCAGAGTGTTCTACTACAAACTGGACAAAAATAGTCCATGTGGATATTTGGGGTGGCTTCTCTAAACATGTGCATCTCCCATTTCTTTTGAGCTACTTCAATCCTGCTTTGCTCATAGACCACAGCACCTTCTCTGATGAGGGCATGCCATCCTGAGTAGTCCTATGCCACTGTCTCCTATGTCTACAATCACGTTCAAAGTTCTTAAGAGAGACTTTGAGAGTGTCCTTGTATCACTTCTTCTGACCATCTTGTGAACACGTGACTTTTGTCCTTGAACAAGGTGGCCAGACCAACAGAGTTGCACTCTCTGAGGTAGAGTTTGAAGACCTGGCAGTTTAGTTTGAGAAAGTTCCCCAGTGTCTGGTATCTTATCCTGAGGCCAGGTGATCCTCAGAATCTTCCTAAGACAATTCAAATGGAAGCAATTCAGTTTCCCTGGCATGGTGTCCAGGTTTCACAGGCATACAACAATGAGGTCAGCATAATGGCTCTGTAGAGTTTGGTAGTCTCATAGTTCTTCTCTCCTTCACTTTCCTTGGAGCCTCCCAAACACTGAACCACTGGCAATGTGTGCATCAACCTCATTATCAATGTGTACTTTCCTGGAAAGTACACACCACCAAGATACTCAGCCACAGCATTCAAAACTTTTCCATTTTCTGTAACCAATGGTTCCACATATGGATGGTGGTGATAACTGATGGAACACCTGTGTTTTCTTATTGTTAATTATTAGACCAAAATTAGCCTAAGCAGCAGAGGATCAATCTATACTTTGTTGTGTCTCAGCTTTAGAGGCTGTATTGAGTGCACAATCATCTGTAAACCTAAACTTATTCGCCAACTCTCCCTCCACTTGGGTCTTGGCTTTGCAAGATAAAAAAAAAAAATCAACATCAGTGTGCTGGCTGCCCTTTTTTGCCATGTTCATCCTCATTGAAAGCATTTGACAACATGGCTGATAATATGCTAAAAAGCATAGGACCAAGCTCACAGCCTTGTTTCACTTTCAACAATTACAAAAATGATAGGAAGGAAAAGAAAATTGAAGGAAGAAAAAAAGAAAGGAAAGGGGAAGGGAAGGGAAGAAGGGAAGGAAAGAGGAAAAGAGTACCAGAAAGAGGAAAGAAGAAAGGAATGAAGGAAGGGAGGAAAGAAGGAATTTTTTAAAGTGTGCTAAACACTGTGTCAAATGCCTACAAATATCTCACTCGATCATCATAAGAACCCTGAAAGGTAGGCGTCATTATCCCTATTTCACAGCTGAGAAAACTGAGGAAGAAAGAAATTAAGTGATTTACCAAGGTTAGATAAAAAAAAATTCTGATGTCAGATTTAAATCTCAGGTCTTCTTCACTTCAGACCCAGTACTCTGTCCCATGCACCACATAACTGCTGTTGACAATACCGTTTTTCTTGAAATAATTCATGTATATCAGTACAACAGTTCTGCTGGCCATGTTATCCCTCCCTATTATTAGATGACTTGAGAATATTCATAATTCCTTAATTAGTTAACAACTTACTCTGCATGGGTTTCATTTCAAATTCTGGCTCTGCCAACTGGTTACCTGGGTTATCTGGGGCAAGTGTTTTCACAACTCTGGGTTGCAGTTTTTAAACTATACAATTAAGGTATTAGACAAGATCTATACTTCTTAACCATCTTTGTGTTCTAGGGTCCTTTGATAGTTTGGTAAAGTCTATGATTCCTTCTCAAAATCATGTCTAAGTGAACTAATTAAATGCATCAGATTATAAAGGAAGCAAATCATACTGGAATAGATGGATATATAGAAAGATAGGATAGATAGCTGTATGGATGATGGATGGATGGATGGATGGATAGATAGACAGTTGTATTTCTCTATATACCTATAGATAGAAAGATAGATGAATTTTGTTGTTAGGTAGATCATAGATAAAGTTCACAAATCCCAGTGAAAGAACCTTTGGACTAAATGAATTTTAGAGGCCATTTTAAGTCTATATCCTTTGATCCTGCCCTCAAACACAGTTCATAAGTTATCTCCCAAAGGTGGGTGCCTAAAAAGGAATATGCATACATACATGGAAGATTTAAATAAGAAGATTAGAAGAAATTGGATGTTGTAGATCTTGGGTTCCTATAGTAGGATGAATATCCGAATCCCTGCCTGCCATATGCAAGTTAGGCTAGTTTTCATTAAAAGAGGCTTATTTTCATTAAAAGATATTGAATGTTCCTCAAGACTTGTGTGGTTCTACAACAGTCCAAAGGCTCAGCGTGTTGCTATGTTGCATCATAGCTTGAGAAGAAAGCAGCCATGAGGAGCTTCAGGAGAACTTGGTGATTTGACTGGTGGATCACCATGGGTAAAGCAGCCAAGAGAGTCTACTGAGACAGCTTGAGGTGTCTTCAGCTCCTGTCTTTGTTAATTATTATTTTCCTAACGTGGCTGAATATATCTCTCTGCTAACTTTCAAATGACTTATGAGTGTCTCATTTTGTTCCCATATGGAACCAGTACCAATGAACCAGGTTGAGTTAGACCCAGGCCAAAAGAGCTCCAAAAGAAGGTACAGGGGAGAAGGAGATATCTCTAATTCCATTCTGGTCTATCTGGCCAGTTTTGCAAGTAACTAGCAACAAATGAATGTGAATAATAATTTCAATCCCCATTTTTATAGCACTTTAAGGTTTACGAAATCTTTTTTCCCTGTGGGATAGTATGTGCAAATACCATTACCGCCATTTTATACGTCAAGATACTAAGGCCCATAAAGGTTAAGTGTCTTGTCAAGGTCATACAGCTTGTTATTTATAGAGCCAGAGGTAAAACCCTACTGTTCTCATCCCACTCTAAACTTTCCATTGTACAGGTTGTGTATCTGAATTAACCTATTAGCTTCTCTGAAGTAACTCACATGCCTCTGAAGGAGCAATGTCCAACATCTAATTAATGTTCTGAAGAGGTGTCATGGAGCAGTGGATAGAAAGCTGACCTGGAAGCCAAGTCTTTTCTGTGTCATAGCCTGATGGTGTAATACTGTTCACATCACTTAATTTCTCATTGTTCTAAAATAATCTCTAAGACTATAAGTTGCAGTCAGTTGGTCAACAGGAATTTTTTAGGTTCAAACAATGTGCTACTTCCTGTGCTAAATCTGAGGATGAAACAAAAAGTACACAAAACAGAGAAGACAACAGTCAGTTCCTGATCTGAGGGAGCTCATAGTCTAATGTGAGAGCCATTCCTGACCTGTATTGGTAGAGGGAGTTTCCTTATCTGGTAGTCCTTTAAGCAAATAAAGACACTATCCATTTGTGAAAAAGTAGAGAGATTTTATTGGTTTTTGGAAGGAAATTGTAAATTCAATCACAATGGAGCTCCACACATACATGCACACGTCTACCTAACCAGGAATAATTTGTTTTCTATATTAGTCAGTGGCTGGCCCTCTCTATATAGTTTTAGACTCCTGAAGTAATAAAGAAATTGTGTTGATCACTCACAATGGGTGATTTAGACATCTGCTAAGCCCCAGATCCAGGTAAGCCATTTCTCGACGACATCTGTGATATTTTGCTCTAATTATTTCAAAACCACTCAGGAGATAGGGGATGAAAATGAAGGCCTCCCAGGAGTCGAGGTCGTTAGGGAAAGTGTTTTTCGGTGTTTGGGTTTTTTTAATTAAAAATATTTGATTGCTCCGACAACAGGCACAGTACTGGTAGCTTGCTTTTCCTAAGAGGACTTCTTGGGGATAGACATTTTTGGTGAAGTAACTCTCTGAAGAACTGGGGCAGCTGTATGAGACGTGAGAATTTTCCTTTTCTCATCTAAAAGTCTATGTTTAGTTTATCTGACTATGCCAAATAAATACAAAAGGGTTACACTTTTGTTAAACACAAAATTTTTCTGAGGGGGTAGGAAAAGGGATGCAAATGTAATCTCAACATAAGGGCTCTAATAATGAGG
>CM053769.1:144181887-144225541 GCA_028658325.1 Potorous gilbertii
ATGCCCTCTGGCTCTAAAAAGTGTATAAAAACCGCGAGGTGAGGTTTTCCTTTGGGACTTACTGACTGGGAAGTCTTTGGCCAGATGAGACTCTGGTTAGCCACTAAGGAGCCTCTCAGCTTTGAAAACCCAGAAGTTGGTGCTTCTCTCTCTGGTAACTATGTATGTATGTCAGAAAGTTGGAAGCTTGTCTGTTGATTTTTATTTCTCTGTATTTTCTCTGAAGTTCAGAGTGCTGACTTTTCCCCCTGAACTAAGTGAATGATAGATGTGCTTGATTAAAGTGATTATTGATACCTCAAAAGTTGCCTTTCCTTTCAGAAAAGCAGATCTAAGAACCTGTGATAGTGGGTCTTCCTGTGTATGTAGGGGTGTTGCTTTTATACTCTGTATTTCTAGTTTATATATTTTTATACTATATTATATTATAATATAGTATATATATTTTTATACTATATTTCTATTATACTATATATATTTTATAGTATATATATAGTATAATATATTATACTATATTTCTATTATATTATAATATAGTATATATATTTTTTATACTATATTTCTAAAATCTATATCTATCTCTATATTTTTATCTATATCTATCTTCAGCTCTCTACCTTCATACTTTTACTAATGGATGAGTCCTATACATTTTCTATTGAATTATATGTTCTATATTGTGGACATTAAATATTCTTCTTCTGATCATTTTTCCCTATGTGGTCTCTGAGACAAAGGAAAACACCAAGAGACAAAGTTTCTGAGTAATTAATGATCAATTTTTTAATTAGAATGGTCAACAATAAATAAATTGATGGTCAGTGGTCTCTCTTGGTAACAAAAGACCCCAAGGGAGATCCCTGAAAAATCTTAATTACATCCTGAAAGGAAATTTCCTGACAAGTGAAATTCGACCCTGACTAGTGGACAATTAATGAGGAGGTGGGCTAAAATTCTCCTCCTGAGTATGTGGCTTGATTATGAGACTCAGCAGGTTCCACAATCTGGGCAAGGGAAGCTATTTCCATCCAGACCCTCTGGCCAGTTTTCTCCTTCAAGAGTGGAATCACCCTAAACTTTAATGGAGGATGTGAAGGACAGGGGTTCCTTCCTTCAAGATAAGGGCTTACCTAGACTTTTTATACTCTAAACAGAAATTAGGTCTCTTAGTTGAATGAGTTCTTGCCCAAAATTGATGAGTATGTTCCTTGAGTGATAGGAGCAAATTCATCAATCAGCCATGTCCTTCAGAGACTAACCTCAAAAGAAGTTAGTCCTTTACAGAAGAAAAAAATCAGGGGAGCACAATAAATAGTTTTTAATATAATAATAATATTAATTTCTCTTTTTCCCACCTTGGATTCATTTGAGAATTTCCTCAATGAATCTCTAGCTGATTGAACAAAAACTATATCAGGGTTTTTAATTTTTTTTAACTATGGGGCTTATGATGGGAAACTACATGGGGGGAAGAAGGAGAAAAATGCATTGACAGGAGTCATTGTGGGCAGATATCTTTGACAATCATTAGAGAGAATAAATAGTGCAGCCTATTTCTCAGTGACTGATTCCCACTGTTCCTTTCTTTAGTTCATCATATTTTAGGGCTCAGGCATCTCATTTCATATAGCTGTCTGGTTTCTGAAACATCTCTTGATACAGTCCTCTGGTCTGCTAGAGATCTCTCCTCTTAGACATTCTGAAATGAGTTGAGTTTCAGAGAAGTTTCTTCTAGCTGATTTGCATCTCCATTTCAGATCACTTGCAGAAATCACGTTTTCTGTCAAAATCTCTTACAAAATAGAGTTTAATAAAATTCAAGTTTGCTTTACCAATAACCAGGTCAAGCAGTAAAAATTATCTCAAATCTTATAGCTCTAACAATAGCATTAAATTAGGAACCTCCAGACGGAGAATTTCCATTTTCCATACTCTTTGCTGCTCCTATCCTTATTTCAACACGCCAATACCAGGCTTAGGGAGAATCTAAAATGATCTATGAGTATATGACCTGTAGAATGAGCCTTTTTCTTATGAATTTGATATCTGCTAATTTAACTACATAAGCTGAAAAGTACATTTTAAATTGACATTCACCCCACCATCATTTAATTCTGATATTCATTAATTTCATTCTTCACCTCAGATTCAAGTCTCGGAAAGGGAAGGAACTTCATTACCTATAATTGCCTTGTGGACGTAAGTTAGCAAATTGTTATGTTGATATATTCAAGAAATTCAAATAAAAATTCAAAAATTAGAAAATTCTGACAGAATTTTTGTAAATGGCATGTAGTCATCTGACATATATGTATATACACTATATATATATTATATTTCTATTTTTAAACAAAATTTTCTCTCCATTTTATTACTTACTCTAGTTATTTATTTTTAACTGCTCAACTCTCAGGCCAAATTATTTTGTGTAACTACATACTTCCTTTAGGGGACTCGGCAACATTACTGGAAGTGATGACATCAACATGACTTTACTCCCAAGCAACAACATCTGCAAGACCTGATCATTTCCAGGGAACCCTTGGTCAGCTTGAACCCTCTGGTGTAAGTCTTCCAGAACACTCATTAACCATGTTGGTGAGCCTAATTCTTTCTGTCTTATGCCTTAATGATGTTAATGATTAGAAGGTTATATCCAAAAATATTCTCTCTGTTGTTATCTTTCAAGCAATTTCATAAAATTTTGATAAATGCCAAGGAGATCCTTGGTTAGGGAGAGACTTTGAGGCAACATTTTGCTCTTTAGAAAAAACACTTCTTTTTTTAAGAAATACAATTAACAAATAATAATTACTGTTGGGTCTTGTATCTTCTAAAACTTTTACAGAGGCGTACAAAAATGACTTCCCACTTGATTCTAATATTCTCATCTAAGATGCTCTCAATACTTGGGTAGATTATTCTAGTAAATGTTTTCTTTGGATGAGAAAATAGACTTTAAGAGTTAGTAGTTATTTGCTTGATCACTTTTTTGACATAGCAATAGAGAGCAAGTTTTGTTTTCACATATTTGATACTTTCCCTCCCCAGAAACCTTGAAATCCAATCTCTCCAGAACCTCAAAACTGTAGCACCTTCCATATGGACCTCTTCTATGTACACTTGGTCTAGTATATCTCTATTTTTTTGGTATTTTTCCCCCTTCAGTGATATTTCCATCTCTTCAATAAGAACATCTGGGAATATACGGTTAAAATGCAGATGTGGTAATCCCAGCATCCTTTAAGGATAAAGAGGATGGATTTTCTTCCCAAAATCCCAATGGCATATAACAGCATTCAAATAATTGAAGACAATTATGCCCCAAACCTTCTCTCTCAAGTCTTCTCTTATCTAGCCTAATCATCTCTAGCTCTTATAAAGTATGCTTTTACTTCACAGTTTTGTCATTTCTATGTCCTGTTAAGCCTGCTCCTTCAATCCAAACCCACCTCTTATTACCAAAGGCACTATCATCTTGCTAGTCACCCAGGTGTTCAGTTATCTCCTCCCCTTCGTACATTTCCCAAACCCAATCAGTTGTCAAAATGTGTCATTCTGTCATGACAATACTTTTCACAAATATCTTCTTCTCTCTACCAGCACCACCACTATAGCAATCTGGTAGTATGTATACTAGCTCAAGAAAATTTTGATGATTATTGTTACAATCAATTTCTAATGAAAATGTAAAAAAAATTCTGCTAAAAACCTATTGTACATTTAATTAAATCAAGATGACTTATGAAACTAACTTTCGCCATTGCTGTTATTAAACACCTACCATGTTGCCAGGCACTATGTTGGGTGCTTTGACCCTCACAACAACCCTGGGAGGAAGGTGCTACTACTGTCCCTATTTTACAGTTGAGGAAACTGAAACAAACAGAGGTTAAGTGTCTTGCCCAGGTTTACACAGTCAATGACTATCTAAGGCAAGATTTGAAATCAGACTTTTTATTTTTACTTCAGGTCCATTGGTCTATCCATTGTGGTATATTTCTACTCACCATTGATATGGATAATATTTATGCAGCACTTCACAATGTAATTTCCCAAAAATAACTCTTTGAAGTATGTACTGTTAGTATTAGTTCAGAGAGAATAGAATAAATGGGGGCAGGCTAGAATGGAGGGAAATATAGTTAGTCTTCCACATGACTTTTATGGAAGTCTTTTGCATAACTTCACATGTATAACATGTATCGAATTGCTTGCCCTCTCAATGGGGTTGGGTGGGGAGGGA
This sequence comes from Potorous gilbertii, assembly GCA_028658325.1. NCBI lineage: Eukaryota > Metazoa > Chordata > Mammalia > Diprotodontia > Potoroidae > Potorous > Potorous gilbertii. The sequence continues at coordinate 144,186,134 of CM053769.1, forward strand.
GGAAGGGAGAGAAGTTGGAACTCAAAGTTTTAAAACAAATGTTCAAAATTGTTTTTACCTGCAACTGAGAAATAAGATATACAGGCAATGGGTTATAGAAATCTATCTTGTCTTCCAAGTAAATAGAGGGGATGGGGATAAAAGAAGGGAGGGGTGTGATAGAAGGGAGGGCAGATTTGGGGAACGAGTAATCAGAATACAAGCTGTCTTGTGGTGAGTGGAGGGGAGAGATGGGGAGAAAATGTGGAACTCAAAATCTCATGGAAATGAATGTTGAAAACTAAAAATAAATATATATTATAATTTAAAAAATAAAAAGAATCATTTAGTCTCCCAGCCTTAAGTAGCTTTCAGAAAGAGAATATATAAAAAAAGTATGTTACAAGTTGTTCTAAAACATTTCCTCCCTCAAAAGTTCTACAACACTCTCCAATAGGTATATTCAGAGTCCTAGATAAAGAGACCATACACAAGGCAAAGGGATAATTCATAGCTCCTGGTTCTTGAAAAATTTTTTTTTCTCATCTGTGGAAAGCTCATGAGTCTCCTTTAGATATGGTATAGGCATTCCTTTTTTCCTGTAAAGCTATGAATCTATGTCCAGTCTGCCATTTTTTTCCAATATGAAGACTACTGTAGGCTGATCTGGAGATGCTCCTAGAAAACTAATCAGAAGATAGGAAGTGTGAAATTCATTGGATTTCTCAAAGCTTACAAGGTCCTTCTCTGTAAAAAAATCTTGGGGTGGGAAGAGTGGAGCAGGAAGATTCCTCTTTGGAAGTTTTGGTAGAAAAATCACACTTGCTTCAACTTGTCCAGTGACTTCAGTTATAAACTAAGTTAGGAGAGAAGGGGAGAAAGGCAACCAGGTGACAAAGTATACTAGCACTAACCTTTCAAGGTTGTTGTGAGGATAAAATTAGCTATGTATAAAAAGCATTTTGCAAACCATAAAACACTAGAGTTGTTCTCCAGTCATTTCTGTCATGTGAAATTCTGTGACCCCATTTGGGGATTTTGGCCAAGATACTGGAGTGGTTTGCCATTCCCTTCTCCAATTTATTTTATAGTTGAGGAATTCAGGCAAACAGGGTAAAGTGAATTGCGCAGAATCGCACAACTACTAAGTATCTGAGGTCAGATTTGAACTCAGGAAGATGAGTTTCCTTGATTTCAGTCCCAGCACTCTATCCACTGAGCCACCAAACTACCCCCCAAAACACTGTAGCCATGTTAGCTTTTATGGTATTGTCATCATCATCTTCATCCTTGATGATTTATAATCATCTCCTGGGGTAATTCCATATTTTCTCAACCTCTCTCAGCTCCTCTTCCTATGTATGTTATTCCCTTTCCAAGAACTTATGATGCTTATTCTAAAACAGAGGTAGAAAAAAAGGGTCTCACAGACTGCATTTGTCCCATGACATACCCAAGCGCTGTCCAAATCTGATTAAAATGTAGTTAGGAAATAATTATCAAAATAATATAAAACAACATAAAACACAAATAATAAAACATTTCATGATTAGACCAATATGTCACCCATGGGAATCCTTATATGCAGTTTCATGGACCCTGTTTGTATTTGAATTTGATACCACTGATCTAAAAGTTGTGATTGAGATTTAGTCATCATGTGACTTATCACTTGCCTTAAGTGGAGTTTGGTCAGTTTTACTGACTATTAATAACCTTGTCCTTATATATGTATCTTATATTTCCTTACATGTGTCCACATTTCACTACCACCCCTTTCAGTAGAAAGTCAGCTTCTTTGAGACAGGAACTATTTCATTTGTTTTATTTCCAATACCAAGTACTGTGTCTAATGTTAAATAAATGTTTACCGAATTTAGGAACAGATTGTTTGAAGTATATTTAGTATAATAAGAGATGTTGCTGCTAATTCAAACCTGAATTATTCTCTGGTTGTTCTGCTCCAAAGACCAAACAATACTGATATACATAAAAAAAAATAACAAAAATAAAAATCTCAATCTCCCAAAGGAAGACAGAAATAAAGGGTTATTTTGTTTTATCTGTAGCTAAAAGCTAGAGAATTGATGTGCGTTGAGAATGTCAAAGAGAAAGTCAAGAAGAATGTATGTGATCTAAACTTTTAACAGAAGAGTCATTCCAAATGAGTTACCAGGAAGCAAATAAAAGTTAAACATAATCCCAATAGAAAATTTCAGTTTCCATTAACATTATTAACTCATAACTAAGCAGCCTCATGATCAAAATGCTGAAAGATGATTTGGAAGCCTGGACAATAATGTGATTAGAATGGTAATTGTTTTTCCAGCATTCTTGGGTGAACTGTGTAGCTTTTATTTTAATTAATTAAAACACAATGAAAATAAAACGTTTTAAATCCATCTAAACCATTTCTCTAATCTCCATCATAAAAGAATTAGTGCCAAAGGAATTCTAAAATCAGTTGTGAAGTCATTTATAACCTTTGTAAATTTCCTATTCAACTGATTAAATTACATGTCTGAGTGACTCTTAATTATATTTTGCCAAATGATTTTGAAAGTTTTCTATCTTAAGGTCTGTTAGTAAACAAATGAATGTGAAAAAATAGAATATGCCGAATACAATTTATATAATGTAAAAGCTTAATCAATAAAGTCAACTCCGGCAAGTGATATCTCAGAAAATGGGTTTCTCCCACTGGATTTATTGTAGACTTCTCCTTGAAATTTATGCTACTTACAGATTATCTTCTATTTACTGGTAAGCTTGAACCTTGAAAAGAGTTTCAAGTTTCAGATAAGTAACACACATCACTGAATATTACGTCTGCCACCTGGTAATGGATAGCATAAATACTGAACATTTATTCAGCAAAGCAGGCAAAAGGCTTCTAGAGCCAATTCCCAATTATCTGGGGTAATGGGGGAAAACTTTTGAGTGGTTCCTCATAAACATAGGTAATCGACAGGATATGTAAATTTCTTACTGCCTCATGCCATTTATTAACAATTGAATGACCATTCTGCCTGTCTCCATAAGAGCAGGATGAGCAAGTTCATAAACACTCTGTGGTGTTTTGATAGAAAGAAACAACTCATTCTACTATTCTATAATCATTAAAGGGCAAGAGAAAGGGGAAAACAAACAAAAAACATTTAATTCAATTAAAATGGGAGTAAGTTTGATATAGTATAAATATCACCGGATGTGACATTGCTGTAAAATCTTGATCAAGTCACCTAAACTTTATAGGCACTAATTTACTCCACTGTAAAAAATGTAGCAGTTGGACTGGATGATTTTCGTGACCTGGCACCTTTCTACATTTTCAGTCTACTTAAACCTTTTTTCTCTTCAATGTAAAGTACAGTTTTCAGGACTAATTATTGTTCCTCATTCACAACACTCTACCCATTATCTCTTGTGCCTTCCCTTGGTTCTTTCCAGCTCTACATCCTATGGAACCATGGAAATGCTTGACTATTTGAAAAATTTAATTAGCACTTCCTCCTCACCCAAATAATGGGTTGTTCTGCTGAATTCAACTCCAAAACAATTTATTAAGTTCCTATTGTGAGTTACTATGGTAGGCACTAGGGATATGGTGATGAAAAAGGCTAGTTTTACTGCTCTGGAAAAATCAAATTCTTGTTGGAGATAGGGAGTAGCACTAGTATAAAGGTAACATAGCACTAGAAAGATCATGATATATGAATATCAAGCATCAGAGAGAATTGAGGAATAGAGAAGAATTCATAAAGTGATTGATATTAGAACAGCTGGTGGTTCAGTGTAATAGAATTCTGAGCCTGGATTCAAAGACCTGAGTTCAAATCTGACCTCAGAAATTTATGCATTGTATGAACCTCAGCAAATGACTCAACCCTGTTTGCTTCAGTTTCCTTATCCTGAAAATGAGCCCTAGAAGGAAATGTAGCTCTGCCAAAAAACCTCCAAAAAGATCACAAAGAGTGAAACATGACTGAAATAACTAAACAACATCATTTTTCCTCCTTTCCATAATCCATATTATGGTGGCTACTGCATACTGGCCCCTAGAGCTCAAGGAGATCAGTATTTAACTCTCCATCTTTTTCTCTCTTGATCTCCTACCCTCAGACTAGGGGAATTCAGCAGCCATGCTGATGCTTACCCTAACTCTAAATTCCCAATTATTCAGTCTCTCTCAAGCTCAAAATCTTCATTCTAGATAAACTCATATAGGGATAGACCAATATTATATATACAAACATTACAATATCTCATGATTATCAATGAGTAAATTTTATTTTGCTTATTAAAAACATGGACATCCTCTTGTTGTTCAATCATTTTTCAGTCCTGTCTGCCTCTTCATAACCGCATTTGGGGTTTTCTTCGCAAAGATAAGAGAGTGATTTGCCATTTCCTTCCCCAGCTCATTTTACAGATGAAGAAATTAGACAAACAAGATTAAATCACTTGCCCAGGTTCACACAGCTAGTGTCTGAGGCCAGTCTTCAACTCAGAAGATGAGGCGCCCAGCACTCTATCCACTGTACCACCCATCTGCCATACATGTATCCTATACTATAACTTCTAGCATTCTGTTTCATCATAAAACTCAAGCCTCCTAAACTCATTATTTGCCTTCCTGTTTGACCTTCAGTCTCATCACTACTTACTCCTTAAGCCATTATATCTGCTCTACTCTACTCTGCTCCCTCTTTAATTTTTACTCTAATAATGAATCATTTCATTGCTATAGTGTCTTTTGCTATTGAATCCCTTCCCAACTTATCCCAGGAATGTTCATCCACTGTCAAACCTCATTTTATTACTTTTACTGTATTTTCTACTCCTTTAGCCTTTGAGGAAGTCATACAACCTCAGTCACTGAATACATAATAAATCAACACAATCCAAATATAATTGGGCCCTCACTGCATCAAGGCAATCAGTTTATTCCTTTTTAACACTATCTCACTCCACAAAAAAAAAAATTCACTTTTCCCTCAAACCTTCCTTCTTACCTTAAGCCTTTCATCCTTTCCTTTGCCTTTTTCTTGTCTAAGCTGAGCACCTTCTTACTTTACTGAGGAAATTAAAGTATTTGACACAATATTCCTTCTTCTCTTCGTCTCAAAACCTCCTTAGATCTCTTTTCCATTCCCCCAAATCCTTTGTATATGCCTTAAATTCCATCTTGAATTTTTGCTAAGAGATTTTAGTTTCAAGTATGTTCCTCCCAAACTCTTCAATCCTCATCTTGTTTGCTTGAAATGACAAATCCATGACTTCCTTATCCTTAAAACCTACATTAGACTCTACAATTCCCTTCTGCCTTCCCCATATCATCCTTCATTGTTTTTTCCTGCTTTAGTCACATTTCTAGAAAAACACTGTCTATAGTCATTGCCTTATTTCTTCTACAGTCATCATCTTTGTTTATTCTTCTCTCACTCTCTCAACTCTTTCACAATCTTGTTTGTGATTCTATCAGTCAACTGAAACTGCTCTGTCTGAAGTTGCAAGTGATCTCTTAATTGTCATATCTGTTGTTCTTTTTTCAACCCTCATTCTCCTTGGCCTAGCTACAGAATTCAACAATGGTGATAGTCCTCTCATACATAGCATAGGTTTTTGCCTCTCTGGACTTTCATAGCAATATACTCTCTTGATTCTCCTCCTACCCATTAACTGCTCTTTGTCTCTCATGCTGGGCAGTTCATCATCAGAATTATGCTACCCAATCCCTCTCTCCTTTTATTACATGGGTTCAATTTTCATCTCTTTGCCAGTGATACCACATTTCTATATTCAATCTATCTATCCCCTGAGCTTCAATTTCATATCCCTTGTTTCCCATTACACATTTCAAACTGGTTATCTTAGAGATCCCTCAAATGACATGTCCATGATAGAACTATCTTCTCACCAAGATCTACCCCACTTTCAAATTCTACCAAATTAGGGGACATTTCTATCCAGGTAACACTAGTCTTCCTGTCTCCTAAATTTTTGGAACTTTTGTGTTATATAGGACTACTCATCATTCTTCCATATATATCTAATTAGTTGCCACATCTTACTATTTCTTAAGTCCATGACATCTCTCATATAAAACCCTTTTATTGTACTCATAAATCTATTATCTTAGAAGACCTCAGAACCCCTTGCTTTGATTACTGTAACAGTCTCCTAATTGGACCCTTTTTCTCATGTCTCTCTCCACTCTAACTCTTCCTCCAAAATACTCTCAATGTGATTTTTTCTTAAGTTCACATGACACTAAGGCATTCCCCTATTCAAAGATCACTAGTGATTTTCTATTTCTGGTAGAGTATAAACTCCCTTGTTTAGCTTTAAAAAACCTTGGCAACTTGGGCACAAGCTATCTTTCCACCTTCATTTATATATTATGCTTCCTGCCATACTCTGTGATCCAGGCAACTGCATCCTATCTCCGGGCTTTTCACTGACTGTTCCCTATTCCTAGAATGCATTCCCTCCTCATTCCTGCCTAATAGGATAATTCTCTTCCTTTAACATGTATTTCAAGTCTACTTTCTACACAAAGTGAGTTTTTCCTGATCACCTCAATGGCTTTTTTCTCTTCAAAGTACCCTGTATTTATCTATTATAGATTCTCTCTCTGTCTGTTCTGCACTTACATATGCCCTTGTTTTCTTTTCCATTGGAATATAGACTTCTGGGGAGTAAGGATTCTTTCATTCACTTCATTTATAGTCCAAGCACCTAATGCAATGGCTGGCACAAGTAAATAGTTAATAAATATTTCTTGATTCTTTGATTGATTCTACCTCATATCTTTGCAAATGCTCTCCCCTATGCCTAGAGGCAATTTATAAGGCAAAGTGGATAGAGTGCTGACCCGGGGGTCATGAAGACCTGAATTTGAATCTGGCCTCAGACATTGACCTTTGGTATGATCCTGATTCACAACCTGTCTGCCTCAGTTTCCTCAATTATAAAATGAGGATAGCAATAACACTTTTTCTCAGGATTATTTTAAGGATCAAATGAGATAATAACTGTAAAATGTTTAGCATAATGCTTGCCTCTTTGTAGGCACTTCATCAACGCTTGTTTCCTTCCTGGTCCTGCCACCATGCCAAATTATTCTCCTTCCTCACTTTCATCTTTTGGAAACTTTGATATTTCATTTCATTTTCTGCCATCTGCAAGTGTTTCTTCCAGTTTCCCTAACTGTTCATTGCCATTCTATCCATAGTATTATTGGATGAATAAATAGATAGGTGCATATATAGATGGAGAGATAAGGCATAATATATATATTTTTTAGAGAGAATGATTTGCATATTTTATATACTATGTATCTAACTACATATACCTATGTGTATATAAAATATTTCCTCTTCTGTGTACATGTTATTTCCCAGTTCCCTACTACTCTTATTGCCATAGAATGAACATTTTTTGAGGGCATGGGTCTTATTTTTTCTTTATATCTTCATGACCTAGCATAGCGCTTAATCAGTACTCTCAGAATTGAGTTATCTAATCCATTCCCTTTATTTTACAGATGTGGAAACTGAATCTGAGAGAGATGAAACTACTTGTCCAGTGGCTCATATGGAGTAGTAAATGGCAGAACCAGGATACAAACCCACATGTCCCAATTCCAGATTTTCTGATCTTTTTCTATATCATACTACTTGACTTTATTCCAAAATGGGCAGAACAGTCTGGGTTATTCATCTCTATAAATGAGATAGGAAAGGTTAAATGGCAAGCCTCTCCTCCCACTCTACCCCATCTCAGTTGTTTGTATGGGTGTTCTGTAGAGTATTTACACGGGAAGTGGGCATGTACTACATATCGTGGGGCTTGTTTGGGTCATGAGTTGACTCAGAAAGAGTATACAAGTGAGTACAATCTTAGACCTTTCAAAGATCCAAAGTAATAAGTTCTCTTCCTCAATAACTGGATAAAACAACCATAAATAATTGAGTATACTGAGCCTGATCTGTCAACATATCGTAATTAAAGTAGCCTTTATCTAGCATGTCCAAATCTCATCAGCTTTCTATAACCAACCTCCTTAGTGACTTTTTATTCATAGGTCTAACCATCATTATGATACAGAAATAATTGGAGTTTTATGTTTGATAGAAGCACTAGTTAGTTAAGTTAGACATTGATTTGGGCCTTTGTCATCTCTAGATAATCAACTACAGAAAAGCAACTGCTTCAGGTGATGAACTTTACAATTTTATACTCTCATTCAAACCTTATTTGGGGGCTCTTGTTGAAAATGGAGAAAAAGGAGGAAAATGGAATCAAGACATGTTTTATGATGCTGGAATCTAAAGACTTGCTCTTGTTCCATACGTGTCTTTTTTATTATTATTTTTTTTTTAGAAAACTCATGTTTCAGGTTTTAAAAATTCATTAATGGAACCTGATGTAGAGGCCAACTCATTTGGCTCCTTTTGACATCTAGGAAAAATACCTGAGAATTATACCTTTTTCCATATTGCTTTTTCAATCTTTCATGCAACATCTTTGTCCTTTTAGAAATTAGATTCCTCACTTTCTTTTCATGGAGTTCCTGTTGGGCAAATATAATCTTTTTCAAAAGGAGATAAACATTTCACAATTCTTTGTAATAATGCCACCCTCATTTCCACATTTTCAAAGCAAGGTAGACAGTGCCAGTTTATTAACCAAGCAATTTATCAATATTTATTCATTATGCCAATGGAAGCCTACTTGTCATAAATAATTATAGAGGTAATAAATAGTCTTATTAATAAAAACTGATGACAAGAGCACAATGATTTCCATGATAAAGACTGATGACAGATTTTCGTATCTGACACAACGCTCAGAACACAGTGCAGATTGAATCTAAGGCCTCCTGCATGGATAATAAATTGTTATTTCAGAGAATAAAATGATTGATACATTTGCTTGCTGGGGAGAAAGCACCTGGGAAAAGATTCTACTCCCTAACTTATTTAAACAGACTATGGTGAAATTTTCTTTCTTTGTGACAAATTTAACTTTCCAAAAAAGTGACAGCTCTTTGGCGGAGAGAGTCAGAGAGAAACCTTCCACAGGACTTGACTTACAGAATCCCTGAAAAGTCAAATTCATTTGGAAAATCCCTGGTAGGCACCCATTTCTCTGGGGTGTCCTCTATGGGCAGCACCTGTAGGAGTGGTGATAGCACAGCAGAAGGATGATGGGAAGGCATGACATGTGATAGCACAGGCTAGCCAAGCCGGGATACAGAAGAAGTCTGTCAGATGCCTTTGAAAACACTGCCACTGTTCTATTACTGCTTGACTGAACTGGCCCATTGCACAAACTCGTATTTTTCTATTGGTTTGATCTTACTTCTCATAACAAACCAACCCCTGGGACCACCTACCTTTAGACAACTTGAAAAATGGCTGTATTGGGGTGGGGGGAGAATGCGAAGCTCTCAAACTCAATAGAAAATGCTAGCTGGATGCATTAACCAGTGTTTTATTCATAACTTCTATTAACACAAATTAAAATCTAAATGACAAATATTATGAAAATCCTCTCAAAGGGAAGACTCAAGATTCAAAAAGTATTCTCTGTGGTTTCCTCAATAGATCTATCATTCTTTCACCTTGCCTTTTGTGGAATCAATATGTGATTAAATAGGTCATCAAATAAGAGGAGGAACAAGTAAATGTCTCCAGATGGCCATAGGTTCCATTTAAAATATATGTATTTTTGAGATTGAAACTGAAATATGAAACATAAAATTGAACTTAGGTACATGGATCATCTTTCAAGTTATTGACAGTTTAGAAAACATGAAGAGCTACCTTTCATTTCTGACTCTCTTAGAATTCTTAATTATTTGCCGATCTTTAGCTAAAAAACCATATTAGCATTTTATGTAAAAAAAAGAGATTTCCTCATTTGTTTAAATTATTGAAACAGAAATTAGAGCCATTATAACTTATCATCTAGGCTGTGTCCCTTTTGTTCAACATTTCTTTTTTATAATTGGAAACTATCTTGCTTTATTGTACTGTAGTTGGCAAAGAAAAACATAAAGGAATAGAACATTTCACAACTTCATCACTTTAAATGTCCCATTAAAATGAAACCAAAGCCTCATTTAAGACAAGTAGACATTTATAATTTCCATTATTTTGTCTCGCAGTTCATAAAAAGTCTTTGTGACAAAATTTCTTAGTAACAAATAATTGCATACACATAGAGAGTATAAGATGGAAGAGAAAGAAAAAGAAAGGACAGAGAGAGAAGAAAGAAATCTTTTAAGGACCTGTGATTTCATTGGTCTAATGGTCTTTCTATTGGTACAGATCACAATTCTTATATGACACTTATCATAGGCTCTTTGGAGATTGCTGTGGGTGAAAGAAAATCCTGCAGTCAACTTGGTAATGAGCCTTCTGAACTTAACCAGGCAAGTCCCTACATGATAGAAATAGTCTATCACTAGACTTGAAAATTTCATGGAGGTGAGGGTGGGCAGGTGGAGGGGTAGGGATGGTGGCATATACCAGTGGGAGGGATAGAAGTTAGGAGAAGGAATGTAAACAATCTTGATCTGTGATTGCATCACTATAAGAAACTCTGGGTATGGAAATTACTGATGTAGACTGACAACTTGTCTCCAAATTAGGATCTTGGAGAGTTGTCTGGGACTGTGAGAGGTTGGTAGCCTGCCCCACGGTCATGCAATATGAGAAGTAGCACTGGAAGTCAGATTTTTCTTACTTCAATGTTGTCACATTGTCTACTACAACACTCACTTGAACATAAACATCATGTTTGCATATTTATTATATGTATTCATTCATTTATTAATATATGCTGATATGTGAATAATTATACAAACAAAAATATATTTTAGTTTTATAATATTTTTTCTTTTATAAAGAATGTCCAAATTCTCTTTGTCAAATATGCATCCTGAGCAAAAATCTTTCCTAGAACATTTGTGACAATAGTCATCTAGCCTCCTCCACATAAAGGACTACATTGACTCTTGAAGAGTCCCAAATTTTAGAAGTGACTTTTGTGTATTGTTTGCTTGTTTTGTTTTCTTTTTACAATGAATGAAATATGTCTCTGTAATTTCTTCCCATTTCTTCTTATGAATGACTACAGGGTAGTAGAAAAATCACCTGAATCAGTGATGACACTTCAGTTCTAGACCCAGCTCAGGCAAAAACTATCTTTGCTTGTAACACTGGGGGAATTACTAAAAACTCTGGGCCTCTGTTTTCTTAACAGTAAAATGGGGCTAATAACAGCACCTACCACCCAGGGTTGTTCTGAAGACCACATAAAGAAAATATTTGTAAATCACTTTGCATAGTGACTAGTACATAATAGGTTCTTTAAAAAAAATAAATGTCTATTCCCTTCTCCTCATTTTCCTTATTCAACAGTGAGCAATTTAATCCATGATGATTCTTCAGATATTTAGAATTTAGAGCTGAAAATAATTTAAGAGACTACACTATAACTCCCTCTTTACACAGGCAAAGAAACTGAGAAATCAGATCATTTAAGTGACTTGACCACAGTCACACAGGTAACATGGAGCAGAGCTGGCATTCAAAATGAGTTCCTCTTACTGTAAACCCAGTGTTTTCACCACCAAGCTATACACACCTCTCACATATAGAAGTGTATTCTTTCCCCAGGTTGAACATATTAATTTCCTTAAAAGCAAAACTACAAGATGTCTTCCATGGAAGTCCATTTTTCAGGTTGGACTCCTTTTTCTTCATGTGTTCCAGTGTATCTCTTTTTAGGGCCAGATTTTTCAAACTAGGATTCTGAACAGCAAGTGCATTATCATAATGAAGAGATTGTCGGGTTTTTTCCCCCTTCTTCTACATTACATAGTTTAATTCTCTAAGATACATAATATCTGATGTACAGATTTTGACGGTTATTCAATTAGACTTAGTTAACATTTATTGAAAATCCACAGGATATGTGGCATTTTAAAATATGTTTCAGAATATAGCTACAGAATAATAGGAAATCATCCTACCCTTAAGAAATTCATATTCTTATTCACAAAGACAAATAATAAAACAAATGGACAAGGGAACTTAGAAGTAAATAGATAAAATATCATTTCTATAGGCCTGAAAGCTTGTCTTTCTTACTATCAGTCATTTAAGACATTAATACAGGTAGTTAACAAATATTTAGTAAGTACCTACTATGTCCCAGCCAGTATGCTAAATACTGGATGGTGTAAGTTTTACTCTTTATTTTACAGATGAAAAAGTTGAATCTTTTAAAAGGTTAAATGATTGGTCCAAAAAGAAACAGTTAATACATGATAACAATTACAAGATAGGTCTTCTAACAATGTAACTTCTTTTCACTGAATCATCCCTTTCTCCTTTTTTTTTTAATAGTGAGGTTTGGTTGTGGTGGTTGTGGCTGTCATTGCTGTAGTTGTTGTTATATGTGTGAGGGGGTGTTTAGTTTGAAATGCCTTGGGAAGAATCAGTTCAAAATGTACAACAGTTATGTCATGATGTGGAACTAGACAACAATAGATGAATAGATACATGCCTACATACACTCATACATAGATACATAGATACATACATATATACAAACATATAGAAATATGTGCTTATACGTATAAATATATACAGTATTAACACTTTTGCCATCTTTATGCAGATAGCATATAGGAACATTCATTTACATGTGTATGTATACATATGTACATGTATAAATGTATGTATAGATATATGTGATATGAATATATACCTATACGTAATCAGTATAAAAATTAAAAATTTATGAATGTTAAAAGGAACATCAAGTAAGACAGTAATACAAATAAGAAGGCATCATGGACACTAGCCACAGTTAGTGGGCAGTGGGTATAGTAAGGAGGAAGAAAAGGAAAAAAATCTGAGAAGGTGTGGTCAGAGAGTGAGAAGGGGAACTAAGAAAAAAGTCAGGAAAACCTAGAAAGGATTATCCAGGGAAAGTGGTTAATGATGTCAAATGCTGTAGAGCAGTCAAGGAAGATAAGATTATGACTGAGAAAAGGACATTTAATTAAGATCTCACTAGTGATTAGAGGGAGAAGTTTCATTTGACTAACGAGGTCAGAAGCCAAATTGCAGGTTAAGAAGCTAGAGATAGGAAAAGTGGAGTCGTAAAGTATATACAGCATTTAAAAATAATTTTACTGAGAAGAAGCCTCTGAGAGATACCGGATTATTTCTGGTGGTCACTATCACGTCTAACGTTTCTTATCATTCTTATTGATGGGGAGAGATGCGAGCATTTGTGTAATATCCAGGGAAGAAACCATTTGATAGGGACCAATCTTCCTGAGAAACCGGGAGATGAGGGGATCAAGTATACATTCAGAAAGGTTGGTCTTGGGAGGCAGTAGTACCATCTCATAATCAGAGATTGGAGTCAGTGGAGGGATCATGTTTGAGTCATATGAAGTAGAGGGGAGAAGAAGGTCTATATAGGCAGTTGGTAAATATTTGTAATGAAGTTTGAGGTGAGGTCCTCAGCTGACATGGAGGTAAACTGCAGTGTGGGAGGCTTAGGGAGAAAGGAGAAGGTTTAGAACAGCACTGTGGTGAAGGGGATTGGGATACAATAATGTAGGGCTGTCATGCTAAAGTGAGTATTCAGTTGATTTGACTATCATTAAACTGATTTCACCTAATCAGTATCGTTTTATAGCTTTATCTAATTTCATTCAGTAGCACATAAGGAAGTCATCAAAATTTTGCATTTGTTGAAGTATGATCAGCAGCAGGACAAGAATTCTAGGGATTATGAAGTAGAGGATAATGTAATTTTTAAATAGTTCTTTATTGAGTGAAGAGAATTTGTTTATTTTCAACAACCAGTGGCAGTGGCTTGAGCTTGTACTGATGGATGGTAAGATTAGAGTTCATGGTTAATCTATCACTCAATCATCATTTACTATGCAACCACTATGTGCTAAGCACTGTGCTAAAGTGCAAGAGGTAACCTTTCCATTGGCTCAAAGTCTAATGGAAGTTTTCATGATGAGGACAAGAGTAGTTTTGGGAAAGGTAACTCACAAGAAGAGATGAAAAGATGAACTATTATAAAGAAAATTCTGAGTTCTTGAACATGGAAATAGATCATTTGTGACAATAAGATCAAGAGTATGATCATTTTTGTGTGTAAACGAATGGTAGTGAAGAAGCAGATAAGGGGAGTTGAATAGATTGAGGAAATGGAAAAATTAGTGAGTTTGAGGCTCTATATTGAATTTCTCTTGCATGAAGTCAGGAGTAGAGGCAGATAGAAGACCATGAGTGACATACCAAACTAGATGAGAAAAGAGGCATAATGGCTTGGGGGCAGGTAGATAACAACTATCAAGATCTGAAATTGTTAATAAATTTGGATTACATAAACCTCAGAAGCAGTGAGGCTACTAAGTGATGGGAGGAGAGGGAATATTTTGGAGTGGCAATAGTAGACAAATATGACATTATTCCCACTGCCCCCCGCCACACACACACACACACACACACACACACACACACACAATGACTAACGATTTAGGAGGAAAGAGGGAAAGCAAATTTGGTACTGAAAGTGGTGACAAGGGGATTCAGTGTCATCAGAAGAGAGTTGGGTCTCATTGAGTGTCAGAAGATGGAAGGATTTAGAGGGGAAGTAGTTTAATTAAGATGAAGTATATTCATTATGGAGCAGATACCCCAGAAGGCATAATAGAATGGGGATAGATTTTCAATGCAATATTCAAAATGGTAGGACTGAATTCGATTAGAATAATAGATCAGAAAGCTAGGATTGGAGAGTGGGATTTATTCTTTGAAAATTTGGACTTTACCATCACACAGATGGAGGGAGTAAGAGTAAGGGGGAGGGTGCACATCATTGGGTGTTTATTCCAGGATAAGTAAGAAGAGGGTCCACTGACTGTGGTTAGAAGGTTCAAGGTCAATTCTTGAGATTTGTAACACAGCCCTCAACTACCAGACTTCCCAAGTAGTTCCATCTTTTATCTCTGTGGTTTTGCATTGAATGTAATATACGTAATATATGTAATATCTCAAATATATTTCCTTCACACCTCCTCCTGCTGGAAACGTTCTTTCCAGGATCAACCCAAATATTACCTTCTACACAAAGTCTTTTCATATCCTACTTCTAACCCCTAGCTGCTAGTGCTCTCCATTGCAAAACAAGCTTTTATTTATTTTATATGTATTTCTGTATGCCCATCTACCTATTCATCTATCTCTGTCTGTCATTATCTATCAACTATCATTTATCTGTCTATATCACCATTCATTTTTGTCTCTTATCTATCCATCTCTCATCTAGCCATTCATCTTTCTATCATTTACCTCTCTATGATCATCTATCATCTATCTCAATGTCTATTTATCTATCTATCATATATCAACATGTATTTGTTGTTTCTCCCATCAAATCTTGAAGAAAATGAAGTTTTTGCCTTTTTATTTCACTAATGCTTATCCAGTCTCTGTTGTATAGTTAAAGCTTAATAAATCCTTAAAGACTGATCTTTTCTCTGATATTTCACCGTAGTTAATTTTCTTCCTTCTCAAAATTTCCCATAGCGTTCTCCCTATTTCTTTGCATCTTTCCCCTGATCTATCTGCTGACATCATTAAATTAGGCCTTGTATTATGCCAATCTGTTTAAAGAATTGAGGCCAATGAGAATCTATAAATTTCTTCAGAAGCACAGGCATAATACAGAATGGCCCATAAGTTTGCAAGAAAAAAAATTAGGCAAAATAGGAAACCACTGGTCTGAAGTGAATTCATGCGATGGGATTACTGCATCATAATGGAGGGCACATGTTCTGACACTTGCCTTGGTTGCAATTGGTGGGACTTATCCTAGTAATAAATATTCCTAGTTGCTACATTGCCAGTTCAATTTCTTGCCTAATAAATGTCATTTAAGTTGAAATGAATTAAATAAAAATGTTTGCTCTGTTAGTGCATTTAATCTCTTAATTTTTCTTGTTAATGTTTCAAAGCCACAGTGGGTAACATAAACAAAATGGCTTCACTTTTATATGAAACTGAGGAACAGTAAATCAGAATTGCCATTAGAGTTTTGAAAAATTTAACTTATTGTTCTAATCTAAGGCAGACTCTCTTCTGACTTTTGAACTTAGATGAAGAAATGACATTCTAGTATGGGTATCCCCAAGCCATAGACTAATAAATCAAAGAATGTTAGAGCTGGAAAGGAAATAAGCTCTAGTGAAAACCCCTTATTTCACAGATGTGGAAACTGAGACTTAGAAAGAGAAAATGACCTACCTATGGTCATTTATCTTGCAAGTGGCAGAAATTAGACCAGGGGGTGGAGAACCTACAGCCTTGAGGCCACATATGTCCTTCTTGGTACTTTGATGCAGTCTGTTGACTGAGTCCAAGTTTTACAGAACAAATCCTTTTATTAAGGGGATTTCTTCTGTGAAGTTTGGATTTAGCAGGATGTGAGGGCCTAAAGGGCCACATCTGGCCTTGAGTCCACAGGTTTGCCCACCCCTGACTTAGACTAAACCCCTAAGTCTCCAATGTGCCACCACCCTCTACACTCTCTCTAATTTTATGCACTTTCCTTAGAAAGGCACACAATTACCTGCCTTCTATTATATAAAAAAAGGGCAAATAAGTGGTCATTCTGATTTCCATTCTGTCTGAATTCATCTGAAAAAAGTCTTCTTTTCACTGAATTTATTTTATTGAACTAAAACAGTGTATCACATTTAGAAAGGCATAATGATGAGTTTCCTCTTTTACTCAATACTAACGGCTTGTTTGGGGTTTAAAAAATATGCAAGTGTAATTATGATTGTTAAAAATTCAAAAAAAGAAAAGAAAAGATAGGGCATTCAGTGGAAAGAGAACATTTCCATTTGAAACTATGAATAATGTAGTTATGGTAATAGGGCAGCCAATTCATAATTACGAACACTCCATCCCTCCACATGTTCCTGTGTCACACAGAGCAGGCTGGTGAGAGCTGTTCTGTCTCCGATTGTTTTTGCTGTGTTCTGCATTATAAATTATACTCTGCTGAACCCTGACTATAGCATCTGCACTGCAGCCATTAACTGAAGCGTCAACCCCAGCCCTCCCACTGGAGAATTCACTGCAGTTCTAAGGTTGGAACTGCAACTTTAGTGAGAGTCAAGGGCTGCGCCTACCTCTGCCAAAACTATAACTAGGGAAGGTCAACTAGAGCTTTGCCCCAGGGCATAGAAATTTCCAGGGTTCTGTCAGCACTTGTACTGCTTCAACAACATGGGAATAATTGAACTTGACACCTAATTAGCAAGAATAATTAGTTAAAATAGAAAGCTGCCTCTCTTTCTACCCCACAATAGTCACATCTCAGGTAAACTATGCTATGGTCTGTACCTGTTCCACTGTATCTCTCCCCACCTCTGTCAATAATGGAATCTTCTGCAATAACCACTTTATAGTGGCACTCCAGGGTCTTAGACCATAAAAATCAGTATCCCAGTGTCTTTATCTCCCCTGATGAAGCAAGTCCAAGATCTCTCTTCCACTACTTTAATTCAACTAAATGTGTCTTTAAAAGTTGATCTGAGTGTGTATTTTATATCTCTTGACCAAAATTTCTGGTTATGGCTCTTATCTCTGTTTATATAATGCAAGCACTTTTCTCAACTGTAAAAGTAATGTTACAACCAGTAAATTTGATGAATAATTGATATTTAATAACAATAGTAATTCTTATCAGTGTAATATTTTGAACACAGAGCATGGTAGTGTTATAGAGAGCTGTCTCTGTGAGTAAGGAGTTTACGTCCTACCTATTGAGACAAGCTGACTTCATGACCCTGAGGATGTCACTGAACCTCTTGGTGCCCTAGCTTTCTAAGACTATAAACTTTAGAGAAAGTGTAGACAGCCAGGTAGCACAGTACATAGGATGGCAGCCTTAGAACCTAGAACTTGGGGACTTTGAATGTTGAATTCTCCCTCTTTTGGTAACTATGTGACCCTGAGCAAGTTACTTAACCTTTCTTATTTTCAGTTTCTTTGTTTGTAAAATGCACATAGGAATAGTACCTACCCCCAGGGTTTCTTGTGAGGACCAAATGCAAATATATGTCAAGATGCTTTGCCAGTAGTTAATGCTGTATAAATGCTAGTTTTGTAATTAATAACAATTACAAAAAACCCATAATTAAAATAGGATTACTTTGTGTTCATATAATCGATGGGGGAGGTATTTAATCTAAATTTATGAAACTTTAATGATAGCATTTCAGGCCCACTGGGATACTTTGGATGATTTAAACATGCATGCACATATCAATACCTATGTGCCCATGTACGTGTACCTTTTAAAGAGATTTGTCATTTATATGTATGTATCTGTGTGTATATATCCAGACATATGTCAATGCATATATTCTAACATGCTATTTCATTAGCAACTAGGAGATGAATCTATATATTATATCTATGATCGTGTGTGTGGTTGTATCTGTATGTACATATAGACATATCTATAGTTGCAAGTGAAACCATACCATATAAGCAAATTAAAAAGTGAGGCAGGTAATAAGCCTTTGTATTTTGTTTTTCTACTTAACACTATAAGAAAATCAGAATCTTGGAGCCTAGGTTTTTTGTTTTGTTTTGTTTTGTTTTTTTGGTTCTTTTTATTTTGTTTTGATGATGTATCTGGGGACAAGATTCTTTTAAACATCTAGTTTACTATACCGATAACAGAATACAAGCATCACGTTTTTCAAGAACAAAAGAGAAAGTGAACCCAATTTATTTTACATAAGTGATATGACGGACAACGCGATGTAACGGAAAGAGCATGGGACTGGCAGTCTTGTTATGAAACTATGTGATTTGAGCAAATCTCTTCCCCTCCTTGAGACTTCTTTTCTGAGAAATGGGGATGATGACATGTGTGTGCCCTGCTTTACAGGGTCGCCATGAGGAAAGTGCTTCATGGAAATGTAAGTCATTACTGTCCAACCCTTTTGCCAGCCTGGGAGAGTCAGCCCTCCATAGTCTGTGATTTAAATATGAGCTTGATTTCAATAAGGTTTCTGGGACTAAGGCCTTAGGCACTAAAAGGAGCTCTTGGAAATAAACACATCTTTGTGAGAACTATTAATAAACTGCAGGATGGCTCATTCACTTCACTTAGAAGCATTTGTAAAGGGTGAGGGGAATTACAAATGTAGGAAATTGAATTTCCATTTGAATAAATGTAGTGTTCTTGATAAATGCTACTGCTGGGGTTTCCACAATGAGAAAAAAGGGGGTAAGTCAGGGAGTTTGGATCCTATTCTATATCATGTAAGTTCTTGATAATTACCAGTTTTGAAAAATTGTTCTGTACTGTCTAGTATTTGAAAGCCTAGTGGTGGGTAAGATCACATTTTCACATGGAGATCAAATATATGGAATAGTTGAATACTTACTTTGTCTACCCAAGTTTCCATTGAGTTATTAGCAGCCATTCAAAGTGAGTAGCCAGGAAACATATTTTGAAATAGTCATAAATACTGTTTGATACTAGACCATTAGCCCAACAGCTGAAGGAGAGAAAAAAAGTAAACAAGTATAACCAGTGTGGTTGGGCATACACTAGGAGTGACAGGACCCAGGGATACATATTAGTAGCCTTATATAGCACAATGTTTCTGGTATTCCCAATACAAATTGTTTTTGCAATTCTACCAAATTAAAAGGAAATATACAAATGCACGAAAAAAATAAAAACAAGATCTCCATTTTAATATGATAGGTCATGATAATCTGAAGATATTCCCTCTATGTATTATAGTACCATGATCTCTGACTGCCAGGATACTACAAATTACTTGTGCAATTCTTGGTTTTGGAAACATTGCAAAGGATGTAGCTGCCATTGACCTTTAAAAATAATTTTGTCATTGACAATCCCTGCTCTGTTCTCTGCTTCTTTTGGCAGTTTGATAGTAGTCTAGTATACAAATCTTAGTTAGGTTTAAACAAAGCATAACAGAATATACATGCAAATGAATAAAGAGAAGTACCTAAGAAAAGCAGACCTGTGAAGGCATAGTGCTCTGCCTCTAAGAGGTCTCACCAGGATCTTTCACTCTTGTTTTTGTGGACAGCCATGGGAGAATGGCATAGTCTATAAATAGAAAAGCAAGAATTCCTACTCCTCTATGTTTTTACTGATTGGATGCAAATAGACCCAGTATGGGAAAGATGCTAGAGAGCACAAGTTTATCAGCTAGGTGGCACAACAGACTGAATCTTAGACCCGGAGATAGGAAGATTTATCTTTCTGAGTTCAAATCTAACCTAAGATATTTCCTAGTTGC
Organism: Potorous gilbertii; assembly: GCA_028658325.1. NCBI lineage: Eukaryota > Metazoa > Chordata > Mammalia > Diprotodontia > Potoroidae > Potorous > Potorous gilbertii. The sequence goes on from CM053769.1 coordinate 144,206,535, forward strand.
ATGATCCTTGGTAAGTTTTCTCATATGCAAAATGAGCTGGAGAGGAAATGACAGACCACTCCAGTATCTTTACCAAGAAAACCCCAAATGCAGTCATGAAGAACTGGACATGACGGAAAAATGTTTGGATAACACAAGTTTATCACTAGCATATATTTCCTTCCTAGGCCAAGAGCAGACCTGCTATTTTTCTGACTATAGTCATGGAAATCTTGATAATATTCTTCAAATATAGGGAAGATAACAAGGAAATCATACCCTGTTATAATTCTTCCTAGCTATGACCAGTGTTAGGATTCCTGGTTTACACCCAGTCGGCCCCGGGTAACTGTCCGGCCTAACTGCCTTGGGCTGCTGGGTCCTTCTTACCTAATCACATTTTTGGGGGCCAACCGGATAAACGTAATGAGTGAAGAGACCTCCAGAGTCAAACAGAAGTGTAGGCTTTATTTCTGATACAGGCTACATGTTGACATGCAGGACAAGTTCTCCCCGTGGAACCCCTCTCCTCCTTCCAGAGAGTAACCCAACCCTCAGGCTTTCCTGTCCCCATTTAAGCTCTCCCAGCTGCATAATTCGCTTGTGGACTGCGTGCTCTCAGCCTCTTAGCCAATTAACAACAGGTGTGCTCAGACCACGGACCAATCTCAAGGGTGGGATGCTCTCCCCAGAAAGTTTCCATTGAGAAGAGGTGGAAAAACAAGATAGCTCGTGTTTCACTCCTCAATTCCCAGCTGTTCCTTGGGAGGCCTTGTGAGAGCTCTGCGGTTTAGAAGCCCTCACCTTTACCTAGCCTGAGATTGTTCACGTGAAAACCGAGCTTACACCCCCAACACCGTTATAGTCCTTCCCAGCTATGACCTGTGTATATTCACCAACCTAACAAGCTTTCAGAAGTTTTAGCACTTAAAAGACTATGGGAATGGGAACTGGCAGTCAGTGAGTGATGAATTGTGAGGTATGCTAGATACAATCCACTAAAACTCCTCTCTGAATCTACTGCCCTTCTTTTCTCTATCTCAGAATATCTGGGAAGTAGTTGATGTACAAACCATAAGACAGTAACAGAACCTCAAATTTAAAGAGAATGCAAAGGTCCCCAAGTTCAAACCACAACTGGGTAGAAACTTTCTTTCTTAAGAACCTCCAGAGACAGGAAAAGCATTACCTCCCGAGGATGTCTATTCCATCTTGGGAAAGCTTTGCAACAGCTTGTCCAACCTTGGAGAGGAAGGCTGTGCCCAAAAGACTTGTCAATTTAATTCAAGTAATTCAATTTAACAAGCATTTATTAAGACCCTATCATGCATAGGCTCTTGTTATAGGTTTTGGGACAGAAATTAAGTATAATAAGAACACATCTATAGAGTTGGAAGAGGTCTTAAAAATTATCTAGCCCAATATTCTTTCAAATAAGACCTTTACAGGTTTTATAGTTGTGGGGAAATAAGAAACAAACAGCCAAAAATAACGTAGTTAACAAAATGATAAGAGCATCAGAGATGCAAACTAATGTAAATTTTCATGAATGATGTTCAATAAAAACAAATATAAGAGCCTATACTTGGAATCAGAAAATCAACTCTGCTAGCTAGGTGATTGTGCTTCATATTTGAAGAGGTCCAAAATGATATCTCTACATTGGGGGTCAATATAGTGTGTCTGACTGTGTATCGGAGCAATTCAAAAGGCTCTACAACAGGTGAGGGACAAATAGGCTGCATAATTGGAATGGAGTTGTCTCTAAATTTGCATATTTCATGTTTCTTCTGAACTACTACAATTCTGCTTTGCACAGAAAACATAGAACCTTCTTTGATGAGGGCACATGATGCTGAATGGTCCTGTTCCAGTGTCTCCCATGCCTCATGATTAATATCAAAGTTCTTCAGAGAGTGTCCTACTTCTTCTGACTGTGTGGGAGTGCTTGCATCGTGTGAGTTCTCTGTAAAAATAGTCTTTTAGGCAAATGTGCATTTGGCATTTGAACAATGTAGCAAGCTCAACAGAATTATGTTCTCTGCAGTCTAGTTTGAATGCTTGACAGTTCAACTTCAGAAAGGAACTCACTGTCTGGTACCTTATCTTGCCAGGTGATCTTCAGAACCTTCCTTAGACAATTCAAATGAAAGTAATTCAGTTTATTGGCATAGCAACTCATATACTGTTGAGGTTTCACAGGCATGCTGCAATGAGGGCAGCCCAAAGGCTCTGTAGACTTTCAGTTGGGTAGGTAGCCTGATACTTCTCTCCCATACTTTTCTTCAGAGTCTCCAAAACACTGAGCTAGCTCTGGCAATGCATTTGTCAACCTTATCATCTATGTGTACATTCTTGGAGAGCAAATGCCAAGTTAAGTAAGCTTATCCATAGCATTCAAAATTTCTCCATTTGTCATAACTAATGATTCCACATGTAAATGGTATGGTGCTGGATGGTAGAGAACCTCTTTTTTCTTGGTACTAATTATCAGGTCAAAATCTATACTCCATTGTATCTCAGTCTCAGATGCTGCATTGAATCCACAATCTGTGAATGAAAGGTCACACTCCAACTGTCACTTCACTTTAGCCTTGGTTTGTAGTTTTTTCAAGTTAAATAATTTACTAACAATATGGTAGTTGACCCGGATGCTATTTTCATCCTCATTGAAAATATCTGACTTGGTAAGTTGCTGAAAAAATTGGAGAAAAATCATGCTAAAAAGTATAAGTGCAAGCATACAGCCCTGCTTCACCCTCTGGTGACTGAGAAAGTATTAGAGATTCACTCATTGTCCAGAACCCAAGCAATCATGCCTTCATGGAAATGGTATATAATATGATGAACTTTTCCAGACAACGAAATTTTGCCATGATCTTCTACAACTGACAATGTCAATGGCCTTGGTCAGCTTGATGAATATTGTGTCTGTTTGGCTCCTGACATTTCTCCTGGACTTGTTGGACGGCAAATATCATGTCGACCATTCCTCAGCCCTTTCTAAAGCCATACTGACTTTTAGGTAGATAACCACCGTCCAGGTGAAGGATCAGACTTTTAAGGAGGACACTAGCAAGAATCTTGCCAGCAATGACTAAGAGAGAATCCCTCTTTCCATCTGTGATGTCACAGAACAAATTATTTCTTTTTCTTTCACAGAGATGGAAAATAGAGTCATCCTTGAACTCCTAGGAGATAACCTCCACTTGAAGCATAATAACCTAGAAGATTTCAATCAGCTTTTGCATGAGCAGTGCATCCCTTGCCTCATAAATCTCAGCTAGAATGGAATCAGCACCATGTACTTTGCCACATGAGAGAACCTTAATGACATTTAAAACCTGTTCTTCAGTTGGAAGTTTGGCTAAAGAGAGAATGACTTCAACCAGTTGCATTTGGTGAATGACTTCACTGGTTGATGATGATCTGTTGAGAATGTTCATGTTCAGCTCATCTCTCCAGGATCATGTCCTTATCACTGATCAGTGTAGCTCCATCACTATTGAGTAGTTGAGATGTTTTTTGACCCATAAATAGCCTTCAGGACATTAGAGAAGCACTTGGAGTTGTTACTAATAGCTTAAGACTCAATCTCTGCCTTTTTACTGAGAAAAGTATCTTGAATCTCTCTGAGCTTCACTTGTACTTTACTTCTGATGTACCTGAATCCTGCCTTCCTAGAGATGGATGAACTATCCCCCTGATAAATCCTGTGGAAATCTTGTTTTTCATTTAATAGCATTGGAATTTCCTCATCATTTTCATCAAACCAATCCTGATATATGTGAGTGTTCTAGTCCAGATGAGTAAATGCAGTGCTGTTTCCCAAATCTCTGAAAGCTGCCCACTCCTTTTCTGCTCCACTGTTGCCAATCATATGTGGGCTCAGCTTTTCTTTCACATTAGTAACAAATTGTTTGAGCAAGAGGAACTCTAATCTGTTGACATGAAGTATTCTAGTAGTTTTCTTGCCTAGGGGCCCCTGCTTTTGTTGAATGTGAATATTTAGCTCGGAGAAGATGAGTCTATGATTGCTCAAGCAACCCAAAATATATCAGCTTCATCACTCTCACATCTTGCCTCTTCTTTAATAGATTGACATAATCTATTAAATGCCAATGTTTGCTATGGGGATGCATTCATGAAATTTTGTTGTTTTTACCTAAATTGAAGATAGTGTTAGTGATGAGAAGATCATGCGATGCATAAGTCTTCGTCAGTAAGCGATCATTGCTCTTGCTATTTCTGGTTCTATTCCTCGTAAATATCCGTGAAATGTTTAATAGTTTGTACCTACCCTGGTATTAAAGTCAGTCAGAGTTACACTGTCCTCATTCAGGAGGTTGATGAGGAGATCGCCATAAAATTTTTCTTTGATCTTGTCAAGGTTTGGCATAGTGAGATCACACACACTGATTATGGTGGTGCAGTATTTTCCTACAAATAGCAATCACATTGTCATAAGTCTGTCATTCACTCCTTTTGGGAGGCATACAAGCTGACTAGATTAGACTTGATTGTGAAACCTACACCAGCTTTACAATGCTCCTTATCACAGCAACCACACCAGAACAACATGTATCCAGCCCTGATAGGCTAGTCTTCATTTTCCAACTTTATTTCACTCAGGGCTGCTATTTGAATGCAATACCTGATGAGTTCTCTTGCAACAGGAATAGTTCATCTTTCAGGTTTACTCAATTTTGTATTACCCAGATGTGTACACACCTTACATGCAGCAATGATGAATGGAATTAACTTTACCAGATTACAGGGTAGAATCTCCACCTGCTATGGTAAACAGACCAGTGTTATGTAAGACCAGGCAGGCAATTTAGAAGGAATCTTTTCTAGCACCTTTCCCATTCAAGGAGATCAGTATTGCAGTCTTCAGAAAAAAAAAAAAAAACTGCTCCGACACCCAAGGAGGCTGCCAAATTCCACTGCTACTGCAGTACAGTGAGAGGACGACCCTACGCTATGGGACACATATGTTCAGGGTTGTAACGACAGTTCCCAAAGTATCTGTACCTGTCACTATAGGACTTTGAAGGAAGAGATAAATAGATAGGTAGATAGAGATAGATGAACAAAAACACAAATGAATGAATGAATGAATGAATAAACAGATAAATAACAAAATGATAAAATAATGAAATAGTAAAATGGTTAAAATGGTATTGGTGACGTTTTTTGACTCACATATAACATGGATTTAAGTGAGGCAAGGTGTGAAAAGTTATTGGTCTCACTCTCCCTTCCAGTCATTGAAGTCTAGTGGCAAGACAAAAGTCAGGAAGATTGGGAATGACCTGGGATGTAGCGCATGACTTTGATATCTTCAATATCTAACCAAGCTCTAAGCACTCCACAGGGTCTGTCTCAGTCCCTTTCATGTCTGTGGGACCAAATTCTCTTATCTGCCAATTCTGTCAGGGGAAGTCATTTCATGGTTGAGATAGACACCCCCCTAACTCACCAACAGGGTTGAGACCTGTCAGTTACCCTCAACCGTTTAACCTATCTGCCAAGATGGTTTTACTAGAATATGATCACTGCATATGCTGCTACTGCAACCACTACTACCTGTAATAATAATAGCCCAGCTAAAGAACATGTGTGTTGAATTATAGACACCAAATCCTAACACACATGGCTCAGGTAAAATATGGTTAGAAAAGGATTACTAGGTTGGCCACATTAGGATTTAGTCACAGAATTTTAAGTGTTTAACCTGGAGAACAGAGAACTTATGGGCTACAAGTGGGGTACTAAAAAAACCACCGTCCTAATACTGTCTTCAGAGAAGTAATGGAAATTCTGGTAATTCTATGAGTCACCACTCACTCAAAACCATTGCTCCTAAGTGCCTACCCAATTTATGTTTTTTTACCAGAAAGTCAGAGGATATTTCTGTCCAAACAAGACATTTAATCCAACACCATAGCAAATAAAATAACAAGAAAAGCCTCCAACAAATATATGAGGCACATATATTTTTCACACTACAAGCAGGAGGGTATACACACACACACACACACACACACACACACACAGGGGCACACAGTCACACATACAAACACACATTCAGACAAAGGAAATAATAAATTGCTCTAGTGACCATGCACAGAAGGCAGTTATAAAGAGAGTAGTTGTGACCAGGGAATATGTGAAGAGACACACATAACTGCACAGCCAGGGCTACTGATAAGAATGATGAGAAACAAGGAATTAATTAGTATAATAGTGTTCATAAAGAATGAAAGTCCCTATTAGAGTGCCACAGGAATATGTTCAAGTCCTCTACTTTGGAACTGCAGAGCCATCAATCCCCTCTAGTAATACCATCACTGTTTGTGGTTTGATGTTGCCCATCATGTATGTCTTTCATTGCTCTTGCAGTTGATTCTCAGTATTGTTTCCTGACAATTTGGGGACTTCATCTTTTTAGGACCAGTCTTGGGTTACTTAGGTAACCCTTGTGTTGGAATGGAGTGACTGGAACCACTCTATTTCCTAAAGGTAGACTGAGCACATTTTTAGTCAGATTTGAGTCATTCATTACACTCACCTAAGTGGCTTTGGAATAAAAATTAGACAGAAGATCCCCAAGCTTGTCTTTTAATTCACATATTTTACTCCATAAGTCATTTTCCCATAACATCTATCTAATTTATTGGGAACAATTCCTTTAAAAATATTTTATTTTTTCCCATTACATGTAAAAATAATTTTATTTTTAGTTTTTTATTTTCAGTTCTAAATTCCCTCCTTACCTTTCTGACATGGCAAGCAATTTGATATAGGTTGTATACGTTTAATCATGCAAAATATTGCCATATTGGATATGTTGTGAAAGAAAACACATACCAAAAAAAAAAAACCAAATAAGAAATATGAAGTTTTTTTAAAAGTATTCTTTGATCTGAATTTAGACTCCACTAGTCCTTTCTCTAAAGGTGAATAATATTTTGCATCATAAGTCTTTCAGAATTATTTTGTATGATTGCACTGCTGAGAATTGTTAAACCCTTCACAGCTAATTATTGAACAATATTGTTATTACCATATACAATGTTCTCCTGGTTCTGCTTACCTCATTTTGCTTTGGTTCATGTAAATATTTTCTAGGTTTTTCAGAAAGCATCCTGCTCACCATTTCTGACACCATCATAGTATTCCATTACATTAATATATCACAGTTTATTCAGCCTTTCCCCAGTTGATGGATATCTCCTCATTTCCAATACTTTACCACCAACAAAATAGCTGTAATGAATATTTTTGTATAAATAGATCATTTTCTCTCTTTTAAAAAAATCTCTTTGTAATAGAGATGTAGCAGTGGTTTTGCAAGATCAAAAAGTATGCAATCATGTAGCCCTTTGGACATAGTTCCAAACTGCTCTCAGTTCACAATTTCACCAACAATGCTTTTATGTACTAATTTTTCCACATCCCATCTAATGTTTATCATTTTCATTTTCTGTCATATTGGTCAATCTTATAGGTATCAAGAGCTACATCAGACTTGTTTTAATCTGAATTTCTCTAATCAATAGTGACTTAGAGCATTTTTTACTTGTTAGTACACATAGTTTTGATTTCTTCATCTTAAAACTGCCTGTTTCATAGCTTTTGATCATTTCTCAATAGGCGAATGACTTGTATTCTTATAAATTTGACTTAGTTCTCTAAATATATTTGAAAAATGAGGCCTTTATCAGAGACACTTGCTGTAAAAAGCATTTTTCCCTTCTTCCATTTTCCTAATATTGATTGAAATGGTTTTGTTTGTGTATTATTTTTAAATTTAATATAATTAAAATTAAACATTTTACATCATGTGATGCTCTCTAACACTTCTTTGGTCATAAATTCTTCCTTTCTAAGTGTTCCACAGTCCCCTGATTTGCTGATGGTATAATTCTCTATGTCTAAATCATATATTCATTTTGACCTTATTTTGGTATACAGTGTCAGATATTGGTTTATACCTAGCTTCTCCTATACTATTTTCCAATTTCCCAAGTAATTTTTGCCAAAGGGTGGTTTCTCATATCAAAAGCTTAGGTTTTCTTTAAACTAGTTTCCTTAATGCATATTGATTCAAAATTTTTAATAAAGTATTAGCAAGGAGATTATAGCAACATAACAAAAAGATCATATACTACGATCAAGTGGGAGTTACACCAGGAAAGTGTTCAGCATAATTTTGCCAAAAACTAGATTATTCTGGTAACTTACTACTGTGTATTTTGTACATAATCTATTCTAACCATGCATCACTTTATTTATTGGCCAGTACTAAATTGTTTGGATGATTATCATTTTGTAATAGTGTAAGATCTTATATGGCTAGTCTACCTTCCTTCATGTTTTTTCCCATTAATTTCCTTGATATTCTTGAACTTTTTATTCTTTTAGTTGAATTTTTTTTTAATTTTTCTATCTAGATCCATAAAAAATGTGTTTTGGTAGTTTGACTAATATGGTACTGAATAAGTAAATTAATTCAGGTAGAATTGTCATGTTTAGTATATTGACTCAACCTACCCATGAATGCCTGGTATTTTTTTTTCCAATTCTTTAGATCTAATTATATTTGTATAAAGCATTTCGTAATTGTGTTTAAAAAGTAAATTTCCTGCATTTGCATTGGTAGGTAGACCTGAAATATTTTATATTCCCTACAGTTATTTTAAATGCAATTTATCTTTCTGTTTCTTCCTACTGGACATTCTTAGTAATATGCAGAAATTGTAATCATTTACTTGGCTTTATTTTATATTCTGCAATTTTGTTAAAGTGGTTAATTCCTTCAACTAGTTTTTGAATTGATTCTCTAGGATTTTCAATGAATACCATTATATCATCTGGAAAGGTGGTTTTATTTCCTCATTGCTTATTCTACTACCTCCAATTTCTTTTCTTTTCTTATTGATAAAGCTTACATTTCTAGTATAATATTGTCCAATAGTGGTGATAATGGGTATTTGTGTTTCATCCTTGAGCTTATTTGAAAGGCTTCAAATTTATCCCCATTACAAATAATGGTTTTAGATAGATATGATTTATCATATTAAGGAAAGCACCATTTATTCCTAAATTCTCTACTGTTTTTAATAGGAATGAATATTGAATTTTGTGAAAAGCTTTCTTTTCTCATCTATTTAAATAATTATATGATTTCTGATAATTTTCTTATTGATATGTTCAATTATGCTGAACACTTTCCTGGTATAACTCCCACTTGATCATAGTGAATTGTCTTTGTGATATGTTGCTAAAATCTCCTTCCTAATATTTTATTTAAAATTTTTGGATCAATATGCATTAAGGAAAGTGGTCTACAATTTGTTTTCTTTGGTTTTGCTTGTCCTGGTGTAGATACCAGCACCATATTTATATCATATGAGGAAGTTAGTAGAGCTACTTTTTTGCCCATTGCCATTTTTTTCTCAAATTGTTTACATAGTATTGGAATGAACTGCTCTTTAAATGTTTGATAAAGTTCATTTCTGACCTGGGGAAGGTTAGATATAATAGACCTCTGGAAGTAAATGAATGAGAATAAAAAAAAAATCAGCTTTTTCTCAGTAGTGCATGGCACCTATACAAAAAATGACCATGTACTCAGGCATAAAAAAACCTTAATAACAAAATGCATAAAAGCGAAAACATTAAATGCATCCTTCTCAGGTCTTAAACAAATAAAAAACTACATTCAGTTAAGGTCCATCTAAAATATTTTAAAATTAATTAGAAACTAAATAATCAAATCTTAAAGAATGCATGTGTAAAAGAACAATCATAGAAAAGATCTTTAATTTCATTAAAGAGAATGAAAATAATGAGAAAACATACCAAAATTTAGGTTATGCAGGAAATGCAGTACTTGTAGGAATATTTACATTTTGAAATGCTTATGTAAATAGAGAGCAGATCAATTAATTGGTTATGCAGGTAAACTTACTAGAAAAATTAATTTAGAATCCCTAAATAAACACCAAATTGGAAATTCTGAAAATCAAAGGAGAGCTTAATAAAATGGAAAGTAAAAAGCAACACCAACAACACATCATTGAATTAGTAAATATAAGAAGAGGCTGGTTATATTGAAAATAAAAATAATAAAAAAGATAAAATGTTGATTATTTTGATTTAAAAAAAGAAATAAGAAAACCAAATTACTAGTATCAAAAATCAAAAGAGAGATATTCACCAACAATGAAGAGGATATCAAATTAATTATCAGGAGCTATATGGCACAATAATATGCTATGAAGTCTGACAATTTGAGCTAAATGGATGCATATATACAAAATTTTGAAATTTCCCAGAAAAAAATAGATTGCTTAAATAACCCTGTGTTAAAAAAACATCTCCTTCCTAATATTTTTTTTAAAATTTTGGAAGATGTGAAAAGGAGGAAGCAGAAAAAGGTAAATTACATTACAGGAAGAGGCACAGTAGAAGGAAAGTGGGAAGGGAGATGAGCATTATTTGAGAGTTATTCTCATCTGATTGAGCTCAAGGAGGGAATAACAAACTCAGTTAAGTATAGAAACAACTAGTTCTATAGACAATAGGAAGGGAAGGGGGAAAGAAAAAGGAAGAGAGGCTAAAAGGGAGGGAAGAAAAGGGGAGTAAAGGGGAGGGAGGCTGAAAAAAGGGAAGGAAGACTGAAGGAGGCAATGTTCAAAAATTAAAACTATTGTGGAGGGGAAGGGAGAAGAGAGAACTAAAAGTATAAACAGGAGAAAAGGGGTTGGAGGGAAAGACACAGTGAGTAATCATAATTATGAAGGTGAATGGGATGAACTCTCCCATATAAGGAAGACGGAAGCAGAATGGATTAAAGACCGTAATCCAACAATGGGGGCATACACACAGGGTAAAGGTAAAAAGTAGGAGCAGAATAAATTGTGCTTCAGTGGATGTAAAAAAGCAGGAGTAGAAATCCTAATCTCAGACAAAGCAAAAGAAGAAATAGATCTAATCAAAAGAGGTAAGGAAGGAACCTATATCCCACTAAAAGGTGTTGAGGGCCAGGGTGGAGAAAGGTTGACAAGATCAGGATAGACCTTGGGGAAACTGTTCTTTGAGACTGTGCTCATTATCATCCGGAATGGCTCTCCATGCTCCCCAGATGCTGCTGTCTCCGTGAGACAAACAGGAGAATAACAGAAAACAAGGGATATGTAAAATAGATGCCCTCTAGGCTCACAGGCTTTAAGATAAGACTGATTAAATCAGTTGGGCAGGAGACAAGCAGAAATGTCTTGCAGTTTCTGTCTATAAATACCTGGATCCTCAGATCAATAAATGGAATTGGTCTATCTTTTCCCACCTCCTGCGTCTTTCTTCTTCACCACATCACTGAGTTGTGGGGGGACGCAGGCCATCCGCTACAAAAAGCCACCACATACAATGAAGCAATTTCATTACTAAATATATATGCTCCAAATAGTATAGCATTCAGATTCTTAGAGGAGAAGTTAGAGGAGTTACAGGAAGAAATAGACAACAAAACTATACTAGAGGGGGACCTCAACCTCCCCCTCTCTGAACTTGACAAATCTAACCTCAAAATAAACAAGAAAGAAATTAAGAAGGTGAATAAAATTCTGTATAAGGTAGATTATGATAGCTTTCTGGAGAAAATCAAATGGAGGTAGAAAGGAATATACCTTTTTTTTCTCAGCAGTACATGGCATACATACAAAAATTGACTATGTGCTAGGTGATAAAAACCTCACAATTTAGTGCAGAAAGGCAGATATGGTCGATGCATTCTTTTCAGATCATAGTGCAATAAAAAATTATATGTAATCAAAGGCCATGGAAAGACAAACCAAAAATTAAGGGAAACTAAAAATCTAATCCTAAAGAATGAGCAGGTTAAACAATAAATCATAGAAACAATCAATAACTTCATTCAAGAGAATGATGATAATGAGACAATCTACCAAATCTTATAGGATACTGCAAAAGCAGTGCTTAGGGGAAATTTTATATTTTTGAAAGTCTACATGAATAAAATAGGAAAGAGGAGATCAATGAATTAGGCATGCAACTGAAAAAGCTAAAAAAAGAACAAATTGAAAGTCCTAAAAAAAATACCAAATTAGAAATACTGAAAACCAAAGGAGAGATTAATAAAATTGAAACTAAGAAAATTATTGAACTAATAAAAAAACACTAAGGGTTGGTTTTACAAAAAAAAAAAAAACCCAATAAAATTGATAAAACTTTTGTCAATTTGATTAAAAAAAGAAAGAAGAAAACCAAATTATCAATATCAAAAATATTAGGAATTACTGTGATTTTACTGCGCATACAGTTTTCTTCTCTTACAAAAACATAATAATTTAATTATCAAAATAAAGACGTAATATTGTCTACCTACCATCATTCCTCAAAATGTAAGTATCAAATTAATATATCATTGAATTGTATGGTTAGGATATTTGATGTTTAAAATTACTGTTATCTCCTTCTTTTACAGAAACATCATAAGTGTTTAATTGCAGCTCCAAAAGCCCTTTAATTTCTCTCCCATCACCTCTGCATGTGTATGGACATGTGAACATCAATGTTTTTTTCATTTAATTAAGCACAAACAAATGCAATTTCTTACACTAAAGAAAGCATTTGAAATTATTAGCAATATTTATTTATGTTTTAGCACAAAAATATTGTTTGGTTATGGATAAGTGGCTAAATTTAGATAGAAGATGTAAAAATACTGATTGACATTGCAGTCTGTGCTGTCTTCACTATCAGGTTGTCGAGCACCTAAATTGACAAGAAAAACATATATGTTGAATCATTTTTGCAATATGGATTTACTTCTAATAATGAGGATGTCATGGGAAAACCTCCATGCTTAATTTGTAATGAACTTTTGGCTGTATAGAGCATTAAACCAGCCAAACTAAAATGATAGCTTAAGACCAAGCAGGCAACATATTGCAATAAACTAAAGGAATATTCTGAATGACTTATAAAATCTTCAAATAAAGAAAAACAATGTTTTATGAAATTTGTTACTGCCAATTAAAAGTAATTATTTGCCTCTTATGAATCTTCTTATATAATAGCAAAAACTAAAAAGTCCTATGTGATAGGAGATCTTGTGTAGGCTGCTTATATTAAAATGTCAGGAATAGTTCATGGGAAAAAAATACAGAGATGAAATTCATAAAATTCATTTATCAAATGTTGCTCTTTCCAAAAGAATTCCTGAAGTTAGTAATGACCAATTCCAGCAGCTAATTATCGGACATTAGGACAGTCCGAAGTTTGCAATTCAGTTAAATGGAACAATTGATATTTCTAAAAATAGCAAAATTGTTACTTTATGGTTATCAAAGAAATATATACATACATACATATATATATATGAGGAATTATTGTTTTGTCCTCTTTGGAAGGGCATACAAGAGGGGAAAGTATAGAGATGGAGAGATAGATGATAGATAGACAGACAGATAGATAGGTAATCTTAAAGTCAATGAATTTCTCACAAATGAAAGTGTACAGTGGAAAAATTGTGTTGGAGTCTGTACATAGAGTGCTGGAGTAATGATAGACAAGTATGTTCAGTGTTTCCTCACTGCATGATGCATCAGGAGGGACACGTATCCAAAAGAACATCACTGGAGTAAGATACTGTACTTCACGATAATAAGAAAATCATTAACTTTCTTGAAAGCCCTGCCCTTAACAGTCATTTATTCTCAAACATTTGGAAAGAAATGGACTCTGATTAGAAAAGCTTATTGCTACATACATAGGTAGAGGGATTCTCAAGAGGATGAAGTTCTAATAAATTATTAAAACTGAAAGATGAAATTGTTATATTTTTGATAGAGAAGAAATCTGATTGTGTTAATGTTTTTCATGACTTATGACATTCAAAACTGTTATTTGTCAGATATTTTCTTTTCTATTTGTTAAAATTATTTTATTTAATATTTTATTTTTCCCTAGTTGTATGTAAAAACAATTTTTAACTTTCCTTTTTAAAACTTTGAGAACCAAATTTTCTCCCTTCCTCCCTCCCCAGCTCCACCCCACAGAAAAGACAAACTATTCAATATAGGCAATACATGTATAGTCATGCAAAACATATCCATAATAGCCATGTCATGAAAGAAAACATATATCAGGAAAAAAAATCTCAATAAAAACAAAGTAAAAATGTATGCTTCAATTTGTATTCAGACATCATCAGTTTCTTCTCTGGGGATGGATAGCATTTTTCATCATAACTCCTTCAGAATTGTCTTGGATTGCTGGATTGCTGAGAATAGCTAAATCATTCACAGCTGATCATCTTACAATATTGCTGTTACTTTGTACAATACATTTGACTTTTCATTAGCCCATGCAAGTCTTTCAAGGTTTTTCAAAGACCATTCTGTTAATCATTTCTTACAGTATAACAGTATTCTATCATAATTACATGGTACAACATATTCAGCCATTCCCTAATTAATGAAAATTCTCTTAAATTCTAATTCTTTACCTCCAGAAAAGAGCTGCTATAAGATTTTTCCACATATAAGTTCTTTTCTTTTTTGTTTTTTATCTCTTTTGGGATACAGTAGTGGCATTGCTAGGTCAAAGGGTATGCAGGATTTTATAATCCTTTGGAAATAGTTCCAATTGCTCTACAGAATGGTTGAATCAGTTCACAACTCCATCAACAATGCATTAAAGTCTCATTTTGTTCCATGTTTCCTCCAAAATTTCTCATTTAGTTTTTCAATCTTATTAGCCAATCTAATAGGTATAAAACATTACCTCAGAATTGTTTTAATTTGCATTTCTCTGATCAATAGTGAGTTGGAGAATTTTTTCATATGGTTGTTGATGGCTTCTATTATTTCATCTAGAATTTGATCATATCTTTGACGATTTATCAATTGGGGAAGGACTCTTTTATAAATTTAACTCAGTTGCTTATCTGTTTGAGAAATGAGGTCTTTATCAGAAAAACTTGCTTAAAATTTTTCCACAGCTACTCTTGCTAATTATATTTCCCTGCATCCTACCTGCCTATTTATTCTATTCTCCCTCTCTACTTTCACCCTGTGCTTCCTCAAAACTGTTTTATTTCTAGATACTCCTTTCCCCAATCTGTCCTCCCTTTATCACTGCCCCCTTTAATCACCACCCTCTTCTTATTCTCTTCCCCCACTACATTCCTGTAGGGTAATCAAGACCGATTTCTATACCTAATTGAGTGTGTTTGTGATTCACTCTTTTGGCTAATTCTGCTGAGAGTAAGGTTCAGTCACTCTGTTTCAACCCCTGTTTCTTCCTCTCCACTGTAAAACTTTTTTCTTGTCTTTTTTAAATGAGGTAATTTACCTCCTTGTAACACTCCCCTTCTCTTTTTCCCAGTACATTCCTCTCTCACCCCTTAATGTCATTTTTTTACATATCTTCTCTTCATATTCAACTCAAACAAGTACTCTCTGTCTCTGTCTCTGTCTCTCTCCACATATATATATATATATATATATATAGAGAGAGAGAGAGAGAGAGAGAGAGAGAGAGAGAGAGAGTCTTAGGAGTTATATATAACATCTTCCCATGTAGGAAAGAAAAATTTTAAAATTATTGAGTCCATCAAAATTTTCCTTTTCTTTTTACTGTTTTGTGCTTCTCTTGGTTCTTGTATCTGAAAGTCAAATTTTCTCTTCAGATCTGGGCTTTTCATCAAGAATGCTTGAAAATCATCTATCTCATTGAATGTCAATTTTTTTCCTTGAAGGATTATACTCAGTTTTGCTGGGTAGGTGATTCTTGGTTGTAATCCTAACTCTTTTGTTCTCTGGAATATCATATTTCAAGTCCCTCTAATTCTTTAATGTAGACGCTACTGAATCTAGTGATATCCTGACTGTGTCTCCATACTTCAATTGTTTCTTTCTGGCTGCTTGCAACATTTTCTCCTTGACCTGGGAACTTGAAAATTTGGCTATAATATTTCTGGCAGTTTTCATTTTGCGATCTCTTTCAGGAGGTGATCAGTCAACTCTTTCCATTTCTATTTTATCCTCTTGTTCTACAATTTCAGGGTAGTTTTCCTTGATGATTCACTAATAAATGATATCTAAGGGTTTTTTTGATCATGGTTTTCAAATAGTCCAGTATTTTTTAAATTATCTATCTTGGATCTATTTTCTCAGTCATTTGTTTTTCCAATGAGATATTTTATAATGACTTCCATTTTTTTATTCTTTCAGTTTTGTTCTATTGTTTCTGGATTTTTCAAAAAGTCATTAGCTTCCATTTGCTCCATTTAAATTTTTAAGAAATTATTTTCTTCAGTGAGCTCATGGACCTCCTTTTCCATTTGGACAATTATACTTTTTAAGTTATTCTTCTTCTCATTAACTTTTTGGACCTCTTTTACCATTTGGCCTAGTCTGTTATGTTAAGGTATTATTTTTTTCAGTATTTTTATGTGTGTCTCCTTTAACAAGCTGCTGACTCATTTTCATGATTTTCTTGCATCACTCTCATTTCTCTTCCCAATTTTTCTTCTACCTCTCTTACTTGATTTTCAAAATCCTTTTTGAGCCTTCCATGCCCTCAATACAAATTTTATCTTTCTTGAATGTAGAAACTCTGCCTTTGTTTTCTTCTGAGTGTGTGTTTTGATCTTCCTAGTCATCACAGTAATTTTATATAGGCAGAATTTTTTCATTTTGTTCATTTTTCCAGTCTATTTCTTATCTCTAACTTGTTGCTAAAATGGGGCTTTGCTTCCAAGGTGGAGGGTGCACTGTCTCAAGCTTTAGGGATTTTGTGCAGCTGTTTTCGGAGATACTTTTAAGGACCTGCAAGTTTTCTGTATTTCCAAGGTGGTATGATCTAAAGAGAAGTGTTTATTATTCTCCTGGCCTGTACTCTGGTCTGTGAGTGACCATAAATATTCTTTTCTGCTCAGGAATTGTAACCAGAGTCCCTGATCCACTGAGGTCACAAGTTCTGGTATTCCACTGCTCTTTCTTAAGCTGGTACTGCCACGCAGGTCAGCAATCCAAAGCCATATATGGGTAATGCAACAGAGTCTTGCCTCCAGTGCCAGCAAAGAGACCCCTGTCTCCTTTCCATTTCTTTGACCCTCTTACTGTCTATTGGTTGAGAGCTCTGTAAGTAGGTGCTTTTGCTGATTCAGTCATTCCCAAGGTCTGCTCCTGGTTTGCTGGGGCTTGATCTGTGCCAACACAGGCTTCACTGGACTGTGTTTCACTGTAACTTGATGTGACAGGCCTGTCCTGTGAACTTTCTAAGTTTTCTTGGAGTGGAAAATTATTTCACTCTACCCTTTTGTGGGTTCTGTCACTCTAGAATTTGTTTAAAGGAGTTTAGAGGGCTTTTAGGAAGTGCTCAGGCAAGTTTATTTATTTCTATGCCATCTTGGTTCTGCTCAGAGCTAATTCTGAAGACTTGTAAGTTTATGGTTCTTCTAAGGACATATGATCTAATAAGAGGCATGGCTACGGCTCTTCTGGTCTGTGTTCTGGTTTGTGAGCAACCACAAGCACTTTGCCACCCTGAACTGTGACAAATGTTCCTGCACCTTTGTGGATCCATGTGTTAGTGCTCCTTCTTGCCTGGCATTGTGATTCTAACCTGCAAACTCACTATATAGGCAATGCAATACAGTCCTATCCCAAGTGTCAGCAGAGTGTCCCCAGTTGTCCAACCCCATTACTGTCTGAGGGCTGAGAGATGTTGAAGTTTCTTCTGCAGGTTCAGCTGCCCACAAAGCCTAAGGGGAAAATGCAATTATTGTCTCTATTTTACTGATGATGAAATTGAGGCAAATAAAGGTTAAGTGACTTGACCGGGGTCATCAGCTAGCAAATGGCTAAGGATTCAAACACAGGTTCAATTTCTTATATGTGATTTTTAAAAAAGGATTGTAATATAATAGAAATTTAAGTTCAGCAGAGATAGCCTGGTTTCAAGTTCTGCTTTTAACATTTACCAGCTCAGTGATGAGGGGCAAGTAATTTAATCTCTTTACCCCTGAATATTTACATTTGTAAAAGGAGGATACCAATATCAATTGCCACATGGACTTCACACAATCATGTGAATGAAGAAAATTTTAAACCTCAAGGCATTGAAAAAAGTGTGTATTATGATTGGCATCATGTATTCCTTGAAGATTTCTCTTACATAAAATGTATTAGAAGTATTCTAGTGGGGGGATGGGGGAAGAGCCAAGATGGCAGAGTAGAAAGATACACATATGCTAGCTCCTAACCCATAGCCCATAAAATACCCATAAAGAAATACTCCCAACAAATTCTGGAGCAGCAGAAGTCACAGAAAAATGGAGTGGAGGAGATTTCTGCTCCATAGAGAACTGAAAAACTGACACAAAAGGTCTATCACACACCAGATGGGGAGGAGACTCCAGACTTGCCTTGGCCGAGGGGCATCAAGAGGAGGAGATCTGAACAGGCTTCAGGGACTGAATCTCCAGCAGCAGCTCAGGACCCTCCACCCACAGGCGCCAAAGGTCAGTGAGAGGTTCTTTTCTGCTTGCCAAGAGATGAGCAGGGTATCTCCACAACTTAGGCCCCCTTGGGAGGCAGCAACAGAGGTAGCAGACAGGGGCTCCCAAAGCAGATACATTGTTGAAGGTCTCCACGTAAACCCCCTGAGGGAACTGAGCCTCCTGTGGCTACCCTGTCCCCACCTGATCACCTGAATTTAATCTCACACTGAATAGCAGCTCCACCCCTACTGAAAGCCCTGAGGCTGGGAAGGAGCATTTGAATCTCAGACCCCAAGCACTAGCTGGGCAGATCTGGAGGCAAGGTGGTGTGGAGGGGAAACTCAGAAGTCAAGTAACTGTCTGAGAAAATGCCCAGAAAAGGGAAAAAATATAAGACTATAGAAGGTTACTTTCTGGGTGAACAGATATCCTTTCTGATGAGGAAGAACAATGCTTACCATGAGGGAAAGACATAGAAGTCAAGGCT
>CM053769.1:144226041-144276291 GCA_028658325.1 Potorous gilbertii
TTTTTCTTTGATTCATTCTTGATATCTCACTGACTTCTATGTGTCCAATTCTAATTTTTAAGGAATTATTTTCTTCATTTAGCTTTTGTACCTCCTTTTCCATTTGGATGATTCTACTTTTTAAAGAGTTGGGATTTTTAGTGGATTTTTTTAATTTGACCAATTCTGTTTTTTAAGGAGTTGTTTTCTTTAGTGAATGTTTGTGCTTTCTTTTCCAAGGTGCTGGCTCTTTTTTCATAATTCTCTTGCATAGCTTTGATTTTCCCCAATTTTTTTTTTGTCCCTTACTTGATTTTTCAAATCCTTTTTGAGCTCTTTCAACAAGACTTTTGGCGTTGAGAGCAATTACTATTCTCATTTGAGGCTTCACATGTAGTTATTTTGACACTGTTGTCCTCTTCTTAATTTGTGTTTGTCACCAGAGAAGCTTTCTATAGTTAGTGCTTTTATTCATTTTTTGCTCTTTTTTTTTTTTTTTTAAAAGTTGAGCTCTGCTTCTGGGTGGAGGGGGCACTGTCACAAGCTTCTTGCATTGGAAACCAGGGGCTTGGTTATTGGATTTCTGTGCCAGGGCCTCCAAAGTTGGTAGCTTGCTCACTGAGCTAAGGTATCCTAAGTAGTCATGACTCTTGTTCTCCAGGTTCTGGGTCTGGCAGCTTGCCTTTTGCACTGGACCTGGACCCCTCACAACTGGCCTTCCGTGTCCCTATCCTACTGAGTCAAGAATGAGGGCCCTCGGGTGCTGCTGTGCTGTGGCTAAGAGCATCCTACTTACTTGCCTGGACACTGTCTGCACTGGGCCTTTTTACCCAAGTGAGACAGACCTTTCCTGAAGTTCTCCCAAGTTTTCAGGGTCTTGTTTCACTCTTTATTTTTGTATATTTTGCTACTCCAGAATTCTTTCAGAGGATTGACTTAACATTGTTCCCAAGGGAAAATGAGGGACCTCTGGCAACTTCTTGGCTTATCTCTCCTGTCTTGGCTCACTCCACTCCCCCAAATTTCAATTTCTTCTATTTATTTATTTATTTGCAATCATCAAACTGATATATTTTCTTGCTCTGTTCCATGTTCCTTTTTTATGAAATCTTGCTTTTTTTCTGCCCCCCCTCACTCTCTCTTTTTGACACCCTGTTTATGCATATGGTCATAGTCTCTTATCTTGCTTGCCTTCCTCTGAGACTCTTCCAGATTAGCAAAGTCCTTACCAAAACAGCGTGCCTAGAACCAAACATAATACTTGGATGTGGTCTGATTAGAGTAGAGTACATTGAGACTGAGCTTCTCTACATTAGTAGAATGTGCCTCTGAATGTACCCAAAAGGTTCATTAGCTTTCTTGGCTGCCATAAGACAGTGCTAACCCATTTAGAATCTGCATTTCACTAAAATACACAAACCTCTGTCCAACCTTGCCTTTGCTATCTTTATCTTATAAAGTCAATGCCAAATTATCTGAACTAATCTTTTTCATTTTATAATTAATGGAAGTAAGGCCCATAAATGGAAAATGACTTGTCTAAGTTCACACAAGTAGGAAAGACTATTAAGAACGGAGATAGACACTGGAACTGTTTCATCACTGATAAAGAGAAATTCTGCTTGAGGGAACTCTGTCTGTTATTTCAGGTTGGCATCTTCTCTGCAATTCAGAGTTTTACAGGGTTGCCTAGAGCACTGAGCATGTTAAATGACTTCCTCAGGCTTACTCAGACAGGTTGTGTCAGAGCCAGTGCTTAGACTCACATCTTTCTAATTTCAAGGTCAGCTCTCTATCTACTACATCACAAGCTGTCTCTCAAGAAGGACTTACTATGTTTAAATTCAAAAAGCATTGATTGAGCCTGTACCATATGCATCGTGAGTTTCCTTCAATGATTCTGTTACAGCACGTAGATAAGAGTCACACAGGAGAGAAAACCTGAAGGAGTCAAGAATTGAATTGTTGGAGAGAATATGCACATTTGTGAGATCACAAATCCATCAAAGTGGATACTGGGAATGTAAAGACAAAACATGAATTGATCCCTGCTCTCAGAGAGTTTATATTATACTTTGAGTGGGAAGGAAAGGAAAGCAAGGAGAAAATAAAACCTCTACAAACATAGACTTGAAGATGTATACAAGTATTGAAAAAAAAATCTTTTGAATCCACAGCCAGTGCTCTATCTAGAATATATGTTTGCCTAACTCTCCAGTTAAAAAGAACTTCATAGTACTACAAAAATCTACAGACTTCAGATTCTGTCTTCAATAATGGAAGAAAATGGAACAGCTATGTGGTGTGTGTGTGTGTGTGTGTGTGTGTTTGTGAGAAAGAGAGAGAGAGGGAGAGAGAGAACTGAGAGCAAGCAGGGACTAAAGGAGGGGGAGACAGAAATGGAAAAAGAAGGAAGAAAGGAAATGTATGTGTGCATTCTCAGTCACCTCTCTTTACATATATAACCCCAAATTCATGATGCTAAATGTGCCATTATTTGTGGTAAAACAAAGTTATTTCTGCTTCTCAGGAAGCTAGTTGACAATAAGGAGTCCCCTGGGGCAAGATTCTTTTCAGCACAGTCTTTCACCACTGTATTTGTTTTAAAACAGAGGAGTGATTTGTAATATCTGTTCCTTCAGGAGTAACCTTAGATTGATGCTGTGAAGCTTATTCCAATAGCTGATGATGAAAAGAGAGAAAAAAAGAAAGAAAAAAAACCTCTCAGTACAAAATGATGAACACATTATTGCTTCCCATTTTTCCTTCCAGGAAAAGATCCATCCTGTAGCTCTGGAAATAATCTATAATGCTATCTGTCCAAAAAGGAATGGGAAATGTGCTCAGCTTTTCAACACCAAGGAGCTATTTCTTTTTGCCCTAGAAAGCCCTGTGCTCTCTAGCAACCTATTTATTCAGCACCAACATGCCCCATCAGGTGTCCAATGTCATTTAAAGTTGTGGGTGCCAGGGAAGGAGTGAGAAACGAGGGAAATTTTCATGAAGATGGTTGTAGTTGAAGGATATACCTATGTATACATACACACACACACAACACACAAATCTCAAAGTTGCAAAGTGCCTCATTGGTCATCAACCTATACCTTAAGTAGGAACCCTATTTGTCACAACTCTGATCTCAGACAAGTGATCATTCAGTTGCTGCTAAAAGACAAGCAATGATAGGGAATTCACAATCTTCCAAGGTAGCCCATTAACTTCAATTTATCCTGAAATTTAGTCAAAATCTGACTTTAGCCTAAATCTGATTCATTGTCCACTCAATGCACCTAGTTTTATCTTCCGAAGCTAAGCAGAGCAAGCCTAACCTTTCTTCCAGTTGACAGTCCTTCAAATATTCAAGACCAGGGATCAGGTGGCTCTACAAATCTTATATTCTCCAGGCTAAATATCTCCAGTTCTTTAATGGATCCTTGTACAATATAGTCCACAGTCTACTTAATGTCATAATAGTCATTCTTTTGGACATGCTCCAGTTTATCACTGTTCCTTCTAAAAATGTTATATCTGTAATGAAATATAATATATTACAGTTGTGATCTGTGCGGGAAAGAGCATTCTGTAATGACAGCTTCCCTGATACAGAGACACTATGCTGCTCTTATTGCATCCTATATTTGCATTACCTTTTAAAAATACTTTCACAACACTTATTCACAGTGAACTTGAAGAAAATTATGATTCTCGAATATTTTACCATTAGCTATTACCTCGTCCATCCATCCTATATGTGTGCAGCTACATTTTTTTAACCCAAGTGTTCAAATTTGCATTCCCCCATAAATATAATGGGGTTGAATTGTGCCTCTTGTTATAGGTCATAGAAATCCTTGTGGATCTGGTCCCTGTGTTTTAATTCTATTATTTAGACCAAGAATAAACAAGGAAAAGATCTCTAATCATGATTTTCACAGCATGGGGAGTTCTGGGTTTTTGAAATGTTGGAACTCATCCTCACAGCTATAACCCATCAACAACTTATTAGATAAAGGCAAGGAAGTCATAGTTCCATGAAGCACAGAGAGGTCAACTGCCCCATTTATACATCTAATAAATATCAAAAGTGTTGCTTGGATTGGATCCAGAGCTTGCTGACTGAAAACACAGCAATCCATCCACTACTAAGACTGTCTCTATTCAAGACTTCTTAACCGGGGGTTTGTGAACTTTGTTTAAACCGCATTTTGATGCAATTGCCTTATTTCTGAAATCCATTGGATTTTATTCTATTTATTTAAAAACATTATTCTATAAAGTGATCCACAGACTTCAGCAGTCTGTGGAGGGGGCTAAACTACAAGGAGATGTTAAGAATGCCTGAGTCACCTACAATCATTCATACAGTAACTTATAGAGGGATTTCACATACTATTGTTGGAGGGAATACTCACATCAGTAAAATCATAGATCCTTGAAGTACGAAGTAAATACCTAACTTGAACTAATTTAATTTGACTGAAATAGCTATGTAATCAACAACTAGCTCTCATCTTGGGAAAAATATATCTAGTTACATTTTCCATTTTGGAATCTTTGAAAACACAGATGATTGGAACCTTAGAGATCATCTTCTAGTCTAATTAAACTTCCTTGATAGAGGAATATGGAGCTGAGAGAAGGGAAAATATTTGCCTAGGGTTAAATAGTTACTTAATGACAAGACTCAAACTAGAATCCAGTTCTCCTAACTCTCAAGCCAGCATTCTTTACACTTCATCCACCAATAAAAGGAACATAGCAGATTCTGAAGTTGTTATTTACCCTGAGATTGTGAAGATTTTTCAAACAAATTATAAATTTTATTTAAATTCTAATACTGATTAAGTACTTGGTTTTTAATTATTGAAATATTCTGCAAATATGTACAAAGCCCTAACAACCAAGTTGTCAGGAAATATATAGGGTGTATGCATTGTTCAGGGAGGGCTAGCACCTCTGGTTTGAAGGCTTACTGAGCCCTTTTCAGGGCTGCTTTTCCACCTTTGGTGTCCATCTGTCACCCAGTTCTCACCTGTGGCTCTAAGAAGCTGTAGCATACACAGCCACTACACATTGCTAAAATCATCTCAGCAGATGGGCTAATTCAGCTTTAGGGTAACTGACAGGTCTTAGTCCTATCAGTGAGTTTGAGGGGTGTCTACCCCAAGCATGTGAAGACGTCCCTTAGAGAAATGAGTGGATGAGAACAACTTGTTCCAATGATCACAAAAGAGACTGAAGCAGGCGGTGTGGAGCCTTAAAATTTGGTCAGACAGCAAAGCAAAGATGTCAACATCATCCACTCATCCTGGGCCATCATCAGTTGTCTTGATTTTTGTTTTGCCACTAGACTTTGATGACTCTAAAAAAGAGAGTGAGACTGATGGCTTTGTGCAACCCAGCCTCACTTATATCCAACTAACATGAAAGTCAAGACATTACCCTGTGAAGGATGAACAATAACTGGTTTAAGGTATGTAAAATGCTTTACAAAAATTATTTCATTTTGTACTCACAACAATCCTGGGAAGTAAGTTCTATCACTACCTCCATTTTACAAATGGGTAAAATGAAGCCAGCAGCTATGGTTTAGATAGGATGACAAAGTTAGTAAATCTTTGAAGTTGGATTTGAACTTAGGTTTTCCTGACTCCAGCTCCAGCTCTCTATCCTAGCTGAACACATTCTATGCAACCTATATTTGCATAATACTCAGATGAATAGATGATCCATGAACTCAAAGACCTTATGATATATTCTGGAAAATAAGTAACAAATACACTGAATAATTATCAAACTATATAAAGTATATTTTGATCTTAATTGTAGGTCAGAGGCAATAAATGCCATAGGTATGCAGAGAAAGGGGAGATAAATAGGAGCTGAGTTCATCTGTGATTCTGTAAAGACAATATAGTAGTACATCTCTTTTCTTTTATGACTGAAGATGGTGAATTTTGCAGAAAGCACTTTTTATAAAAATTGACAGCTTAAATGGGTGCATGTTGTTCTTGGATTTAAAGCAGGAGCCATTTTGAATTTTTTCGTAATTTGTTTTCATAATGGCACTTCTCTTCTTTCCCCCTTCCCCTCCCATGAACCTGTGATCCAGTGATCTGGTTCTGAACTCTTTGCTAGCATATTCCTTGGCTATCCACCATGCCTGAAATATTCTCCCTCCTCATCACCACTTCCTGACTTTCATGGAATCATTCACATTCCAGGTAAAATCCCACCTTCTATAGGAAGTCCACCTGGACCACCATCCTCATAATGCTAGTGGCTAGCCTATATTGATTATCTCTAAAATAAATTTATCCTACATATAGCTTGTTTAGCTACAGTTATTTACATGATGTTTTCCTCATTAGTCTGTAAGTTGCTTGAGATCATGGATAGTCTTTTATCTTTCTTTGCATCCCTAGTGCTTAACAAAGTGCTGGACACGTAGTAGGAGATCAATAAACATTTTTTGACTGATTTATTGACAGATATGCTTAATGATTACTTTTTTGATCAGTTGAATAAAATATCTATATAACTGAATTTTATTATTTCAAATGTTTTTATTCAGTGACTTACTCAGAGTTATAGAGGGGTATAATTTATCAAGGGGAAACAGAACCAAAGTCTCTCTCTCTCTCTCTCTCTCTCTCTCTCTCTCTCTCTCTCTCTCTCTCTCTCTTTCTCTCTTTCTCCCTCTCCCTCCTTTTGGGAGTGCTTGGCCAGTGGTTCCAGGAACTAGAGAATGAAGGGATTAGTGTATGGGATATGAATATTCACATCCCTTAAGTGATGAGACCAAACTTGAACAGTGAAACTAGAAAAGATGCTAACCTAGGATTTCTATCTTTATTTTGCTGAGACTGCATCTCCAAGAGCATGTTTTCCTTGGTTGGAGGCTGTCACTGTGCATGTCAGTTTTGCCTGAGTCAGACAACAAGTACTGGTTACAAGAAAGCCACACTAGATTATGGCAATACTGCTTGAAGCTCCAAACCGCCATCTCCATTAAACTACTGTTATTGAATTGCTGCTTATCTTATAGACACGCGTTAATGTGATTTCAACAGCCTCCTGGCAAGCAGGGATGTCTTTCATCACCAAACCCTGGAATAACTGTATTTTTAAATCTAAGATCGCTATTTTCCTCTGAACAATGTGTTTGTTTATACTCTAATGATGGGAAGTGAAAAGAGGGTCAAAACAAACTCCGGTGATTTTGAAAATAATTGAAATAGCAAATTTAAAATTACCTTATAGGATGAAGAAGACAAAGGGAAATTGGTCTTAAAGACTATAATCTCCACTTCCTCCAATAAAGCTAAAGGAGAGGGGAAGCCCAGAGTACTCAAATCACCAAAGGCATACACAGACTATCGGCTAGGTATGCCAATAACTGAGAGACAATGGTGAAGGGTTTGGGGTGCTGACAGCACTGGAGATTAATTTCCTAACAAGGTCAAGGAAAGGAATATATGAGTTTACACTTATTAAATTATGTATCAATCCTTGCTTTCACCCTCATGGCACATTCTGTATATGGCTATGAAGTCTATTGCAGAAAAGCAAAAGCTAATTTTGAAGAGTTTCAAATACAAGTCAAGAAATTGAGTTGTCTGAGGACAAGTATGAGAGAGAATGAAAAGGCTCATCTCTACTATATGATTGGCCACTATAATGATAGATGTGTGTATGTGTTTGTGTGTGTGTATATGTGTAATTAAAGAACATTGTTGACCCCTTTAAAGGGGCTTTCCTTAGAAAAGCAGATCTAAGAACCTATGCTAGCAGGCTATCCTGGATGTGTGAGGGAGTTTGCTGAAACAGGGAATCCGTAATTCCAACTCCAAATGTCTAGTCCATTACCCAACCTCATCTTTGAGATGAATATCATTTTACATTATATTATCCAACATAAAGAAGCATCATTATAGCAAGAACTGTGTTTTATAAAAACTTTGCCATCATTGAAAGCAGTATTCTGCTCACAGATTAATAAATATTTAGAGGTAAGTTAATTGTTCATTTGTTTACTTAAAATTTGAAGCAAGAGAGTAAAACTTGTACTACCTACTGCACAGGATAGTTGTAATGAGTATTTTATTACCTATAGAATACTATATAAATGCTTCTCTCTCTGTCTCTTTCTCTCTTTTTCTCTTACTGTCTTCTTGTCTTTTTCTCTCTCCTTTCTTTTCTTCTCCTTTCTCTGGTTCTGTCTCTCTTTGTCTATGTCCTCTCTATCCCTGTCTCTCTCTCTCTTAAGCTTTGATATTATGATGCCTCCACTGTGGCTTAGTGGATTCACCCAGTGTGCAGCAGGACACTTATTTTATGTTTCTCTCATCTTCAATATTAGAAAATAATTACCCTTATTTAATTGACCCAGATGTCCTTTTAATTGACTTTACCTATCAGCCTTTAACAGGGCAGAATTTCTCTCTTTCTTCCCTAGACCACATCAGTAAGATAGAGAGGATCCCCATCCCTAGTAAGATTGGACAGCCACTTATGCAGAATACTATAGAGGAGATTCTCATTCCAATACCAGTTAGACTACAAGGCCAATGAAGTCCATACCAACTCTGGACTTCAGTGATTCTGCAATTTGTTGAGATCAGAAAAGGCTTCATGGAAAAGGCACGATTGAAGATTGCCCTTAAAATATGAGCATGATTTAAAGAGGTCATTTTAGGAAGTGAGAATGAAATGAACAAAGACAGAGTGTTGGCAAATAGTGGTACTACTGGATATATTCCAGGGATTTTGAATAGTCCTGTTTGACTAGAAGGAGAGAAAGGAAGATAAAACTGGAAAAGTAAAGAAGGCCAAATAGTAAAGGGCCTTGAATGTCAATGTAAGGGCTTATTGATTTATATAAGGTAAACATGTAATATAGTTCAGGAAGAAATTTGAGTCAATAAATTTGGTTTTATATAGTGATTAAATCCATAAAGTGACTATGGGGTTGTTATTCTGACTTAGGTGCAAAATAATCAAGATCAATTGTATCACAGCTAGAACCACTGCATGGATTATCACAATGAAGGTGGAATTCTAGGGGAGAAGAATTCGTGCAACATGTATAACAGGGTATTTGGCCATGAGGAGGCTACTGGACAGTTAAAAAGCCACTCTCTGCCCACATTATATGTTTTCTTGTGACTTTGAGCACCATGTGCTCAAATAAGGGAACAGTGCCTTACTAACTAAATCTGGAAATCTGTGTTAAGTTCTGACTACCATACTTATGAACAGGTAGGTGAAACAGTATATAGAGTGTCAGGCCTGGAATCAGAAAGATTCATCTTCCTGAGTACAAATCTAACCTCAGATACTGGCTGTGTGACCCTGGGAAAATAACTCAACCATGTTTGCCTTAGTTTCCTCATCTGTAAAATGACCTGGAGAAAAAAAATGGCAAGGCACTCCAGTGTCATTGCCAAGAAAACCCTACATGGGGTATAAAGAATCAGACATTACTGAAAATGGCCCAACAGCAACAAACCATACTTAAGGAAGACTTTTAATGAGTTAAAAAATCTATAAAGAAGACTGAACAGTGTGTTGAAAGGAGATGAAGATTGTGAAAGGAAAACTCAGACTAATGAAAAGAAGACAGGGTTGGGGTTGGGAGAGGAAGAGGAAGGAAGCTGTGATGTCATGCTAATTGTCAATGTTTTTAAGGTGTGCCCTGAAGAATGGAAGTTAGACTGGACCTACTGGTTTTTAGAAGGTAGAACTACATGTACTTTAAGACATAGATTTTGGAGAAACAAATTTCAGTTTGAAATAATTCAATTGCCCAAACAATTATCACTACACAAAAGTGAATTAGGTTGCCTAAAGAGGTACGAGATTTCTATTATGGGAGTTATTCAATCTGGTTAATCATTTGAATAGGGACATATTTAGAGGGGATTCATTCACCCAGTGTCCATTCCACTGGGTGAGGTCATCCTGTATTTGGGTAGACATTCTTGTAACTCACTGACAAGTGTGAGGCCTTTCAATTTTTCTCAATTTGGGTTGCAAAGGGAGTTCAAGGAGAACTACAACCTCTGGTGGGAGGGCTGCTCATGCACCTTTGATACCTACATGTCCCCCAACTCTCACCTTGTGCAGTGGCTGCACCCCAGGAAAATCATGTGGCTTCCTTTAAGTTGCAACTAAAATCCTACTTTGTACAAGAAACTTTCCCCAATTCTTTTTAAATCCAGTGTCTTACCTCTATTAATTAATTCCTATGTACTCTGTATATAGCTATATATATATATATTTGCTTGTATGTTATCCCCTCCATTAGATTGAAAACTCCTTGAGGGAAGGTACTATAGTTTTAACCTTTTATCACTCTTCTGTAACCTTTAGCACAGTACCTGGAACACAGGGAATGCATAATAAATTTTGATTGACATATTGACAACTCCAGACCTGGCACTCTATACCCAACTGTACAGAGGAGGAAAAAAACCGTGGGGAGAACAAATCCAAATTAGGAAAAATGGAGGTTTCTACTCAATTGTCCACTTAGGATTTATATGGACCTAAGTTTTTAAAAATAATATTTGAGGATTACATTTGACTTGTGTGTGTATTTGTGTGGGGATGTGAAAGAAAAGGAGAGAGAGAATATATTAAGTACATATTATGTTCTAAGCATTAACGATAAAACAAAAAGATAGTGCCTGCCATCTAGAGGAGCACACGTTATAGTGAGGGGTAGGGGAGATACCACATAAAGAAAGGGGGAGGTATTCACAAGGCTGCATGGGGTAGATGAGGGCTAGAAAATCTATTGACTGAAACAGGGCAAGATAAGGCCAAACTGGTCTGTGATAGCCAAGGGTGATGCCCGGGGCATAATGAAAATTTGGGGATGGGGTATCAAGGACGTGTGACAGCTAGAGTGGAGACCAGTCTCCCAACTTCAATTTTTATATTTGATCCACTATATAAAGCTACTTTCTTTTTACCATGGACAAGTGACTTCACTTTTCCGAATTTGGGTTTCCTCATCTGTCAGACAGAACATGAATAATATTAACTACCAGGGCTGCTTCAAAGACAACTCTTTATAATGAAAAATGTTCTTGAATGCATACTATTTTTCCTTCTAAGACTTCCTATTCCCAGGAGATATTCCTGTATTTCCTATTCCCAGTAGCTATTTGCTACAAAATGCTCAGGTCCCTGACAATCATCACAAGAACAATAGCTATAATCACATTTCTACAGTCACTTTACAATTTTTAAAAAACTTTTCCCCTAGCAACAACACAAGGTAGGTGGAAGAAATATTAACAATCCCATTTTACAGACAAGGAAACTGCATCCTCAGCATCCTTTGAGTTATCTTGCTTGTGAAATTGAAAAGGAACAACATCATACATGCAATGAAGGTTTTTTAAATCTTTTTTCCCCTTTTTCCTCTTCAATAAATTGTTTCTGTTTTCCTTGTGTTAGTGAGGGTGTATTTCCCAAGCCCCTCATTTAGCAGAAAGTCACTTCCCTCCCTGCTGGACTGTGGTCAGGCTGTGTCACCAAGGGCCTCCTTGGCTCACAGCTTAGATACTGCTTCAGTCTGGAGGGGGTACTATCTTCACTCACATTGTGCATGTTCAGGAATTATGCAGTCTCCCCAAGGCAGCTTTTTCTTCCAAGCGCTGCCTAACGCTGGGCTGGGGACACTGGGATAGGCTGCTTCCTCCCAGACGACCGACGATTGTGTAATATTCTGAAATTGATTTGGGGGAGAGTGGTGGAGGAAAGGAATTACCATAACCATAAGAGCTACTCTGAGGGAAAAATAAACCCACTGCTTCTACTGGATTTTGATGCTCTCTGAGCTATGTGAGATCTGCCTAAATACCACCCTAAGTGGTGCCATAATGAAAGGCAGTTATAGACCCTAGGTGTGTACTTCATCCTTATTTCTTTATTTGAGATGCCTACTCTACCTACTTGTGAAAGAATCTGAGGTGATTTACAGATTGAAATATGGTGCAAGTGAACTCATTGAAGAATAAACAGCAGCATTTAATCTAAAGGGAACTTTCCAATGAAACTCAGTATAGTATAGTGGGAAGCCTGATCTCCCCGGAATCAATACCCCTGGGTTCCTCCCTCCAATATTCCACTTACAGGTAGTATAACTGACCTTGGGCAAGCAACGGCCCCATTTTGGGCTTTTATTTCCATGCGAGACTTCTACTACATGATATCAAAGATTCCTTCTACTCTAAATTTCTATGAAGTATGCCCAGGAGCCTCGGGCTCAGTGGTAAAATAGACATTTGAGGAACAAGAAATTGAGTCCCTAGCACAATAGTGTTGATTGAGTTACCAAACTAAAGTATAACTTGACAGGGAGAAAAGTGCCAATTTGAAACCAGCAAGCATTTATTTAGTGTTTTAAGGTTTGCAAAGGGCTGTATGGAGGTTCTCTCATTTGGGCTTCACAACAGCCCTGCCATGTGAAAGCAAAGAGTAGGTAAATGTAGTTTTCTGCCTGATGGCTCATACAACACTATGCATCTATATCCAATGATAACAGCTGGTGCTTTGGTAACTTTTTAAATTTGACAAAGCATCTTATATCCATGAAAGCGTTTGATTCTCACAGCAATACTTGAGGTAGGAAAGTAAAGCTTTTTATAGGTAGGGAAATTAAGGTTCAGAGAGGTAAAAATACTTGTCGAAGGTGATGGCAAAAATTCATACATAAGACTCAAGCCCAGGTTTACTGACTCCAGACCCAATTTTCTTTCCTCTATATAGAAATTTCTTCCTTGTACATTTACTTAGATGAGGAAGAGCTGAAGGATTTCCCAAAGATGCATATTTTTTTCTAGTAATTCACTAAAAACTTCTTTGTTGTCCCATGGGCATAAGTAAACTGAT
Organism: Potorous gilbertii; assembly: GCA_028658325.1. NCBI lineage: Eukaryota > Metazoa > Chordata > Mammalia > Diprotodontia > Potoroidae > Potorous > Potorous gilbertii. The sequence continues at coordinate 144,238,927 of CM053769.1, forward strand.
CCCTGAAATAGGTAAGCTGCATTGGGTAAATACTGAAAGAATATCTATCCTAAAGCAAAGTAAAGAAAAATGTCAATCCCTAACATATGAAAAATAAATTTTAAAAAAATCTTTTAAGACAGGTTAAAGTGTTGGCATATCAGAAACATCCAGAAGCACAGAGCAGCTTTAGTCTGTGCATGTTAGGCCTATATTTTATTCCAGGTTTCGTTTCATTTTGTTTTTTTGCTTCTTACCATGGGGACAAGAGAATAGGAGAGAGAGAAAAAAGGAAAGAGGAAATTTAGGATGGAAGAAAGGAAGGAAGGAAGGAAGGAAGGGAGGGAGGGAGGGAGAGAGGGAGGAAGGAAAGAGTAAGGAGAGAAGAAAGATGAAAGAATGAGTTTATATATAAAGGATTTTTAAAAATCAAGGATTTTATTAATCAAATGCATTGCTTTTCTCTTTTGAAATGGATCTCTTTACTTATTTTGCCAGCATTTATTATGTCTCTCCCTGTCCCTGTCTCAACGGAAGACAATAGCAATAACAATACTACTTTCATGAAAATAGAAATAGTCCAGGAAAAACAAATTCCCACATTTGCCATGTCCAGAATTAAAGTCTTGTTTTGCATTTATGTCTATCGCCTCTCTGACATGTGACAAGTGATGGGTTTCCCCTTAAATTTTCTGGATTTATTACATTGATTCTAAAGTCTTTCAAAGTTTCACATTATGCTTTAAAGTCCTTGAGAGAAGAAACTGTTTCCTCTACTTTTTCTCCTCCTTCCTCTCTCTCTTCTCCCTTTTCTTCTCCTTCTTCTTCCTCTTCATCATATTTCTAGGCATCATGGCAATGGAATGATGAGGTATTCCTGGACCAAATCAGGGTGTTTTGAGCACAAACCTCCTAGGTTCAGCATAAAAATCACTTGACCAAATATGAACTGAAACCATAAAACTTCAGGGAACATAGAAATTATCCAGAGAGTCATATCTTGCTCTTCCGTCACTGGTACTGCTAGTAGTAGGAACTGTTTTGTGTTGACTGTCTAGTCACTATGAGTGATTAGGCCTGTAGCAAACGGGACTATATTTTGAGAGGACCGTATAGACTCATAAAGTAAATGGGACTCATTGCAGTGGTGCATTCCTTTTAACAACACTAAACCGTTTTCCTTGGTGGGCAAGAAAGAAAGATTTTTCAGGGTAGTATTGTATAGTGAAAAAACTTAAACGCCCCTGAAAGAAGTGAGTTTAATTGGAGAGAGAAAATGTTTATGGATTGCAAACATTTTTTTTGATGACGAGAGGAGGATAAGATTAAATAAAATATATCCCATATTCTATATTTTGTTATCTTTATGTAATGTTAATTATGTGCAACAGTAAGCACTCCAATACATGGGGTGAGAGTGGGGGTGTTCCAGAAAGGGCTGCTATCACAGGTTCTTAGATCTCCAATCACAAAAGTAGAGCAGCTTGCAAGGGGTTAACAATCATTTTAACCAAGCACATATATCATTCAGTTAGTTCAGGGGAGTCAGCGCCATGTATTTCAAAGAAAATACAGGGAAGTCAAAAGATGAACAGATATGGCTTTCTCTGCTTTAATTAAACAGACAATTGGACTCCAACTGCCTGACCATATTACCAGAGAGGGAAGTATGACATCTGCGTTCTCAAAGTCGTGGGGCTCCTTAGCGACTTCCCAGAGTCCTCATCTGACCAAACATTTCCAATCAGTAAGCCCCAAAGTAATCAATAGGCATGACTTCCTCTGCCTGACCATAATTCAACATACAGATACAGCTGTCTGACCAGCTACTAGAGAGGGAAACACGACATCTGGGTTCTCAAAACTGTGAGGTTCCCTAGCGGCTTCCCAGAATCCTCACCTGGCACTCAAACCTTCTTACCAAAAACTAAGCCCCAAAGTAAAACCTCTGAGTATTTGTACACTTTTAGAGCCACAGGGCACAACCCTCTGACCCAGTCCCTCTATAGAAAAAACAAAAGATACTTGGGACCCTCCCATACAACAACTCCCCTAATCAAGTTTCTCACAGTGGGCAGGCCCATCAATGAGTGGGAAAGATCCTCCTTTGTCACACACATCATACTTCTTGATTGTACTAAAACAAAAACAGCAAAAGATCCTATTTTACTTTCCATTACACTATGTTAAAGAGTGTTAAAGATCTTCCCCACCCATTAATGGGTTTAAGGGAAGCTTGATTAGGGAAGATTTGTTTTGTAGGAAGGCCTACTTTGTTAATTTCTAAAGAGGCACTGGTTCTCAAGAGTTATGACGCCCTTGGGCTCTGAAAAGTGTATATATATCTCTGAGGTAAGGTTTTGTTTTGTGGTTTACTCATTGAAAGTATTTGTTTGGCTAGGCTAGAGTCCAGGTAGCCAGTAAGAAGCCCCTCTGGCTTTGAAAACCCAGATGCTAGTGCTTCTCTCTCTGGTAACTTTGTACGTATGTAATGGTCAGATGGTTAGATCTGTCTGTTGATCTGTGAGGTATGTATTGCTTATGCCCAGACAATTGGAAGTCTGGTCTGTTGGTCTTTATTTCTCTGTATTTTCTCTGAAGTTCAGGATGCTAACTTTTCCCCCTGAACTAAGTGAATGATATATGTGCTTGATTAAAGTGATCACTGACCCCTCAAAAGTTGCTTTCCTTTTAGAAAAGTAGATCTTAGAACCTGTACAGCAGGCCTTACTGTGTATGATAGGATCCTTGCTGTTACAACTCAGTATTAGTATGAAAGCTAAGGGTCCCTTTATCTTGTCTATTGAGGCCTAGGGATGAGCCAAGGGACAAGCTTTAATGTCCCCTAGAGAAATCCTGCAAAAAGTGGGGGGTGTGGAAGAAGGGGGGACTGATTTGTATGTATGTGCATTGGGGGTTGTGGGGGAAGCAGACAGGGAACAAATTTAAATTAGACATCTGCAAACCCAGACAACTTCTTGGCTAGATGTTACATTAAGTAAAGTCAGAGACTAGATAAAACATTTACGTATGTATCTTAAAATTAATTAAAAACTGGGACATTAACCGTCAATAAAATTCTAGAACTATGAACAGAAGTTCATATTTTCATAGAATACACGTCTTTCAAAATGACAGCAGTAAACATGGACCATGTACAACTGAACAGGCTCCTCCTCTACAATTTGTCCCAACAAGTGGCTCTTTAGTCTCTGTAATCACTTCCACTTCCATCCTGTTGTTTTGTTTTTTTTTTTCCTGAATGGGAGTAAGAGATAATCAAGAAATAAGGTGACTGGACAGCCATCCCTAACTCAGTGGGAGAAGATGATGCAAAGTATAGCTTCCAATAAAGCTTTGTCTCTGGCTGTGGATAAACTTAGCAATGATGGGGAGAACAGCCGTTAATTAGAGACATAGACCTTAATTACCAGCAAGACAGAGATTCCAGGCAGTAACATCCAAGACTCAGGCTCACACCTAGACATCCTGCTGCTTCTAGCAGAAGTCAGCAAACTGAAGTGGCAGCTTTGGGGATCAGGGTGAGACAGCTGGGCTGCAAGCTTCAGTGTGTCTGCAACATTAAGCTTCTGGGTTGTCAGTGAAAAGCAGGAAGAAGACACATTGGAAAGGAAAGACTCACATAGAAGTAAATACAGAAAGAGATCTATGAATATGGTGTAGACTGAGACCCTGCAAGCTGAGGGGACACAGTGATTCCAGATAGAATACAAAAATTAGCTAGCAAATACAACTGATCCTACCTTCCCATCTTCTCACCTTCTCTCAAATCTGTCTCTTCCTGAGTGTTGCCACTGCCATCACTCCCTTATACATACATATATGTACATAAATATGTACATACATGTCTGATTGTTATGTATATGGAGAAGACAGCAGTGGATCATAGCAAAAGTCTCCTAACAAGCTTACTCACCTCCAGGTTCTTCCTCTTCCAACTGATCTAACTGTACCCTACCAGATTGGTGTACATGGTACACACTTCTAATCATATCACTTCACTGTTCCAAAACTCATCATGTACTGCACAAAATCCTTAGCCTAGCATCAAGTTTTTGGGACCTTGTCATCTTAATCTCAAACTATTCCTTTTCATATACTCTATGTTCCAGCCTAAATGGATTCCCTGCTCCTCCTCTCATACTCTATATTTGCCTTTTTGCTGTTGTTGCTGTGGTTTTTAAAAAAAAACTCTGTGCCTTTGCTTATTCTATAAATTTTCATTCCAGGAACTTCTTCATTCTATCCTTTATCTCCCCTACATCACACCCATTCTTCAATATTCTACTCAAATGTCATGAAGCCTTTCCAGATTCCCACAACTAAAATCAATCTCAATTTTATTCTTGATACTTTAAATTTGTCTTTTGTACTCTCCATGTTCTAACTTGTATACAGAAATGGGCATGTTTGTCCTTTGTTGCTGAAGAAGACCATGCCATCAGAGAAATGATGACATGACTTACACTTGACTTTGTTTTGAGTGAGGAAGGGCCATGCAGGTCAGCAGCCTCACTTCTCCTCCAGAGCCATCTGAATTCAGTGACCAGATATTCATCAGGATTACTGGAGATGACTCTGGGTGAGGCAGTTGGGGTTAAGTGACTTGCCCAAGTGACTTGCACAGACAGCTAGTGACTGTCAAGTGTCTGAGGTGAGATTTGAACTTATGTCTTCCTGATTCCTGCACTGGTGCTCTATCCACTGCACCACCTAGGTGCCCCTATATAGATATGTATAGATTCATATGAATCTCTTAAACTATAAGCACAAGGAAGGCAGAAACCATGCTGCATTTCATCCCTACTTTACTCCCAATACTTAGCATAGTACATTTCTGCACAAGGGTTTTATAAATGCAAGATGAATGAATGTATAAAAGAATACATGCTTGACTAATGTGAGAAGGCAAGGACATCTGTAAAATGTATTTTTCTGGACAAAATGAAAATGATTATAGTTTCTTATAGCGCCTAACTTTGAAATAAGCTCTTCCACCTCATACAAATATTCCATATAAGTTATAATTACACATGCTTCAAGCAGGTTTAAATTTATCTAAACCAGATTTAAAATTTTTTTTTCAATCAGTAAAAAGTTGTCTTCTCTTTATCCACCTCTCCTCCCCCTTACTTGTCAAAGAAAAAAAGAAAATCACTATTACAAATATGTAACCCAGCAAAGTAAAATCGTGTGGAAATTTCATGTCAAAAAACAGTCTCCTTCACTCTGAATCTATTGCTTTTCTATCAGGAAGTAGGTATAATGTTTCATTATGTTTCCTCTAGTAGCATTATAACTCATTAGATGGATTAGGGTTCCTAAGCATTTCAAAATTATCTTTATAATATTGTTATAAATTGTTCTCCTGGTTCTACTAAATTCACTCTGCATCAGTTAATAAGTCTTCCCAGGTTTTTTTCTAAAATCATCCCTTTTCACTGTTTTTTAGAGCACAACAGCATTCCATCATGTTTACACATCATAATTTGTTCAGTCATTCTCCCAGTTGATGGACATCCCTTTAATTTCCACTTCTTTTACACTGAAGAGAAAAAGGGCTGCCTTAAATAATTTTTGTACATCCTTAGAGTCTGTTTTGCTTAGGAATAATACATCTCTTAATCTACCCTTCCTCTTATTTTTCCTTGTTTCTACCCTTACTCTCCGCTGTCCCTATTTAGTGAAATGTATTTCTATATCTGTGTGTATGTGTATGTGTGTGTGTGTGTCTATTCTCTCCTCCTTTAACCAGTTCTGATGGATGACAGCATAGATTAAGTGACTTGCCCAAATCACTGTGTGCACACAGAACACCTAAGTTATACTAAACCTAGAATTTAGGAGGTGAGGTAGAAAGGGGAGAAAAGAAAAAAAGGGGGAAAGAGAAATGAGAGAGGAGAGGAGAGAAGAAGAGAGGGGAAGGGTGGAAGGGGAAGGAGGGAAGGGAAGGGGAGGATTATTAAGTACTCACTATTTACCATAAAGTATGTGAAGAGCTGGAAATAAAAATAGAAGCAAGGCATTCAAGGAGCTTAAATTTTAATGAGGGAAATCTTCAAAAACCAGCTCACATAATTCAATGACTATTTTGTGACTGGCATAGTGGGAAACATACACACATGCATGCACACACACATGTGCACACACAAAACTTCTGCGTTCATGTTCTGGAATCTACTCTTACAATTTGTATAATTGTCACAGGAAGCTCTGAATTTGAGTGTACCCATCCATAAAGGAAGAAGGTTTGAGTAGATGATTTGTAAAACTCCATTTATTTCTAACTTTTCCTTTCATTTCCAATTGTTGCTCTTTGTTTCAGTTGATAATGATGATTCTGTGGTTGAGATGGGCTCTCCTTATTTTAACCAAACTAGAAATGGAGCAGCCATTCAAAGGCCTGATCCCACTCATGACCTGCACAGGAGCTTTGACCTACACCGTTTCCATGCTGGGCTGGTTTTCCTCTCGTTAGGCAGCAAGTTACCCCCTCCTAAAATTTCACTCCCCAGTTACCATATTGGTACAAAACTTAGTGCAGACACCCAAGTGGCTCAGTTTACTACAACTCAGAACTCCCAAGCTCAAGAGATCCACCTCACCAGTAGAGGTAAATACAGGTATGTACCCCCATTCTCAGTCATCTCTAAAACTCAAAGGTCCATTCTGATGTTAACACTATATACTGTATGTTTTCTTTGACATTTTGTATTCTAAGATCCCTACAAGCTCTGACATTCTATACTCAGAAGCTCCCTTCACTGTAGCATCCCATGTTCTAAGGGTTCTTTAGCTCTGATCTCTAACACAGATTTTTTCATAGGGTTTACATATGCTTTGTATAGATTTTTCTTCCCTGCCTTGAAATATATTTTTGAACCTTAACCAAAACTTTTCAAACTTAAAGAATAAATTATGAATAAGGTCATAAATCTCATTAAAATCTAATATTCAGCAAAGCTGCCTAGTGTGTATACTACGGAAAATTGGATTTCACTGTTACTCGCACTCTATGTATAATATTGCAAGTTAATTACAGAGGGTAGTTTTTCAATGTGTAATGGTAGCTTACATAGACTTGGCCCTGTGCGGCAATCAGAATGTAAGGGTTCTTAAGAGACCAGATTTAATAACTGTTCACCTATTCAGGTTCAGAAGACTAAACATGTCCTGAGTAAATACCAATTCACATCATTCCTGGAACAAAAGGAATTAACAAAATTGCAACATTCTTTTTCTTTTCTGCTAATTTACGGACAAAAGAACCAGCTCTCTTAAAGCAATGGAAGTGTTTATTTTCTGCATACTGCAAAATGCAAAGAGGTTTGGGCTCACTTTTGAAATGTTTTCATATTGAGCCTTCGCATGGATTTGAGATGGCCAACAAATAGCTGTTATTTGGAAAATCAGGAGGCACCTGGTGGTGTGTGCACTTGTTTGCTTTGCAAATTGTTGGCTCAGTCATAATTATTTGCAATGCTGGCTAAATCACAATGATTTGTCTTTTTTTATATCCGGTGTAGATGAAAGGCAGCATGATTTAGCGGAGACGACGTTAGGCTAGTAGTCTTAGGATTGCAGGACTCAGCTGGGAGGGAACTTAGAAATCATCAAGGTCAACCTCCTTATTTTACAGATAAATAACATGGGATCTAGAAGAGTTGATTTTCAAGTGACTCATGACTAGCCTAAGGTCATACACATACTAACTACAAAACCTGGGTTTCAGATACCAAAGACAATGGTCTTTACAATACTAATGTCAAATTTGCCCTCCAAGCTCTTTCACTTAATCATGTGACCTTGAGCCAATCAATTTCCTTCTGAGACTTTTATATATGTTAAAAAAAAAGCCTAATCTATGATAAAGGATTGTAAAAATCAATTTAATTATTGTGTATAAAAGTGATATGTAGGCTGTAAAAGTGTTATGTACATGTCAGTTTGTGGCATCAGATTGAAAGTATTGGATTCAGAAAGACTTGGTTTCCAGTTCTAGTATGGTCACTCACTGGTACTGTGATCAGCAACTTATTGCTATCCCTTTACCTTAGTTTACTCTGTGAAATAAAAAGACAGAAATAAAATAACTTTAAAATTCCTTACTGCTTATACAATTTATGTTCCAAAGTCTCTTTCAGCTATAATATTCCATGATTTATGGTCATTTCCAACTCATATTTTACAATTAGATAATTATCTTATTCAAAATGAAAAGGTTGAAATTCTAAGTCAAAGTCTAGTCTTATGTATTTATGTAGTGCTATAGCATGCGCATACGTGCAGACACACACACACACAAATAGAGAGAGATACTGTCTCTTGTTTTTTCTCTTTGTCACAATTGTAACACATATACATACAGAAATGCACACATACACACTCAAACACACATACACACTCAAACACACATATACACTCAAACACACACATGTATACACACACACACAACACACACACCCTTCAGTGGGGATGGAAGCACCAAAGTGACACTGGATTTTATCAGTGTTTTGTTACCTTAGTGAAATAGGTTTTAAGCTCAGGTTAAATCAATACAATAAAGGATAATTGAATGAAAAGAAGACACAAATTGTGTTTTCTTGTTTCTTAGAAATAAATTAATTCACATGGTGCTTTATCTTGTTTAGAAGTTGTCTCAGCTCAGGAGATATCACTGAATAATCTTTAATGTGGATGAATAAACTCAGCACAGTGCAGAGATATGTTTAAATAACATTGATAAATCAAATTTAAACATCAATACTTGTTAGCATTCCTTTAAATGTGCTCTCCTTCGAGCTAATGAAAACCTTGGAGCAGTTCGTGAGGCCTTGCCATTATTGATTACAAAGTGTTGTAATTTGCCGCCTGAGATTACACTATGCATGAAAGTTTCACATTCATATTTTCCGCCCAAGGAAAAGTAATAATTACAAATTAGATGAATAAAATCTTATTGAAATGCAATCCTTATGGCATTTTAGTAAAGCAGTCACAAGCCTTGCAAGGTTCCCACAAATGACTCATATGTCACGAGTCCATTTGTCTCTGAACAAAAGATGAGTTTCAGTTATTTTAATTGTACATCCGTTTTCTAAGTTCTTCTATAGTCTTATTTACTGATGGTGGAAATATCGATGCATTCTTCCTCAAGTCATAATTACAGCTTAGACACACACTATTTTGTACAAAAAAATAGAAGCAGCAGAAATCTCTTCTAATAATCATTGCTCAGAGTCACATTGTACTTTACAAGATAGGGCAGTGTAGTAGTCATAGCTGGTATTTTTGGCCCCATTATAAAACTGAAGAAAATGAGAGGCAGAAACTTTAAAACTGCACACCTAGTAAGTGGCAAAGCTAGGACAAAATTCTAGGTCATGAATTTGTAATTTGATTGTGCATTCTTACCATTCCAGGATGACCCACAATGGATACCTACTCTGGGGAATCCGACAATCTGAAACAAGTTAAAACAGCAATTAGATTACTTGGCTTCACTGACCCATACCCTACTTAAGGTATACTTCTCTGCACATATATTATATCCTCTTAGTAGAATACAAATTATTTTAGGATAGGGACTATGTCATATTCATTCTATATCATCAACATATAGTGAAAGGTTATAGTGAGTCCAATAAATACTGAATGTTTGTCAAATGCAGATATTCCCTCTGTCAGTGAACATAATCATAAAGAAGTTAATATTTATGTAATATTCATTATGTAGCAGGAATTGTACTAAGCACTTTACAGTTATTATGTTATTTTATCCAAAAAACAACCCTGCATGGTAGGTACTGTTATCCCATTTTACAAATTATGAAACTAAGGCAGTTAAAGTGATTTGCCCAGAGTCACTCAACTAGTAAGTGTCTGAAGTCATATTTGAACTCAGATTTTCCTGACTCAAGGGCTAGTGCTCTCCTTACTGAGCCACAGCTCCTCATCCAATTCAATTGATGTCTATCCATCATCCCCCAATATGTATCCTTCACCCAATGATGAAGACTGAGTTTCCTTTGGTTCTTTTACTATTTTGTGACTTCCAGTGCATCACTTGGACTATTCACCCATTTTCTTTCCCTTTCACATCTGACCAAACCTTCTTTTCTAGTAATCTTCTGGTTTCTTTTACAATTAAAATATGAAAGTAGGATACACTTGAGGACATAAATTGATAGACTTGGAACTGAAAGGGAATTTAGTGAGTATTTGGTGCAATTCAGTTAAGTGACTTGCCCAGAGTCTCACAGAAGGTACAGCTAAAATCTCTACACTGTTGCATCAGTAAGTCACTTAAATGCTTTGTTACTGACTATAATCTAGTCATTGGAGGAAGTTCACTATTATTTACACTTATATTTTATTACCCTTTTTAAAAATGTTTTTCAATTACCAAGAATATTTTTCTTTCCCAACCCCCACCATGAGGGAAAAAAGGAAGAACGAATGTTTGTACCAAAATGAATATAATGAAGCAAAAGAAATTCTATGTCCCTCGAGTTCAAAAAGGCTCCTCTTTCTTTATATCTGTTCTCTGTAGCATTCTACAGTATCTCTCTTCTCTAACTATTATTGATTGTGGCATAAATGACAATTTTTAAGTCTTTCCAAATTGTTAATTTTTTATAATTTTTTTGAAGTACAAATCATTAACTTAATACTTTTTAATTCAATCTGCATCAATTTATACAAATATTCTGAGGTTTTTCTGAAACTGTTGGCTTAAAACACGGTAGCATTACATAATATTCATATACCATCATTTGTTTAGCCATTCCTCAATTAATAGGCACTCCCATAGTTTCCAGTTCTTTGCTACCACAACAATAGGTGCTATAAATAATTTTCTATATCTTTGATCTTTCTATATTTCTTGGAACTCTTTGTAGTAGAGGACTAGTTTATAGACAGTATAAGAACGGTTTGTTTAATGATGATGATGATTGAATTATGAATATAATTAAAATATCAGTGGTGGTTATGATAAGACTGATAAAAGTCCTATTGTATCTAAGCATGAGGTTAGAAAACTACAGAAGCATTCTTGGAACAAGTAGTTATCACTGCACAGAGAAATAGTAAGAACTATTAAAAGGTGATAAAAAATAACGATATTAATTATATAATATTATATTATATAATAAAAATACTAAAAATAACAATATTTATAATAATAGCTAGCATTCGTATAATACTTTAAGGCTTGAAAAGCATTTTATGAATATTTCCTCATTTAATCCTCACAAGACCCCAGAGCGGGGTGGGGGGTGGGCAGGTGCTATTATTAACAACCTCATTTTACAGATAATGAAACAGTCACACAGAGAGCAAGTGATTTGCCCAGGGTCATACAGCTTCTAGGTGTCTCAGTATGGATTTAAACAAACCCTTTTCCCAGGTCCAGAACTCTACCGATTCTGCCAACCAATCGCCTTTAGTTACAAATGTATATCTAGAAACATTTTCAAATATTTTCCAGCTTGTTACTTTTCTACTTTACTACCTTTCAGAGATTACACTCCCTCAGCAGGGCATTTGAAAACCCAAGATTACTTCCATGTCACAATATAATATTTGAACACAGTTTGTTGAAGAGGAAGGAGTAAAAAATCATAATAAACCCTTGTAAAGAAATATAGAAATCAGTAAAGAAATTTTCCTCTTACCAAAGAAAGTTGGCACCTTCTGTGTAAAATATCCTGGAGAACTTAGCTTAATTAGCCTGGAACCAGATGCCTGTCTGGGCACCTAAGTGGTAGAGTGGAAAGAACACTGCGTCTGGAATCAGGAAGATTCATCTTTGTGAGTTCAAATTCAGCCTCAAATACTAAGTAGTTGTGTGACGCTGCACAAGTCACTTAATCTTGTGTGTCTCAGTTTCCTCATCTATAAAATGAACTGGAGAAATGGCAAATCACTCCAGAATCTGTGCCAAGAAAACTCTAAATGAGGTCACAAACAGTCAGACACAACTGAACCACAAGAAAGGTTCCTGTCACAGCTAGAATAACTGGTTGCAATCACCTGGATAGATAGCACAGATCCATAAAAACTGAAAAACAACCTTTCTAGTAGATCTCACCATACCAAAGATTCATAAACCCCAATCTGTGTGGAATAAAACACTTTTAGATTACAGAGATGTAGCAGAAGAAATATAAATAGTATCAGAACTGTAAAGATGCATATCATCCCTGTCAACCTATCTGTTTCACGGGTAAGAGAAACTTTAAGTGGATTTAAAGATGAGCTTAAGGGAACTGAATCAAATTTATAAAAATAAAAGTCATTCCTTAATTGACAAATACTTAAAGGAAATGAATAGCCAGTTTTCAGAACAAGAAATCAAATTATCAATTGTTTTATGCGAAAATGCTACCAATTACTATTGGGTAGAGAGATGCAAATTAAAATAACTCAGAGGTACTACCTCACTCCAATCAGATTGACTTACATGACAGAAAAGAAAAATAACGAATGCTGGAGTGGATATGGAAATATTGAGACACTAATGCACTGTGAGTAGCGTTGTGAATTGGCTGAACCATTCTGCAGAGCAATTTGAAACTATGTACAAAGGGCTATAAAATGGTGCATACTCTTTGCCACAGCAGTAAGACTATTAGGTGTGTACCCCAGAGAGATCAAAGGAAAAGGAAAAGTATGTGGTGGCAAAGGACTGGAAATTGAAGGGACGCCCATAAATTGGGGAATGTCTGAATAAGTTGTGGTACGTGATTGTGTATATTAGATTGTGTATATTGAATAATATTAGGTTATAAGAAATAACAAGTAGGATGGCTTCAGAGAAACCTGGGAAGACTTATTTGAGCTGGTGCAAAGTGAAGTGAGCAGAACCAGGTGAACATTGAACACGTTAACAGCAGAATGCTAAGGATGATCAACAGGGATAGATTTACCTACTCTGGTTAATATACTTATCCAAGAATTCACTATGAAAAATGCCTTTAACCTCCGGAGAGAGAACTGATGACCTCTGAATGCAAGTTAAAGTACATTTTTTTTACATTTTATTTTTCTTGCTTTTTTTTTTTTGCAACGTGGCTAATATGGAAACATGTTTTCATGACTTTGTATGTATAATTGCTATCAAATGTTTTGCCTTATCAAAGAGGGGTAAAGAATGAGGAAGAAAATTTGGAACAAAAATATAAAAGAATGCTAAAAATAGTAATTTAAAAGATAAGCCTACATATTATTCCTTTTGCTCAACTCTAAAATGTAATTGTTTTATTTAGTATACAATAAAACATTAAATATAAAGGATAGTAACATTGTGACTCATCCCAGGACCACTGCTTTTCTTAGCTCTGTTGAATTAGATAAGAGCAGTTTTTCAGTACTGATATTAATAGTCATGACAAAAACTACATTCATTTTCCTAGAGCTTTAATGTTTACATGGAATTTTCAACAGAGGGTCTGAGTTCAAATCCTGAGGTTTTCACTTATTGCCAGTGTGACATTTGCCAAATTATTTAACCCTCAGCTCAGCTGAAAGATGGCAGTAGATCCCTTTTGGTTCTGAATCTATAATCTGTATTTATATAGTGAAATTTTTAATATTTCCATTTCAGATAAGGCAGTTAAGGTAGAGAGATTTGGAGCAACACGTTCTAACTACATACCATATCTTATTCTATTTATCCTTTATATGTCCATTTTAAGTTGTGAGATTAAAAATTCGTATCTCAGAAATTTCAAATTCCCAAATTGTCGTTATCACCATAATTGATACTGTCATTACTCCTTAGCCATAATTGATATTTTCAATCATTTTAATTTTGCAAAGTCCCCAATTCTATTTGGTCTAGAATAACTTTGTAGAAGCAACATTCTAAATCGTGATGTCTGCTTTAATTTAGTTGTATTATATGCAATGAGTATTTAAGAATATATTACCTTTCTTTATATATGGATATTTTGGCATAATCAAAATCTCTGGATAAAAACTGCCGAGTTCTTAGATGTCCTGATATTTGAATAATTGAAAACATCCGTGACTTCACTGAAGCAAACTGAAAATTCTCCATAACTTAATAGATTTTTTTTTAGCGCAGGGGCCAAAACTTTCTCTGGCTGGTGGTAAGCTTTCAGATGACAGTCCACACCGTACTTGGTGAGAATTCCCCTGAGAGATTCACAGGTCATCACTGGGCCTCTATTTTCTGTGTGGACAAGACCTGCCAAAACTTGTATTCTGTGGGCATGCCCCTTGAGGACCCAGGATGATTTCCCCCAACATAATGGTACATCAGGGCAAGACTTCAAAAGGAGAAAGTATTTAGAATTGTCCAAAATGTATAGTAAGAGCTAAAAATTTTGCACAGCTAAAAGACATGAAAAGAGCTTAAACCTGATAAAATAACTAACTACATTCTATGATTTTATTTATTGCTTTTAGTCATGATTTATACAGTTTTAATACATGAGTTGAAATAATTTCATTGACATTTTATACTTCAATGTCATATTTTGCATGACAAATATGTACAATGCAAATTCTTTGAAGGACATAATAAAATGTGCAAAGATTTTTTTCAAACTTACCTTTTTTGTTTATTTAACCAAATATATTGTTCAATCTGTGAATTTTGTCATACTTCACCACTATTAAATTAATTTCATGTACTGCATCAGAACAACATGGCATTTAGAGTTAACTAGGCCTAGTAAATGAGGAAGACTTGAATGAGAAGCTGGAAAATTTAATACTTGTAAGTAGAGGAATTTAGATAGAATGGGGTAGGGAACTTGGGTGAATATAGGAATACAAAAGTGGTCAAAGCAAGGACCATGAGAATTGAGCTCCATGCGTTGGCTCATTGCTCTGTTCCTTTACATATATTGTAGAACTCCAGTATAATAGGACTCCTTCAGAGAAAAGATTATTACATTTTTGTCTTTATATCCATAGGTCTGGATTCTAGATATGGCAAACAAAATAGCCTAATTTAAAAAACAGTCAAAATACTTAAATGCTTCAGTGATTTCAGTAGTGTGCATGTTCCTTCCAATGGGAGATTACAACTCATTCATGCCTGCACATTCTTTGAGACTCTTGTTCATGCCTTCCAATGAACTGACCATAGGGACCCCACCCAAGATAATGTCTTCAATTTATTTTCCATCACAAGGACACCAATGGAGCTCATGCATTTTCCATAAGCTTTTTCTCCTTCTTGATATATGATATGCCAATCTTTTAAAATCAATTACTTCCCTGATAACATTTTTTGCTCTGGGTCTTCTCAGAGATTCATTAATTGTGCTGGGTTGTAGCTTGTTCATGTCCATAATGTCCCTTTCTATTGCCTTCTAAGTGATATTCATTTTAATTCTTCAGAAACAGTTATACCCTATGATTTACATTCATACAGTTACAGTAGAATATAATATTTTTTAAAATGGATCCTTGTTTCAGGGTTATCATTGAGGTCAGTATGAGGAACTTAATAACTCTTCCATCTAACCCCTTCTGCTCCTCCTCCTGTTTAATTTAGGTCTGACTCATTATCCATTAACAAAGTCTTTCTAAGATACATAAATAAATAAATGGATGAGCTCTCTAGATTGTCCATAAATCTGTATGTCATAACCTAGGAAATAAACAGTCTTTTTTCTCTGTCAATGATAGTGAAATTCTTTAGAGTAGCTATATCAGCTATGCGGTGCAGTGGATAAATTGCTGGGCCTAGAGCCAGGAAGAAATGAGTTTAAAACTGGCCTCAGATAATGGATGACACTGTGCAAGTCACTTAACCACCAGATGCCTTGGTTTTCTCACCTGTAAAATAGGGATACTAATAATACCTGCCTCATAAGACTGTAATAAGGACCAAATGGGATGTTATTTGAAGATTTTTGGTACAGTACCTGGAACATATTAGATCACATCTAGGAAACTTGGTGCCAGATGCAACCTAAGCAATGTCATCTCCAAAAAGAGGTGCTAGAAGACCCTCATATTCTAAAGGGAATTGTTCTTCAATTTCGACCCTGTGCTAGTTCTCCTCCACCATGGTGAATACTATGTACACCCTTTTCCATCTTATGCACTGTAGAATCCTAATGACAGGGATCACTGAACTGATGGAAAGATCTAGAGAATATTGATATAATAGTGGTTTTGATAGTGTTGAACCAAAGATCAATTTAATAGCTCTCTTTCTGCAATATATCTCCTAACATTCTATCACCCTTACATAAGCTACTTTGAAAGATGAAACAGTGATATCTTCATTGATGAACCTATGATCTTCAACATCAGGTAAAACACAACCAAAGGAGAAAGGTGCTCTACTAAGCCAGCAAACATTTGATCTCCTTGCAAAGTAGAGATACGCAACAGTCAAGAATATCATCAGTATAAGATATGATGTCATTCACAATATCTTTCAGAGGAGGAGGTACAAAATGATAAGTAAGGCTACGCTAATAACATTCTTAAAGTGCTTAGCACAGTACTTGGCACACTGTAGTGTTGCTTAATAAATAGTTGCTCCCTTTCCTTTCTCCTCCTCCCAAACTTATGAACAGTGAGAAGCAATTGTATTTTAAAAAATATTAAAAGAAAGGTTGGCAGGAAGTCCTACTAAGTAATGCCATTTAAAGATGCAATTAGAAAGAAGGAGGGAGACAGACAAAAGTTGAAAATATCTACAAAGGTTTTTGTAACAATCTTTTTTCAGAATCAAGGACAGTGAAGCCCACGTATTTGGATTCTTCACATCACAGTCTCAGCAAAAGAAATAGCACCAAGAAAAACAAAGATTAAAGGAACAGCTGGAGTAGACTGAAAGACAACATAATTTTGAGGGCATCAAAGAATTGATTTTCAAGGCATCTGGATAAAGGGTATATATGAAAAACATGGATGAAATGGCTCCGTTCTGCCTTTCCAAGTTGATTTCATCTTTATTCATCTTCACACACTCTACATTCTAGCTAAAGTGTTCTACTTACTGTAATCTCCACATGATATTCCATGTTCTGGCACCATGCCTTTATTTACATTTTCCCCTATGACTTGAAAACACTGGTTTCCAGGCCTCAACTATCTCCCCATGCCAAACCATACTTCAACTTAACTGCCAGGTGATATTTCAAAAGCACAGGTATGAACGCACACACACAGGCATGCATGCACACAGAGCTAAACTCCACATCCTCTGTGATTTAAAACCCTTCACGACCTTTCTTCTTCCCAACTTTCCAATATTCTTACACCTTAATCCCCTCTGTATACTGTACCAGCTATAATGCAGCCTTCTTGCTGTTCTGTGCATTTGACATCATATGTCCTGACTGTATCACTTTCACCAGCTGCCCCCATGTGTGAAATGCTCTCCCTTTTTACTTCTTCCTCCTGACTTCCTTAGATTCCTTTAAGACTCAGCTCAAATCCTGGTTTCTTCACTCCACTGACACTACCCCTAAAACCTGCGTTTTTATCACCCAGAAATTCTCCTTATCCAAGAAATCACAGATATAGCCCTTATTCTTTTCCTTTACTTTTACATATACATACACACATATGTGTGTGTGTATACTGAGTAGTAAACATGTCTCTACAGTCATACAAGTGAGTGAAAGCTTTCGGGAGTACAAGATTCCACTGAACTTACAGTTAACATTTAAAAGAGAATTTGATTTTGCAAAGGAATTGACCACTTTAAAGGTTCTCTTGTAAAAAGGTATCTTTATACATGGCAAAATCATGGAAAATTCCTCAAAATATGCAACAGAAATAATTTAGTTTAATGATGAAGTAAAGCACCAAAGATGACATACTCAAATAAAGGTGATTGCCTATATCATAGAAGATATTCAGCAAATGCTAAAATCAAAGAGGAATTCCATAGAGGGTGAAATCTTCTAGTAGGGGAAAGTGGGGAAAAGGAAGTGGGGGACATATGGCCTCAAGGCTACATTTGGCCCCTCTAGGTCCTCAAGTGCAGTTCTTTGATTGAATCCAGACTTCACAGAACAAATCCCCTTAATAAAAGAATTTGTTCTGTAAAACTTGGACTTAGTCAAAAGGGCACACCCAAGGACCCAAAAGGCCACACGTGACTTTGAGGGCACATATTCCCCACCCATGTTCTAGGTACTCCTGTTTATATATGACGTTGTGCTAATCACCTCAAACCCCAAAACTTTACAAAACTTTCTATATGAAATAAATAATTCTTTAAAAAAAGCCTAAAGATAGACTATCCATGCAAGAAAAACTAAATGTTCAGATTATGTACTATACTTTGATGGGCATCCTGGTCCATAGATAGATAGATAGATAGATAGATAGATAGATGATAGATAGACAGACAGATAGATTGATAGATAGAGATATCTATATATAGACATATTTCGATCTATAAATCTCTCTCTATATATATACACACACACACATATCTATCTATCTATCTATCTATATATATATATATATATATATATATATATATATATAAAGAGAGAGAGAGAGATACACACAGCTGGATAGAATTCTATGGATGGACAAAGAAATAAGTCCAAACCACAATAAAATAACTATTATGATATTAATGATGATGATGCCTCATGATTCATATAGCCCATACTATTTGCCAAGAACTATGTTAAATTCTTTACAAATATTATCTGGTTTGGTCCTTGTCACACTGGGATGTATGTACCGTTACTATTTCCAATTTACAGTTGAAGAAAGTGAGGCAAACAGAGGTTAAGTCCCCAAGGTCGGTCACACATACCTAGCAGTGTCTGAGGTCACATTTGAATTTAGGTCTTCCCGTCTACAGACCCAGTGCTCTCTCTACTGTTCCACTTGGGAAAAAGAAAGTGGGTTTAGCTGCCTTTAATTCTGCAAATCCTTTAGTGAACCAAAATTTCTTCCTGCAGCAAAGATTATATCATAGTGGATAAAATGCTAGATTTTAGTCATGAAGCCCTGGGCTCAAATCCTATTTCAGTCATTTATTTATAGACTTGTAGTCAGGAAGCCTTGGGCTCAAATACTGTTTCAGTCATTTATTTATTCTCCATGTGGCCCAGGGCAAATCATGTAACCTCTCTGAGCGTCAATTTCCTTGTCAATAAAAGGGGAATAATAACACCTGTAGTACTTAATTCAGAAGATCCTAGTGAGAATCAAATAAAATTTTAAAAATGTGAAGTATTTTGAAATCCATAAAAATGCCTATGATTAACATTATTGCCCTTCTCCTTAACATTGCTATTTTCTCACCTATTTGGTGTGGCATTGAGTTGTGATTACCAGAGTCTTTAAATATATGATTTTGTAGATGGCAATGGATATGTGCCTGGTGGTATGAGCAGGTTTCAACAGATTATACTAACAAGGAAAAGGATAAAAACATATGTCTTCAAAACAACGTAAGTATGAGGGAAAAGATAATGGGGGAAATCATCAAGCAAGATTACTGAAAAATGATGAATATTTTGCATTTTCCAATGGAACTTTTGCAATATTGAGAGATTTAGAAGAAAGCTTTAAGAACAAAGGGAGAACTCTCTATTACGGATTCATAGGTTGATGTATCCAAGAGTCACACAGGCTGGGCAGACATGGATGGGATGGGATCTAAGTTGTTGAAGGAGTGTCCACTTTAGTGGAATCATAGGTTCTCTCAAGTATCCCTACACTCAGCCTTGAACATGGTAGGTCTATAAGACATATTTGCTTGAGTTAAGTTATCGAAGCATTGTATCTCCCTCCATCTGACCACAGTAATAAACACATGGAGGTGCTTTTAGAAAGTATGTTAAATTTTTCCCATGAATCAAAGATCCCAGTCAGCAGCTTCAGTGGGATTATGATCCTATCGTAGGTCTGGGTTATTGTGTACAGGTCCTGTAGAAAGGCCAATGACAAACTTCTTAAAGAAGAGGTAGGATATTGGGCAGGTAGGAATGGACAATGTGAAAACAGCGTGAACAAAGGTACAAGTTGGATTGAATTCAGGGAAAGGTGACTGAGAAAATGAGGGAGCTAAAAACTTCCTCACACAAGGATCGGTGAAAAGCAAGGAACCAAGGATATATGGCCTAGGGACTCTATTTGAATGATTCCCATTGGAGAAAAAGGAATTAGTCATTTTTCCTGCTTTTTCTCAGAATACAGGGGAAAAATAATCAGTAGTAAAAGATTAAAGTATTTTTCATTTTTTTCAGTTAATACATATTTCTTTTCTCTCCTCCCACCATCATCCTCATAGTAGGGGGTTGGGAAGAAATAAAAGAAAAACCAAAAACCTTTTGAGAGCTATCACAATCAGTTAAAACATTGAAATGCTCACTATGTGCCAGACATTGTGCTAAGTTTTGGGGATAAAAAGGAAAGCAAAAGCAGCCCCAGCCCTCATGTGATTAAAAGTTTAAAAGATCTAGATTTCAACTCAATGTAAAGAATGAGGATGGTAAGCTTTCTAAGGATTGAAACTTTTCCAAATTGACATGGCTGTTTTAGGAGGATCTCCCCAGCCCTGAGAGGGCTAAGGATGCTAAGTGACCACTTGTCAGAGATATCAGTTCAGATATAAATTGGTCTAGATAAATTTTGTAGACTCTTCTGACTCTGAGATGCTGTGGCTTGAGATGTGAAGAAACAGGCCAGACAGCAAATCCACAAAGCCCTTTGGAAAGAGGGCCATAGAGTGCATACCACAGAAGATGGCCTTGAAGGAAGGCCTCCAAATAATGTCAGTGACAGGCACAAAGTGGACACAGACAAGTCCCTTTGGGTATTAGGGGCTGGAAATTACCTTTTGATATGACAGTCAGAAACCTTAAAGATCCCAAAGGAGCATTTTCTTTTCAGAGCTTAAAAACAAACAAAACATCCTGTCAGAGGAATAATCATCTAATTTCATACGCATTTACGAAAACTATATTATGAAATTCACCCATTTCATCGACCTAGCATGAAAAGTACTGAGATGTGAGTAACACATGCTTACATTTTAACATACTACAGAACAACAATTAGTAAACAGACTCCCCAAACTGTCCATTTGAAGTAACATTTTTTACAATGCACATACCCTAGTAAGTCACAAGATGCTGACAACACAATATGCCAGCTGTCAAAGGAGAAACTGATGAAAAAGCAGTAATTCTGAATTTTAATATAATATAAACCATGTCAGCAACATTTGTGAATAGCAGCTGCCAGGATTTCAGTCGAACTTGAATGGATAATGTTATTTTTATGTTCGGCTCTCTTCTCATGAATTAAACTTTTTCCTCTTTTTTTTTTCTCTCATTCAATAAGCTATAGATTTTTAACCAAAAAAATGATGACATAATGGTGCAAAAACAATAGCACATTTCTAGAATGCTTTAAGATATACAAAATATTTTTCTTACAACTTTTCTTTCCATTTTACAGATGAGGAAACTGGGGTTCAGAGAAGTAAAGTGATTTTTCTGCAGTCATATGACCAATAAAATTCAGAAGTAATGTTTGAGCCTGAACTCTTTCTAGGCTCTCTCTTCCAAAGCTTGATTTGACTCATTCACCCCCATCTGAATCCACACTGGTAAGTCTGAATGGTTTGCCAAAAAATGATTTGCATGGCTACAATTCACTTTCTGCATCCTAGGGCTATTCCTGTCATGAGGGGAGACATATGTCACTGCTTAGACCCCATGAACATGCTTCATGTTTTAAAAAATTCACCAAGGTGACACATTAACTCTTAAACATGAATTTTTTAAACAGAAAACAAAGTATTAATAGTAATAAAATAACATGTCAACCCATAAACCTAAGTACAACTCTACCACCACCACTGCACATAGCATTTGTTGGGAAGAGGAGGTAAAAACTTGTAGAAACCTAGCAGTGAAGTATATGAGTAGGAAAACCTGTATTTCTAGGATAACTTGCATTTTGAGACTGAGTCCTGGATATCCTGTTACTTTAAGGAAAAGTATGTATCATTCATTACCTGTCAATTAGAACTACTCTCATCATGAACATCTCCAATCCCTTGTTGGACAATTATTTTTCAATTATATTATAATAAATATTCCTTTTGTGTATCAGTTGGATATATAGATAGTTACTGAAGTCTCTTCCAAATAGAAAATTCTGTGATTCTTTGAAGTCACTTCACTAGTTCTCTTAAACTACTAAGTTCAACTTTATTAACAAACGAAAGTCATAAACTTGGGATATGAACATACCTTTAGGTCTGCTCCCTTACCTGAGCAATGAATCAGTATTTTATTCTTCAGTAAAAAAACCAACCAAACAAAAAAACTCTTTCCTTAATTCTGGAAGACTAAACAGGCAGTTTTCCAAATATGTTGTCTGGTTTTTGAGGGGCTCTTATATGCTGTGGACGACAATAAACAGGTCATAACTAATACAAATCATAACTAAGCCTTTGGAGTTTTTCCCTATCTCAAACCAAAGGTGATTGAAAGTAAGGAAGAATATTTTCCTGTTAGCTAGTTATTCAAACAGCAGAAAAGTCTTTTTTTATCCAATCAGTTCCCAGAATCAGTGTTTTTCTCCAATAAGTTCATTTCCCTGCATTATCTGCAGAGTCATTCCATTTGGACTTTTTGGACTCAAATAAACACCTTCTCATTTGCAAAAATCTACCTTAATCTTAAGGTGAGAAATCCACATCTCTGTCAGATAACACAAATTTTCATTATGCAATTATCCAATTTTACCCAAATAGCATTTTAATTCAATTCTCCAGCAACAAATTTCAAATTCCTAAATAATAATATTAAATATAACTTGCTCAGCTAATTAGCTACTGAAAAATAATGCACTGTATCTATCCTTACCATCAGTCAGTACTTTTGCCTCTGAATGGGCAGCTTTCACTCAAGTCCTCTCATAACTCTCTATGATTTTCCTCAAGTATTTTCACCAAAAGAGCTACTTTTCTCTCAGGGATCTCAGAGGTCTGAGTTTCTCCTCAAGATGCTTTTCTTTCTGATTCTCATATAAATGTCTTTTTTCCAGCCCCTTTCAGTAAACAGGCTACATAAGAAGGGGGCATTTTTTAAACCAATTTTTATGACTTCCAAGTTCAGCATGTCAGAAACTAATCACGATGATCATCAGATCTGAACTTATAACAGAAACCCACAGAAAAATTGTATTGAAACTTTCTTCTCCTATTGGAAATTGATATTCCATTATAAAGATGAATTGCCTTCAGTTTTTCTTTTGTTTTCTGGTCAAACTCCACTTATACTGAATGGTATCATGTCTAGTACCTCAATTTATTGAATGTCAAAGTGTAAAATGTGTTTTCAAAGTGTAGGTAGTAAAGTATTAAATTGTGCTATTATCGCTAGCATTACCAGGTATATGTCAATATATACAAACTGAATAAACTATGTGTGGAACTCTGTAATTGACTAGAATGGTTCTCCACAGCCTGCAGTCATGTGTGAATCAGTATGGTATAGTAGAAAGAATCTTAGAAGATCTCAATTCGAATACTGACTCTGCTGTTCAGGGCTACCGGAAGGTGGAGGGCAGGAAAAGTGAGGACAGGTACATCAAGTATGACATACAGGAAAACAATGAGAAGCCTGACTTAACTGTGCTGTTTTTCATATAAAAGTCTATAGTAAGCAAAACATAAGCTGGGAAAGGTAAGATGAAACCCATTTACCTAGGGACTTGAGAGTTAAGTAGTCAAGTGGATTTGGAGAAATGGAGTGCAGGTTCAAATCTCTAGCCTTGTTATCTGTACAACACTGAAAAAATCAGACTGTCTCTGTGGGCTTCAATTTCCTCATTTTTAAAATGAGAAATTCAGACTAGATGATCTCTAAGGTCCCTTCTAGCTATAATTTGTGATTGAATGAATTTAGACTATTTAGTGGAAATGGAGAACATTTGTAAATTCTTGATAAAACAGTTTTATTATAGGAAAATTAGCTTAAGAATAGGAGCTTACAAGTTTCCTAATACTTTAAGCTTTGAAAATTCCTTATGTACATATGAAGATAGATAGATACATATATATATGTATATGTAGATATGTAGGTGTGCATGTATGTACACATATGAGTGTATATATATTTATATTCTCACTCGCTCTTTACCACAACCAATTAAGATAAATATTAATATTAGCCCCATTTTACAGAGGAGAAAAATGAGTTTCAGAGCCTTTAAGGCTTTCCTGGGTTATACAGATCTATCAAGTGACTGAAGAAATCTTTAAATCAAACGTTCCTGACTGAAAGCTAAGGTCTCTTTGCACTGTACTGTGCTTCCTAGATAGACTTCTTCTTGAATAAAACTTGTCTTTTCAAAATCAACAGGACTTATTTTGGGAGAAATTTGAATTTAACCTTTTGAATGATTGATGTAGTTGTTATCACATGACTTTACTGGGTCTAGATCCTTGGGATTTCTTGCACATAGAGATGCCCAGATAACATACTGTCCTGGAATAGTACTTTACAAAGCAATAACTTAGTGATTGGAGAGAGTTTATGTCATTTCCAGGAGGTAGCAGGAGTGTGTTGAAACTCTAGCTCATTCCAGGAAATAAAGGTGCTAAAGAGAAAGACCCACAGAGTTCCAACCAGTAAAGGTCATAGGTTGCACGCAAAGTGAACTTGTATTTATCACCTCAGACTTACATTTTATATATCATTTTATGTTCCAATGTGCTTTTATAATCATTTTAGTTATTTACCTTTGCAATGCAAAATTCCCAATTTGCATTCGCAAATATCTGTTCCTCAGTATAGCTGCCCACTAGTAGGCTTAATTACTTCAATAAAACTCACTGACATTCTAAGATATAAACTTGTTCCATAGCTATACTGTTACTGTATCTAATAATATTAAAAGTTGATGCACGAACATTTTTGGAAATATTTTTGCCCGTGCCTCTTGAATATGGAGAACAAGCTTCTGGTTGTGACAGTGAATCATGGAAACAATCTGGATAAGACTATGAATATGTTTAAATCAATATAAAATATTTTAAATTAGAAAGGCACTTCCCTAATACTTCTAATACTAATAATGCTATAACCCTTTACAAAGAGCTTTTGTCACATTCTTCCCATCAAAAAAAGAAAGAAAAAAGGAAGGAAAGAAGGAATAGATAAGGTCAAGTTATTTTTATCTCCATTTTAAAGATGAGAAAACTGGGAACCATATTAGGGAAGAGATAGACTCACAGTAACATTACTAGTAAGGACTGAAGAATAAATTCAAACCTGAATTCTCTGACTCCATGTCCAGGACTGTTCTCACTATACAGAAACTCAGCATGAACCAGTTAATTGGTCAGCGAGCATTTATTATTTACTTACCATGTGCTAGATGTTGTAATAAGCCCTAGGGATACAAAGGAAGAGAAAAATAGCTCCGGCTTTCAAGAACCTCATAGTTTAATGGGGGAGACTACATAAAAACAGCTACATGCAAACAAGATAGAAACAGGACAAACTGGAGACAGAAGGAAGCCAACAAAATTAAGGGGCAACCATGGAAGCCTTCTTGTAAAACATAAGAATTTAGCTGATATGTGAAAGAAGTCTCATAACTAAACATACAACCTCTGATGAAACATTACTTGTGATGGGATCAATACTGATTGAGCATAATATATTAATGATAATCAATTTATAGAATATTTAATTGAAATGAAAATTAAACATGATAGTTGAGAAATGGGTGATAAGGAATAGAAAAGTGAAATTCATTTCTTCATTCATTAAATGATTTAGTCTTCCAGCACTTACTATATAAACAAGTACTCTGTGCATGACACTGCACTGAAGCCCAGGAAATACAAAAACAAAAACAGTTCTTGTTCTCAAGGAGTTTGCATTCTAAGTGGTGAAAGAACATGTTAATAACTATGCATGCATGATATACATACTATATATACACATATATACAAATATACATATGGACTTATGTACATTCAGACACATATACGCAGAGTAGCTGGAATGTAATATCAGTGAAGCAAAACATTCAGCTACTAAGGAAACTGGTAAAGGCCTCCTGTAAAAGGGAAATTGAGTTGAGTTTTGAAAGAAGTCAGCTAAAAGGTAGAGGTGAGGAGGAAGGACATTATAAGTATGGAGGAAAGCCAATGCAAAGATGAGAAAAGCATCCTGTTGTGGATATATAATGGAGAAGCCATTCCTTTTGGCCATGTGGACTCATTTAACTGACTACTATGGTGGAACTCTGGAGATACCCTAAAGAAGCATCCTCCCTTCATCATTCCTCTTCTTTTCTGCTGGCTGTGTATTATTAATGCATTTTTAATGGAATGGGAAGATCTCTTCCATCCATTATTAGGCCTCTATGACCTGCTTAAGTCACATGGAAACTTAAGTCACAAGCCTTTGAGTCACATAAAGCCTATGGTGGGAGGAGCTTGCTGAATGGGTGGAATGGGAAGGGGTGAAGCAGCAAGGCTGAGAGAGGAAGAGGCAGCCCTGGAGTAGAGCTGAGAAGAAACTGGTCAGATTAGTCAGAGCTAGAAAGGAAAGAAAAAGCAGGCAGCTGGGGCATCAATTAGTGTGAGAGGGAGAGCTTAATTGTGATTTTGTTAAGGGAACTGGTTTGTGAGAAGCCTAACAGAGGGAAGATTTGGAAATGGCAGTGCCCCATGCATTGTTATTGTGTATGGATTTTTTTATCGTTATGATGGATTTTGCTTTCTAGTGTTGAAATTCAGCTTTCTGGTGTTTGAATAAATGTTTTGGTTCCATCTTCCATGTGGAATGTCTGTTGCTTTTCACAATTCAGAACTATGCTAGTACATTCATGGCCACTATAGGTGCTGTGAATATCGCATTTGCACTACATTTGCACTACATGTGATGAGGATGGGATTGGAAAATAACAGACCTCTATTTGAAGGTAGAAAGACTTTAGAGAGAGAAATGGATATCCCAGGAGAGAGGATTTATCTTATTTCTCCCTAGTAAAAGAATGGGCTAAAGGCACAGAGCCCTGTGAAAACTGGGAACTGAGGCTACAGAAAAGAAAACCTAGAGATTTGGAAAAAATTTCGCAAGGAATATCAATAGAATTGGGGAAAGAACTGGCAGGAGTATGTAGGAGAGGGTGAGACTTGTTAACAAGTTATTGCTTTATGTGTAAAGGCAGAGACAAGCTACTGGAAGAGAAAGCTCAGATGGAAAGGGAGTTGGCTGGTTTGCATGAGAAGCTTTTTATGCTGAAGTATTCAAACTCTCCTTTAGAAAAGCAAGCTAGAAAGTTTCAGATGGTAGAATAAAAAGCTGTTCATTTAGCTCAGGAAAGTAAGCAAAAAGGGGGGCAAGACGAAGGTACATGTAGCCATTTCATAGGCTGAACTTGATTGGTGCCCAAACACCTGCCAGGAGGATATGTGGGAGGAAAATGAAGGGAAGTTGGATGAGGAGGCTAAAATTCATCTAATACTAAGAAGAAAGTTGGAAAATCTGAGGGTCCACACAGTGTTTCAGGAGGTAATTAAGTATTTAATCGGCAGGAGGTCAAAGATATTTTGAGTAGGTTCACCAAAGGATGGGAGAATCATTGGTATCTTGGATGGTGAAAATCAGTGAAAACGATAAATGTCCTATAGAGAGAAGAGGAAATAATCAGCAGATTCAAAGTCAAAATAGATTCACAACAAGAATTTTTTACTGCTCTATTGGAATCAGGGGTAGATTTTGGCGTTCCAACAAATGAACTATACAAAAATATATAGAAATGGGGCTTGATATTAGACTGAGCAGAGAAATAAGAACTGCTCCTACAGATACTCCTGAAACATTGTATCCAAGTTTATCACCCCTAGGGGGCAACTGACCAGGCCCCAGCTCAAGTTAAAGAAAGTATGCCTCTAGCCTGAATGATGATCCCCAAACTGCAAATTAGAAAACAGTAAGCAATGAGGTTATGACTGGGTTCATGGACTCCAGAAGCATGGCTGACCTTATGTCTAACATGCCTCTGGTTATTGCCTTCCTGTTTCTTTTTAGTCTTTTGTTTGTTTACCTTGCTTGTCAGATTTGTTTTCTGCAGCCTTTCTCCATCTATAGATGCCTATTCATGCAAGCCAGATGTCACCTCCTGCCTGATGTGCTGTGTTACCCAGGATGGAGCTTGGGATGTTGGCTGAGGAACTGATCCCTCAAATGGGACCTGTTGGAGCAGGGATAGTTCTGTATCCAATTTCAACAGGAAGCAGGTATGGAAGAAAAGACCTTCATCCTTTACCTCAAGATTTTGAGCCCCATGCATTCAATGGGGGGAATGATGGGGTGTTTATGCTCAAAACCCACCCGGAGATATTATTTCATGTGTTTATTTTGTGTTATCTCTGTTATATTGTTGCAAAATTGCATACCATGACCTATATAATGGAGATGGAAGATCTTGGGGTCAAATGTATTTTTAATGGAATAGAAAGATCTCTCACACCCTGCTTAAGTCACATGGAAGTCAAAGTCACATGAGTTTGAGTCATGGGAAGCCTATGGTAGGAGGAGTTTCCTGAACTGGTAGAACAGGAAGGGATGGAGCAGGAAGGTTGGAACAGGAAGAAGCAGAGCTGGAGTAGAGCTGAGAGGAAGTTATTCAGACTAGTCAGAGCTGGGAAGGACAGAGAAAGCAGGTAGCTAGGGCAGCAATTGGCTTGAGTGGGAGAGCTTATTTGTGATTTTAAGGCAGCCTGTTTATGATTTGTTTAAGGGAACTGGTTTGTGGGAAGCCTGACAGAGGGAAGGCTTGGAGATGGCAGTGCCCCATGCATTGTTATTGTGTATGAATTTTTTTGTTGCTATGATGGATTTGCTTTTCTAGCACTGGAATTCGGCTTTCTGGTGTTTGAATAAATGTCTTAAGTCTGTCAATATTTTGAGTCTGTCAAATATTTTGAGTCTGTGGAGAGTCTGTTGAATTTTGTGATTCAAAACTGTGATGGCATATTCATGGCCACTATAGGTGCTGCAAATATAGCATTGGCACTACACTGTTATGAGTATGACTCTCAGAATCTCTGGGGACTAGTGGGAGGATGCCACCCAAAATACTTGAAAAGAATTTGAGAAGATAAAACTTAAGGGTCACTGAACTATTTAAGTAGTATGACCAAATAGAGTTTGATACCTTATTTCATAAAATTCTGTGTCTCCTAGAATGTGAGGATAAAGCAAAAATGGAAAGAATCCTGAAAGAAACCCTAAAATGAAAACTCCTAAGAACATTATAGCCAAATTCTAGAGCTTCCAAGTCAAAGAAAGAATCCTGCTATCAGACAGAACAATTCAAGTGCTAAAGGGCTATAGTCGGGATCACACACAATTTAGTAGCTACTTGGAATAAAACATTCCAGAAGGCAAAGGATATAGACTTATAACTAAGAATAACCTAGTCAGAAAAACAGATTATACCGCTAGAGTGAAAAATGTACTTTTAATGAAACAGAGGATTTCCAATTATTTCTGGTGAAAAGACCAGAGTTGTGTGGAAACTTTAAAGTACAAACACGTGAGTTAAGAGAAACAGAAAAAGGTAAACGTGAATGAATAATAATAAATGATGAGAAAAAAAGTTAAATTGCATACATTTTACCATGAGTTGATGATAAAGATGTCTCCTATAAATCCTATCATCATCAGAGGTCATAGAAAAGCCTAATTAGATAATGTCTGAAATTGGTTCTTTTGTGTCTCAAATTAAGAAAAGAATGGAAAAGCAAGGGAAGAGGAATACATTGGAGTGAGACAAGGGAAATGAAAGTAAGGGGTTGTCTCAAATAATGAGGGTACACAAGTAAACATCTGTATACACAAAGAGAAGAGAACTGGGGCTGGCATTTGAAATTCTCTCTGAGTTGTTCAAATAAGCACAGAATACACATACAGTTAGGTACAGAAATATGTTTCACTCAATAAGGAAATATAAGAGAAAGGGGAAAAGGGAAAACTAGAAGGAAGGTACATTCAGGGAAAAATAATTTTAAGTAAAACTAAGGATAAACAAAAATATTAATAGTTCTTTTTTAGGTGACAAAAAACAGAAATTGACAGGATGTCCATAAGTTAAAGGCTAAACAGGTTATAGTATATGAAAGTGATGAAATATTCTTATAAGTTAAGGAATAATGAAGGGAATAGTTTTAGAGAAACCTGAAATGACTTATATAAACTAATGCAGAGTGAAATGAACAAAATCAGAAGAACAATTTATTCAATGACAACAATATTGGAAAGACAAGCAACTTTGAAAGAATTATGAACAAGATGGCAGAGTAGAAGCAGTAACACACCCAAACTGTCTAAAATTCCTATCCAAATAATTTTAAAATAACTCCTTGAATTAAATTTTGAAGTGGCAGTGGCAGCAAAAATGTGAAATATTTTTTTTCAACCTAAGACAATTTAGAAGGTTTTCAGGAGAGGTATGCAATATCAGCTTTGGGGCAAGTCCTAAGCACTTACAATGGGCACCAACAGGAGTAGGCCTTAAAGCTAGACGAGAGCCGCAGCTTCTGGAGACGCAATTGATGCTGATTAGCCATATACAATTCTAAGTCTCAATTCCAGGTTGTAGAGGAATACTTGTGGTTGGTCATAAGGAAGCAGGGGCCCTAGTCACAGTTCCAAGGCAGTAACAAGCACTAACCCTTGTGGCTATAAGAGAGCAGGGAATCTGGGTTTTAGATCCAAGAGGAGAGCTAGTGCTTAAAGCTGCTGGGAACGAATGATAAGGGGAGGTGGAACCAAGACTATAAAGAAAATGCAGGGACTCACTGGGGCTCTCCCAAAATCCCTACCAAAAAACCAAATAATGACTCAAAATGAATTTTGGAGTGGCAGAAGCTCAAAAAGATGAGGTGAAACAGTTTAACAGCCCGAGACAACTTAGAATTTTAACAGGGTAAGTCTATCAGAGAGTAGAGGAAAGGTCTGTCAGAGAGTAGAGCACAGTACTGTGCAAGCCCAGCAAATCAGCAGCAGGTTTTGAGGCAACTAAATCAGTGGAGGCAGCAGAGGTTTCTAGAACTCTCAACCTACTGGTAAGGAGATTGGACAACTAGTCAGAAGATTGCAGGAGTCCTTTAGCTGGCACTGGATACAGGACTCTGTTGCATTGCCCATAATCAGATACATGCTGCAGTGCTGGGTAACAGTTCCAGAGAGAAGAAGAACACTAGCGCAACAGACCTTATGGCAGCAGAGTAACAGGGACCCTGGTTATAGTTCCAGGATGGAAAGGAGTGCTCGCAATTGCTTACAGACCAGATTCAAGCACAGGCCAGGAGAGCAATAAACAAATATCTCCTCTTCGATCATACCATCTTGAAAAAAACAAAAACTTACATAAGACTCCCAAAACCAACTCTGAAGACAAGTATACAAAAAATCTTAAGGTTAGGACAGTGCCTTCTTTACCCCAAGAAGAGAGTTCACCTTTAATATAAAGTTAAAAGTCAAGAAAATGACTGCAAAAGTAAGTAAATAATAACAAAGAATCTGATCATAGTAGCTATGGCTATCAGGAAAATCAAAACCCAAACTCGGGAAAAGACAGAAAAGTCAAAAGCTGCGTCTCAGACCCAAAAAGAATTCCTGTAAGATCCCCAAAAATATTGTAAAAATCAAATAAGAGAAGCAGAGGAAAAATTGGGGAAAAATGAGAGTAATCCAAGAAAATCATGAAAAGATGCAACAGCTTAATAAAGGAGACACAAAAACATAGTGAAGAAAATCGTACCTTAAAAAACAGAATAGGTCAAATGGTAAAAGAGACATAAAAATCCACGAAAAGAACTCTTTAAAAAGTAGAATTGGCAGCCTGGAAAAAGACATAAAAACATCACTACAGAAAAGAATTTCTTAAAAAGTATAATGGATCAAATGGGAAAGGAGGTACAACAGCTCATTGAAGAAACAAATTTCTTAAAAATTTGAATTGGGCAAGTGGAAGCTAATGATTCTATGAGACATCAGGAATCAAACAAAATGATGAGTGAAAAATAGAAAAAAATAGAAAATATTTCATTTGAAAAAATAACTAACATGGAAAATAGATTGAGGAAGGATTATTTAAGAATCACTAGACCATTTGAAAGGCATGATAAAAAAAGAGCCTAGTCATCTTTCAAGCAATTGTCAAGGAAAACTGCCCTGATATTCTACAATCAGAAGGCAAAATAGAAATTGAAAAAATTCGCCCTTCACTCCCTGAAAGAGGTCCCAAAAGGAAAACTGCCAGGAATAGTATTTGCTAAATTCCAGAGCTTCCAGGTAAAGGAGAAAATATTGCAAGCTATGAGAAAGAAACAATTCAAGTGTCATGGAACCAGTCAAGAAAACACAAGATTTAGTCGCTTCTACATTAAAGAATAGGAAAACTTAGAATATGATATTCTGGAGGGCAAAGGAGCTAGGATTATAACCAAAAATCACATACTCAGCAAAATGTGAGTGAAATTCTTCAGGAAAAAAATGTATAATCAATAAAATAGAGAACTTTCAAGCATTCTTGATGAAAAGACCAGAGCTTTCGAGTATAACCTCTCCCACACACCTTTTCTATCTTGGTATGATAGACATGATTGCTGTCCTTCATTCTCAAAGAGAACCAAATAAAATCACTATGTTAGAGTCAAGTTACAATGCATCCAACTGTGGTTTATCAGACAAATATGAGTTTAGAATTCTGTACCACATGGCAAGCACAAAAAGCCCATATGAACAATTGGGGTGAATTCTCTAAATTTGTTTCAGCTGACATTTCTGTTAAGTTATTTCAATTCAACTTTGCTATAAAGCATAGCACCTTTTCTGATTAGGGCACACTGTACAAGATAGTCCTATACCAGTATCTCTCATGTCACACAATCAGTTACAAAGTTCATAAGAGAGTCCTTGAGAGTGTCTTTGTACAACTTTTTCTGACCACCATGTGAGTGCTTCTCTGATGTGATTTCTCCACAAAATAGTCCTTTTGGCAAGAGTACATTTGGAATTTGAAAAAACATAAATAGCTCATCAGAGCTGTGTTCTCTGTAGCAGAGATACACAAACATGATATATACAGGAAAAATACAAAATAATTTTAAAAAGAGAAGGTATTAGATTTAAAAGGACATGGAAAAGACTTCCTGTAGAAGAAAAGATTTTAGTTGGGACTTCAGATTTTGATGAAGAGAAGTAATGTCCCACAGGGATAGAGTACTTAAAAACAACAACAACAACAAAATCTGTACTATTACACACAAGAGGAAGAAGACAAAGGCTAATGGGAAATAGACTACACAGCTGCCATTGTTCTAAGTGTGAGAGTAGTATAAATTTGGTTGGCTCTAGACAAGCAACCATGGAACTGTATAGTCTGATCAGAGTCCTTCAGTGCTCAAATTTACATGGAATTTTAGACAAAGATTCAATATGGCATCAAGAAATGACTTCCCTTTCCTTGAAAGGGGAAGATAAAATTATAGCTAGGACCAGTGAAATGAGGGTATTTTCTAAATTGTCTAATAAGAAGTAAGGAATGTGGGACAAGGGTGCAAGAAATTTAATTCTAAATAATGTCATCTGCTAAGAGACTAGTAGGAGGGTTAATGTCTAGTCTGGTTCATATGTGCATGTGGGGAGGATGGGCCAATACAAATGCCAAGTACAATTCTGACCATTTATATATTAACTAGATATATTTATTCATCTGTAAAATGGACATTATACCTCTCTTCATTACCTGCTTCACAGGACTGTTCTGAAGAAAGTGTATGATAAACTTTAATAAGCTATAGAAACATGAACTATTATGATATGTATGAAGTGCTTTACCGTAAGTTATCTAATTTACACCTAAAGACACATCTGTGATGTGTGTATGACAGATGGGAAGGATGTAATCAAGGACAAAGTTAGAGGAGGTAGCCTTGGCAAGGTAGAAATTACTTATGCCTCTAAGACAAGAAATAAGGAGGAAGAAATGAGAAAATACAGAGAAGCATTGAGTTATAGAGGAAGAGAGGTAGAGGAACTCACAGATGAAATCAATATATTCATTAAAATCCAAAACAAAATTTAAGGATCAAATGATTTAAAGATCGAGGGTATCTTAGCAACTATCTCTATGACATAAAGGAGAATAACACTTGTGCATATTAGAATGGAATATAGAACTGACAGGTTGGTAGTCAATATTTTCTCCTCTCTCCTCATTAATACCAGCAGACCTGAGTCTTTTCAAGACTTTTTTTTTAATTAATTTTTTTTTTATTACTCCCTGTGCGATGTTATAAGGTATGATCTTGGTCATCTCTCTCCTCCTACCTTTTTTTTTTTTATTATGGAGTAGTAATCAGTCACACACTTTTGAACTCTCTGTCTTTCTGTCTTTTTCTGTCTCTCTCTGCCTAGGGACATTATAGCAGCTCTCTTATTCATGCAATCTCTTTTTATGCTGTTTTATGGAGTTTATGTCAAATGAAAAGTTAGTCACAAATGACAGTAGCTCAGAGCCCCCATTTAGGAAAGGTCCTATCATTGAGACAAAGATTAAGCTCTCTGCCCTAATTTAAATTCATTTTCACCTCCAGGATTTTTTTTTTTTGCTTTTTATGCTCATAGAGGATAATAGGGTACAAGAAATATTTAAATAAAAATAATCCAGCAGAATATGTTAAAGGATATGAACCTGGTCAGGCACAGGAAAGAGAAGTTGGGTTGATTTGTTTTGTTTTGTAATGTTCCAAGTTCCCACATTCCTTAAAGGGGTATGTTACTATTTTGTTTTTGTGTTTGTTTTTAACCTAATTTTAAAAAGCTTTTGTATGTAACTCCACTAAAGGCAAAATATCATATTAGAAATAGAAAAACAAAATAGAAAACTGTGCATGGCAGAGACAATATTTTGTAGTAAAGAAATAGTATCTTTATCCCTGTATAGTATATCCCCTCTAGTATAGCTATCCCTCTAGTATATATGCTTTCATGTTGTTATGACATTTATGAGTAAGTTTCCATGTCCCAATAAATGACTCATTTACAGAGGTCCTCATAATAAAGGCCCTCCTCTCTGACAGCCATTGTATGACTTCTCTGTAATCACAATTGCATACTGAAACATAATTAAAAAGCTCTTTTCCCAAAATAACAAAATATCTTAAAGTTGCATTCTGCTGCTCTGTTACCTGCTAGAAAGATAAGAATCTCCAAGATTTTCCTGTGGTTAGAACACTTGACATTAAGGAGGGAAAAAAAATTCTAAAATACCCAAATAGTTACAAGTTGTTGGTTATAAACTTAAAAATTCCCAGAAGGGAGGTGAAACTCAAAAGTAGATAAGTTAAATTGTTCCCTCAAGTTTATAAAAGATGATTTGTCTATTAAGACAGTTAAAGAAGTCATACTCCTATAATGTTCCTAAGTAGCCTCCTTCTCTCATGCCAATGATACTAGTTGAATGACAATGGAGATTACATTAGAGGTAACAAGGATTTAAATTCCAAACAGTGCAAGTCACAGAGACAGCCAGGAGAGTACTAAGGAATTTAATGATGAAAGTAGAATGCTGACAAAAGCACAAGAAGAGAAATCAGGGGTGACTTTTAGTGCCATTTTCATTTAAAAAGCCATTAGTAGAGCAGTTCGAAGACTTTCATCACCCCAAGATGTTTGCATCAATTTCTGAGGGAAGACATGATTGATAGGCTAGTATGTTTTCTAGAAGAAATCTTCAAGGGAGTCTGAGGGGTGTACTGTGGGTATTTCTTGCCTGAAGAAAGCTCTTTGGTGAAGATGCCATTAAGAAACAGGTTTTTGACCACCTCTTCAGAGATAGTTGGAATAGCCATAACACTATTTCCTGCTTTCCAGTCAATAACAACCTTTTTTTTTTCTTTGCTGCCAACTACTCTGAGGAACTCATTAAAGTCCCTGACAGTAGTTTCTGGTTAGAGAATACACAGCTTCAACATCTTATGGGGTCAAAAATCAATACCACATGAGCTGTCACAGGCATTCCCTCCCCTTCCTGCTCATCTAGATGTAATATGCCCAACATTATGTCAAGGTCACATTTGTGATCATCAATGATAGAAAAAGGCAGCTTCCCTGTGGGATCACCTCCATTGCAGGTACTAGACATGATGGTTCTGGACAGAGTCAAGAGAATGGGAAATCATCTCAACATTCTGCTTGGCAAATTGTGGGGCCAGTTTGAAGCATGGCCCATCTCTGTTGTGTACACTAGAGGAAATTCCCAAGGGAAGGAGAAAAGAATGCCTGATAGGTCTCCAAGGAAGTTATGGAAATGGATGCACATGACAATGGTATCCACCTCAAAGTTGGGACCTCTTCTCCAAGTAGCAGACCTCTGGACATAGCTATGGTAATGGTGGTGGTGGTAGTAGTGGTGAGGAGTAGGAAGAGTCCCAAGAGGACAAGGATGAGAATAAGGCACAGCTGCAGCCAACACGGGCATTCCTTCTAGGAGAAGTGGGTTACTATGTAGAGTTTCAGCTCTCCTGTGATATTGAGGCTTCCCTTTTCCAGCAATCTTCATTAAATACTTAGTCTGGGAATGTTATTTCTCTAACTACTTCTGCCACTCTTGAAGTCCCTAGTCCTTATGTATTGAATATGTGTGTGTGTGTGTGTGTGTGTGTGTGTGTGTGTGTGTGTATGTGTGCATATATCCACTTAGAAAGTATACAGTCTGAGGAAAATCCACTTTCCAGCTCAAAGTGCTCATTAATCCCAGATTGTTCTAAAGGCTAAAAGGCAATATTGTTGTCAATCCAATTGCAAACCGCCATCATAATAGCCTGGTTTAGTAGAAAGTTTATTTTCTTTGGTGGTTGTTTTATTTTGTATTTCTTTTTTGGTTTTTTTTGTTTTTTACAGTTAAGGAAACAAAAGCTCAGAGAGTAACTTCTGAAATGTCATACATCTAGTAAGCAGAAGAGCCAGAAACACAATTCAGGTTTCTAGAAGCTCAGGAGCTTCAAGGGCAGATTATTTTTTTTTTTTCCATTTCTCCAAGTTGCCGTTTACTCATTACTGAAGAAGGGAATGGAGGAAAACATGCTGATGGACATTTAACCCCTGAAAAGTGTTTACATTTAAGTGTTAGCCCATGTAGAATAAAATTGTTTACTTCTACCATATTCTGACATGACTTGAAAGTTGCTGAGAGGGAACAATTTTCTAAAAATCATTCATATTAATGTATATCTTTAGAAAAATACATGATTATAATTAGGCATAATTATTATATTAAATTTCAAAATGCATGTTTCTAAGTATATAATAATTAGAATTTCATGTAGCACTTTTT
>CM053769.1:144276791-144327827 GCA_028658325.1 Potorous gilbertii
TTGATGGGATGGTAAAGTCTAGCGAAGGCTTATTAAAGAAGGAAGTGAAATGGGCCTGTTTGAAAGCAATAAGGGAAGACATTATTTGGGAATTTGAAGGTTCTTGATGGAGAGTGATGGAGGATGTTCAAAAAGATGGGAGGGAACGAGATTCAGGGAACAGGTACATGGCTCAGTCTTCCCATATTAGGCATTTAATAA
Organism: Potorous gilbertii; assembly: GCA_028658325.1. Lineage (NCBI taxonomy): Eukaryota > Metazoa > Chordata > Mammalia > Diprotodontia > Potoroidae > Potorous > Potorous gilbertii. The sequence goes on from CM053769.1 coordinate 144,276,993, forward strand.
ATGCTCATTCACTTCCGCTTCTACCCACCCCTCTTTCTCATTGTCTGATACTGTGGGAAAGGAAAGGAGAGAGGCGGGGGAGAGCAGGGAGGGCATGACTATAAGGTTTTGTTCTTAGCTCTTTTTTCTTTTAGATTACAGGACAAGTCAATATGAATCTGGAGGTTCTCTTTTTCTTTCTCTGCTCTGATTTTGCCCATGGGGACACCAGCAAGAGTCTAGAGCTTGGCCTTCACCTTGGCTTTGGTTTTGGTCTTCACTCTGGCCATCACCCTTGAAGCATGGAGAAAGGCAGAATCTAATAACTGACCTCCTCCCTGGGATCTTGGCTTGCTTCCCTGTTGGGGGTACAGAAGCCTAAAAGCCCCATTGTTCCTACCTCACTTCTGTGTTATCCATGGTAAGAAAACAGTCGTCTAAGGGGGAGTGAGTAAGTAAATGAATGCCAGAATGCATCTGCTCTTACTTCTTTATCTTAGCTTGCTTCTGGGCAAGTGATCATGAAGCTAATTGTCTTCTTTTACCTTGACCATTACCCCGTATCCCTCTAGATGCTGTGGGAGGCAGAGCCTGACAAATTGGGGGCATCCTTGGGCTCTTTGCTTGCCCCTAGGGAATGCACCAGGAGTCTTAAGGTACTGCTGGTCTTTCTCCTTCCCAGCCCTGATTCAGGAAAAGAATTAGAAGCTACATTGGAGATTACTGAAGTATACAGAAGACTCGTTATTTCTACATGGCTGACTGCTAAGGTGGCTATGAATAGTAACAGCCTCCTATAAAGCAGAACCTCTGAAGGTTTCATAGAATCCATTGGCATCTGCAAACATTTACATTTGGAAACCCAGGGTTCAAAGAAACATGCTTCAGACTTCCTTTTCAGTGCTCTTAGCCATTCAGTACTGCAATCGACTACCTGTAATCCTTCAGAGGGATGTTATTTAGGAGAGGGAAAAATGATTTCCTTTCTCTTCTCAGTTAAGTAAATGATACTGAAGTTGGGAGAATCCAACAGCCTGTTAAACTAAGTTTGTGCTGGGCCAACAAAGCTTTCACCTGGTGAAAATATTTCAATAGATTTTTGCCTATTTTGAAGTTGTTTATAAACCCTAAAATATAAAGCCACATCGCTGTTGATAATGCTACTGAGGCAACTGTGTTGTCTATTTGGTAATCCAAGGACTTGTGTCTTCATTAGAGGGAAACCCTTTTGTCAATACAGATTACAGCCTCTGAAGGACCTTTGTAGATAATATTTAATTGCTACTCAAAATGGAAAACTTCATTCTCCCCATCCCCACCCTGCACCAGTCTAAACCATTAAGTTTTTCTTCTGATAAGTATGTAGCAAGGTTGTCCCCCATGCCCAGAATTCTCTCCTTCCTCATCTCTGTCTGCTGGACTCCCTAGTTCTCTTCAAGTCTCAAATAAAATCCCACCCTCTGCAAGAAGCCTTTCTGGTCCTCTTTGATGTTAATGCCTTCCCTAGGAGATTATCTCCAAATGATCATGTACTATCTTTTTGCATTTTTTTATTTTTTTTATACATAGTGATTTCTCATTAAATTTCAAGTTCCTTAAGCACAGGGACTTATTTTGCTTCTCTCTGTATTCCCAGTGCTTAGCACAGTGCCTGGCACAGAGTAAGAGTTTAATAAATACGTGTTAACTTAGTCCATGGATAACAGACATAGCTTTTCATAAGATTGATTAGTACTTGGGCCTTTCTTTACTTATTTGGACAAGGCATATAGATGTATAGCCATAGATTTAGAGAACTCAGAAATACTTCTTCCTTATGATAAAAAAGAAGTATCTTGTATAATATTACACAAACATAATATTATCATTTGTATAATTAATAAAATCATCAGTTTTCAATAAAATAATAAAGTAAGATAAAATAACATTTGTCAACAGAAATAATGAATAACAATAGTAGTAATATTCCATGACATTTCTCAAGTATTTTCAAGTCTACTAAACACTTTCTTTTTAAAGACACTCTGAGAAAATAAGAATAATAGCTAATATTTATATAGCACTTCTATGTGCCAGGCACGGCCCTAAGTTGCAGAAGCATTTTAATCCACATTTGATAAATAAGAAAGTGAATTCCAGGAAGAATGAGTGACTCAGTCATGAGAAGGGAAGGAAGAACCAGCCTTTATTAAGTGCCGGTGATATGCCAAGCACTTTTCTAGGGATTTTACACATATTAACTCATTTGATCTTCCCCAGGACCCTGGGAGCTAAGAACTATAATTATCCCTATTTTAATTGAGGAAAATGAGGCAGACAGAGGTTATATAACTTCTCCAGAGTCGATAAGTATCTTGAGGCTGCCACTGAGAGACATCTGAACTCAAGTCTTCCTGATCTGTGTCCACTCCATGCATTTTGCCACTTCACTGTCATTCAAACAAAGGTGGCCAAAACATTAGAGTTCTGCTCTCTAAGGTAGAGTTTGAATGCCTGGCAGTTCAGCTCAAAAAAGGACCTCAGTATCCAGTACATTATCTTGATAATTGATCTTCAGAATCTTCCTAAAACAATCTAAATCAAAGTGCCTTAAGTTTCCTGGTATGCCAGTAATATACTTACGTTCTTGAACTCCTGGGGCATAACCTCCTCTTGCCATGTAAGCTGGAAGATGTCAGTCAGCTTTTGTTTGAGCAATGGATCCCTGCCTTGTAAATCTCAGCTGGCACAGAATCAGCATACAGGGCTTTATCACATGAGAGGAGTTTCATTGCATTCAAAACCTCTCCTTCAGTTGGAAATTTCAAGAGAGAGGGCTTGACTTCATCCTGAGATATACAGCAAATGGCTTCAGTATTGATTGACAACAATCTGTTGAGAACACTATGGAAGTGTTCAGCCTATCTCTCCAGAATCATATCTTTAACACTAATCAATGTGGCTTCATCAGCAATGAGTATTTAAAATGGACCTTAGGTCTTTGGTCCATAAATTACCTTCAGGGCATTATAAAAACACTCTGAACTGCTGCTATCAGAGTAAAACTGAATTTCATCTTCCTTCTTACTGAACCAAGACACCTACACCTCTCTAAACTTCGCAAGGCACTTTACTTTCAACAAAGTTAAAAGTTGCCTTCTAAGGAAAAGATGAATTATCCTTCTGGTAAATCATATGGAGTTTTTGTTTTTCATTTAACAGCTTCTGAATTTTCTCATTTCCATCAAACTATTCTTGATATTTGATTATGTTGTGATTTGTTATATGATTTCTTCCATTTATTTTAGTGTGACTACATAGCACGACTATAGTGAAAATGCGCTCAATAGGAAAGTATATGTAGAACCTATACAGAATTTTATGCTGTCATGGGGAGGAAGGGGGGCAGCGGGGGGAAGGTGTGGAGGGATAAAAATCTTAATTTTAAAGAGGTGATTGTAGAACATTTAAAAATAAATACATAAAAAAATAAAATAAATAAGATGAAAAAAAAGAAAGTATTCTGATCCAAATAAGTAAATGTGGTGCTATATACCCTATCTCTGAAAGCTGCCCACCTGTTTTCTGCTCCACTGTTGCCAACCATTGTTGAGTTCAACTTTATCTCCAAGTTGGCAACAATTGTTCACTCTTGGAAGAAAGCTCCAATCTGCTGGCATTAAGTCTCTGGTAGTCTTCTTTGTCTTGGGGCAATCATTTTTGTTGAATGCAAATGTTTAGTTTAAAGAGGATAAGTGTATGATTGGTCCAGCATTCTGCACCACACATAGCTTTGATCACTATGTGATATCCCTAATATCACTATTCCTATAAGGCTACATCCACTAAAATTTTATTGCATTTAGGTAAATGGAAGATAGTGTTTATAATGAAGTCATAAGATGCACAAATCTTCAGTAATAAGTGACTATTGCTATTGCTATTTCTGATTCTTTTCCTCCCAAGGACTCCCTGCAAAGTCTGGTAGTCTGTGCCTACTTTTGCGCTAAAGTCTTCCAGAATTATAAACTTGTCCTCTTTCAGCACATTGATGATGAGGTTTTCAAGATATTAATTTAATTTTTCTTTGACTTCATCAGAAATTGCCATGATGAAGACTTTATTGCAAGTGGCAATCGTATTTTCATGACTGTTGTTTACTCCTTTTGGGAGGCCTACAAGCTTATTGACTAGATTAGTTTTATTTGACAAATCTATACCAGTGCCATATTCATGGTACTACATATCACTACATCCACTCCAGAAAAATATGTGTCCAGCTCTGACTTCAGTAAGCTGATCTTCATTTGCCAGTTTTGTTTCACTCAGGGATGCTATTTGGCAGAAATACCTGCTTAGTTCTCTTGCAACAAGAGCTGTTCATCTTTCAGATGTACTGGATATCATGTTGTCCTTAGAAGTACACACATTCTACATATCAATTTTGAATGGAATAATCTTTGCAAAAGTTTTTGTACATTTTTTTTAATGTTTCAACTATAGGAAAGGATTCCTATATGCCACAGTAAGCAGGCCAGGTTACATTAAGAGAAGCAGATGATTTTTAGGGCACCTTTTCCAGTCTTTAACTCACACCAGGAAAGGAGCAGTGTAATCCTGAAGAGATTGGTCAGGGGGAGCAGAACCAGGATGGCAGAGTAAAATGAGGTGCTTGCTTGTGCTCTCCCCTAAAACCAAATATTGGTAAAATTATTCTAAACAAATTCTAGAGCAGCAGAACCCACAAAACGATAGAGTGATATGAATTTCTAGCACAAGAAAACCTGGAAGGTCAACAGGAAAAGTCTATCGCACCCATCTAGGAGAGGAGCTAAGTATAGCACAAAACATGCTAACACAGACTGGGCCCCAGCAAACATGGAGCAGGCCTCCGGGGACTGAGACACTGGCAGCTGTGAAGGCTTCCAGAGATCTCAACCCACAAATGCCAAAGACAACTTAGAATGTCAGTAGCAAAGGTCTGTCAGACCTAAGTGAGAGAGGAGCATGGTCAGACCCCAGTCCCAGGGTGGTGACAGTGGAAGCAGCTGTTTCTGGAGCTCTTGGCCCGTAGATGTTGGGGGGATCAAGTAGATCATCAGAGGAGAATTGCAGGGATCTCTTTGCTGGCACTGAGGCAGGATTCTCTTGCTTTGTTTGTGCTCCTGGGTGGCAATACTGGGTCAAAGAGGACTGCCAGCATAGAGGAGCTTGTGTCAGTGGTACAGAGCAAATTCTTCTCACAGTTCCAAGGCAGGAAAGAGTGATTATAGTCATTCACAGATCAGAGCACAGGCCATGAGAGGAGTAAGCACCTCTCCTTTGATCATATCACCGTGAAAGAACTGAAAATTACCCTAGAAGTATCTTTCTTACAGGTCCCTCTGAAAATATCTGCACAAAACCTGTGAATCTTGGGAGAGTATACCCTCCACACTGGAAGCAGAGTCCAATCTTAACAAAGAGTTGAAAAGTCAAATACTAGCTGGAAAAACGAGCAAATGGTGGGAAAAAAATCATACTGTAGAATCTTATGCTAGTGACAAAGAAGATCAAAACATCCAACCAGAAGAAGAACCTTCTTCTTACATCAAAAGCCTCCAAGAAAAATATGAATTGGGTGCAGGTCTTGGAGGAGCTCAAAAAGGATTCTGAAAATCAAGTAAGGGAAGTAAAGGAAAAAGTGGGAAAAGAAATGAGAGTGATGTAAGAAAATCGTGAAAAATGAGTCAACAGCTTGCTAAAGGAGACCTGAAAAATAGTGAAGAAAATAACACCTTAAAAATAGACTACTCCAAACGGCAAAAGAGGTCCAAAAAACCAATGAGGAGAAGAATGCCTTAAAAAGCAGAACTGGCCAAATGGAAAAGGAGGTCCAAAAGCTCACTAAAGAAAATAATTCCTTCAAAATTAGAATTGAGTAAATGGAAACTAACAACTTTATGAGAAATCAAGAAATAATAAAACCAAAACAAAACAATGGAAAAAGAGAAGACAATGTGAGATATCTCATTGGAAAATCAACTGACCTGGATTGTAAAGCCAGGAGAGATCATTTAAAAATTATTGGACTACTGGAAAGCCATGGTCAAAAAAAAAAGCCTACACATCATCTTTCAAGAAACTATCATAGAAAACTGTCCTGATATTCTAGAATCAGAGGGGAAAATAGAAATGGAAAGAATCCACTGATCACCTTCTGAAAGGTATCCCAAAAGGAAAACTCGAAGGAATAGTGTAGCCAAATTGCAAAGATCCCAGGTTAAGGATAAAATATTTCAAGCAGCCAGAAATAAACAATTAAGTACTGTGGAAACATAATCAGGATAACATAATATTTAGCAGCTTCTACATTAAGGAATAAGAGGACTTGGAATATGATATTCCAGATAGTAAAGGAGCTAGGATTAAAACCAAAAATCACCTACCCAGCAAAACTGAGTATAATCCTTCAGGGGAAAAATTGAATATTCAATGAAATAAAGGACTTTCAAACATTTTTGATGTAAAGACCAGAGCTGAATAGAAAATTTGACTTTCAAATACAAGACTCAAGAGAAGCATAAAAAGATAAAGAGGAAATAAAAATCATAAGGGACTTGTTAAATTTGAACTGCTTACATTCCAATATGGAAAGGTGATATTCATAATTCATGAAACATTTCTCAGTATTAGGGCAGTTGGAGGGAATACATACATACATACATGTGTGTGTATGTGTATGTGTGTATATATATATATATACACACACATACCTATGTTACATAAGCACACATATATTATAGATAGGTAGATAGATAGAAAGAGAGAGAGACAGAGATAGAGAGGACACAGAGTGAGTTGAATATGCAGGGATGATATCTAAAAAAATAAAATTAAGGGATGACAGAGGAAAGTGTTGTGAGAAGGAGAAATGGAGAGGTAGAACAGGGTAAATTATCTCACATAAAAGAGTCAAGGAAAAAGTGAAGAAGAAAAGGGGGAGGTGAGAAGGAATGAGTAAACCTTACTCTCATCAGATTTAACAAGGATTGAATGACATATACACTCAATTGGATATGGAAATCTATCTCACCCTACCGGAAAGTAGGGAAGAAAGGGATAAGGGAGGGAGAATGATAGAAAGGAGGGTCAATTGGGGTAGGGGGTAATCAGAAGCAAACACTTTTGAGGAGAGTCAAGTTCAGAGGAAAGAACAGAATAAATGGGGGGTAGTATAGGATGGAAAGAAATATAGTCTTTCACAACATGACTAGTATGGAAGTTTTTTGCATGACTATACATTTTCAACCTATATCAAATTGCTTGCCTCCTCAATGAGGGTGGGTGGAAAGAGAGCAAAGGAGAGAATTTGGAACTCAAAGTATTAAAATGAGTGTCAATATTATGTTTACATGCAACTAGGAAATAAGATATACAGGCAATGGGGTGTAGAAATTGATCTTGCCCTATAGGAAAATTGAAGGGGAGAGGGATAAGAGAAAAGGGGAGGGTGACAGAAGGGAGGGTAGATTGAGGGAAGGGGCAATCAGAATGCTTTCCTTCTTGGGGTTGGGAGGAAGATAGATGAGGAGATAATTTGGAACTCAAAATCTTGTGGAAGTGAGTGTTGAAAACTAAAAGTAATTAAAAATTTAAAAAATTAAAAAAAAAAAAAGGTTGGTCAGACACCCAGGGGCCTGTCAAATCCCACTACTGGTTCAGACTAGTGAAAAGCTGACCCTATAGCCTGGGCTGCCTGTGTGCATGGTTCTGACTACAGAACCCAATGTATATACACTTGCTGCTTTGTCACTTGCTCATCACCACAAGACTTTAAGATAGGTGAAAATTGTAAAATGACTTGGTGTGGGGGATGGCATTTGAATTGAGAGCATAAATTGGAGTCAAGTGAAATACAGTCAAGGTCATCAGCCGCACTCTCAGACTTATTCAAGTCTTGATAAAAATCAAGATGACTAGCAGTTGCTCAGGATGAAGTTGATGACCTTGGCATCTTCTAGGTCTAACCAAGCCTGCTTCAGCAATCTTCATTGCTATTGGAATGAATTGTTCTTATGTATTCATTCTGCCACAGGGGACTTTACACGCTTGAGGTAGATACTCCACTGACTCATTGATGGGTTTGAGGCCCCTCAATTATCATCCACTTGGTTTAACCCATCTGCCAAAATGGCTTACCAAGGTGTGGCCACCATGCATGCTATAGTTTCTTGGAGTCACTAGTGAGAGTTGGATGGCAGGTAGTTGCCAACAATGGAAAGCAGTCCTGAAAATTCAGGGTTCAGTAGTTCTTACACCAGAGGTACTAGACTTCCTTGAACACTGATATATATGTGGTATGGTAGAAGTAACATGGGAACGTGAATCAGACAATGTAGATTCACATTTAGGCCCTACTTATTACCACCTGTGGCCTTGGTTAAATTACAATTTTGCTGGGCCTTATTTCCTCATCAATAAAATAAGTATGTTGGATGCCAGATGATCTCTGATGTCCTCTAAATCTATGGCCTTGTAATGCACAATTTCCATCAGTTACATAATCCATATACACAGTATAAATCTATATAGCCCTATCTGTGTAAGAAAGCTGTCTGACCAGTTTGATTCAATTCATAATAAGTCATTTCCTTCCAAATATTCTGCTCTTTAACTGTCTCTATGAATCCAGAAAAAATGTACTAAGGCATGACAAAACTACTGAGTCTAACAAAGACCAGGTGAGAATTGGAAAGAGATCTCTGGAATAGACATCTTCATTCTGACTGGTAAGATGATCTCTGTCAGTCATTAAAAGCACTCATTGAGGCTGACTATTTATTATTGTATTTATTCTACATGAAAATGGAATAGATCTAGAGAGCTAGAATGCTTTCAAAATTTCACTTCCATATTCTTTTAATGTTATAATCAATTGTAAGGGGAAATGTCATGATTTTATAAGGAAAGAAAAAGAAATTCCACCCTTTATTCTTCTCCTTTCCTTTGTCAGCATGTACATATAGAATGTAAGCTCCCTGAGACTAGGAACTATTACATTTTATTTGTATTCTCTGTGCTTAGTACAGTGTTTTTACATGCAATTGATGCTTAAGAAATGTTTACTAAATGGAATTAAATTACTCAAAATATTCCCTTTGCTATTACCAAGTTTTCTACTGACCCAATTCAGTGCTACCTTCTCTTGTTCCCCCTTGAATTTCTGTAATCCAGTAATACCGGCTTCCTTCATGTTTCTCAAAGAAAATACTCCATCTCCCAACTCCAGGCATTTTCACTGGTTGTCATCTGTGCCTGGAACATTCTCCTTCCTCATCTCTGCCTCTGGGCTTCCCTCAAACTCCAGCATAAAACAACATTTTCTACAGGAATTCTTTCTTGGTGCCCCTTAATTCGATTATAGAATTATAGACAATGTCTTTATGATTTTGAATTTTTCCAGTCTATACTTGTTTGTACATAGTTGTTTTCATATTGTTTCCCCATTAGACTACCGGGTCTATGAGAACAGGGATTGTCTCTGGCCTTTCTTTGTATCAACAACACTTAACAGAGTTCCTGGAACACAGCAGAGGCTTAATAAATGGTTAGTGGCTGATTGACTCAGTTTCACAACTTGGAATGCCTTCTTTCCCAATCATTTCATAACACTTTCTCTGGACATTTCCTTTATCCATATAGTATTTGTAGTATAGTGATTTGTATATACTTATTAACTCCTCTACTAGACTGTAAGTTCTTCCAGTCCTGAACCCATGTCTTATAAATCATTAGGGGCTCCATACTGTCTATTAAAGGGCCATGAAAATCGTAGGTGTTTAAAACATTCAATTTGACTCAATTCAATTTAAAATGATTATGTGTTATAATGTACCAGGCACTGTGATAAGCAGTGGGGACACAAATAAGAAAAAAAAAAGATGGTCCCTGATTTCAGGGAGCTTGCAATCTAATGGGGAAAGACAATACACAAATGGAAACTAAAAGAGGTGGGGAAGGTACCAGGGGCATGATATTTCATGGAGTCCAAACCAAGCTAAGATATGAATGGAAAATCATCTGAAAAGTTCTGAAAGTTCAAAGCCCTCTAAAAATATTTGTTATTTTATTATATTATGTTACATTATGTTATGCTAATTTATGTTATGTTATGTTATGTTGTTATATTATAGCCCTACCATAAATGGAACATGATGCCTCTGGGTGCCTCCTCAGCTTTCTTTTCTGTACTGTCTTCCCCATTAGATTTTAAGTTCCCTGAGGTCAGGGACTGTATTTTTCTTATCTGTATCCTCAGCACACAACAATAATATTAATAAGCCACAGTGTCTGGCTTATTCTAAGTACTTAATAAATGTTAATAGAAAAGAAAGCTCTAGAACGAGCTTGGTGCTTCACCATCCAGCTCTCCAGTTGAGGAGCAAATTTATTTGTTCAACATATTTGTTGAATGAAATTGAATTCTCTCTCTCTCTCTTTGTTTCTCTGTCTCTCTCTTTCTCTGTCTCTCTGTCTCTGTCTCTCTCTCTCTCTCACACACACACACACACAATGGTGAATGCTACACCTTGTGGAAATTGCTCGAGCAAATCTAGTCTAATTTGTAATTGAACAAGAATCCTCTCTATGCCATCCTCATTGAACAGGGACTCAGTCTCTATTGAAAACCTCCAAAGAAGGCTATTCTACTGTTAAGGATATGGACAAAATCTACTCTTAAGGTGGGGGTTTGGATTGAGAAATAATGACCAGGAAGCTTAGAAAAGCACTTGTACATTGCAAAGACTGCCATAAAGCAGAGACTGATTTATTTCCTCCACTCTAGGTATTGCCTATTCAGCTCTGTTGGAATTTTTCAAAAGCCTTTGGCATAATAACTCACATTGTAGGGGTATTCTGAAAGGTGGAAGCTCACCAAGAAAATGAACAGTTTCCAAATTTAACAAATGACTGGATATGAGTGGGCTATATTTCCAAAGATGGAAAATATCAAATTTTTAATGCTCAACTTTAAAAAGTCCATTTTTCTTACTTTTGGAAAGACACCATTGGTCCTAGGAAGCCAATAACTTACAGACAAACTATAGTCAGACACAAAATCTAATGTCTTGCTGCCTTCTTTTGAAGACAACCCTAGCATGAAGTCTATAGAAATTATTCATATCTTCTTTTTAGACTAGTAGGCAAATGCAAAAAAAAATAAAATTCTAAGCCCTTCCCTCTGGAAAGATAAGGAAGATGGGATTATAATATCTGTAACTCTGATTTACATTAATGCCATTTATATTTTATACTCTTATTCAAAAACTAAAGAGCTATAACTAGGGAAAGGCAAGTAGAATTTTGCTCAGGGTGTCAAAATCCATAGCATGTGTCTATCACTTGAAACAACTGCCTTTAGTAGTTTAGATCCTAGTAAGACTAGGAAGCTACCAGAGAACCTATTTTCTCCTTCCAATGGATATAACTCAATCCCTTCCTCCTTCTTATCCTTCTCATCCTCCCAGTGATTTCCCATTTAGTCATTGCATCATAGGGTTCAAGCATTCCCTTCTCTCCAAAACAGTATGGCATTCCAAGCTTTCAGGGGCTCTTTCATGCTACTCTCCCAAGGTGGCAATACTGCTTGTTATAACTCTGACAAGATGTTAGCTATATGGCCCAAGGCAAGTCACTTAACCTCTCTATCCTTCAGTTTCCTCATCTATAAAACAGGGGTAAAAATAGCACCTACCTCCCAAGTTGGCCATGAAAATAAAAATGAAATATTTGTCAAGTGCTTTGAAAACCTTGAAACACACAAGATATGATGATGATGATTGATGATGATAGGACAAAAGAAACATTCTATCACAATGATGTCCAGTGTTAGAGACTTTTCTCCAGTGACAGAAAATTGAGCTGTTAACCCCAGTCTGTAAGGTACATCATTATCCTGCAGAATTGCCTTAGATAGCATTGGCTTCCATCCTTCCAGCATAGGATCTACCAGTTGGTCACATCACAGACACTCAGAGGACCAAAGAAAACAGTTACCACAACAACAAAAAATTATATGGCTTCTATGCGAAGGTTCTAAGAATATAGAGACAAAAATGAGACAGTCTTTTTCTTCAAGGAACTTATGGTCTATTGAGGAATGTAACATAATCATGGGTAAATAATAGCAAACGGTTTACATTTAGGACTTTAAGGTTTGCAAAGTTGCTTATTATCTCATTCAATCTCATAAAAACCCTATAAGATTGGTGATATTATTTTCTTCTTCTTACAAATGAAGAAAGCTGAGATGTAAAGAGATTAAGTGACTTGCCCAGGATTGTATCACTAGTTAATTTCTGAGGCAGAGACTTCCAATGCAAGATAATTTGAGAAAGGAATAATTTAAACAAGTTTAGGGTTCAGGAAAGCTTCATGAAAACAGTGACATCTTAAGTAAGCCTTGAAGGGAGATATAGAATTCTAAAGTGAATTGATGAGATTAGAGTAAATTTCAGGAACTTGGACAGCCTAGGAGAAGTTAAGAATGTAAGAGATGAAAGAGATTTGGCTGGAATTTACATGAATAAGAATAACACATTCCTATTAGATTGAAAGTTCCACGAGAACTATACCATTGTCTAACTATCAGCATGTATCTCTTAGAAATAGAAAAGTAGACAGTAGACAGTCAATAAATTTTTACTGAGTACAACTGAGCTGAAAGTGATATACATTTTAGGAATATTATTGTGGTAATCTACAGAGGAGGATTCAGGAAAGAAGAGATAGGTCACAAGAAAACTGTTTGTGAGGTTGGAAATATTCTAGTATGATATAGTATTGGGGAATGTGAATAGAAAGGTCCATGATTCCGTGCAAAGAATACTGGATTTTGGAGTTAAAAACCTTTAAAAATTAAAAAAATATTTCACACCCAGGCTCTAGTCCTTATATATAACCTCTGTGACCTTTAGAAAGTCATTTGTCCCTCAGTGGCTGGCACATAGCAAGAATTTAATAAATATCTGTTAATTGACTAACTGATTATCTGCGACTTTTATATAGGCCTCAGTTTTCTCAATTGAAACAAGAAAATTGGTTTAGATGACCTCTAAAGGCTCTTCCAAATCTACATTTTTTATCCTGTGACCTATGAAGGATAAATGTTGTCATTAGAAATGACAGACCTTAGTGAATAATTGGCAGTGGCAGCGAAAAAATCAAAGACCACAGTGAAGTTACAAACCAGCAGGAGAATTATTTGACAGAACACAGGAATAGGGAAGTTAGGAAGAACAATACCTGCATAGGTGGAGGAGAATGAAAAGGCTCCACTTGTAAGGGGTTGAGTTGGGGGTTGAGGGCAAAGGTTGAAGTCATTGCTCCTTTTAAAAAATAAAAATTCGAATTTGAAAGTTTTAAGGACAGGCACAAGTAATTATGTTAACAGTGATATTAAAATAGTGAGTATCATTTTACGTCATTATGTCCTTACATGTCCTAATGTCATTATATCCTTGGATCATGGGAGCACCTTTTCTCCAAAGAACTGAAATCATTATATGAAGTATATACTTGTACTATCTGGATGAATGTATCCATGTAAAGTCTCCATCCAGCAATGATGATATAGCCCATTTATAGTTTCATGAGATTTGGGTTCAGAAAAAATATCCAATATCCTCAAGGAGTCAATACTGTAGAGCTAAGATTGTCCACTCCTTCTTAGACTGATGCTCAAATGTCAAATCTATTCTATCATTAGGCCAATATTTCAAGTTTTGACAATGTTTGAGAACCTTCCAGGACTCATTCCCTTTACTTGGGAATCTAAATTGTGAGAGGAAAATTCAAGGTCCCTGCTATGACTTAATAAAGGAAATGAACAGAGCTTTCCTTCAGTACAACAAAGAAATGCAATTTCAATAATGCAAGCATTGACAGAGACTGTAATATCTCCACATTTTAGTTGACATCCTATGAGAGTTGGCATAGTAGGGAATATAATGTGGCTGGGGCAGGTGTTTGGCAAGGCCAACCCATACTTTTTGCACTACAGGATTGTAGGTGCCCCACTGATGAGATCATCACACAGCTCAATATGATTCATTCTGTTCTATGATGGGCATATCATCTCTATTTGTCATGTATTTGCCGCTGCGCAACATTTCTACTGGTTGATGCTCTACTGGCTTAGAGATTTTTAGTCACCACTAAGCATATTTATTCTGCTAGTCAATTGTTTTACTGGTCATTGATGAGTGTTTTTCCGTTTTTTAAGGTCATTTAGTTTCTGTTTACTCTAGGTTTCTACTTTAGGTAGATAACCTACCTATAGTAGGTTATCTCTTTAGCGACAGCTATTGGCCATTTTGTTCCACCTTTCAAGTGAATTTGATGCAAAATAAAAACCAAATTAAAGAGGCAAGGTCTGTGTCTTCCCCTAGACCCCCATTTTGGCCTTTATTATGTATATATTTCAATATTTAAACAACTACAATAAAAATGAATTTGGTTTGGCGGTTACATTTTGACCTGGGAAAAGACTCACTTTGTCCTAGCATAGTAACAATGGAAAAAAAAAGAACTTAAAAATAAATATCACATATTTATTACTACATTAAAGTTACAAGGTGGTTATTCACAGTAAGAATAATTCCTATTAATATAACTTTAAAAATTGAAGATGCCTTTTCTCTCCACCATCTGGTGAAGTAGTCTGTTCCAATATGATCAGTCCCTTTGTTAAAACAAGGAAGCGGAGACTGAGAAATTACGGGAATTTTCCCTGATGACACAACTAATAAGTATCTGAGGTGGAATTCAAACCTAGTTCTCCTATCTTCATGCATTCTATTCTATTAACTACATTATGCTGTCTATCTTTGTTAATTGGATTCTTCTATTAGTCCAATAAAGTGGGTAATGCATACATTCTGACTCTGTATATGACTCAACTGAGGCTCCTACAAGGGAAATCATGTCCAAGATCAAACAGCTTTTGTGGAATAAATGTAATTCTCTAAGTATGAGGTGGCATTGCTCAAATAATTCCTTACTCTTCAGTCTCTTTTAAGTCTTCTTTCAGTGAAGTAGCCCCCTTTCTAGCTTCCTGAATGTTTTCCTTTGAGACATGACCACACGCAGAATGCAAAGCCTGGTATCTCTCATGGGGCTATCAGGCCCCAGTGTCTGTCTTGTATCTCTGTTCCCTGTGGGGCTTGCCTACTGCTCTAGCTCAGGGATGGGAGGGGTTCATAAACTATGGCATGACTTGGAGGCAGAGCCAAAGCTGGGTTCACACTGAGAGAGTTAACCTCACATTTTGACTCCTGCAGAAAAGCCATCACTGACTGTTCTGTTCAGTGACAGAAACTATTATCTTTCTGTTTCTCTCTCTGCATGCGTGACGGGGAGGCTGCTGTGGTCCACCTCTGTTGCTTCAACTCCTTGGCAGAGTCGCAAAATGAGAAAAAGACTTGACTCCACAGCTCACAGAATGCTCTGAAACAGTGTGGGGAGCCAATTTCCTTCCCCAGGACTTAGTCCTGGAAAAATCCTTATTCACTTCTACCATCAGAAGCACACAATGTTAAGTCTGGAAGGGAACTTAATGATCATATTGCCCAATATCTTCACTTTACAGAAAAGTAAAGTGAGGCTCAGAGAAGATAATTGCTTTGCCCAAGGTCACACAGTCAGTGACAAAACCAGGACTAGCATCCAATTCTGACTACAAGGACAGCATGTCGTACTGGCCCTTTGTCCAGCGTGACAGATAAAACCTGAAGGGATAATTCTTTACAAAGAAAAAGGTCAAGTCAAGAAGGACTGACAGAGGAAACAGTGGGATTGTCATATTAAAAATCATGCCTTATTAACAAAGTGCAGCTTAACCTCATGGGAACTCCATCTACTTCCCGACAGTCACCACTATACTCTCCAAGGGAAAGGAAATAGAGAAAGTCCCAGTAGAGAAGTGAGTGATTATCAATCAAGCAGCAAGTATTTGCTAAGCAGCTACCATGTGCCAGGTAATATCTTATATTGTAAGGATACAAGTAGAAGGAGTAAAATAATCCCTACTCTCCATTAGTTTATATTATGGTAATCGACATGTAATCACGGTTGTGATGAAGATGAAGAGTCTACTACTATGCAAACAACTTGAGAGCAAGGATTATTTTATTAGATTATTATTAGAATGGTGATGATGATGTAGAGTCGTACAGTCTCAAGTGATTCCCACAACTATCCTGTAAGCTTTTAAGATACTATCATCCCCATTTTATTTATGAGACAATTGTCATACAGCTCCTACATATGGCTAGCTATGAACTTAGGTTTTCCTGATTCAAAATCCAGTGCTATCAGCTACACTAGAGGTGTCAGATACAAGGTCAGCAGGCTCCAGTCCCAAGTGCAGCAGAACCAGACTAAAATATAATTGGGAAATATCTAACAAAATTAAAAAAGCAATAGAATATAGATAATGTTAATATATGGTTTTCTAAGTTAACATATCTAATAGGGAACTTTATTTATATTTTATTGGCCCCTTTTTTTTATTTTAGTTTGACATCATGGACTTGTACCACTTAGCCACCATTCTAACTGAGGAGACAAGTATACATATAGATATAGGTATGTGTATATATGTATACATATAATATATGTATGCATATATCATATATATACATATAAACATATATATGCTGGTTGGTTGTTGTCCTTCATTCTTGAAAAGGACAAAAATGACATCCCTATGACAAAATCAAGTTTAAATGTGTCTAACTGTGGCTGATCAGACCAATAGGAGCTTAGAATGCTCCACCACAGATTGTGCACAGACATTCCATGTGAAAATGTGGATACTCTAAATTTGTGCATCCTATGTTTTCTTTGAGTTGTTTCTATTCTGCTTTGCTCATAGAGCACAGGACATTCTCTGAGGTGGGCACACCATGCTGAATGGTCCATGCCAGTGTCTCCCATATCATACAATCAATTCCAAAGTTCTTGAGAGAGACATTGTATCACTTCCTCTGACTACCATGTGATTGCCTGCCCTGTGTGTGTTCCACAAAATAGTCCTTTTGGCTTCGCATTTGGTTTTGCATTCAAACAATGTGGCTAGCCCATCGTAGATGAGCTCTCTGAATCATAGTTTGAATGCTTAACAGTTTAATTCGAGTAAGGACTTCAGTGTCTGGTACCTTATCCTACCAGGTGATCCTCAAAATCTTCCTAAGACAGTTCAAATGGAAGCGATTCAGTTTCCTGGCATGGAGCTGGTAGAATGTCCATATTTCACAGGCATACACCAATGAGATCAGCACAACAGTTCTGTAGACCTTCATTTTGATAGTCTAATACTTCTTTCCCGTACTTTCCTTCAGAGTCTCCCAAACACTGAGCTAGCTCAGGCAATGCATGCATCAATCTGTATCTATATATGTATATGTGTATAGGTATGCATATATATGTGTATATATGTATATTTGTCTCCTCAGTGTATATATAATATATTCAACACATATATGCATATGTGTATATGTCTTTGTGTATGCATGTATATATGTATGTGCATGTATGTGTATGTATGCATGTATATAAAGAATAAATATAAATAGAATAAATCAAAAGTTAAATACAAGCCAATTTGAAAGGAAGGTAGCAACAGCAGGATGATAAGGAAAATTTTCATATGGAAGATGGTGTTTTGAATCTTGAAGGAAGGGGTTATATGAAACAGAAATGAGGGGGGAAATGCATTCCAGAATTGGAGAACAGCCAGTGTACAAAGAGGGAAGATGGAATAGTGTATTTGAGGAACAGAGAGAAGGCCAATTGGGCTATATCCTTGATAATAGATGGGGGAGTAATTTATAATGAGACTGAAAAGACAGGTTTGGTTCAGGTTATGAAAAGCTTTCAAAGACAAACAGATATGTCTATCAAAATAGACATCTATATTATGTATATCTATATTTATCTATATATTATATATATATATATGGTTTGTGTGTATATATGTATAAGTGTGAATGTGCATATGTATATATATATATATATATATATATATATATATATATATATGTGTGTGTGTGTGTGTGTGTGTGTGTGTGTGTGTGTGTGTGTGTGCCTGTATATATACACACATATTTGTTGTTGCAGGCCTTGTTTCCCCCCCACCATTCTACCCGGTTGTGTAACACCATTGCTTTGGGCACTGGACAAAGAACTGATGTTTCCTCATTTTATCTGTTTTTAAAATTGGATGAATGAAGTCACAGTCATTCGTTTAAGTTGCTGTAACATCTCCATTGATCAATGATAAGCCTTTACTCTGTTCCAGGTAGGTACTGTCCTAGGCGCTGAGAATACAAAATCAAAAGGGGAAAACGTTTCTGCCCTCCAGCAGCTTTTATATGATGGGGAAAGAAAATCTGTATACAAGTAAATAGGTACAAAATATATGCTGAGGAGAACAAGTTATATTCATGGGAAAGTGCTTTTACACATGGATATTTACTTATTTTCTTCAAAGATAAAGCAACATGGAAAGTACAAACACTTCCCTTCAACACCTTAGGGACATACTCTCACCTACTTTTTTTTCTGACTCTGCTTTTGTATTTATATCAACATTTCCTAGAACAGTTCTTGACACATGGTAAACACTTAATAGATGATTTTTCATATATTCTTTCACTCTTTCATTCATTTATTCATTAAGTGGCTGAATCCAAAGGTGTTATGAGGCTCAGATGAGATAATGGATATTATCAATTATCAATAAATGCAAATCTCAAATCACTATACAAATATCATTTAGGATTATTATTTTAGCCCCCTGATCACTAGAACTTCATTCTTTTGCTGCCTTCATTCCCTAAAACTTCTACAGTATTCTTGCCAAACTCAGTGTTTACAAAGCAATGCATCATCAGTGTGCTGACAAATGTATAAGAACAGGACTGAAAAACAAATACATGCACACACACTTTTAAGTTTAATCTGCATTATTAATACTTCCTTAAGTGTAGATAATAAAAATAATCAATTCCCAATTTACAGCAATTGACCATTTCTGAGATATATGTGATTGCTTTGAAAATTTATCAATCAGACCTTGAAGACCAGTTAGGGCTGTATAATCCTGTTTGGGGCTAAATGACAAAGAAGTGAATTATACTAAGTCAGCAATATATTTTTGAAGTATAGAATCTCAGAGTTGGAAAGGACCTCAAAGGACATTTAAGCCAATCTCTTCCTATGATATTCCTAATAAGAGATTATCCAGCCTGTGACTGGATGAACAGTATATTATTCAGTAATAGAACACTCCCTATTTACTGAAGCAGCCCACTGGAGTTTTGTATTCTTCTTTACTCACACAAAATCTGTCCTGCCAGAGCTCTCAGATATTATATGCTTTTCCTTGTGCTATCAGACATAAAAGTAAACCACTTTTCCCTTATAACTATCCAAATTCTAGAAGACAGTTATAATCTAGCATGCCTCTACCTCCCATCCTATCTTTTTATCTTCATAGTAAACATCTGTACTTCCCTCAGCAATCCATTTATGCACAGTCTTCCTTAGCAAGACCTAACACCAGGGTTGCTAGCTCTTTGAACACCCCATACAACCCAGCCTTTTCAGGGTTGCTCATCTGCCTTCAGTGTCTACCTGGCATTCAACTCTCACCTATGGCTCCAAGAACTGTAGTATGCACTGCAGTCGCACCCTGGTAAACCAATCAGTTAAATCAGGTTGAAGGGAGAGATAAACCCAGACTTCAGACATTGGCTCCAGCTGTCCCAAATCTCTGATTAACTTTCTATAAATAAAAGAATGAAAGTGGAGGGACGTGCTAACTGAATGTATAATACTACCTACTTTGAATTTTGACAGTGTGTTATGTTTTAAAAACACTTTCACACTTATTAACATATTTCATTGTCATAATAAGTTAGGGGCAGTGTCTACTCCAACTGCGTGAAGACATCCCCCAGTGGAATGGGTGGATGAGAACAATTTTTCCAACAGCCATGAAGGCAGGTGAAGCAGATGCTGTGAAGGGCTTAGAGCTTGGTCAGACATCAGAGACTCCAAGGTCATTTGCGGCCACACTAACCATCTCCAGTCATCCCGACTTTTGTCATGCCCCTGGACTTTGATGACTCTGGAAGCGAGAGTGAAGCTGATAACTTTGCGCAACTCTGCCTCCCTTAAATCCAATTCACACAAAAGTCAAGACATTACCCCATGGTGTCATTGGTCCCCTTCGAAAATGAAGGATGAACAAGAAAATCTTCTTTGAGTCTCCTCCCAGCTCTGATTTTAGGATCATAAGATATAGAATTGGAATGGACTTTAGAGATCACCTAGTCAAACTCATTCATTTTATACACACACACACACACACACACACACACACACACACACATAAACACACACACACACATGCACATACCACAAAAAAGTTAATTGAGGTCCAGAGAAATGGAATCCATTTACCAAAGGTCACATAGGTACCATCAGAGCTGCCCTCCTCTTTAAATCAATGTCCTTCCTCAAATATAAAACCTAGAATTGAGCACAAAAATCCAAATGTACTCCTACTAAAGCAAAACACAGTATCTTAAAATGCTTCGAACTGAGACTCAATCACTCTCTTTAACCTTGACTTAGCCTGATTATTAGAAGGCTAACTATTTTCTTCTAAAGCTGAAAATATAATCTAAATCACCAACAAGCAATGGGGGGAAAATCATGCCACATTTCAATAGGAGTGTGCTTTTGAATATTCAACAAATCTCTATCTCCTTTATCACAAAATTTTCTCCAGCTGAAAGATGTCTGTGAACATTCTGGAAAGTGTTCAGTGGGTTTTGAGAGTGATGTTTTGTTCCTATCTCATCAGAATCTGTTACATAATATTTACATAAATTCTAATCTAGAATTCCATTTTCATTGATGTATACTTTTGAAATTAAAGAGCGTCCCAGGGAAGGCACAAATCTACAAGTCTTTTGTAGGCGCCAAGATTTCCAACCCTGATGTGCTCTATTGTGTCCTAATGAAAACTCTTTTACCTCAGCAAGATAGTCATTGCATGGCATCTGTCCACATCCAACACCCTCTGGAGAAGTGGCATAATGAATTTTCTTTCAACAGCTTCACAGACCAGCTGAGATTGTGTGGGCGGAAGTTCAGAACAAAGAAATTGCTAGAAATATAAAGGAATTGAGTGGTAGCCTGGTATGGAGGCATTTCTGACTGGCTAAAGACCTATGTGAAGAAATTAACACCAGAACATTTGTTCTCTGCTTGGCCACTTTCTAGCTGCATGACCTTGGAAAAAATATACAATTTTCTTACCTTTTTCATCTGAAAAATGGGTCATATAAATCCTGTCCTTTCCATCTCATGAGGGCTGGCTGTGGGGTTAAGATTGTTTACCTAGCTATCATTGAGGGATGCCATCCCTTCTAAATAGCAAAAAGTAGTAAAACCAACTTTACTGTAGAATTTAAAAGAAGGGTATACTCTATACTGAAATGAAGAGGAAAGTCACTGGAAATACCAACTTAAAAAAAGGTAGCTTAAAAATGCGCACAATAATAGAAACTTCCTATATAGGGAACTACAGTTTACAATGGGCTCTAGTAAATATTTTTTCACTTGACTCTACTCTAAACCGGCTACCCTGCCTGTTTTTCTTTTATTCCACTGAAAAGGATGCCCCTCCCAGATTATGCCCAATCATCTCCAATTTCATCAACATGGTACTCACTCAAATCTTGACTGACCCCACCTCCCTCAGCCTCCTTTCCCCTTTGATTAGAGGGCTAGAGGGTAGAATACCAATCCCCTTGCAATTTCTTCCTGTACAGAGGGCAGAAAATAAACTGTTGAACTTAGTCTACTTTGTGCCTGCTACCTTACTTGGTATTTTCAACTCTATGGAATAAAATGTCCCCACTCCCCCTTTTTCCTGCATCCTGTCTCTCTCCTCCCCCCCACCATTAGATTGTATGGTCTTTGAGGGCAGGGACTTTATTTCTTTTTATTAATTATATCCTGGTGCACAGGTACTTAATAAACGTTTATTGGATTGGGCTGAATTAGCACAACAGACAAATAAGATAAAAGTAAATGCAATAGAGTTTATTCCTATATGAGGAAAATTATGGTGTGGAGAATAAAAGATTATTCCTTAAGGTTACTCTTCTTTTGAGAGGAATAAAAGGAGTAAGAACACAGGACTTCTTCACTTCATTTCCATTGGACTGGACAATCTCTCTTGAGTAGAAATCAAGTCAAAATTAACGAGAAAATTTCTTAGGTTTCACGCTACATGTTCTTCTTGTGCAACACATACTATTTCATGGCTCATTGTGCCGAAAACAAAAACCAAAAAATGATGACTGAGCTGTTAACTCTCTGGTAAAGAAGCAACCCAATTTTAGCTAGACTTCTCTGTGAAAGACAAAAGGACAGACGGGGCTCTTTAGTCACTCAGATCATCTATGAAGTCTTTTTATTTTGCTAAGACATAATAGTTTAATATATTAAAGTTGTTTTTTTTTCTTCAAAAATCTCCTCAAGTTTCCCTCTTTGGAATGAGAAATCAGAGAGAAAGACAGTGGCAGTATCCAGAGGGAGGAGACAGAAAAATAGAAAAAACAAAACAACAAATCCTGTTGAAATTGTTGGAATCTTTCCCCCAGATAATGACAAGGGAGCAAAATGAAAAATAATTTGACTGATTTTGTTCAAATATTTTTTTATAAACTACTCAAGACATGGTAAAAACAAAGTATGAATCCAAGGTTTTCCATTAAAGAATTTCCAGTAGCAGCTTCTGCTGGTTGAGTCTGGGCTGGCATGTTGGATCCCATTCCCCATCCTTCTGCTCAATACATGCTCACAAATTCCATCCCTGCAAGGTAGGCAGTGATGGCGAGAGAGTAAGATGGGATAAGGAGAGGAGTGCTTAGAAAAGACAGGTGACACCTTCATTCCAAAGATGGGGAGCATAGAACAGGTAAGAATTCTGAAGGTGAATTTGTCACCTCATACAAATAGCCCTTTATAAGCATACAGACAAACTGTTACATACAGATAGTTATAGGTAGATATAGACAGGTAGTGGTACAGATAGTTAGAGATAAGATTGTATCTAATAGGATAATTATTTATAGAAAGGAAGAGTTACATACATTTAAAGAAGGTGGGAAGTGGACCATCATTTTCTGTTCTTAAAAAAAAAAAATCTTTCATTCTGCACCAAGTTTGCTCACTTACAGGGTGGAGTTTTACTGCTGATATTTGAAAGAAAGTGTGTAAAAACATACTGATTGCTGTCAAAAAGGCCTTTGTGATGCTATTTATCAGCCACGATGAGAAATTTAAATTGATACCTGGTGTCACATGTTGTTGTACAACTCCTAAAAAATAACTCACCGCCACAGAAGGCAGTTTTCTAAGCATTTTTTATGTTTGATTATGGCAGGTAACAATCAGAAAGTAATTTTCTTGTTAATAATAATAAAGCCTGAAGCAGTCTAATGTAATAATATTCAGAGCAGTTTCGATACATCATGGATTGTTTAGCATTCTGAACCTGATGTCATGACATTTTTCAATAAAAACTGAGTTGTTTTTTTTTAACTCTGTTTAAGTGCCACCTGAAATTTGTCCTGATTCCCCTCAGCTGCTGGTCCTCTTCCTACGTTCCTTTAAAAAAATTACTTTTCACTTTTTTGGTAGAGGAAGAAAGCATAGAGTTAGAGAGCTGGTCTCAGACCAAGGAAGACCTAGAATCAAGTCCTGCATATAGCACATACTGGCTGTGTAGACCTTGGGCAAATGACTATCTCTCAGGAATCAGGACTGCCCTACATCAATAGGGAGAGTGTTGTCATTTGGGAGCTGATAATGCCAATGTGATGACAGGTCCAATTCCTAGCCTATCACCTATTTTGTCATATTTAATATTATTTGTATTATTGACTGAACACATTTTCTTTTTTTTGCAAAGTTGTGAATTTATTTTTTTCAATTTTTATTAATTTGTCAGTTTTGAAAAAATTACTTCCATATGTTTTAAATTTTCTCCCCCTCCTTCCCCCTTCCCTCCTCAAATGACATGCACTCTTACATAGATTCTACACAAACATTCTTATTAAACACATTTTCTCATTAGTCATGCTACACAGAAGAATTAAAATGAATGAAAGAAATTATGAGAATAAAACAAAATATAACAAAAGAAAAAATAGTCTGCTTCATTCTGCATTCTGATTCTATAGTTCTTTCTCTGGATGTGGATGGCATTTTGCATTGAGTCCTTTGAAAATGTGTTAGGTTCTTGTATCACTGTGAAGGGCTAAGTCTGTCAGAAATAGTCCTCACACAATGTGACTGTCACTTTGTATAACATTCTCCTGCTTCTGCTCATTTCATTCACCATTCATTCATATGTGTCAAGGTTTTTATGAAGTCTATCTGTTCGTCATTTCTTATAGCATATTAGTATTCCATTACATTCACATACCACAACTTTTTCAACCATTCCCCAATTGATGGGCATTCCTTCATTTCCAGTTCTTGGCCACCACAAAAAGAGCTGCTATGAATATTTTTGTACATGTGGAACCCTTTCCCATTTTTTATGATCTCTTTGGACACAGTCCTAGAAGCAATATTGCTGGGTCAAAGGGTATGCACATTTTTACATCCCTTTGGGTGTAGTTCCAAATTGCTCTCCAGAATGGTTGGATCAGTTCACAACTCCGTCAACAATGAATTAGTTTTCCAACTCTCCCACATCTTCTCCAATATTTATCATCTTCCTGTTTCATCATGTTAGCCAATCTGCTAAGTGTGATGTAGTACCTCAGAGTTGTTTTGATTTGCATCCTCTAATCAATAGTGATTTAGAGCATTTTTATATGACTATAGATAGCTTTAATTTCTTCCTTTGGAAACTGCCTGTTCCTATCTTTGACTATTTATCAATTAGAGAATGACTAGTATTCTTGCACATCTGACTCTGTTCTCTATATTTCAGAAATGAGACCTTTATCACAGACATTACTTATAAAAATTCTTTCCCAGTTTTCTGCTTCCCTCCTAATCTTGGTTGCATTGGCTTTGTTTGTGCAAAAAATTTTCAATTCAATCTAATCAAAAGTATCCATTTTGCATTTCATAATGCTCTCTATATCTTGTTTGGTCAGAAATTTCTCCATCCTCCATAAATCTGACAAAGAAACTATTTCTTGCTCCTCTAATTTGTTTATAGTATACCTAGATTGTGTATTTATTTGGACTTTATTTTGGTGTAAGGTTCAGGCATTGGCCTGTGTCCAGTTTCTGCCACATTGTTACCCAGTTTTCTCAGGAGTTTTTGTCAGATGGTGAGTTGTTATCCCAAAAGCTAGGGTCGTTGAGTTTATCAAACACTAGACATCTCTAATCATTGACAACTATGTCTTGTGAACCTAACCTATTCCACTGATCTACCCCTCTATTTCTTAGCCAGTACCAAATGGTACTTTATAAATACATGTTTGTATTTATGTTACTTTATAAATACAATTTGAGATCTGGTATGGCTAAGTCACTTTCTCTATCATTTCTTTCCATTAATTCCCTTGATACTCTGGACCTTTCATTCTTCTAGATGAATTTTGATATTATTTTTTCTAGCTCTAAAATACAATTTTATGGTAGTTTGGTATGGCACTAAGTCAATTAATTTTGGTAAAATTGTCATTTTTATTATATTAGCTTGTTCAATCCACAAGCAATTGATGTTTTTCCAATTACTTAGATCTGACTTATTTGTGCAAAAAGTGTTTTGTACTTGGATTTGTTTTGGCAAGTCGACTCCCACTTGTTGTATAGTGTCCACCATAACTTTAAATGGGATTTCTCTTTCTATCTCTTGCTGTTGGGCTTTGGTAGTAATACATAAAAATGCAGACAATTTATGTGCATTTATTTTGTATCCTGCAACTTTGCCAAAGTTGTTTATTATTTCAAGTAGTTTTTCACTTGACTCTCTAGGATTTTCCAAGTCTATTATCATATTTGCAAAAAGTGATAACAGTTTCTTCTCTGCCTATTCTAATTCCTTCAATTTCTTCTTCTGTTATTACTAAAGCTAATATTTCTAGTACCATACTGAATAACAGTGTAGATACTGGACATCTTTGTTTTACCCCCAATCTTACTGGAAATGCATCTAGCTTATCCATATTATATATAATGCTTGCTGATGGTTTTATGTAGATACTACTTATTATTTTAAGGAAGGCTCCATTTATTCCAGTGTTTCCCTGTTTTTGATAGCAATGGATGGGGTATTTGGTGAAAAGCTTTTTCTGAATCTATTGAGATAATCATATGGTTTCTGCTAGTTTTGTTGTTGATATGATAGATAATGCTGCTAGTTTTCCTAATATTGACCAAAGCCTGCATTCCTGTTATAAATCCTATCTAATCATAATCTATTATTCTAGTGATAAGTTGCTGTAATCTTTTTGCTAATATCTTATTTAAAATTTTTGCATCTACATTCATTAAGGAAATGGGTTTATAATTTTTTTTCTGTTTTAGCTCTTCTGATTTAGGTATCACCACCATATTCATACCACAAAAATAATTTGGTAGAATTCCTTTTTCACCAAATTTCCCAAATATCCTATTTAGTATTGGAAATAACTATTCTTCAAATGTTTGATAAAATTTGTTTGTAAGTCCATCTGGCCTTGGAGCTTTTTTTCTTAGGGAGTTCATTGAAGGCTTGTTCAATTTTTTTTTTCTGAGATGGGGTTTTATAAGTATTTTACTTTCTCTTCTTATAATCTGAGAAATTTATATTACTTTAAAATCTTCATCCATTTCACTTAGATTGCCAAATTTATGGCCATAGAGT
Source organism: Potorous gilbertii (assembly GCA_028658325.1). NCBI lineage: Eukaryota > Metazoa > Chordata > Mammalia > Diprotodontia > Potoroidae > Potorous > Potorous gilbertii. The sequence continues at coordinate 144,303,895 of CM053769.1, forward strand.
CAGGCAAAATAATTTCTCATTATTGTTTTAATTTCTTCTTCATTGAAGGTGAGTTCATCCTTTTCATTTTTTATATTGGTAATTTTATTTTCATTTTTTAATGAAATTGACCAAATGTTTATCAATTTTATTGTTTTTTTCATAAAATCAACTCTTAGTTTTATTTATTACTTCAATAGTTTTCTTCATTTCAATTGTATTATTCTCCTCTTTGGTTTTCAGTTTTTCTAATCTGGTATTTAATTGGGAATTTTCAATTCATTCTTTGTCTAGCTTTTCAGTTGCATGCCCAATCCACTTACCTCCTCTTTTTCTATTTCATTCATTTAAGTATTCAATGATATAAAACTTCCCCTAAGAATTGCTTTCACTGCATCCCATAAGTTTTGGTAGGTTGTCTCAATATTGTCATTCTCTTGAATGAAGTTGTTGATTCTTCCTATGATTTGTTGTTTGACCCACTCATTCTTTAGGATTTGATTTAGTTTCCAATTAATTTTTGGTCTATCTTCCCAAGGTCCTTTGTTACATATAATTTTTATTGCATCATGATCTGAAAAAGATGCATTATATATACAAATCTGCCTTTCTGTACTCAATTGTGAGGTTTTTAATGCCCTAACAGATGGTAAATTTTAGTGTATGTTCCTTGTGCTGCTGAGAAAAAGGAGGTATATTCCTTCCTATCATCCCCATTCAGTTTTCACAAGAGGTCTATCATAACTACTTATTCAGAATTCTGTTCACCTCCTTAACTACTTTCCTATTTATTTTGAGTTTAAAGTTATCAAGTTTAGAGAGGAGGAGGTTGAGGTCCCCCACTAATATAGTTTTGCCACCTATATTTTTCCTGTGAGTTCTTTAATTTCTCCTCCATGAATTTGGATGCTATGCCCCTTGATGCACGTATGTTTAGTAATGATATTATTTCATTGTCTATGGTGCCTTTTAGTAGGATATAGTTTCCTGCATTATCTCTTTTGATTAATTCTATTTTTGCTTTTGCTTTGTTTGAGTTTAGAATTGATGTCCTTGTTTTTTTTACATCAGTTGAAGCATAATATATTCTGCTCCAACCTTTTACCTTTACTTCATGTGTATCCCTGTTTCAAATATATTTCTTGTAAGCAACATATCAGGTTATGCTTTTTAATCCATTCTGCTCTCTACCTCCATTTTATCGGAGAGTTTATCCCATTCATATTCACAGTTATAACTGCTATCTGTCTTTCTCTCCATCCTATTTTCCTCCTTGCTTCTGCTTTTATTTCTCACTTCTCCCTTCCCTTCTTCAAGAGTTTTACTTTTGACCACTATCTCTCTCAATCTTCTTTCCTTTTTCAGCTCCTCTCCCTTTTATTTCTCTTTTCCCTTACTTCTTCTTCCCTCCTTTTTAACCATTCCCCATTTTTCTTTCCATTTTTCCCTCCTACTTCCTGTTGTGTAAGTTAGATTTCTATATTTAACTGAGCATGTTGTTCCCTCTGAGAGTAAATCTCAAAGAATGCTTACCTCCTTCCACACTTTCCCTCTATTAAATATGTTTTTGTGTGCCTTCCTGTGATGTAATTTACCTTTTTCTACTTCCTCCTTTTCTTTTCTCCCATTACAATCCCATCATACCTTTTAATTATATTTTATCTTTCACATCAGTTAATTTATACTCATTCCCCATCTATGTATATCCCTTTTAAATGTCATAAACAGTTCTCAAGATTAACAAATATCCTCCCATATAGTGTTGTAAACAATTTGTCCATATTGAATAACAAGTTTTCTTTTTTGCCCCTTTTTACTTTTTTGATGTCTCTCTTGAGACTTGTATTTTAAGATCAAATTTTCTATTGGGCTCTTGTCTTTTCATCAGGAAGGTCTGGAAATCCCTTATTTCATTGACTGTCCATCCCTTTACCTGAAAGAGTGTGCTTTATTTACTGGATGGTTGATCCTTGGTTGTAGTCCAAACTCTTTTACTTATGGAATATCATATGGACCTCAGGACAGTTTTCTTTGGTAACTTTTTGGAGGATATTATCTAAGCTCTTTTTTTTCATCATGCCTTTCCAGTAGACCAACACTTCTTAAATTTTCTCTCCTGGATCTATTTTCTACTTCAGTTGTTTTTTCCAATGAAATATTTTTCATTTTATTCTATTTTTTCATTCTTTAGATTTTGTTTGATTCTTGATGTCTCATACAGTCTTTAGCCTCTACTTACCCAATTCTAATTTTTAATAAATTGTTTTCTTCAGTTAGCTTTTTGTACATCCTTTTCCATTTGTCCAGGTTTCCAAGTTAGGTTTTGTACTTCCCCATCCATTTGACCAATTATACTCTTTAAAAAGGAGCTGTTCTCTTCGGGAATTCTTTTTTTGATTTTGTCAATTGTACTTTTAAAATCATTGGCCAATTTTTCTTTTACCTCTCTAATCTGGATTTTAAAATCCTTCTTGAGCTCTTCTAAGAATGTTTCTGGGCTTGAGACCAATTCATATTCCCTTCTGAGGTTTCAGAAGTGGGTATATTGTCAGTACTGTCCTCTTTTGAAATCATATTTTGGTATTCTCCATCCCCATAGTAAGATTCTATGATCTTTGCTTTTCTGATTTACTTCCTACTCATGGTGATTGCCTATTTAGTGGCTTTTAAAATAGACCTCTGCTTCTAGGGTACAGGGGTCTCTATTCCACATTTGTTGTGCTGAGAACTTGAGGCCTGGTTACTGGCTTTGAGTGTTTTGGCCTCCCATTCTTTCAGCTAGAAGCTATATAATACTGCAGCTTACTTGGTGCTGAGTTGACTGATGTGTGCCAAGGCCAAGGTCAGGTGAAATCTTTCTGAGTTTCCTCAGGGTTACACTGAAGCTTACTACATAAAATGTGGGACAGAATAATCTGGTCACAGGAGTTCTCCTCCCATAGGGCTGAGCTAGAGCACATGCAGGTTCAAGCAGCTGGTGAATCCCCATCTACACTTGTCTTTACCCAATTCCCCTGGCTGTGCTAAGGCACACTTGGTGTCCTTATATTGGTGATTCCTGGCTCTATTGCTCTGAGGTTCAGGATTTCCTCCTAATCCACAGAGGTGAGGCTTGCTGGGAAGCCTCCAATCTTGCACTGATCCCCTTCAGCCACAGCAAGAGGTACTCTTCTCTTCAATCTTCCTAGTTTTCTGGGCTGAGAGACTGCGTGGGCCCCTTCTGCTCATTCCACTATCCCAGGATTTTTCCTGGGGAAATATTCTCTAGGTTTCTTAAGGTCAACAAGGGGAGGCTGGGAGAACTTACAGTTTACTACACCATCTTGGCTCCCAGAAGTTCAAATATTGAATACATTTTCTCCATGGAAAGGCAAGGGCTGATTCATTTTGATCTTCCTTTCTCTAGGGTCTAGCTCATAATAAATACTTGTTGGTCATTAGAGAATTGTTAGCAGAGCTTACACTCAGGTAGACTTTGAAAATGGCAAGTTTTCCCCCTTGCCATAATGAGGGATCAGAGTAGTTTCTCCTAGAATTCTGTTATTTTGTATCTGTTTGAAAGATACAGAGATAAGAGACTTAGACAGAGATAAGAGAGCCACGAAGAAGAGAAAGAGACAAAGAGACAGAAAGATTATGGGTATGTATGTATGTGAGAAAGGAACACACAGAGAGATATAAAAAGAGGTAGGGAGAGCAAAGAAAGTCAGAACAAGATCAAGAGAAGAAATGGAGACAGAGACATAAAGACAGGAAGAAAGAACGAGAGAGAGAGAAGAGAAGAGAGAGAAAGAGAAAGAGCAAAGGAGTGACAGTGTGACAAGCAAGAGAAAGACCAACTCTGTGGGGGAGTGTGTATGTTTGTGCATGTATTTTGGTGAGAAGTTATGGGCAATAAACCTGGATATGGGCAAGAGCAAAGCAAGTAAACATCAATATATAAAACACAAAAAAAGGGGGAAACAATTTTACAAATAATTATGTTATAAAAATATCTCAAACAAACAATTCTTATTTTGTTTTAAATATAGACCTTTTCTTTTTTTTAAACTTGCAAGGGAATTATATTAACCTTCCAATTAATATCATGATTAACTCTTTAACCCAGTGGCTCTATAATTACTAGCTAGCTGTGTTCATATTGCAGTTTCTACCAAAGTCAAAACTATGCAGCAAAATAGCTTTTTTTGTTAACCATGAATAGCTTTTCTCCCAAGATATTTACCTATTAGTTATATGTAGAAGAAAGATAAATGATATTGCAATTCATTTAAATAATACCAATTCTTAAGTGTTTTCTTCTTCCTATTCCTAACCCACCTACTAAGGTGAAGAAAAAAGACAAAGCCCCAAGTTATGGCACTAAACATACCCAATACTGTTAAAAAGTAGGAGAGATCTTAGAGATCATTTGGTCAAAACACTCCTACTTTAAGAGGACAAAGCACTAGACAAGAGAAATGTTCAGCATTAAACTAGGTTCCCAATTTTATATCTATTGCATTTCTAAATCATATTACAAGCCCTTTGCTGAACTGAGATTAAGAGCTCACAGTTTCTGTCTGAAGACAGCATTTCTTCTCCCTGCCCATACCATAGACCTGGCAACCATTATCAGCAACCAAAGTGGATTCTGAGTTACATAATGACCTTATTGGTCAAGAAAATCAAGACAGAGTAACAGCTACAAGAAAGAAATTAAAGGTCCATGCCAATCACTGTAAGGAGGTCTATATCAAATTATGAATTTAGCTTCATACATGTCTCATGTTACTGTTCTCAACAATTCTTTCCTGGTCACTAAATATGACTAGATTTGAGTGCTATGAAAGTAGCATTGGAATAGAATTTCAATATTTCTCTTAACTTTGTGATCCCATTTTTCCTCTAGTGTGTTTAGGCAAAGCCTAGGCTATTATGTGCAGTTCTAGGTACCATTCTCTTCAGAAGGATATAAATCAGCTAGAATCTATGTATTTCTGGGATCAGATCAGGGGGAGGGAGGTGGCAGAATCAAATAGGATGATTAGAGCTTGAGAAAGAAGTTCTGTCATATAAGGAGCAATTAAAGAAAGTAGGAGTATTTCATCTGGGTTGAAGACATCTGAGAGGTCATGTAGTCTAACTCTCTCATTTTCAAGGAAGGAAACTGAGACAAGTTTATCTGTCCAAGGGTATACGGGCTGTAGGAGAAAGTTGGGATTTCAAACCAAGTTCTTGGACTCCATATACAAAGTTCTTTCTACAATACCATGCTGGTTTGCACACTTTGTGAGGTAGTAGAAAGAAAATTGGATTTAGAATCAGGAGGCTTGACTTCTCTTGATTCCATTACTGAGTAGTTGTATGATTGAGGGGGAGTTATTTACCTTAAGGACTCAGTTTCCTATTTTGTGAAACAGAGTCAATACCACCTTGTTCATTTTGTTATTATGACAACAAAATATGTAAATAAGTGTAAAAGTGCTTTTAAAACATAACACGCTGTCCAAATTCAAAGTAGGTAATATTATTATACATTCAGTTAGCATGTCCCTCCACTTCCATTCTTCTATTTACAGAACATTAATCAGGGATTTGGGGCAGCTAGAGCCAATGCCTGAAGCCTGGGTTCATCATTCCCTTGCAGTTTCTGTAATAATAATTGCTCATATTTATGTAACCCTTTAGGTGTGCACAGCATTTACATATATTATCTCATTTGATCTTCATAACAACTCCAGAAGATGGGAGTTATTACTCTCCCTCTCATTTTGCAGACAAGAAAACTGATCCTCAGGGAATTTAAGGGACTGCCGAGAGTGGCACAACCTGGAAGAACCTGAGGTAGGATTCAAATCCACATTTCAATGGCTTCAAGTCCTGTCTTGTATTCAGCATATTACCTCTTGTTCAATTAGAAAATCAGGAGATGAATTGTATCTAATGACTAGTACCCCATCAGATTGTAAACTCCTTGAGGGGAGGGACTGTCTTTTGCCTGGTTTTGTATCATCAGCATTTAGCACAATGCCTGGCACATAGTATGGTGTGGGTGATATGGTATGGTTGTTGTCTTTTCTTGAAGAGGATCAAAATGACATCACTATGTTGGGGTCAAGGTACCATGAGTCTGACTATAGCTGGGCTCAGAATGCTCCACCACAGGTCAAGCACAAATGGTACATAGGAACATTTGGACTGGAACTGTCCCTCAATTTGCAAATCTCACATTTCCTTTTAGACACCTCAATTATGTTTTGCTCATAGAGAATAGCACCTTTTTTGATGCAGGCAAACCCTACTGGGTGGTCCTATGTCAGTCCCATGATTCAAAATTAATTCCAAAGTTCTTCAGAGAAACTGTGAGAGGGTCCTTGTATTGCTCTTTCTGAGCTCCACATGAAAGCTTATTTAATGTGAATTCTCCATAAAATAGCTATTTAGGAAAATGTACATTTGGCATTCAAACAACATGACCAGCTCATTAGAGTTGAGATCTCTGCCACAGAGTTTGAACATTTGGCAATTCAGTTCAAGAATGGACCTTAGTGCCCAGGACCTTATCTTGCCAGGGGAATCCTCAGAATTTTCCTGAGACAATTCAAGTGGAAGTGATTCAGTTTCCTGGCATGGCACTGGTCGACTATCCATATTTCACAGGCATAGGACAATGAGGTCAGCACAATGGCTCTGTAGACCTTCAGTTTCATAGGCAACCTAGTACCTCCTCTCCCACATTTTCCTTCAGAACTTTCCAAAAACTGAACCAACTCTGGCAATACATCCTTCAACTTTATCTTCTATGTAGACATCCCTGGAAAACATACTGTAAAGGTAAGCAAATTTATCCACAGCTTTCACAATTTCCACATTTGCTGCAACCAATATTTACAGGTATGAATAATGTAGTGCTAGCTGGTAGATGACAATATCAAAGGTCTTGATCAGATCAATGAACATTGTGTACAGACCTTTGTTCTACTCCCGGCATTTCTCCTGGAGTTACTGGGCAGCAACCACCATATCAACTATTCCTCAGTCCTTTTGGAAGCCACAGTTGTTCATAGGATCAGCCTATTAAGAAAGACTTTGGGAAGAATCTTGCCAACAATGACTAAAAGGGAAACACACTCACAACCCCTCACTGCCCCATGATTTTCACAGAACAGTCCATTTGTTCTGTGACTTCAGGGAATCATGAAAGAGGTTTGGATTGCTACTATCAGCATAAAACTGAATTTTATCTATTGAATGTATCTATTGAACCAAGAGTCCTGCATCTCTTCAAGCTTCATTTGCACTTTACTTTTAATAGAGTTAAATGCTGCCTTCTTAGAGACAGATGAACTATCTGGTTGGTAATCTTGTAGAGTTCTTGTTTTTGGTTTAGCAACTTCTGAATTTCCTCAGCATTTTCACCATACCAGTCCTGATGTTTGTGAGTGTTCTGGCCCAAATGAATACATGTGATGATGCACACCAGATCTCTAAAAGCTGCCTACTCCTTTTGTGTTCCATTGTCACCAACCACATGTTGGCTCAGTTTTGAGTTGGCAATAAATTGTTCTAATCCTCTGACATTAAGTGTTCTGGTAGTCATCTTGCCTTGAAGCTGCCACTTTTGGTGAACATAAATATTTAGCTCAAAAAGGATGTCTATGATCCAACACTCTGAACCACACATCACCTATCCTATCTGGCTCTTGTCCTTGCCATGGTCTAGTTTATTAAATGTCAATGTTAACCATGAGGGTGGATTCATGAAGTTTTATTAAATTTAGGCAAATAAAAGACAGTGTTGGTGATGAGTCATGAAACTTACACGTTTTCAGTAGTTAAGTGACCACTGCTGCTGCTGCTGTTTCCCAACACTCTTCTTCCCAAGGACTCCCTGCCACAGTGCCTACTGTGGAGTTGAAGCCTTTTGGCACATTGATGATGAGAGGCTTTAGATCTCCATAAAATTTCTTTTTGACTTTATCAGGGTTTGTCATGGTGGGAGCACAGGCACTGATGATGGTGGGAGCACAGGCGTTGATGATGGTGGGAGCACAGGCGCTGATGATGGTGGAAGCACAGGCGCTGATGATGGTGGGGTGATGCTTTCCTGTAAGTGCCAATTGCATTTTCAGAAGCCTGCTAGCCACTCCTTTTGAGAGGCATACAAGCTTGTGGACTAAATTAGTTTTAATTGCATAAGTTATACTAGCTTCACTGACTCCCCATGACTGTGACCACTCCAGAAAAAGTGTATCCGGCTCATATTTCGGTAAGATGGCCTTGATTTGCCAGCCTTGTTTCACTGAAGGTTGATCATTTAGATATGATACATTCTGAGTTCTCTTGCAAGAAGAGCTGTTTGTCTTTCAGGTCTACTGGATTCTGTGTTATCCATATAGAGGCATACATTCCACATACTGATGGTCAGTATAATCACCTTTACATAAAATTTTTTGTACATTTGTGTTTTGACAACAATCTGGGATTCCTACCTGCCTTGGTTAACAGACCAGAGTCAGACAATTTTTAAAGCACCTTTTTCTGGACCCTTACTCAAGCCAGGTGTGAGCAGTGGTGTCCTTACGAAATGTTGTTTAGGCACCCGGGTGCTGCTTAATCTTACTGCTGCTTCAGTCCCATGAGAAGATGACCCTATGATCTGGATGCTGGTGTGCAGGGTTGTGACTCTAGTTCTCAATATATCTTCACCTGCTGCTTCATCACTTCCCTGTCACCATAGAAGTCTGAGGTAACTAAAAATGTCAATCTGATAGGTGGAATGTCGTTTGACTCACACATAAATTGGATTTGTTGGGCAGAGTTGCAAGAAATCATCAACCTGAACTCTTTACCACAGCCACCAAAGTCCATAACAAGACTGAAGTTAAGATGGCTGAAGGTGGCCCTAGATGCAGATGACCTGGGCATCTTCAATGTGTTACCAATCTCTAAGTGCTCCACAGTACCTGCTTCAGTCAACTTCACCCCCGCAACTCACTGAAGGGGTTACCTTCAACTTGGTTTAGCCCATCTTCCAAAACAGGTTACTGGAGTGTGGCTACTGTTTATGCTACAGTTTCTTGGAGCCACAGATGAGAGTTGAGTGAATTAGGTGACAACCCTAAATCAGCCTCAGCAGCCCTCAAACCAGAGGCAGTAGTCTTCCCTGAATACCCCTACACCTCCAGTACATTGTAGGTGCTTAATAAAACTTATAGATTGATTGATAGCAAAGAATCACTAATTTTAGAACTAGAAAATTCCTTAGATGTCACAGCTGAAAGAGTCCTTAGAGAACATAGGTGAAAGGATCTTTAGAAAGCACATAGTCCAACCCCTTCATTTTATAGTCAAGGGAATAAGCTCAAAAGGTGGAAAAGTTTGTTTTTTTTCTCTAGGTAAATAAGAGGCAGGGCCAGAATATAAACCCAGCTCTTTCAGATACTAAGTCCAATGTTCTTCTCCCTGCCTTACTCTATCCTCCAATCTAACTAGAGAAGAGGTATGGCCTTTTAATTGTTCATCATCAGCTCACAAGGCACCTGAGAAATCGAATGCATTAAAGGGGAGGAGCTATGCCTGTTGTTTTCCTTGTTTTTCACTCTCAGTGCTAGGTGCATCCCCAGGGATTTAAAGTCTGTTCCCTTTGATTTCCCTTCCCAGGCAAGGCTCCAGAGGGACATTGCTTTGAAGTTCATAAAACGCTGTGGAGGACTCTGTGACCTCCTCTGAAAGACACAATGATCCAGAAAACCTAAGGCAAGTTTGCTTTCTTGTCTTCAAAGTTTGTGAAGAGAGTGTCTAAAGAGAAACTCCCCTAGCCGTCATCTCCACTCTCAACTTGGTGGGCACAAGGCTCACAAATTAAGGTGAAAGCTTAGATAATACTCATCAATGATTCCTGTAAAATAACCTGAGGACAGAGGCTGGAATTGGATCTGGAATATAAAGATACTCTGCTTCCTAGATGGCTATGAAGTAGTGGAATGAAGAAACTGAAGTTCACATCGTTCATCTCATCCCTAATTGATCTGTGAACATTTACATTTCCCTATAATGTTATCTAAATCATAGGATTGTTGTGAGTAAAGTATGTCACAAAATTTAGAGTACAATAGAATGGCAAATTCACAAGAACACACATTAAGTCCTAGAAAGGGCTTTAGATCTCATCTATTACTACACATTCATTGCATAGTGCAGGAAACTAAGGACCACAAAAGTCAACCAAATTTCTCAAGGGCAGACAGGCAGAATGTGCCTTTCATAAGGGGGAGAGAATACTAAGGTGCCCTGATATGCTTATACAATGAATGAAATTGGTCAGTGCTTCTTCAGAGAGAAACAAGTGGTTCCAGAATCTCTATGGGAGAGACACACAAAGAGAGGAATAGCAGACATTTAGGGGAAACAAGCTCCTTAGAATATCACTGATTTTCAGCTTGCTTTTTAGGGATTGATACAATGGACTTCGTTGAGTATAATCAAGCTGTCTTCCTAGGTTTGAACTAAGATTTTATCTCAACCCCAGTTTTAGAGCTCATTCATTTATTGGTTTGTTCTAATCCATATAATTTTTCCAGTTTTTGTTTAATGTTTGCTTAGTCATTAATGAATGACTTCCCTTCCTATTTGTGATGGTTTCTTATGTAACCAGGACTTGGTGGGAAGGATTTAAGCAGGCCAGTATAAGCCAAGGGCCATTCTCCCCCTTAGGAGTGATCAGAAAAGTGACTTTCCTCCTAAATTCAGACTCATAAATCACAGACTAGAGATATATTTAAGGGGGACTAAGAAACAGATATGCGATCTCTACTCAAATCAAAGAGGGAAAGCAAGTTGGAAATCAAGATCAGCTTGAAGAGTTGATTTTCTCTACGTATCTGCTGCTTCTTTTTCCATTTGTACATTTCAAAGAGTCCCTGGAACTTATGTGTGAGTATGTCTCTCTCTGAAGAAGTTTTGGTACTAGTTACATCTCCTGTACAGATATATAGATAGTATCACCTCAATACTCACTCCTCCTTTTGGGAATTCACATCCCCCTCCATAAATCTAAGAACATACAAAATGTACTTGACTTTGTTGGAAGTTCCATCACACAGCCAGATTGGAATAAAAAATTATTCCCTGATCTCATTCAGCTCTTTAAAGAACTGAGAAAGTCTAAATTCAGCTATTTCTGAAAAATTCTATCTCCTAATATCATTCTCCTTCTTTAGGCATCTACTAAAATGTTTCCTCTTCCATGGAGCTTACCCCTACACTAAGACAGAAGCTATTATTTTCTTCTTAAATCTCTCAGGCCATTCTATTTGATATTTTCTATGCATTTAATTATTTTTAATTTGAACATACTTGCTTGTGCTTGTCTCATGTTCCTACTCAATTTTTAGCTCATTAAAGGAATGAACCACATTTTATTTCATCTCATTTGATATCACTACCCTCAGACACTCTATATCAACAGCCAAACTGGCCAGCTTCCTTTTACCTGGATTTTGCACATTTTTTTTGCCTGAAATACACACTCCTAACCTCCACTTCTAAATATACTTGTTTTTTTTTCAGATTTAGTCAATTTTATTTACTTTTTTGATACATATCAGAGCATCACACAATCACTTTTTTACTCTCTGACCTGCAAATAGATACCTTAAACAGAATATTTTTTCAAAATTATGAAATTAGGTACATCCAAAATGCAACAATTACACATCGCAAGTAATTCATAAAGTGTAATTTACTAGGACATATCTTAAAAATTTAGAAACAGGCAGTCAGGAGAAAATCTAACCAATTTAGCAATCAATTATTTACATTTTTCAAAACAATCCTCTATCTAAACTCCAAATTCAGAATTCGGGAAGATTATTTTCAATGGAAAAAAACCCAGGAAGTTATGATTCACAACTATGCAGCATTAAAAGTTTTAACTGCAAACTCTTGAGCAATTTTTCAGCCTGCCTCTAAACAGTAAGCATCCATCCTTATTTCAGCTTGTCAAAACTGAAGTATCAAATATATGCCCTTGCGTGCACAGAAAGGCTTATGTGTTCTTTAATTTATAAAAAAAAATACATAAAAATCCAAACAAGTGGTCACTAAAATCCCAAACGTTCCTACTGGACCACCTCAGTCACAGCTTTACTACCATCCTTCATGTTTGTAACCTACGGCAGAAAGTAGTACGCTACATATTTGGAAGAAACTGATGATGCTTAATTTTTTTAAGGATTAACTCAAGTTTCAACTTCGAAACGAAGCCTGTTCTCATACCTCGAGTTGTTAGTGATCTCTCTGCCATCAGAGTAGTTCAATTTTAATCTATGGAAAACTGGCGATTTCAAACTCCTTGACTGATGGGACTTGATTTTATTTCATTTTGTCTTCCTATCTCCTGTCCCTGGCATAGCTGTTCACAAGATTCTGAGCAGAACCTTATTGAAACAAATCATTACATTCATGTTCCCAGAGCCAAGAATTGTATTCTACTAATATATATTTGTTAAATTGAGTATTTCCCGTATATAACAACCGTTTAACCCTAAACTCATCTGGCTAAACTGGAGTGGGAGGTTGAAACACAGTATCTGAAAGGTTGTCATGGGGGTTGGAGCAAAGATGGCAGAATGAGAGCAACTACTCACCTAAGCCTTAAGACAAATTCCTTCACATACTTCTAAAAAGAGAATCTGAACAAATTTTCGAGTGGCAGAATCCATTAGGAGACAGAGTGTGGCAGATTTCCAACCCAAGACGGACTGGAATGGCAATGGGAAGGATCTGTTGCACAGAGCTGGAGGAGTGCACAGCACACAGCACATAGCGTGTACCATCACAGACCCTGCCATAGCAAAGCCAATTAGGAAGCTCTGGGTGATCTGAAGCAGCTGAAGAACCGTGGAATCTCAAACATATCAGACCAGGATGGGAGTCCTGTGGAACTGAGCAAGAGAGAATAGCGGAACCTCAGATAATAGCAACAACTGCTTCTGATACTATCAGGCCATAGATTAGATGTCTGTAGGTCATCTATTTGAACTTCCAGAAGCCAAGATCAGCTGAAAGGGCAAACAGTATCTTAGCCCATGAGGCTAGGAAAATCGCAAAGGGTGGGTCCCTCTTGCTGTGGCTGAAGGCAACCAGTGCAGGACCAGAGCTGTCCCAGACAGCCACACCTCAGCAAACTGGAAGGAGATCCATAGTCCCAGGGTGGGAGCAACTAACAATCATCAACACCAGAAACCCAGGCATACCTCAGCACAGCCAGGGAAATAGAGAAAACACTAGTGCAAATGGGGTTCACCAACCACTGAGTCTGCCTGTGCACAGGAAAGGAGACCTCCTGTGATCAGACCACCCTTCCCCCACACTTAACACAGGGTAACTTCAGGGAAACTCAGACAGACTTTACCTGGTCTCTGCTTTGGCCCACCAGCTAACTCAGCACCAGGTAAGCTACAGCAGTCTAGTTTCGGGCTGAAAGAACCAGAGGCCAATATACACAAACCCTCAAGTTCTAAGGACAAAAATGGTGGAACAGAGCCTCCTGTGCCCAGAAGCAGAGATTCACTTTAAAAGTCAGGAAAAGGGCGATCATCATGAACAAGAAGCAAATGAGAAAAGATAAGACCATAGGATCTTTCAATGAGGACAAGGATCAAAACATGAAAACCAAAGAGGTCAGCATTGAGACTGTACTCTCATCTGAAACTTCAGAAGGGAATATGAACTTGTCTCAAGCCCAAAGAGCATTCTTGAAGAGCTCAAGAAGGACTTAAAAGTCAAATCAGGAACGTAAAAGAAAAACTGGCCAATTATTTTAAAAATTAAAAAAAAATTTAAAAATGAAAAAAAGAAATCACAGAAGAATTTAAAAGGAAAATTGGACTAATGGGAAGCAATGAAAAAACACTGCAGACAGTCAAAAAGAAACAATTCAAATATCAAGGAGCAACAGTAAGGATCACACAGGACCTTGCAGCTTCTACATTAAAAGATCAGAAGAATTGGAATATGTTATTCTGTAAGGTAAAGGAGCTGGGACTATAACCAAGAATCAGTAACCCAGAAAAATTGAGCATAACATTTCATTCAATGAAATAAGGAATTTTCAAACCTTCCTGATGAAAAGGTCAGTGCTCAACAGAAAATTCAGTATTCAAATACAAATCTCAAAAGAGGCATAAAAATGAGCTCCCTAAGAAACAATTTCTAAGGCCCGATGGATTTACAAGTGAATTCTATCAAACATTTAAAGAATATTAATTCCAATTCTATATGACTATTTGGGAAAATCAGTGAAGAAAGAGTTCTACCAAATTCTTTTTATGATGCAAGTATTGTTCTGATATGTAAACCAGAAAGAGCTAAAACAAAAAAAAGAAATTACAGACCAATTTCTCTAATGAATATAGATGCAAACATTTTAAAAAAGATATACCAAAGAGAATACAGCAACTTATCACAAATATAATACATTATGATCAGGTAGGATTTGTACCAGGAATGCAGGGTTGATTCAATATTAGTTAAACTATCAACATTATTGCTCATATCAACAACAAAACTAACAGAAAACACATGATTATCTCAACAGATACAGAAAAAGCTTTTGACAAAATACAATACCCATTCCAACTGAAAAAACTGGAGAGCATAGGAATATAGGGAACTTTCCATAAAAAAAACCATGCAGTATCTACCTAAAACCATCAGCAAGAATTATATGCAATGAGGATAAAGTTAGATGCATTTTCAATAAGATCAGGGTGAAATAAGGATGTCCATTATCATCACTGTTATTCAATATTGTACCAGAAAGGTTAGCTTTAGTAATAAAAGAAGAAGAAGAAATTGACAGAATTAGAATAGGCAAAGCAGAAACTAATTTATGCACTTTTTGCAGTTGATACAGATAGATAGACAGAGAGATAGATACTTTGAGAATCCCAGAGAATCAAGTAAAAAACTCTTGAAATAATAAACTACTTTGCCAAAGTTGCAGGTTACAAAATAAACCCAGATAAATCATCTGCATTTCTACATATTACTAACGAAGCCCAACAGCAAGAGAAAGAAAGAGAAATCCCATTTAAGGCTACGGTAGACAGTATAAAATATCTGGGAGTCTACCTGTCAAAACAAACCCAGGGATTCTATTAACACAATTAAAAACACTTTTTGTACAAATAAAGTCAGATCTAAGTAAGTGCAGAAACATCAGATGCTTGTGGGTAGGCTGAGCTTAATATAATAAAAATGATGATTCTACCTAAGTTAATGTACTTATTCAGTTCCATACCAATCAAACTACCAGATAATTATGTTCTAGAGCTAGAAAAAAGTATTATCAAAATTCATCTGGAAGAACAAAAGGTCCAGAATATCAATGGAACTAATGTAAAGAAATGCTGGGGAAGATGGCCAAGTCCTACCAGCTCTCAAATTGTATTTATAAAGCATCATCAAAGTCACTTGGTACTGGTTAAGAAACAGAGGGATAGATCAGAGGAATAGTTTAGGTACTCAAGACACAGTACCCAATGAATATAGCAATCTACTGTTTGATAAACCCAAGGACCCCGGCTTCTGGGATAAGAACTCACCGTTTGACAAAAATTATTGGGAAAACTGAATAACAGTATGGTGGAAACTGGGCACAGATCAATACCTGACACTGTACATAAGAATAAAGTCCAAATGTATACATGATCTACGTATAAAAATTGATACCATAAACAAATTAGGGAAGCAAGGAATAGCGTATTTCTCAGATTTATGGAGAATGAAGAAATTTATGACAAAATGAGACAGAGAACATTCTGAAGTGCAATATGGATAATTTTGATTACATTAAATCAAAACGTTTTTCCACAAACAAACACAATGCAGCCAAGATTAGAAGGGAAGCAGAAACCTGGGAAAGAATTTTTGCAACTAGTGTCTGTGACAAATTTTCTAAAATATATAGAGAACTGAATCAAATGTACAAGAATATAAGTCATTCCCAACTGGTAAATAATGGCCAAAGGATATGAACAGGCAGTTTTTGGAGGAAGAAATTAAAACAATCTCTAGTCATATAAAAAAATATTCTAAACCACTATTGATTAGAGAGATGTAAATTAAAATAGCTCTGAGGTACCACATCACAACTATCAGATTGGCTAACATGATAAAACAGGAAGACGATAAATGTTTGAGAAGATGTGGGAGAGTTGGACCACTAATTCATTGTTGCTGGAGCTGTGAGCTGACCCAACCATTCTGGAGAGCAATATGGAACTATGCCCAAAGGGTGACAAAAATTTGCATATCCTTTTACCCAGCAATATCGCTTCTAGGACTACAGCCCAAAAAGATCATAAAAATGGGAAAGGTTCCCACATGTTCAAAAATATTTATAGCAGCTCTCTTTATGTTGACCAAAAACTAGACATCAAGGGAATTCCCATCAATTGGGGAATGATTGAACAAATCGTGGTATATGAATGTAATGGAATACTATTGTGCTATAACAAATGATGATCAGGAAGACTTCAGAGAGTCCTGGAAAGACATATATGAACTGATGCAGAGTGAAAGGAACAAAACAGGAGAACTTTGTACACAGCAACACCCACAGTGTATGAGGAATTTTTCCAATGCAAGGACCTAAAAATTTCCCAATGGACTCGAGGTAAAAAATACCTTCCACATCCAGGGAAAGAACTGTGGAATTAGATCGCAGAATGAAGAAGACCATTTTCTCCTGTGTCATGTTTTGTTTTGTTTTATGGTTTCTCCCATTCATTTTAATTTTTCTGTGCAACATGACTAAGGTGAAAATGTACTTAATACCAATGTATGTGTAGAACCTATATAAGATTACATGCAGTCTTGGGGTGGGAGGGGGGAGGAAGGAAGAGAGGGGGAAAAATCTAAGATTTATGGAAGTGATTGTAGAAAACTAAAAACAAATAAAATAATTAAAAAAATAAAGGTTGTCATGAAAAATAAAATTCAGACTTGATATGGTTGGCCCCAGAAGATGAAACAACAAACAACTGGCTGAAGTTACAGAGAGGGAGACTTTTTTTACAATGCAAATAAAATTCTTTTTAAAAAAACAGTAAATCAAATTTTCTAACAATTGGAGTTTTCCAAAAATCAAGGGACTTCATGTGAAGTTGTGGAGTCTCTACCCCTAGAGGTCTTCAGATAGAATATAGCTAAACACTTATTAGAGTTTTGTTGAAGGAGCAAATCAGACGAAATAACTTCTGATTTCCTCTTAGGCGTTAAGATTCTGTAATTGAACGTGAGAAATGGAGGAATAATTCAATTTCCACTGTAAAATAGAAGTTAAGTTTTGTTTTGTACCATTTTCATAAAATAAATACAAATAAATTTATTTTCATTCTAAATTAATGTCATTTGTATGTATTTAAATAGCCTGTTTTGTAAACATATGCCTACCTTTGAAGTTTTGGGAATTCTTATTCACATAAAACAGGGCACAATTCAGGAAATAGCTTAAAAGTTCTACAGATTCTAAAGGATGGAAAACTCAATATGAGTGAACAGTGTGATATGGAAATCCAAAGAACTAATAAATAAAGCTCGATTTATAGACTCGGTTGGTTGACTGTTGTCCTTTGTTTTTGAGGAGGACCAAGATGACATCACCATGATAAAGTGAAGTTTCGGTGTGTATGACTGTGGCTGATCAGACCAATAGGAGCTTAGAATGCTCTACCACAGGTTGGGTACAGATAGTCCACGTGATCATTTGGAGTGATTACTCCAAATCTGCCTATCCTATGTTTCCTTTGTGCTCTTCCAATTCTGCTTTGCTCATGGAGCATGGCACCTTCTCTGATGTGGGCATGCCATACTGAGTGGTCCTGTGCCAGTGTCTGCCATGTCACACAATCAAATCCGAAGATCGTGAGAGACAGACTTTGAAAGTGTCCTTATATCACTTCTTCTGGCCACCATGTGATTGCATGCCCCATGCAAGTTCTCCATAAAATAGTCTTTTTGGCAAGCATACATTTTGCATTCAAACAACATGGCCAGCCCCTCAGAGTTGCACTCTCTGAAACATAGTTTGAATGCTTGGCAGTTTAGTTCGAGCAAGAACCTCATTGTCTGATACCTTATCCTGCCAGGTGATCTTCAGAATCTTCTTAATACAGTTCAAATGAAAGTGATTCATTCCTGGCATGGTGCTGGTAGACTGTCCATGTTTGGCAGGCATACAACAATGAGGTCAGCGCAACAGCTCTGTAGACCTTCGGTTTGATAGTCAGTCTAGTACTCAGTGCAGATAATCAGATATTGTTCTGAACTTTGTCGGTTAGCTTCTTTAGTTCCCTCGACTCTCAAAGGCCAACTGGAGCACACCTAGAAGAGAACAAAGAATAACGAAGAAATTCAAAATCTAGCCAGTGAGGCCTTAGTTGAAGAAGTGTGTGATACTATGGTTGGAAACAAGAAATCTAAATGCACACATGAGTTAGGCTTCAAATGTTAGAAGGCTTATATGGAAAAAAGATCAAACTAGTTGTGTTTGGCACAAGGAACCAAAAGGGGAGGTAAGGAGGAAATTTATAAGAAGCTAAAAATCAAATTAATATAAAGGAAAACTTGTTTATTGTTATAAGGTTATATCACCTGACTAAAATTAAAATGGATGATTAGAGTCATAGAACATGGAAGAGGCAGTTTTCAAACTCTCACTTCAAATACACAACTCTTCAGCTGTATAAATTGTGACATTACTAAGCCACTTAACCACTACTACCCTAAGTTTCTTGCACTGTAAAGTGAGAACAAGGACTAGATGATGCCAAAGGTCTCCTTCAGCTGACTCCATAAAATTATGATTTCAAGCAATCAATTACCGATCATTTATTAAGTGCTTAGTATATGTTAGATCCTGGACATCCAAGCATATTTACTCCCAGTACCTTGTAACTATTTTTTAAATTAAATTGGCATCAAAAGTGCAAATTAATACTGTTGGTGGAGTTGAAAATAGGTCCCACTATTATAGAAAGCAATTTGTAATTATGTGAAGAAAGTGACTAATATTTCCCTATCCTTTGATAGATTCCCTTGAGAGGCATATACCCCTGCAGAGATTATATGTGTGTGTATGAGTGTATGTGGACATGTCTACCGGTGTGATGTGTATATTATATACATATATGTGTATCTATGTGTATATATCTATATATGTAGGTGTGTGTATACATATATACATGCATATGTATATATACATATACATGTGTACACACACACACACATATATATATATATATATATATATATATATATATATATAATTTTTTATACAATTTATGACCATTTCTTATAAAAGGCCAAAAATTAGGAACAAAGTGGATGTCCACCAGTTGAGAAGGACTAAATAAAAGTGGTACATAAATGTCATGAAATTCTACTGTTCTGGAAGAAAGGATGAATATAGAAAATCCAGGGAAGAATTATATGAACTATTGTAAAGAGAAGCAAGCAAGACCAGGAAAAAATATATACAATGACAAAAATAATATAATTGCAAAGAACAAGAAGAAAATAATTAAAATCAGATGACGTGAAATCATAATAATCAAACTTGAAGACAAAAAAGACATATGTGAAAACACCTCTGTCTGTTTCTTCACAAAAGTTGGAGGAATACTGTATGCTCCCTGAGGGCAGAGATTGTCTTTTGCCTCTTCCTCTATTCCCCAATATAGTACAGTGTCTGGCACATAGTAGGCATTTAACAAAGGTTTACTGAATTGAATACAGTTGTGGAGCATGACTAATGATTTTAGAACTTTTTAAAAGTTTTAATTAATTCTGTTCATTTGTTTATTCTTTGTCAGAAGAGAGGTCTCTGAGAAGAATTAGGGAAAGGGCTGCATTGGAAAGGTAAGTGATGTAAAAACAGAAGTCAATACAATTTATTTTAATATTAAAGTGACATCCACAAGCTGGAGATAACAATGACAAGGGTGACGAGGATTTTAGGAGACATAAAGTCATGGCATATAACAATATATGAGAGGAACTAGAAATATTTATCACGGAAAAGAAAAATCTTGAGAGATTTAATAAATACCTTCCAATATTTGAAAGAATGGCATGTGAAAAAAAAAAAAGATCAGACTTGTTCTGCTTGGCCCCAGAGTGTCAAATTAAAAGAAAAGGGTTCATGTTGCAGAGAGGTAGGTAGTTTTTTTCTTCCTTTTAATGTAAAAGGAGTTTCTCAAAAAACAATTTATCAAAAAGTTGAATGGAATTCATTAGGGGAATGGGTTCCTCTACATAAATTTCAAGAGAAGACTAGGTGACCACTATTGAAAATGTTATGGGAAGGATTCCTATACAAATATAGCTTAGTTTAGCTGTCTTTTGAGTATTCTTTCAGTTTTGAGATTTTGTAATTCCTTTCACTAAATTGAAATAAATTTACAGCACAAGGTTCTTTGAGCAAAGTTATAGAAGGTAAACATTGCTGAGGAAATTTTATGTAGGCACAACTCCCTTAAAAAAATTATAGCCTATATTTCCTAAAACAATCTATATAAATAATGTTATTAATTTTATTCAAAAATTAAAATTATTGCTATTTTAATACAATCTAACAAATACTAAACAAATAGCAATGTAGATTTATTGATTAAATCATTTATGTTTTCATATCTATGTACTTAAAATGATATACCGAAAGTATTATCAATGTTTCTGTTTGGTTAATTTTTTTTCATACAAAGTGTCATTGATTACATTGCTACTTCTAATTCTTTGTTAAGATCAATATTCTGCCTTTGTAACAATCAAATCAGAAAACTCCATTTTACCCTAATAAGATGTCATAAATGGTAGTAAGTTTTAACGCACTGTTCAAAAATAGTTCAATACATGACTACAACACTCATGTTTATAAATATCCAGGTCTTTAAATTAAGTATTGTTTCTAGAGATTGGTCAAGTACTTGAGAAGCAAGATTTTACTTTTGTCTGTATCATTTGTGGTATATTTTTTATTATAAAGTATACCAACATATTATTTTGTAAGCTTACTATTCACAGCCCCAACTTTCTCATGAATACACTCACTTAAACTTTCTAAATTAGAGTTTGAATCTGAATTTGTAACAGTTTATTTGGAGCACTTAGTTTTTCAGAATTAACCACATGTTTCTGGAGGATTATTTTCAAATGAATCTGTTTCATCTTTACTATATCACTAAGAAAAATGACAGTTTCTTTTTTTATCTTAAACTCTCTGTAAAGTATTTTGCCAAAAGAAGGTAAATGGGTTTCTAAATCACACAGAAGTGCCTCATGCTCTTCTATATTACCAGAGAATTCTGCAGAGTTTTCCTTTTAAATGGGTTGTTTCTATACAGTTGATGACTTGTATAATTTCTTAAAAGTTTTAGATAGCTTCTCACTCATATTTTCTGACACAAGTGATTGTCCATGAAACATACCACACTTCCAAAGTGTACAGGAAGTCACACTTTAAATTGTTACGTACAGACAACTTTTTGCTTGAATATGTTTCATTGAATATGTTCAATCAGTGTGAAATCCCATACAGTTTTCTCATATTTGATCATTTTAATTAACAGATATGTTACTTATATTGACATTTTATCTTGATGAGGCTTTGACATCAACAGGTTTGCAGAGTAACAAATTGTTCCCCGCATCAGCTTCAAAAACATTTCATACATACATAATCAAATGAACATCTTTAACAACATCTGTTGCTTCAGAATTTTCAGTGAAAGATAGGAAAATTTAGTTTCTGAATTAATTGAATCCAAAGATCTTCAGACATATGGACAATTATCTTTTCAGCTGTATTATCTACAAGCGAAACCATTTGAAGATGTGCATATGATTCTATGAAATATTGTTTAAACCATATCAATAATTGCAAGTAGTAACAACATTTCCCCCACTGAATGAGGATATTTATATTTAGCAATTCTGTAAGCAACACTATGCTTTTGTTATCACTGAGTGGGGAAAAAAAGATTTTTTAAGGGAATTGCTTATTAAAAGCATTTAATTTTCTCTAGAAAAAGTCTCTTATCTTGTTGACATGTTCTGCAAGTATACTTTCAATATGTTGATTAAATTTATTAGGTTTCATGTTATCTGCAACTAAGGCAATCATAGAAAGCAAAAGCATGGGTGTCTTCACACTATTTGTAACAGTAGTTGTGAATCTCAATAGTAAATATAATGGACCATATGTGCTGGCTTGGGCACCAGCCTTCTTACTTTGCGTTTATGTTTGCCACTTAAACTGTGTCTCTTCTCTCTGCTTGTACTGGTTTCATCTGCTGTAGTTAATTGTTTTCTCTACCTTGTTCTGTGTTTACCCACCACAAAGGAATATTTTATTTTGTAAACAAGAGGACAAAAAGTTGACAATTAAATTTGAATGCAATAACTGAAAATGTCAAACAACATATAACTGTTCTCCAATTATTTCCATTTTTAAGAAGTAGCAGGTTGGATTTTAATTGCTTATCATGTTATGCTTTCCAAAATAAATTACATTGATAAATACAAATATACTATTGTACTTCTAACTTCCACACAAAAATTACAAAAGGTTTTTACACTTTACATTAAAATGAAACAAATATCACAACATATCACATTTGCATTGCAAGCTTCTCCTGACCATCCATGTTGTATCAATAAGTGCTGATGCAAATGCAAGCTGATTTGAGGATAATTTATTAAATGATAGGTCTGTATCATATACTGTCTATTGAAAGAAACTGTGTTGCTATGAACTTAGTTTACTTTCATTATAATGTTTCATTGAACAAAATAGATGTATTTATATATTGATTTTATTAGGAAATCAATAATTTTGATCATTGCTTCAAACCTACCATCACTACCACAGGGAACACCACACTTCCTTGTACACTCCACAATTGTACAATTCTGGGGAATAAAATAGACAGTGACAGAATTTTAGAATATTTTTAAATAGCAATTTCTTAATCATAGTGCTGTCTTTTGAGTAAATAAGTTCACTTCTTTAAAAATTTATTTATTTAACTTTTTACATTCATTTGCACAAAATTTTGGGTTCCAAATTTTCTCCCCATTTGTCCTCTCCCCCACCCCAATATACTGAGCATTCTAATTTCCCCTATCACCAATCTGCCCTCTCTTCTATCATCCCTCCCTTCTCTTGTCCCCATCTTCTCTTCAGTCCTGTAGGGCCAGATAACTTTCTAATCCCCATTGCCTGAATTTCTTATTTTCTATTAGCAAGAACAATACTCGACAGTTGTTCCTAAAACTTTTGAGTTCCAACTTTTCCCCATCCATCCCTTCCCACCCATTCCCTTTGGGAAGGCAGGCAAGTCAACATAGGCCATATCTTTCTAGTTTTGCAAATGACTTCCATAATAGTCATGTTGTGTAAGACTAACTATATTTCCCTCCATCCTATCCTGTCCCCCCATTGCTTCTATTCTCTCTTTTGATCCTGTCCCTCCCCAAGAGTGTTGACTTCAAATTGCTCCCTCCTCCCACTGCCCTTCCTTCCATCATCCTCTCCACCCTGCTTATCCCCCTCTCCTCCACTTTTCTGCATTGTAAGATAGGTTTTCATACCAAAATGAGTGTGCATTTCATTCTTTCCTTTAATCAAATGTGATGAGAGTAAACCTCATGTTTTTCTCTCACCTCCCCTCTTTTTCCCTCCACTAAAAAGTCTCTTGCCTGCCTCTTTTATGAGAGATAACCTGTCCCATTCTATTTCTCCCTCTCTCTTCCCAATACATTTCTCTCTCACTGCTTAACTTCATTTTTTTAAGATATGATCCCATCCTATTCAATTCACTCTGTGCTCTCTGTCTGTGTATATGTGTACATGCACATGTGTGTGTGTGTGTGTGTGTGTGTGTGTGTGTGTGTGTGTGTGT
>CM053769.1:144328327-144352033 GCA_028658325.1 Potorous gilbertii
ATATACCCACAGAAAAATAAAGTTTAAAAAATTATGCCTCTATCTACATGCAAATTTCACTAGTTCTTTCTCTGGAGGTGAACAGCATTTTTCATCATGGTTCCTTTGAAATTGTTTTGGATCATTTCTTGATCAGAGTTGCTAAGTTTTTAACAGGTGATCATCCTTACAATATTGCTGTTACCATGCACAGTACAGTCCCGGTTTTGCTCATTCACTTTTCATTAGTTCATAGAAGGATTCCCAGGAAACCATCCTGCTTACCATTTCTTTGAGCACAATAGTATCTTATTACAATCACATAACCACAGTTTATTCAGTCATTCTCCATTTGATGGGCATTCCCTCTCTTCACAAATTTTGGTCATCGGAAAAAAGAACTGCTACAGATATTTTTGTAAAAATAAGTCCTTTGCCCTTTTCTTTGATCTCTTTGAGATACAGAACTAGTAGTGGTATTGCTAGGTCAAAAGATATACACAGTTTTATAGCCTTTTGGGCATAGTTCCAAATGGTTCTCCAGAATGGCTGAACCAGTTCACAACTCTACCAATAGTGTGTTGGTGTTCCAATTTCTTCATATCCCTTTAACATTTATCATTTTCCTATTTTGTCATATTAGTCAGTCTGATAGGTGTAAGATGGTATCTTGGAGCTGTTTTAATTTGCATTTTTCTAATCAGAAGGGATCTACAGCACTTCATGTGACTATTGATCATTTTTATGCTTCCTCTAAAAGAAGGCTGTTCATTGCCTCTGACCATTTATCAATTGGAGAATGGCTCATAATTTTATAAATATAGCTCAGTTTCCTTTACGTTTGAAAAATGAATCCTTTATCAAAGAAACTTGCTATGTCATTTTCTCCACTTCCTGCTTTGCTTCCAGTTTTGGCTGCATCAATTTAGTTTGTGCACAAAACTTTCTTTTCTTTTTCAAACAAAAGTGAGTGGTAAACTCGTGATGGTTGTCATTGTAATGCTGATTCTTGTGTTTGTTAATTCCAAGTCCAGAATTCTAATCATAACACCACATAGTCTTTTCTAAAGTGATCTGACCCAGCATAAAAATCATTGTGGTATTTTTTTCTTCTGAATTGGACTGCATTATTTGGTAAGTTGGTGTTAGGTACATAAAACTCACACAAATCCGCTCAAAGAATGAAAGAAGTCACTTAGTTTTAATCTCCCCTTTGGTCAAAAGGGACTCTACAGTTGAAAGGGAATTTTCTCAAAGTTTAAAAAAATATCATGAACAGTGTGGAGACAATGAACTTGGTTCAATAAAATTCGCATCTACTAGAATTAGGAAATCACCTTCTAAGGCTTAAATGAAGTGTACAACAAAGCAAAATGGGTTTATCTCCATCATCTAAATAGTACCATGTATATAGCCTACAGGGGTAACAGGTTGGTAGAATACATTCTAAACATGGAGAAAGAATGAGCTAAGCATGTCTCCTTGCCACTTAATAGCTTTATGATCTTGGAGAGATCATCTAACGTCTCCCTGAGACTACCTCCTTCACAGGTGTACTGGGAGATAAAAAATAATTGTTTCTAAAATATTCTACATAAATGTACCTCACAATGTCGAAATGTTAGAATATCTCATATGCAAAGCATCAACTTTGGAAGGATCCTTAGAGCATCAAACTTTAAAATGTAGTATATTAGAGCTGAAATGATTTGTAAACACAAAACATTAGTGTATAGACGAATATCTGAGCTACAAGAGACCACAAACCATAATATGTTGGAGCACAGAATTTTCTAGCTAGAAGTGATACTAAACCAGAAAGAAACTTTGGACCATTAGAATATGAGACCAACAGAATATTGGAGCTGGGATGACATTAAAAATAGAAAGTTATACCATGTTTCCAGTCCAACTCCCAACTACAATGAGTTATCGTAGCTAGGAATAGAGAGGATTCAGATTTCTTGACTTTTAATAACTCTTTCCAGAACTCTGAGTTTTTCTTAGTAATGGCCAAGTGCTATATAAATGTGAGCTATTTCAAAGATAGGATAACAAAGAGGAAGAAAATACACTGTAGACACTTTACCCCTCAACTATTTTTAATTATGACTTAAATTATTGTGTTTTTATTTGCCTATGAGAATGAAGTCGCCAGTTTAATATATAGCCTTATGGGGTGACAGGGCTAGGTTCTTGAATACTGTGAGGAGTCTAGACCTATGTTCTTTTCTTTATACTGATGAGGCCTATTCCTGAATATTGGAAAGACACTAGGAAAAAAACATACCAAATATAAAGATGTCAAAAATGTATTTTCTTTATACTAAAAAGCAGGAAACAGAGCTCAGAGAACATTAGATCTTCTCCTTATGCGACTGAGCACAGGTAATAAACACACATCATTGAATGTGTTCAGAGGGTCTAACTTTAATCAAGTAACTTGCAATAAATGTAAGTAATAAATGGAATTGGTCGCCACATTTGTATCTAACAGGCTGTATTACTCATACCTCCAAAAAGATTAATTCCAAGCAGATAGCTAGATGTTTGTTTTATTAATGTATCTGCCTTACTTCTCTACAAATCGCCCTCTTTCTTCTTCCAAACTCATTTGCATAAACTTTAGATTATTGTCTAAGAAAAATCTTTAGGCCAATAAGAATTTTTTTTAAAAAGCTTTTATTCACAATTATAATACATTGTACTGAGCTGGGGTGAAACATCATGTCAAATTGATCAGACACATTAGCCAGCAGCTTAGTTAGCTTCTCCTAATTAGAAATCAGAACAGAATTTATACATAGATTGCAAAATGATACTGTTATATTTTGCCAAATATCTCTTTTCAAATGACCGATCATCTTTATTTGAACATTATTCTTCTCATTCAAAATATATATCACAGTGAGAAAAGCTTTCAAATCCTCCGTTAATATCATATGCAGATAGATCTTTGTAATTGTTTCAAAAAGATCCACAGATTGCCTGAGGAAGAAATTGGTACCCTGGGCCATTGTGCAGCTCTGGCAATGATAATCACAGCCATCAGTCATTGATGCTACTGTATTTCAGGCTGTTGCCAGGGATTTCTGTATGCCTTGTTCTTTTATTTCAACTTTTCATATCCTCATAAGTCACTCTATATCAGAGATTTACAATGGAAACTGAATTTTCTTTGGCATCAAGAGGAAAATATAAAAAAAAAATATGAATATCCCACAGACTTTCAGTGAGTTGTTGGTTCAGGCTCTACACAAAAGTTCTATTCCTGTTCCATAATATGGAGCCTGTGAGTTGCTGGACTTCATCAGTCAGGGATGCTGTGGGTCACACAGATAAAATCCTAAGTCTCAGATTCCTCTCACAATCTCAAAAATGTTCAAGACATTGTGCCAAGTGTTGGGGATACAAAGAAAGGCGAAAAATAATCCCTGGTGTCAAGGAGCTCACCTTTTAATGAGAGGGAGACAGCATGCAAACAACTATGTGCAACGTATATCCTATATCAGGTTGCATGCTGTCTTGGGAAGTGAAGAGGGAAGGGGTGGAATTTAGAATTCAAAATCTTGTAAAAGTAAATATTGAAAACTAAAAATAAATACATATTTTAAAAATGACTGTACAAGCACGTTATATAGGATAAATTGGGGTTAATCTTAGAAAAAAATACTAGCATTAAGGGGAAAGGGTTCTTGTAGAAGGGGGACAGAGATTGTAACTGAGATCTAAAGGAACTTAGGGAATTCACAAGATAGACATGAGGAGGGAGAAAATTTCAGGCAGAGGGAAAAATCAGCAAAAATTCATGGAGTTGGAAGATAACTGTCTTTTGTGAAAATCAGCAAGGAGGCCATTGTCACTGGTTTAGTGAGTGTGATGAGGGGATTAAGACGTAAGAAAACCAGAACAGTAGAAGAAGGCCAGGCTCGAAAGGGCTTTAAAAGCCAAATAGAGGATTTTATATTTAATCCTGAATGTAACAAGGAGCTACTGTGAATTATTAAATAGCTGAGTAACATCGTCAGACCTGTGTTTTAGGAAGATCACAGCTCAACAGAGGATGAACTGAAGTATAGAGAGACTAGAGGCAGGGAGACCAAATAGCAGATTATGACAATAGAACAGGTATGAGAGGTAGAGGCCTTGTCTTCACTAGGGTGATGGTCATGTCACAGGAGAGAAGGAATCATATGTGACACATGTTACAAAGGTAGGACTGAAAGGACAATCTTTATGAATATATGGAGGTCGGAAATTGAAACCCAAACTTTTGTATCATCTAGATGTCCAATTTAGCTATAAAGTAATATGAAATGTTTAGAAAGGTATCCATAGAATCAAGAGTCATCTGACCCTCCCTTGGCCTTTTTGCCTATTCTCCTTAGAGATATATGGGGTGTACAGAGAGGACAAGCACCTCTGGTATGAGGGATTGCCAAGCCCGTTTCAGAACTGTTCATCTATCTTTGGTATCTCCCTTCACCCAACTCTCCCCTGTGGCTCCAAGAAGTTGTAGCACACACATTGACTATTCGCTGGTAAAACTGTATAGGCAAATAGGCTAAACCAGGTTGAGAGTAACATATAGGCTTCAACCCTGTTGGTGAGTGAAGGGGATGTATACCCCTAGCATGTGATGACTTCCCCCTGTAGAATAAGTGGAGAACAACTTGTTCCAACAGTCATGAAGGCAGCTGAAGCAAGTAGTGTGGAGCATTTAGAGCTTGGTCAGACATGGAAGATGCCAAGGTTTTCTACCAATCCTGGACCAACACCAGCTGTCTTGACATTTTGTCCTGCCACTGGACATCGATGACTCAGAAAGGGTGAGGCTGACAACTTTTCACAACTCTGCCTCACTTAAATAAAATTTCTCACAAGTCAAGACATCATGTGATGTCATGGTTCTTTTTAAAATAATAAAAGATAAACAAAAATGGACAGCTAGCTGGTGCTGTGAAGGGAGTATGGGGTCTGGAGTCAGGACAATCTGAGCTCAAATCTGACCTTATATACTTATTAACTTATGACCCTGGGAGAGTCATTTAATCCCCATTTGCCTCAGTTATTCATCTGTAAAATGGAGACACACTGGAAAAGGAAATGGCAAAGCACTCAAGTATCTTTGCCAAGAAAAGCCTATGGACAAAGTCCATAGGGTTCATGTAGAGTTGGACACAAGTGAACAACTTTTCCATATTTGAAGTCGAATATTGTTGCTGTTTCTGCCAGGTAGAGAAAAGTTACCCTGTCTCCTTCCTGGTCTTCATTTGACCCTAAGCATGTCACCTTTATTCTTTCTGCTTATTTGGTGAATGAGTATTCTAATTAACTAACTAACTAACTACCAGACAATCTCTCATAACTATTAATGGTTCCATTGTTAAACCTCAGCCCACAGCAGAATCTACTGGAGTGGTAGTGCCTGACAACAGAGAAAATGCCAGTATGTAGATGGAGAAAGAAAGGACCCTATGACAGCTTTGGGGATTATGACTCTTATAACAGAGATAAATGCTTGTTATGAAATCTAGAGAGGTGTCAATTCTAGAAACCCAGCAGAGATTTATGCCTAAAAGGAACATGACTCCAAAACTGAAAAAAAGATTTTTAGGGCAGGAGTGCTGAGGAACTTCTCAGCTTAATTTTTCTTTACACATGTTCTTTCCTCCCAGTGTACTTTAAATTTGAACCTACTCTCCCTAAAAACGTGATGTGTGAAAGGCAAGACTATATACTTTGGGTTAAGAGGAAGGTTTTGTAATTGCTCTTTTTCTTATACCTTTGCAGTAAATACCCTTTTCTTGAAAATACTAAAGTTTTGCTCGTTGATCAATAATGGAAATCACACCAAATGGGGGCTTATGGGTGGCAATACTAAAAACCACAACCTCTCAAGGGAAATCCAAAAACCCAGGAGTCTTTTGGGAACTCAACTTTCTAGCATGAGTGAGGAGTGGAAGGATGAGTCCAGAGTGGGTGATACTCATATATCACATGTTGTTACTCCCAACAGAATGTGAGCTCCTTGAGAGCAGGGATTATTTCATTTTTATTTTTATATTCCCCAGTGCCAAGCACAATGTCTGTCAAATAACAATTGTTTAACAAATGCTTATTTAATTGATTAATGGATGAGATAAAGCAAAAATAAAGATGTGTTATATAAAGTTGAAGTCGATAAACTGAAAGGGCAGGAAGCTTGAGAGGACAATTAATATTAAAGCATCCAAGTACAAGGTAAAGAGAAAAACTGTAAGCTACCAGATAACAAACTCCTTGAGAGAGTAGGAAAGGGATCTAGAGCCCAAAATATCTATCGAACAGGGATACATGGATTGAGTCAAACTCAAAAGAAGAGACTGTAGAGTTGAGATAGAAGAGGGAGGGAGGATAAGAAATAACAAAGAGTTATTGCCTTTCAAGTCAGAGGAGCAGGGTTCAAATTGTATTTTTGCTAATACTATCTGGATAAACTTGAGCAAATCATGTCATTTCCCTATGCCTCAGTTTCCTCATCTGAAAAATAAAAAGGTTTGAATACTCAGCCTATTAGGTCTCTTCCAGCTTTAAATCTATATCCCTTGACCTTTTCCTATTAACCTACTATTAACATGCTGAGGGAAATAAGAGAAGGGGAAACAAGTATTAAAGGAGTTGACCAAGGTCTAGCATTTTTGAATTAGAACCTGGTTTCCATGATTAGAAAAAAATATGGACATATGATGTTGAATGTAAGAGAGGTGATTCATACTTTGGATAACAATGGGCTACATGAACTGACTCTAAGATTCTAATGATTCCAGGTGTCACATATGTGTGTGTTGTATATGTGTGTATATACCTATATATGGATGCCTATGTATGTATACGTGCATACACACATGCACACACACACACACACACACACACACACACACACACACACACACACCAGCCTTGAGCCAAAGACTCACTTAAACTGAATTGAATGTTGGTATGGTGGGTCAACCCAATAGATAAGGCATCTGAATCTTTCCTTCCCTGAATCTCTGATCCTTGGTCTGATGATTTGGTTTTTCTTGCTGTGGGTGACACACTCTACTTTTTCATTTTCCATTTTCCATTCACTTACACAAGCTATAGAAAGCAATAAAAACAAACTCTTTTCTCCACAACTCATGAAGAATGTAACAGTTCGTAGTCTATTTCTTTGCGCTGGGTACATATTGGCATGAATAGCAGTAGGATTTCTGTGTAGAATATAAGCTCTTTGAGATCATATCTTGTTTTGTCTTTGTCTCTTCAATCTCTAGTACATAGTAAATCCTTAAATGATTATTAATTGATTGCTAGAGTAGTTAGGATAGGAGGGGGGAGGGCAATGTACCCTGGACCTCAGTTATGCCAAGTCTTCCCAGGCAAATAACTATCTTATAGGAATGGGTTTGGAATTGAAAAAGCAGTGAAATCATTGATCTTGACATTTATTAGCTGTTTTGACCTTGAGAAAATGACTTAATAGTTCAAGTCCTCAATTTCCTTGTCTATAAAATAGAAATAGTAACACAAAATAGTAACACACTGTCTATCTTGAAGTCTTATTATGAGCAAAATAATGTTTAATACATGTAAAGTAGTTACAAAGGTAATATACTTTTAAAACTGTAAATTCCTGTGTAAATATTAGCAAAAAAAAAATTCGAACAATAAAAAATGCAGCTGGCCTTGCTGGGTACATAGTTGGAATTTTCTTTAACTTTTAAAATTTATTTATTTTATTTTTGCCCAGTTACATGTAAAAACAAATTTTTAACATTCATTTTTAAAACTTTGAGATCCAAATTCTCTCCCTTACTCCCTCCCCATCCCTCCCCTCATTGAAAAAGTGAGCAATTCAATATAGTTTATACATGTGTAGTCATACAAAAAAATTTCCTTAAGAGTCATGTTGTGAAAGAAAACATAGACCAAAAATTTCAAATATAAAGAAAGTAAAAAAGTATGCTTCCATCTGTGTGCAGACAGCCTCAGTTCTTTCTGTGGTGATGGGTAGCACTTTTCATCTCAAGTCCTTCAGAGTTGTCTTGGGACACAGCATTGCTGAAGATAGCGAAATCATTCACAGCTGATTGTCTTACAATATAGCTGTTACTTTGTACACAGTGGTAAAGCCAATCACAGTAGCACACCTGAGGACTGCTGCTGTGAATGATTTCAAGGGTATAATCCCATAGTATAATAAGCTCTCTGTTTATTCAGTAACAAACTAAACATTGTAAAGCATAACATTCATAACAACATCCTTAAGTAAAACATATCAATCAATATGTCATCACAAAAGCAACATCCTTAATCAATGCCAAGTATTCAAGTAAAGTACTTTTTTCAAAATACCACACTATCCACCCCTAGGTCACAGTAAGAACAATGCCCTTAATCAATATCAAGTGTCCAAGTAAAGTCCTCTTTCATCTTAACTCCAGGTTGGCTTCCAAGTCCCATGGCTTGTGGTCTGACCACTCTAGACTCTCGCCTGGATTCACACCTAGGCAGCTGTCTGCTCCTGCTCCATGTCCCAGCTCATGGGAACTGTTCCACTCCACAGTTTCTGTCTCTGGACAAACAAAGCTCAGCAGGCCAACAACAATACTAACATATCACCAGCACCGCAATCTTAATTCACTCATAAATATCAACAGACAGGACTTCTGTCTGAGAAATCAACACAGATCAACAGAAGGGATTCCTCCTGGTTCTCAGAGGTCTCCCTATCATTCTCAAAGGTCTTCCTCTCAGCTCTCAGAGGTCTCCTCTCAGTTCTCTTCTCAATACTGGTTCACCCCTTCAAAGCTGGCTCTCTTCACATCTGCTTCTCTCAGCTCTGGCTCTCTTTATATACAGTTCTACTCAGCATCTAATTGACTAGAGCCCGCTTGTACATATCTGATTGGTTAAAACTCTCTCGACAATATACATATGCTGTTTTTAGTTAAAGACTTTCCATTTCACAAAAGCCTATATTCTTCAGTGAGCTTTTGTACCTCTTTTTTCCATTTGGCCAGTTCTGTTTTTAAGGAGTTTTTTTTTCCTTCAATGAATTTTTGTGCCTCTTTTTCCATTTGGTCAATTCTGCTTTTTAAGGTATTCTTCTCATTGGCTTTTTAAACCTCTTTTACCATTTGGCCTAGTCTGTTTTTAAGTTGTTATTTTCTTCAGTATTTTTGTATATCTTCTTTACCAAGTCATTGACTCATTTTTCATAATTTTCTTTCATCATTTTTGTTTTTCTTGCCAATTTTTCCTCTATCTCTCTTAAACCTGATTTTCAAAATCCTTTATTAGCTCTTCCATGACTTAAGACCAATTGTTTTTGGATGTAGGAGCTTTGACTTTGTTATCTTCTTTTGAGTATATATTTTGATCTTCCTTGTCACCATATTAACTTTCTATTTCAGAATTTTTTCTGTTGTTTGCTCATTTTCCCAGACTATTACTTGACTTTAACTCTTTGTTAAGGTAGGGCTTTGCTTCCAGGGTAGAGGACATATTATCTTAACCTTCAAGGATTTTGTGAAGTCATTTTCAGAGATACTTCTAAGGACCTATAATTTTTCAGTTTTTCTAAGATGGTATGAGCTCCATGTTTACTACTCTCCTGACCTCTGCACTGGTCTGTGAATGACCATAAGCAGTATTTTCTGTCTTAGAACTGTGAGAAGGGTCCCGCCTCCACTGTGATTGCAAGCTCTGGTATACTAGTGCTCCTTTTTGCACTGAGACTGCCACCCAGGGCAGTGACCCAGATATGCGTATGGGCAAAGCAACAGAGTTCTGCCTCAATGCTACCAAAGAGACTCCAGTAATATCCTGACCAGTTGGTCATTCAATTCCCTTACCACTTGTGGACTCTAAAAGCAGTTGTCAGTGCTATTGATTCAATCACTCTCAAGTCCAGCTCCTGGTTTGCTGTGATCCAGGTTATGCTGGCACAACCCATGTTGGGATTGTACTCTACTCTCACTTAGGTGTGCCAGACCTTTCCTGTCATTCTTTCAAGTTGTCATTGGTATCTGTGGGCTAATAGGTATGGAAACTGCCATTGCTATCACTGATTCAGTTGCCCCAAGGCCTGATCCTGGTTTGCTGGAGCCAGATATGCTCTGGAACAGCTCATGGTGGACTTCAATCCTCTCTCACTCTGGTGCAACAGACCTTTTCTGTGGACCCTCCAAGTTGTCTTGAGATGGAAAATTGTTTCACTCCATTTTTTGTTGTTGGTTCTGCTGCTCTAGAATTTGCTTAAAGTCATTATTTAAAAGGGGATTGGGGGAAAGCTCAGGTGAATCCCTGCCCTTACTCTACTATCTTGGCTCCACTTCTGACAGTCCACAATAGGGAAACTGAAAACCATGCTTCATACTACCAAAGTTCAGGATATCAGGTGGAAGCTAGGTGATGCAGTAAATAGACCTGGAGTCAGGAATACTCATCTGCCTGAGTTTAACTCTGCCCTCAAACTCTTATTAGCTGTGTGACCCTGTGAAAATCACTTACCTCTGTTACCCTCATTTTCCTCATCTATAAAATGAGCTAGATAAGGAAATGGCAAACTACTCCAGCATCTTTGTCAAGATAACTCCAAACAGGGTCAAAAAGAATCAGACACCACTGAATAAATGTCTTTAGAAGTTATAGGGTTGAAATTTAAGAAAACTGACTTCTTGCCTCATTTCTGTAACTATATGTCCTGAGGAATATTTAATGAGTAGAAGTTAGAGGAACTAAACCAGGCCTTGTTAAGCCTAACTCCCAGTTTTCTTTATAATATGATATGATGCTAAAAACTTGGAGGACTGATAAGAAATAATGGAGCCTGATACTCTTATTGTATATTAGTAAAGTGAAACCAAGAGAGAGAACATGGTATATTAATGCTATGTGATGGTAGAATTTGATCTAGACCCTGTTTGCTACATAACTCTTACCTTTTTTAACATATGGTACATATCACGCAGCAAAGCTATTGTTATGTTTAGTCATAGTCATAACATTTTTATAGTTTGTACTTCCTGAGATCTCTCTACTGCTTCAATCTGACATTTACAAACATGTATTTGACAATTACCTTACATTTGGTTTGTATGTTCATTTATTTACATGTTGTTCTCACCTGATAAAATTAATGAATCAATTAACATATTTATTAAATTTTCAGTATGTGTCAGACCCTGTATTGGGCATGAAGGATACAAATGCAAAGAATTAAAGAATCCCTACCTGCAATGTACAAATATACTAGTGTATCAGAAAATAAAAACACATCATAAATATATAGTTAATATACACACATATGCATATATATATATACACACATACATATGCATGCATGCATTCATGCATGTACATCTAGTGGTTAAAGAGCTAATTACAACATCCCCAGGAAGGAAGACATAATTGGAGCTATCGACAAAGGCTTCATGAAGAAGATGGTATCATGACCTGCTGCTTAAAGGAAGAGAGGGTGGAGATAAAGAGGGAGTGCATTCCAGACATGGGGGATGGCCAATGGAAAGTTAAGGAGAAGGGAAACAAGAGTGTTGTGAGTGAGGAAAAGAGAGAAACTAGTTTGTCTAGAATTCTGGGTTCATGGGGGAAAATATCTAATGAGGTTGAGAGGGTAAGTTGGGACCTTCAACAAGCGAAAAGGAAGGGCTTAGATTTAATTTTAGAGGCAATAAAAATCCACTGGAGCTGTTTGAGTAGAGGAGTCAAATAACTGGATCTGCACGTGAAGAAAATTACTTTGGCAACAGTGTGAAGAATGAAAAATGGAAACTCATCACAATTGGGGAATATTTCATTTTTTAGCCCGATCTATAGGACATAGTGAATAAAGAGCAAACTCTGGAGTTAGGAAGACTTCAGTTCAAATCTGGCCTCAGACACTTACCAGCTACGTGATCCAGGACAAAATATTTAACTTGTTTCCTCATTTGTAAAATGGGGATCATAAAAGCATCCACTTCCTAGGGTTGTTGTGAGGAACAAATGAGATAATAGCAATAAAGCGCAGGGCCTGGCACGTAGCAAACACTAAATGTTAAGAGTTATTAGTGCTATTATTATTTTTTACAACTTGCATAGTACCTTATATATAGTAGGTGCTTAATACATGTTGATTGAGCAAATTACTGTTAAACTACACCATTAAAATTATATCACTTAAATCAGAAAATTAAATTCACATTTTCCATAAGGATTCAATGTGAAATCAAGCTCTTATTCCCTTTACAACCATATTATTCAGTTGGGTTAACAAGGGTTTATTTATGTAAACAAATAATATTTTTCTTCTCCTATACTTCACCCTGGCACAGAATTCCATTTTCAACTCATGCACTTCAAGGAACTGCTCAGCTAGACTTCAATTAATCCACAAGCATTTATTAAGCATCTTATAAATGCCTTGCACTGTGCTAGGTGGTAGGGACAAAAATCCAGAGAATAAGAATTTTTACTCCCAAGGAGTTTATATTCCATTGTGGGACACAAGTGCATTTATAAATAAATAGATCTGTCTATATCTTCATCTTTCTATCTATCTATAAATACAAACAACATAAACAGAAGGCAGTTTGTGGGGAGGCCACCAGTAAAGTTACCCTTGGGCTTCATCTTAAAAAGGAGAAACCTATGTGGTTATTCAGAAAAACAGACGATAAAACACATTATTTATGGAGTTAGGGCTCCACAGGTGAAGTAATAATATTAAATACACAGCTATACTCTCTACTTCCCCTCCGCTCTGCCACCCCTGCCCCAATCACTTAATTGGTTTTGCTTAACTATTCTATTTATTGACTGGTTTCTCTCTCTCTCTCTCTGTCTCGCTGTCTCTGTCTCTCTCTCTGTCTCTCTCTGTCTCGCTGTCTCTGTCTCTCTCTGTCTCTGTCTCTCTCCTCCTCTTTCTCTCTCTTTTAGAGGGAAGAGTTCATAACAAAGGTGGGAGTAGATAAAGGAAGATATACTGAGTATATTGAGTAATGATAAGGATGTAAAGCATTAATAAGATTTTCAAATTAAAAAAAAATCTATTCCTTGTCAATGTTCACCTATACACCTTCTCATATGGATACCTTTGTAATACTATTTGAGTTACAATATCATTCCAGTGCTCTTGAAAGTGATTTAATGATCTCAATACCCATTTGCTTTCATTCGGGAAATAAAAAGTCTTAATTTGCTAGCATCATGGACACATTTTCATATGCAGCTCTTCTAAGGCAGAGATCAAGGAAGGAAAAGCAGGAAAGATGTTAGAATGTCTGAGAAATAACATTCTATTTTAAAACGAACGATGTATATTCTAATCCCAATGACAACAAGAAGACACTCCAGGGTGTGCTTTAATGGACCATTAGTTTTCTTCTTGGGTGGTGAAAATTCTTTGGCCTATAGCCTTCTGCTCCCCTGAGTCACTGGGCTTCTATTAGAGCCATTAAAAACTGCCTGGAATGTGGTTTTGTCTAATGTGATTATTGTCAAAATGTTCAAGTTGTGAGTTTATTCCTCGCTGTTTTAGCAGTCCACTTTCCTCAGTTAGTATAGGGGTCTTATACAACCATGAGAACTCATATTTATAAAGAACTTTAATGTTTACAAACCAGTTTTTTCTCACAACAACTCCATGAGGTAGACTACATGAGACTTTTTATCCCCATTTTATAGCATTAGAAACTGAGGTTACAAGAACAGGTGAAATGGCTCTGGTCACACCATATGTCATGAAACTCTACTATAAACTCAGGCCTCTTAATTCTACCTTTAGCACTTCAATTCAAGTGCTTTTCACATTTCTGACTCTTGAAACCCTATTTCTTTTTCAAAACCGATCAACAGAGAAAAAAAAAATCATGTGGTACAGAGTACAATATCCAAAATCTAATCTGGAAAGTATCCACATATAGTTCACTAATTATAATAGAGAAATATACTTAAAAAATAATGTAACCAAATTATATAGGCTTCACACATATAATTGAAGTTCTAATGATTTATTATATCTATCTGTATATAAATATATAGATATATAATAATATAAATATAGCTATCTGTATAAAGATAAAACACATAGAGGTATAATATAAATTATTAGATGCTCAAATGCATACACTTAATTAAG
Organism: Potorous gilbertii; assembly: GCA_028658325.1. Lineage (NCBI taxonomy): Eukaryota > Metazoa > Chordata > Mammalia > Diprotodontia > Potoroidae > Potorous > Potorous gilbertii. Next base: position 144,342,474 of record CM053769.1, read on the forward strand.
AACAAAGGAGGAAAATTTCTTGCAGGTGTGCTCTGCTTCTTCTTTTTCCAATATGGTGCTATTTAGGGTTAGATGTATCTCTCTCCTTGTGCAGTTATTGATAGATTATTACAGCAACCTTGGTCCAATGAATAAAAACAAACATAAACTACAATAAAAGTTTCTTCCTAGCTACACAAAATACTTCCTCTCCCTAGAAAGAGTAGAATCCAGAAAAGTGAGTGCTTTTCACCTTACATACAACTTAGTGAGGTGGGGCAGGGTGGGAAGGACATTAGGTAAAAACTGGGTTTCCTCTATGTAGTCTCCAAATTAAAACAAACAAAATACAGATATTGTATGGGTACAGCCAAACTAGTTTTCAGAAAACAAAACAAACAAACTAACTTTGTCCTAAGAAGACTAAATTTCCTGCTTGGGTTCTAAGGTCCTGCATATTTTCATCCCAGGCTAATCATTCAGTTCTTTCTACTACTTCCCACCAGAATCCTTGAATTCTAGTCCTCTGGCTTCTTCAGGATCCACAAACAGAACAAATGGCTTCTACTGCATATAATTTCATTTACACTTTATGGAGCGAAAGAGAAGTTAAGACATGGACATTATCATGCCTCTTGTTCAAAAAGGGAACATAATGAGCTGGTCAGGTGAAGGAAGCATGTAGCCCAAGGCTGACAGTACAATAATTCCTTGATTTAGATGCTGCTATCTACATATCACTTCTTTGTTGACTCATTAATTCAAACCCAGACACAGATTTAGCCTGAACCAGAGTTATTAATCTTTCTTTTGTCATGCACCTCTTTAAGCAGTCTGGTTAAGCCCATGAATCTCTTCTCAGAATGTTTTTAAATGCCTAAAATTAAATATGTAGGATTACAAAGAAAACCAGTTATATTGAAATAAGGTTACAAACTTATTTAAAAAATCACGGATTCCAGTTTAAAATTCCCTGATCTAAACCTTTCTCAGATTTTTTTTCTTATTTTTCTATGTGACTCTCTGTTATGCCTATGTAAGTAATCAAGCAAAAAGGATTTATTAAGCATTTACTATTGTCAGTGTGAAGTGCCATCTTGTACCTCTCCAGAGACTTCAATTTAGGAGCACAGTTAAGTCTAAGGCTATTTGTCCAGAAAGTTCCCATTTTCCTTCTCCAAAGTGTATTCCATTTGTTTTTTAGAAAACATTGTCTCCAGAATGCAATAAAAATAAGTTCATATTTATTGTGAGACAAAAGCCATTTAAAAGTTCAGACAGCAAATAAACACCATTTTAAAAGAGCAGGCAGTTCCCAAGGGAAACAATGACCAGCCTCTGCAAAGCAGTGAGACAGAAGAGGAAATTAATTCACCAGGTCCTGTTGTAGAAGGAAATTCTGTCCAGGTAGAGATCATGTCTTAAACAGGAGAGTAAGCTGGCCAGTTCTACAAGAAGTCCAGAGAGTAAGGAGTGGAATATAGAAAAGAATGCCCATTGTAGAAACATGTTGATGACAAAGGCATGATTACTGTGATGGAGAAAATGTGGAAGGAGTCCAAATAGAAGGAGGATAAATTATGAGTCAGTAACATTCTCTAGACGATCCTCCTTGTAAAGCATATCATGCTCATTGCATCAAGCCTCAGAACACTGCAAAGCCTGTTAAAAAAGATCTCTGAAACACTACTCTTAAGTATTTTCTACAAGGATTGAGCTCCAAAAGAAACCGTAGCTCTGGGCAGGAATTTCAGATCTTAAACGGCAACCTTGAACTAGTTTAATCAATAACTGAACAAGAATTCAACTTGTATTCCTCTCTTCTATCTTTCATCCTTTCTGCTCATCTCATTTTCCCTTCCCTTTCTAATGGGAATGTTCTCATACTGCTGAAGAAAGACAGAATATATTTTACAAGATTCCTGCATCAGAAATTAGAGTCTTGAACTTATACTGCAAAATCTAGTGAGGTTCCTAAAAATAGGATTAATAATTTAATACTAAATTTGTGCCAAGCTTTCTTTGATTGGGGCTTGGTTATATCATTTTTACTGCCCTTAACAAATAAAAGATTTTACTGTGATGGCTCCTTCTCCTTTGCTTCTTAGCTAATATTCTATGGCTTCCTGATTTATTAATTAGAAAGGATATACATTGAATTCAAGTCTTTTGCGTAGACTATCCAACTTCTTTAGTAATTTCTGAATGTTTTCAGTGACAAAAAGAAAGACCCCCATATAGACTAAAGGAACTATGGCAGCTTTTTAATGGGAGAAGAAAACTGGAAAAATAAGGACATGCTCATGGATAGGAGCTAAGTAAATAAATGTACATAAATACAATGGATTGTTATCATACTGTAAGACAATGGATATGAAGTATGTTGGGAAAATAAGCAGAGAAGCATGAGAAGATTTATATGAACTGATATAAAGGGGAGTAAGCAGAACCATGAAAACCACACCCACAATGATCACAATAATGTAGACAGAAACAACAATGAATAACCAATGAATCAAAATTATACTGTCCAAACTTGGTCTCAAAGACATGAGGATATATCTCTCACTGCTCTTTTGCAGAGGTGGAGGACCATGGGTGAGGAACATGGCATCAGACTTTTGCAATATCCTTGTTATTTCTTTGAACTTTTCTTTTGTTCTTCTTTATTTTAATTTGCTAAAAGGTACAACTCTTTGAGAGGGAGCAATAGAACATGTGAGTGATGTAAAAATAAGATATAAATAACAATTATTTTAAAAAATAAAATATATGGACCAGGAAAAAAAGGAAAGAATGGTCTGAATTCCTGCTCTATTACTTGGAAACTAGGCAACATTGGGTAAATCACTTAGATTATTTGGTTTTCACTTTCCCTTTTGTTAAAATTTAATAGATAGTCTCTAACATCTAAATTTAACGTTGTGAGACTGTGTATCTCAGCCTCCTGATCTGTAAATCCATATGCAGACACTTTTTTATTTTTATATCCATTGAATATTATGATCACATGAAATCACACACACACACACACACACACACACAGGCTTTGAAAAGAAAGTGTTAGACAAATGCAAAGTAACATGATTAGATAACTATTCCCAAAAGGCATATAAATGAGTTTTGGAATTAACATGAATACTCAGAAGTTGCTTCACACACATCTTTCTCTTTTGCAATATGAAGAAGGTGATCCTGGGTTCCTTGCCAAGGAAGGTAGGTGGTGCAGTGGATAGAGCACTAGTGCAGGAGTCAGGAGGATCTGAGTTCAAATCTCACCTCAGACACTTGACACTCACTAGTTGTGTGACCTCAGGCAAGTCACTTAACCCTAATTGCCTCATCCTGGGTCATCTCCAGTTATCCTGATGAATATCTGGTCCCTGGATTCAGACGGCTGTGGAGGAGAAGTGAGGCTGGTGACCTACACAGCCCTCCCTCACTCAAAAACAAAGTCAAGTGCAAGTCATGTCATTATTTCTCTGATGGCATGGTCTTCTTTGGATGAACACATGACGTGAGCTTTGCCAAATATGCTCACGTTTTGGCAACTTTCTGTATATATCTAAATGCAGAACTATGTCCCTGGCATCTGAGAACTACCCTAGCTATGGAGATGTTACCAAAAACTTGAACACGAGAGAAAGACATTCTTTTCACCACAGCAACTTTAAAAACTACTGCAGAATGCCAGGGTTTAGTTCTATATCAATAAAAAGAAGTTCTCACATTGATGAAACTATTTATTTTTTGACATATGGAAAGAGAAGCAGGAGTTGACATAATTCATTTCTTTTTTCTTTTTCCTCTACACATTTCTTTAGTACCTTAATAGAACATCCTGAATTCATTAACTTGATAGGCAGCAGAACATTTATCTCTCCATAATTTTCCAACTCTGCCTTTCTTCCCCTTCCACATCCCCTTTCTCTGTACCTACTGCAATGTACTAAACCTTCCTTGACCATTCAAAAAATTAATGTTAGGGCTGGAAATTAAAATAGAGAACAACCTTTTCATGTTTATAGTTGAAGAAAGCTTCTCAGACAGGTTGATGAACTTGTCCAATGTAACAAATATAGAAAGTGAATTCAAAATGAATTCAAGCAATGTGTCTCTGTTGGACTATACCCATCTCCTCTAAAATAACTGGCAGATATGACTGCAGATCTACTGTTAATGACATTTAAAAGGTCCAGGAGAATGGAAGAGATATTACCAACCTGGAAAAGAGCAATTCATGTGCTAAATGTTGACAAGGGGCATAAAGTCAAAAAGATCTGAGTTCAAATCCAGACTCTGACTGTTATCAGCTGTCTAATCCAGAGCAAGTCACTAACCTCTATTTGCCTTATATTTCTCATCTGTAAAGTGGTGATAATGACAGCACCTATCACTCAGAGCTGTTATGAGGATTAACTTGTAAAGCATTTAGCACAATACCTGGCATATATAAATGTTAGTTATTATTGCTCATCATTGTCATCATCACTGTAACTTTCAAAATGTTCACTAGAGTATTTTGTGCACAGCAACAGTTGGTAACAATTGATAACAATCCAGCAATGGAATGGACTGTCTCATTTGGTAGTGAATTCCCTGTCCTCTGAAGTGTTCAAGCCGTGGCCCACATAATTACTTGTCAGGCATGTCATAGAGAGGAACCATAGACTAGAGTTTCTGTAATCCCTATCTAGCTACAAATATTTACAGAATGAAAAAAAAATAAAGTTTATCATTTCTTTAACTTTCAATAGAGTTATTAAATTATTCCTTTCGGGCACCTGCTTGGTAGCACCTATTGAAACTTCTAAAGGGATCAGAAGAATTGCTCAGAAATTCTGCACAGACATCTAGAGAACATGTCAGCTTGCTCAGGGCAGAGGGAGGATTCGAAGCAACGAGGGAATTATCCTTCTAAAACTTGCATGTCACTATATCTGTTACTAATTGTTTTATGCAAGTAATTATTTTGGAGACTGTATTGAAAATATCATGATGAAATTAATCTATTGCCAAAAAAGATGAGTGCCAAGACCCAACCTCCTTACCAAGATTCAGTCTCTTTATTCAATTATGAACACAGAAACAAATTAAAATTCCACTGTCTTTTGGTAAAATAAACCCAGTGCAATTGGTAATTTACTCTCAGTTAATACTGGGTCTAAGTGAAAGAGTCAAGATATAATGGAAAGAGGAATGAATTTGGAGTTAAAAGATGTGGCTTTTTATCCTGTTTCTGCTTCTTGTCCTCTGTGTATATGTAGAAAAGTCATGTCCCTTCTTTAGGATTCCATTGCCTTCTCTATAAAAGGAGGAGATAGAATTTACTTCAAAGACTTCTTCCATCTCTAAAGTATGTAGTCCTAAAATATAGAGCGATTTATAGATGATAAAGCATTAAAGTTAATAATACAGTATTTTTATGAATAGAAAGAAGTACAGGGGAATGCTGTAGCCAACTTGTACCCATTTGAGAGCTGATTGTTAAATTTTCATTGTGAGCATTTACACCACAGAAAGAAGAAAAATGCTATACATCAGGGCTTGGTTTGCTGTTTTACTGATTGTCTAGATTTAAGAAAGTAATAAAGAAAATGTTAATGATACAAGTTAAACTATAAAATGTATGATGTGTTCTTCCTGCCCTATAGAGAGACATTTGTTAAACATTTAACAGCATCCCTGCTTGATCCTCATAATAAACATTTTAGGCAATCAGGGCAGATATCCTCAACTAAAGCTAAGGAAATCAAGTCTTTGTGAGGAAAAGTGACTTATCTTAGGTCAGATGGAAAAAATGGAATTCAAACTTAATTCTTCTGATCTGACACACTAATGTGATGTGACTGCCAAAGGCGCCAATATCATCTTAAGTGGTATGGTTTCCAAAAGGAAAGAGAGGATAAATCCATTGTCCCTTGCCTTGATCCTATCATATCTCAAGTACTAGCTTCTTTTCTGAGTCTCATACTTTAGAGATTTACAATCTAGAGAATATTCAAAGGAGAGTTACCAGGATGGTAAATGAATTTGAAAGCATGCCATAGGAAGATGGGTTGAAGGAAATGGAAAAGTGTATACTGGAAAAGAGAAGATTTAAAGGGGACACAAGCACTGACTTAAAATATCTGGAGAGTTGACAAGATTTCGCATAGGGCTGCCCTCCTTTGAACACTTTAGTTTCCATCAGGAACCTCATTATCTTGTAAAAGCAGCATAAACCTTATTATTCACACTTCATCAGCATCTCTCTATCTTCTGTCCCTCTGACTGTAGAAAAAAGCAATGAGCTTCTCTCCAAACCCCCCATTTAAGGCCAGGCATCTCTTTATTTCCCACCCAGCTATACTCCTTTGACTTTCTCCAATAAGGCACTCTATTCTTTTCTCTGCCTTCCTGATTGCCTTTTTAATCTCCTTTTTTTTTTTTTGAGCTGTTTCCTTCAACTAGATTGAAAGTTATTTGAGGGCAGGAATTGTCTTTTCTTTTCTTCAGGGCTTAGCACAATGTTTGACACATGGTAGGTGCTTAATAAATGTTTACTGACTGAGTGACTAAGTTGTCACGTGATCAATAGACCATATTTGCTCTGCTTTCCCTTGGAAATAAGAAACAAAGGTAGAAGTAAGAGGAAGGCACATTTTGGTTTGGTATAGAGAAAAACTTGTCAATAATTTGCCACCATTGTTCACTCATGTACTACTCTTCATGACCCCATTTGAGATTTTCTTGGCAGAGAGACTAGAGTGGTTTGACATTTCCTTTTCCAGCTCATTTTACAGATAAGGAACTAAGGTAAATAGGGTTAAGTGACTTGCTCAAGGTCACACAGTTAGTAAGTCCTGAGGCCAGTTTTGAAATCAGAAAGATGAGTCTTCAACTCTAAGCTCAGCACTCGCATCCATTCAGCCACCTAGCTGCCCTGTTACTAACGATTAGACCTGTCCAAAAATTGAACAGACTGCCTTAGTTGGTAGGGAATTCCCTGTCATTGGAAATATTGAAGTAGAAATGGATAACCACTTATCAATATTTTTTGGAAGGGCTTCCTATTCAGGTATTGATTGGACCAAATGTCCTCAGAGATTCCTTTGAAATTTAAGAATAAATAATTTTTCAACTCCCTAATTCAATGTTCTTTCCATGTCACTAGATATAAAGATGGACTCAAAGGGAAGAAGAACTGAGCTTCCGTCCTGCCTCTGACACACACTGGCTGTGTATCCCTAGGGAAGTCATTTCAATTCTCAGTCCTCTATACAATTCTCTATGATTCTAAGTTGCAGATATGTTAACTTGCATTGGCAGAAGGGAGTTTCTTTACCCAATAGTTCCTTGTACCAATGAAATCACAGGTCTAATTCTTTTCTTAGTTGATACAAAAGGGTAATTTTCTTTTATATCTACTTGCAACATTAATAAGAGTGCATCTCTATCATCTGTCTATTTTCATTTCTTCTAGCCAAATTTTACTCATTGTCTGTATATTTATTTTCTTTTAATGTGTGCCTTGGGGAAGGAAGCTTCAAATCTCTTTAAACTGAGCAGAATCTCCAGCATGACAACTTGCCAAGTAAGGATTACTCCTCAAACCAACTCATTATTACATTTGAAAACTCTCCCTCTCATGTTGTGCTTCCCTGCTTTTTGAAAGAAAGATGGGTGGAAGAGGGGTGGGCACTCAGAAAACTAACAAACAGTGGCAGAAACACACAGAGCAAATCACTTTCCTGGCTATTATTCAAACTTCAATTTATGTCTAAACGCCTGTTGAAAAATGGTAATATTTTACAGAAGCCCACAGAAAATCATCTGAAATGACCTTTCTGAATAATTGAAGATGCCTTTTGTCTTTGTAGCCACATTCCCTAGAACATGAACACCATACTGAGGATAGATTGTTCCAATCAGCTCCACACATCATCATTTACAACTATTCCTGTCAGTTTTACTGTAAGTGAGGGACATTTGCTAGGAAACTCAACTAGAACCCGGAGCACTAAGGTATTATTAGAACACGCAAGATGGGCTTCTTTCCCATTCCCACTCCACCCTCCCCACCTCAGAAGTAGAGATTTAAGCAAATAACAGTCATTATATCCTGTAACCACAGGCAAAATTAATCATGAGCCATTTTTATTTCTTCAAATCATGGCAGAAACAAAAAAGACAAAGGCAAACAGTGTGCCGAGAGCAAAGTTAATGGAGAGAGATTATGAGGTGGGATTTGGAGACAGAAAGCCTCAACAGAATTCCAGTTCTGCTGCATGTTACATGTTGGACACTGGGATAGTCATTTAACCTCTAATGAAAAGGTTTGTTTTATCACCTGCAAAGTCCCTTCCAGTTATAAAGCTATGATTTTGCTTCACTTTTTAAAAAAAGTACGTATATTGATTTGTGAGAAAATGGTCATATAGAATGAAGGGGATCTGATCCCCTGAAAACTCTACAGCTTGGCTTAGAGATGAACCATTGTACTAAAAATAGAAAGCATCTCCTATAGATTCCTCCACCCTATAAAGAAATCTATAGAGAGACCCACCAAAGTCCAGAAGAGTTCCTGGCACAGACAAGCACAGAAGGAAGAACACAAGCAGCCTTCCAGGCATTCTCAAAACTCTCTGCCTGAACTCAGCAGAAACTAACCCTAGTCCAACCCATTCTTACCCAAGCTCTGTAACTTCTGGAAAGCTATTTTGGGAAAGTCTGAGCAGTCCATCATAGCATTTTCTGTTTGAACCAAATAGCACCTGAAGCTCTAACTTTGGTGGCTGGCTATTTGGACTTGGCTTGGTCTTCACTATAAATGAAAATTTCCCAGAACTCTTTAGCACCAGAAGACAAAGTGAAAACAGAGAATTCACCAATGCATCTCTGGAAAGAAACCCCAAAGAGAAAACTGTCAGGAATATCATAGTCAAAATCAAGAGTTTTAAGATTAAAGAAAAAAATTCAATTCTCAAAGAAAAGGAATTCAAACAACAAAGAACCACAAAAGCATTACTGAGGGCATAGTACCAGCCATAATAAGAACAACAGACCTTGGGATGTAACATTACAAATGACAAGAAATAATGATGTACAACCAAGCACAACCTATCCAGCACAACTTAGCATAATCCTACAGGGTGAAAAAAAAAGACTCTTTAATGAAAGAGAAGTATTCCTGATTAAAAGTCCTGAACTGAGGAGAAAATTGGAAATGGAAATGCAATGTCAAGAAAAACATACAAAGACATACATGCTTGTGTAATTGAATGAGAATATTTGGGGGTGAATTGTTTACATGTTAATAGAGGAATAAGAAACTAACGTCCTCTCAGAACACTGATACGGTTAAGGGTCATACAGAAAGGTTATAATCATAGAGTCTATGAATGGTTTTATTCTAATTAATTAGGGATCTCTGGAAAAGACAAAAATAGGAGGGATTGTGAACTATACTTGTAAAGAAGGATGAAGAGGGTATGGAAATAATTATTGCATTATATATACATATATATGTATATATAAAGAGAGAACAGATATATATCTGTTTTATACACATACACACAGCATATAATGAAGGTACATAA
>CM053769.1:144352533-144390920 GCA_028658325.1 Potorous gilbertii
TATTTAGGTTTCCCAAAAATATGTTCCCCAGAAGTAAGAGCATTTCAGATATGTTCTACGCAGGGCAGAATATAGTGGTGTCATGATCTCCCTTGTTGAGATCACCATGCTTCCCCTTAAAGTAGCCCTAAGAAAGTGCCAGCCTGTGGAGGCAGGAATAGTGTGGAAAGTGGGAAGACGTAGAAGGAACTGTTATGTCAGGCCTCTACAAAGGCCTACTTTTATGTCCTCTAGAATTTTCTGAACCATAGTGCCCCAATGTGGCCATTATTCTTGTAAGTGAGTTATATTACCCAACTAAAACATAAGTTCCTAGAGGGCAGGAACTATTTATGACTATTTCTATGTCCAGCACTTTTGATGGACAAATAGTAAACTTTTATTTTATGCTCATTCATTCATTCATTCAGTTACCTTATAAAAAGAAAACAAATTCATGACATGAGAAACTAATCAGTATAGTGACATGTAGTATGCATTAAGTGGGCTCCTATGTTGGAAAACTAAAACATCTGGTTGAAAAGTGAGACATTTTGACGTTTAACAATGTGAAACCAAGCATATAAATATTTCCTTAAAACTGATTTTTAAAAATTTTTTTATCCAGATGGTTTGTCAAGATAGAGCATACCTGAGGGTATTACTATATCTTTATGTTCAGTGCTACCATCTCCATCAAAAAAAAAGAGGAATGGGATTAGCTAAAAAGTGCTCACTAACATTTTAACTTTCTTCTTTACCTTTTAATTATACAAATTTAGAATGGTAAAGTTGGATGGGAATATAAAAAAATAGAATGTTATAACATGAAATAATGAATGTTAGATCTGGAAGAAAGCCTAGAATGTAGAATATTGAAATGCAGAGCTTATAACACAGATGGTTACAATACAACTGTCTGCATTTCTATTTGTGACCTAGATGTCCCCTTCAAATGCTTTTCCACTCAGAGTTTTGCAAAGGGTCATAGTTGAGTCAGGAAACTCAGAAGCAGCTCTCATTGGAGCTACTTGTTGATTTGCTAGTTGCAGTCTTGATCCTGCTTTCCAACTTTATCCAACACAGGGACTTTTCTTCTGGATTGTATGCACATCTGATTGGCCATTAGAATGGGAGCTCTTTGAGGACTTGTGCTGTTTTTGCCTTTTGTTTTCCTTCCTGGTAGCATGAAAAGCTTAACACATCCATATTGACTGGCTGAATGTATGTCTGCTCATCTTATAAAAGAAAAATTTCATTGGAGGCAAGGGTGGACATAGAGAGACTCCTTCTGATCATGCCATGAGATGCATCATTCATAGGATGATAGGTTCTATGAGGAACATGAAATGTTCCTCAGAGGTCAACTGTCATCCACTTTACCCCATGTTAGAGATAAGAAAACTGAGGTATTTGGAGGGTAAGTGATTTGCACAAAATCCAAAGTCACAATGTGAAAAGAGATTGGCCATTGAAGATTCTATCCTAGAAAATTGTGTTTGTCCTTTGTTCTTGAATAGGACCATGACATCAAGATAATGGGATGACTTGGAGTTGACTTTGAGTGAGGGAGGGCTGTGCAAGGTCACCAATCTCACTTTCTCTTCCACAGCAGCCTGGTTCCAGTGGCCAAATATTCATCAGGACTACTAGTGATGACCAGGATACAATGGGAGGCCCTGAGGATCTTCCCCTCCAGTTTGATTTTTCTTTTTATTAAAGGGACCATCCCTTGACTATTTAAAGAGGCCTACTCATTGAATGGGTGTATCTCACTCAAATTGAGAATCTGATAAGATCTTATCCTAAAATGACCAGGGTCTCTCATTTCATCCTGGGCCATCTCCAGTATTCCTCATGAATATTTGGTCACTGGAACCAAATGGCTTTGGAGGAGAAAGTAAGGCTGGTGACTGTGCACAGCCTTCCCTTACTCAAATCAAAGTCCACTGCAAGTTGTCATAATCTTGATGTCATGGTCCTTTTCTAGAATGAAGGACAAACACAACCTGCAAGTGAAGAGCAGCTCCTCTCTTCTCCTCTCCTCTCCCCTCCCCAATCCTCTTTGTCTCTCCTTGGTGGGGTGCGCTTTCCAGGGGAAGGTATTCTTCAATCCTAGGAGAATGTGTAGGGAATCCACATGAATGTTTGATGAGCTTGTTTCTGGGCATGCGTGATGGAGGCCTATGCCTTTCATCTCAGCACATGTGCATGTAATCTCAGTCAGTGAAAATTAGTGTTGTAGCTGGGCTGCAGAGGAAATCAGAGAAGCTAAGAAATAGAGATGAAGAGGGAGAGAATTCCAAATAAGGGATATGGAACATAAAAGATGTTCTCCATTTTGAATTGAATCTCAATTTTTTTTTTTACTTAGTCTTTAACCCATAGATTCTCTTCCCCTCACCTTAACACACGCCCCCACCCCCCACCGCTAACATTTGTCAACCCTTTACCTAATATGAGAGTTTTACTTAACTTACTCCTTTTTCTTTCTTTCTTTCTTTCTTTTTCTTCCTTCCTTCCTTCCTTTCTTTCTTCCTTTCTTTCTTTCAGTTAGTTTGTTCTTGCTTTTTCTCTTTTTTCATCTTCTGCATACATATTTTCCCTCCTAGTTAAGAGATTAATTCAAATTCTACCTCTTCTCCTTTCCTCCAACTTTGTTATTTAAGTCTGTGTGTCTTTTTTCTAAAAAAAAAAAAATTCCTCCTTGTTCTCTTCATTAATATTTCCCCTTTTTGTATATTTTAAACTTTTTAGTCTTTGATTTCATGGTCCTTATATTTATTTATTTGTTCTTTAGTTTCTGTGTTCCTCATGGAATTAAAGCTTATAAAATAGCAAGTTTGACTTTCCTCTTCTGAACAGTTTCTGTGTTATTGCCTTGTATATCTTGCCCTCTTCTTTCTCTTTTTCTTCTGTTGTGCCACACTCTTAGAAGTATCAATTCCTGAGAGAGGCAGTAAGGATATAAACATTGCCCAATGTTAGAAAATTTCCCATGTCTCAAATTGTGTTGCAATTCTACCCCATCCTCCCTATAAGTATTTTGTTTTCTATGTGCCATAGAATCTCTTCTGCAGGTCTGTGCTTTCTCACCATTCTGGATACAAGTCATTTGTAGGACTTCTTATTTCCTTTCTTTTGATGCTAAGCTTTGTCCATGGAAGTCACTGAACTTTCTCAGAGGACGTGGTTTCTCTCAAAAATAGATTAGGACCATTTTAAGGCCCTCATCTCCCATTACAGACTATAACTCTCCATCATGGAAATATTCTTTAGTAGAAGCCCCTCCCAATCCTGAATGGAGGTCTTTTCCTTTTGTTCCCCGTTTCTGATAATCCCGTCTCTTAATGCCTTCCTTTCTGAGCATAGTTGCACTTTTCTCAGTGTATATATCTTACCCAGTTATTTACATGCTGTTTCTCCCATTAAAATTTGAGCTTCTGAATGGTAGAGACTGGTTTTGTTTTTTTAACCTTTCTTTGTACCCTCAGCAGACAATTCCTAGAGCACAGAACACATGTATTACAAGTTTTTTGATTAATTGAATCAAGAAAATCTTGCCCAATATCTGTGCCTGGAAACCATCGTCTCAATTTGTGATCAGTGGGGAAATATTATTGTTCAGACATATTCTAAAAGAGAGACAAACGCTCTGATTTCCATTCAAAATAGCCACTGTTACCATTATACTAGAAGGAACGATGGAATTCTTATCACTTGTGAATACCACAGATACGATTAAGACTTCTTTACTTTGTAATTTTGCTCACTAAAGTCATTTGTAGAGGATACCATTTGTCCAAGTTATTGATGATTTAGTTTAAAAGGAAAAGGGTTTTCTCTCAAATTCTCCTGGTTATGGGAATGAGAGTCATACTGAGGGCAAACACTAGAATTAAAATTTAATTTTCCTTGACTTCTCTGCAACAATTAATGCTGTTGAGAGTGGTCTCTTTCTGGATATTCTCTTCTCCTTGGGTTTTCATGGTATTGGGTGTTCTTGGTGTTTCTACTTATTTGATTTCACCTTAAATTATGCATGTTCAAAATTGAACTCATCTAATAGATTATTACTGTTGAAAGCCCCGCCATCCTCCCAGTTACCCAGACTCAGAACTTAGTTGTCATGCTCAATTCCTCATTCTCTTAAACCCCCTTCCATGTTTCCATCCAATCTGATGCCAAGACCTAATTTCATAATATTTCTCCTATACGTGTACCCTCATCTTTCCTCAGAACACTGTCTCTACCTTGGTGAAGGACCTCAGAAGTTCATCCCTGGAAAAATGCTGTGGTCTGCTGTTTAATATCCTGCCTCAAATCTCTCCACGTCACAGTCCATCCTCCACTCAGTTGTTAAACTGATCTTAAAGTGCAGGTCTGATCATGTCACTGCCCTACTCCCATAAGAAAAAAACCCAAAACAAACTAACTCAAATGGCTCCTTTTCACCCGTAGAATCAAATATAAAATTCTTTGTTTGGCATTCAAAGTCATTCATAGCCTGCCTTACTTCAATCTTTCCAATTGTCTTACACCTTACTTGCCAGCCATATGCTAAAGCCCAATGAAACTGGCATTCCTGTTCCTTACACAAGACAGTGCATCTCCTAATTCCAAGTATTTGCACTGGCTTCCCCCCATGCCTAGAGTGCCCTCCCTCCTCATTTGTGCCTCCTGAGTTTCCTGACTTTCTTCAAGTCACAAGTACAATTCTACCTTCTACAAGAAGCCTTTCCCAGTTCCTGTTAATGTTATTGCCTTTCCTCTGTTTATTATCTCCAATTTATCCTTTCTGCATCTTGCCTGTACATAGTTATTTGTATGTTGTTTCCCACTTTGACGGTGAACTTATGTAGAACAGAGGTTGTTTTTGTGTTTCAAGTGGTTAGCACAGGTGATGAGCACATGGCAGGTGCTTAACAAGTGCTTATTAATTAATTCATTCCTCAGTGTCTTTTTTATGTCATCATCCATGTCACATTCCCTTACAGTGTGTGTACCCAAAGCTCGATCTCTCTCTCTCTCTCTCTTTCTCTGTTTCTCTCTCTCGCTCTCTTCCTCTCTCTCTCTCTCTCTCTCTCTCTCTCTGTCTGTCTCTGTCTCTGTCTCTCTGTTGTGTGAATATCACTCTGTCCCCATTCTCTCTGTGATTGCCTTAGCTTTCTGGATTTCAGTTATAATTTCTATATAGATGACTCCAAGGTTGATATATCCAGCCCTAGTCTCTTTGCTGGGTTCCATTACCTCATCACCAATTGACTATCGAACATTTCAAACAGGATGTTCCATAGGCATCTTCAACTCAACATATCCAAAGCGGAGCTCATTATCATTCCTCCAAAGGCCAGCCATCTTCTGAATTTCTGTTTCTATCAAGAGTATCACCATTCTTTAGACACTTAGGTTTGGAACTTCAGTGTCATTCATGCTCAACTCTTCACTCTCACTCCACACATCTGACAAATTAGTTGCAAAATATTGTCATTTTAATGTCCTTAATGCCTCTCATAGCCATCACCTGAGTTTGGAATATTTTCTTTCAGCTACAAAATTGGGACACACTCTTCTTCTTGGTTGTACATGAAACTACAAATCTGTTATATACAACTTATTATTTATTTTAAATATATATAATAAAATTATGTAACTTTTTTCTTTATTTTCTTCCCACCTAGCCCTAGAGATGATTACCATAAGGCACAAATGCATATGTATGTATATGTGTATGTATGTTTATACATATAATACACACACATATATATATGAATATATATATAAACACTATTCCATACATACTTCTATTTATCAGTTCTTTCTCTGGATGCGGATAGAATTATCTTCCTTCATATGTCCTTTGTAATTAAGTTGAGTATTAATGATAATTAAAATGATTTATTCAAAGTTGTTCTTAAAACATCACTGTTGTTACTGTATACAGTGTTCGCTAGGTTCTGCTCATTTTGCTCTACATTATTTCCTGCAATGAAACATCCATGTTTTTCTAAGATCATTGAGCTTATCATTTCTATTGATAAAACCACAAGTGCTGCTAACACTACTGCTCGGATTTGCTGCCTATATTCGTAATTATCTTTCCTCCTAGTCTCTTCTCTCTTCCTCACTTCACTGTTAATGTCAGGTATACCACCATCCTCTTGATCACCCAGGCTCTAAACTTCGATGTCATCTTTTACTCTTCTATCCCTTTCAACACCTTCCCTGCCACCCCCAACCCTGTCCCAACACAACATCAAGTCTCTTGCTAAGAACTGTTGATTTTGCCCTAGTATCATCTCTTGTATATCCTTTGGTCTCTCCTTTGGCATTGCTGCCAGCCTAATTCAGACTCTCTTTACCTCAGACTGGAAGTACTTCGATGTCCCAAGTCTATCTCAGTCTAGTCCACTTAGCTGCCAAAGTGATCTCCCTAAAGCTTAGGTCTGACCATGAAACCCTTCACTCAACAAACTCCATTGGTTCCATATCACTTTCAGAATCAAATGTAAATTTTTTTCTGCTTGACATTCCAAGGCCTTCATGATTCCCCCCTCTTCTTTCCAAATTTCTTTAATGTTCTCCCCATTTTCCCCTCCCTTTATCATATATACCCTGTGATCCAGTGACGTTTTCTCTTCTGTGCTCCAGGTGTTTTCACAGGCCGACTGTCCCTTCCTCATGTCTGCTGCATGGCTTCTCTGACTTCCTTTAAGTCCCAGCTAATATTCCTACTTCTTCAGGAAGTCGTTCTGATCACACTTACTTCTAGTGCCTACGTTCTGTTGATTATCTCTAATTTACGCTATGTATTATTTGTTTTTGACTATGAGCTTCTTCAAAGCAGTTTGTTTTTTGCCTTTCTTTGCATCCCCAGTGCTTAGTGCACAGTACCTGCAACATAGTAAGTGCTTAATACAAACTTCTGGACTGAATGTTTGTTGACCGACTGACTGACTCTCACTCTTTCGCCACCCCTTATGGCCAATTAATTGTTAGCTCTGTATTGCTACCTCTACAGTATCCTATCATCCATCCTGTTCTCTTCACCCATACAACTACCACCTTTGTCCAGTAGCTAATCACATTTTGCCTAGATTATTCTCCTGTTTTCCCTTGAGATACAGTCCCATCCTATACAGTGCTGCCAATGATTTCTCCTAAGACCAGCTATGACCACGTCACTCCCCTACTCATTAACTCTAGTGACTCCCTGTTGTTTTGAGGATAAATAGTATATGATATAAACTCATCTATAAAATTGCTCAATATTTTTGCGACCTGATCCTAACCTATATTTGTAGACCTCCTTCTCCCATTCTTTAATCTAGCCAAACTGGTCTAAACTTTGTTCCGCATGATTCCTCATCTCCTATCTCTGTGTCTTTGTTCTTGCCCCCTCTCATTCCTGGAATGCACATACTCCTCTTCAGTTTTTATTGGGTGACTATTACCTTAAAACATAGCTCAGGCACTAACTTGTACATTAAGTCTTTCTGATCACCTCTTTCATTGCTAGTATAAACTTGTATTTAAATACTTTGCTTTTATTTATTTTGTTTATACTTATTACACACTATCACCTATATCTATATCTATCATCTATATCCCTTTATACATACTTACAATGATACATACACATATACTTGAAATTTTCATTATTAAGAATGTGAATTTTTTATGAATAAGGATTGTTTCATTCTTTATATTTGTATCCTCAGAACTGAGTACAGAGTCTGGCATATAACCAGAACTTAATAAATGATTACTGATTGACTGAGACTTTCCAGTTTATCAGTGCTCTTCCAAAAATAAAATGCAGGTATCAACCATATCTATATGGTTAATTGTCTTGGCTCAACAAGGACTCTTAATGTTGTCAGTATAGAAAGAAGGACAGCTTGAGAATAAGGAGACCTAGATTTTAATCCCATATCTACTACTTTCCAACTATACGAATTTAGGAAATCTTTTTTTCGTCTTTGAGCACTTCAGTTTCCCTATCTGTAAAGAGAGGTTATATAGAGTTCATGGAAATGAAATAAGACAGTTTTTGCAATGCACTCTGTAATCATCTAGGTGCCCCAATGGATAGAGCACTACTTGGGGTCAATTATACTTGAGTTCAAATCCTGCCTCAGGCAGTTGTAGTTGTAGGCGATCCTGCACAAGTCACAAAATTTCTGTGATTCATTTTCCTCAGCTATAAAAAATGGGCATAATATCAGCACCTACTTCATGGGGTTATTGTGAAAAGACAGTCAAAAGAAGGTAATGTATGTTAAATGCTTTGCAAAGCTTAAACCATTACATGTATATTACATATATACATACATGCACACACATGAATATATACATATATTCTTATAAACAGAAAATGCTAAATAAATCACAGAAATTATTATAGAAATAGCAAAATACTTCCCTTTAACTTTTGTTTCCTGGGTAAATTCACGTCTAATGTCTTCTTTAGTCATCCATAACTTGTCATTGTCAAATGAGACACAGAGAGTAAAAGACCTGAACCATAGAGATCTCATTACCTTTTATTAATGCTACCTGCAGACTGCATTATGAAATCATTCCATCTGTTGAAAGATTGATCATATTGTTTTGAAACAGCAAGGGTCAAATATGTCAGAAACTTTACTTACATCTGTGCAAGAGTGATAGGTTGTTTTCTTAAAAACACTGTTGATACAAAGCCCTGGCAAAAGTTCCATTAGCTTACCTAATGGGGAATTGAGAGCTGCCTGTTATTTAAGTATTATCTTAGCCCCTAGAACCGCATGTCGTGGGTTATCATGGGTTACAGAATTCATGTTTCAAATGAAAATCTGAAGGTGTCTCTTGTTTGCTTAGTTAGTAGAAGGATGAATAGACTCCAAATAACAAACACACTATATTTCTGTAGACTTTTAAGGTTTGCAAAGCACTTTATTTACTACAATTCTAAGAAGGGGGTTGTGTAAGTATTCCTATCTCTATTTATTGATGATGAAGCCCAGTTGGATAGGTCAGGAGTATGAGGCAATGGAAAGGATGCACAGGTACTTGGGGTTGAATCGCAGTCGTTCTCTATGACTTCAGGCAAGTCACCTAACTCTGTGGTATAGCAGTTCCCTTATCTGTAAAATGAGAGTTGCAATAGATATCTAAGTTCTAAATGCACAATCTAATGATGTAAAAGTTCCATCAGGATATTTTGAAGTAGCTTAGGGTATGTTATAGAGTGTTCCATAAATTTTGAAGATTGTGTGTGTGTGTGTGTTTGTAGAGAGAGAGACAGAGATATTATGTTTCGGGAATATTAGTTTTGCCCTTGTGCTGAGAACAGGCAAAAGGGAAAGATTGTAAGTAGGAATACCAAATAGAAATCTACTGCAGCAGTCCAAAAGGGATGAGAGTGACCTGAACTAAGTTTCAGGCTCTATGAGTGGAAAGAAGTAGAAGTTTGTAAGAGGGAATAAAAATGCTGATAGCTATTATTATACAGTGCTTTCAGGTTTGCAAAATATTTGAGATGTGTTTTCTCATTTTATTTCATCCACAGAACAACTCTTGAGTTACATGTTATTATTTTCAGCATCTCATTTCATAGATTAGGAAACTGACAGAGTTTAAGTGATTTACCTAGGGTCATACAGCTAATAATTCAGTAGGGAGACTTGAACTCAGGTCTAACTGCCTCCAAGTTTTGGCACTCTGGCCACCCAATTGCCTTCTCTACTGTGAGGGTTTGTCTTGTTTACTGTGAGGGGTTAGAGTTAGGGAACAATCAACGATGGCTTCAAGTTGTGAACTTTAGTGACTGAAAGGACAGTGGTACTTTCTAAAACATTGGAATTATGTTGAGTTTGGAAAAAGATGACTCTAGGATGAAATGTCATGGATTTCAATTTTGGTCACATGGAAATGTAAGTGGGACATCTAGGTTGAAATATCTGGGAGACAGTTTGCCAGGTAAGACTGGAATTCAGGAAGATTAGGGTTATATATAAAGATATGGGAGTTATCTAAATAGAAGTGATTATTGAATTCATGATAGCTGATGAGATAACCAAGGGATAAATTGTAGAGAGTGAAAAAGCCCAGAAAAGGATCTTGTGTGATGCTGACATTTAGTAAGTAGAAAAAGGAGACTGAGGAGTGGTAGGATTAAAACTCAAAGAGAAGTCTCACTGAAGTCAAGGGAGGAAAGTGGTCAGGTTAAGAGGGCATGACACAGTAGCAAACTGTAAAGAAGTCAGGAAGAATGAGACTGGGAAAAGACCATTAGATTTTTCAGTTAAGTCATAAGTAATAACCTTGGAATGAGCAATTTCATTTATGTGGCAGTGTTGGAAGCTGGATTTCAAGGGGTTGAGGAGTAAGTGGGGGTTGAGAAAATGGCAAGAAGAAGCCTTTTCTAGGAGTTTACCTGTGAAGGGGCAAAGTGATCAGCAACTGACAAATATTTATTGAGCCTTCACTATAGCCAGGAACTATGCTATTTGGGGAGTTGTGAGGTAAGCCAAAAATGTGGTCCCTACTCTCAAGTAGCTTACATTCTAATGGAGGGGTCTGGAGGTAGTATGCAAATAACTGTGAAGATGCATGATAAATATATACACACATTCATGCATATATGTGTGTGTGAGTATGTGTGCTTGTGGTATGTATATATGCATATCTAAGTGTATATATATATATATGTATTTCATATATGTATATTTCTACATATACACACACACACACACATATACACACACACACATACACCCCCTAGATCTGGTACTCTAGTACTCTACCCTCTGGGCCACCTAGTTGCCTTAGTCTGCATGATTGCATGTCTTATTCCATGAGCATACAAAAAGATGTAAATAGTAACAGGGAACGCAGTTGGTTAGGGGAAGCCAGAGTTGGTATATGTATGATTAGTGGTATTTATTAAAAGGCAAAGGGGCAGTGGATAAAATGGTAACCATTAGTTGAATTGATCAAACATTAAGTCAAATTTTGAGGAGAAGGAAAGGAGACCCTAACAGGGGTGATGAACTGGGAGAAGTAAAGACATTAGAGATCAAGATGCAAAGGAAGAATAGTTCTAGGAAAATGGGTGAGACCTATCTAAAATTAGGGTCAAATCAAGAAATTTCAAGGTTTTAGAATAATGCAAAGTGATTGATAGCCAGATCAAAAGTGTCTTTATATGTGGCTGAGTTGGGATGAAAATGTAAATAATTCAAGTTTAGGAAACTGATGATCTAAGAGACCAGGATATTCAAAGAATATTGATATGAACTTGCTGAGTAAAGTGAGAAAACAAGGTTTAGATGGAAAATTAATGAGCCCAGTATATGGTTTGGTAAGTTATCTCATTGTCATTGCTTTCTTTGATAAAATTATATATTATTTCTGTATTCTTCCCCCTGCCCCTTTCTTAACCCATGTATTATTTGGAATTATTTTGCTTGGTTTCTATTTAAGTGTTAGTCTTTTCTTTAAAATCTACTTTCCTTCCCCAGGCCACCTAGAACCCATATGAACTCTGAAAGTTCTGGCAAAGAAATACTTTGGGGACTTTTTCTCCCCCAACTTTCTGCTTATTTCCCTTTCTTCTTACCACTTACTGGATGAACAATGCCTCTAACTGCTCCCTACCACCACTGTGTGAAGAAACTTAGAATTCCAGTTTTACTCAATCCTGTGTCCCTTTCCTAAAAGTCATAGGCCTGGCCTTTACAGATCACCCAGCCATCTGCTGCATTAGGAGTAGACATACTATTCATACTATTTGGATAAGAAGAGATTCCTCACATATGATACTCTGGTAAGATGAGAGGCCATCAGACCAACCATCTGTTCTTCCACTAAATCCTCTAGACTTCTCATTGCTGATCTGCCAGTAAGCCCTAAGGACTTCTGGGGTCTGTCACCATCTGCTCATTACATCTTTAGCAGTTCAGACTTTTTCTGTTTACCCTGTAGTTATACTTTCTATGTGGGCCACCTCTCTCAATTACAGTGTTAGTTCCTTGCAATCAGGGACTACCTGGCTTTTTCTTCCCCCCCAGACTTAAGTGCATGATTTTTGTCCTATGGACATAATCAATCAATAAACATTTATTAAGTACCTGTGAAGTGCCAGACATTGTGCTAAGCACTAGGGATACAAAAAGTGGTAAAAGACAGTCCCAGCCTTCAAGGAGCTTACAGTATGATGGAGGAGATGACCTGCAAATAAATATATGCAAAGCAAGTTATACTCAGGATAAATAGGAAATAGTTTATAGAGGGAAGGCACTGTAATTAAGAGGTGTTAGGAAAGCTTCATGTAGATTGTAGGATTTTATTTGGGGCTTAAAGAAAGCCAGGAAAGTCAGTAGGCAGAGCAGAGAAGGGAGTGTGTTGCAGGCAGGGAGGACAGTCAGAGAAAATTCCCGGAACAGAGAGATGGAGTGTCTTGTTTGTGGAACAATCAGGAGGCCAGCGTCCCTAGATCAAAGAATACATGTTGGGGAGTAAGGTGTAAGAATACTGGAAAAGTGGAAGGGGACTAAGTGACAAGGGCTTTGAATGCCAGTCAGTTAACTTTGTGTATGCTCCTGGAGGCCATAGGAAGTTACTAGAATTTATTGAGAAGGAGCGTATGTGTCTTGATCAGACCTACTTCTTAGGAAAATCTCTTTAATGGCTGAATGGGATGGGGAAAGACTTGAGGCAGGCAGACTTACTAGGAGGCTATTGCTATCATCAAAACTTGAGCTGATAAGGAAGGGCCTACAGTAGAGTAAAGGTAGTGTCAGGGGTATATTTAAAAGATGTTGCAAAGGTGAAATCAACAGACCTTGGCAACAGCTTGGTTATGCAAGGGTGAGAGATGGTGATCCAGTTTGACTCCTCAGTTGTAAGCCAAAGGGATTGGGAGGATAGAGCTTCCCTTTACAGTTATAGGGAACAAATAAATGAGGGAGGGATTAGAGGAAAAGATAATAAATTCTATTTTGTACACACTGAATTTAATATGTCTACTAGACATCTAGTTCACATAAGAGTAGCATATTTCACTATTCTAACATTCTAATGTTGTTTTTAGCTTTTTTTTCTTTTTGTTAGATTGGTTTAACTGGTAAACTGGAGAAATTATTGTTTTGCTATTTTTCTCTGCAGTTCAGTTAGGCTTTCCTTGAGGTAGATATATATGCTAAACTATTTGATGCACATATACTTAATATTGTTATTATTTCATTATATATGATGCTTTTCAGTACCATTTGGTTTCCTAGCATTTTTCATTTAGCCAGGTCTGATTTTAGATCTGTCTCAGCCAAGTCTGAGATCATAATTACTCTTTCTCCATTTTTTTTATTAACCTAAGGCATCATATATATGTTTTAGTGCCTTGTATTAACTTTGTATGGATATTTGTTTTTCTTATAAATAATATATTGTTGAAGTGTGCTTTCTAATTCACTCTGTTAACTTTTCTCTGTTTCATTAGTGAGTTAATACCATTCACATTCAGGATTATGACTGTGTTTTTCCTTACATAATATGTTATTATGATATTTTTCTTTGTTTGCCATGACTCCTTTCTTTACAAAATTAGGGAAGATGATAAAAGAAAGGAATTGAGGTCAACAGTAATTATTTATTACCAAAATGGTCTGATTATGTTTCTTTGTCCTTTTGCTCTTTGAGTTGAGCTTTGAAGGAAACTAGGAATTTTAAGAGGCAGAAATCAGGAGTGTATTCTATTCATCAGGAACAGCCGGTGCAAAGGTATGGAGATAAGTGATATTACCTTATGTGAGTAACTTCAAGGACAATTTGGCTGGCCCAAAGTCTGTTTAGGGGAATTATAATAAGACTTTAGCAGTATGTTAGAGCTACACTGAGAAATGCTTTAAATAGCAAACGGAGTTATGTACAATTTTGGAAGCAATAAAGAGCCACTAGAGTTCATTGGACAGGGGAATAACATGGTTAGGGGAATGATGTGTACCTCCTTTGCTTTAAGAAAATTATCTTGGCATCCATGACAAAGATAACTTAGAATAGATAAATACTTGAGGCACAAAAACCAGAAAGAGGCTATTGGAATAGTCCAGGCAAGAGGTGCTAAGAACCTGAAATAGGGTAGTGGCCATATGAATAGAGAGGAGGGGATGGATATGAGAGATTTAGAGATAGAAATGATAAGATTTCGGTGACTTACTGAATGTAAATGATGAATGAGAGTGAGGAGTTGTGGTAGACTCATCAGTTTAGGAGTCTGGATGAGTAGAAAAAGCATAGTGTCCTTGAAAAAAATAGAGAAGTTCATAGAAGTGGTGGGTTTTGGAGGAAAGATAATGAATTCTGTTTTGTACATATTGAGTTTTAGATGGCTTTTTGGGTATTAGAGATATACTGTAGACAGAAATATCCTGTAGATCAATTTCAAACTGAAGTAGAAACAGGGGCTACTGTAGTGTATATATAAGAATCCCTGCACATATTGACTTAGAAAACCACATATTAACACTATCTATGTTGAACTGTATTTTTTGTTTATTTTGGAAATATTCCCATTTAGAATTTTAGCAGCACTGGGTATTTTTGGGGGTGGCCCACTGAGTGTTTGACAACTCTGCTACAGATAGTTGATGTTCAACGATTCAATAGAGCAAAGATTTCAGAGGGTCAATGGAAAGAGAATACAAAGGACAATGTGGGATAGAGGGATAGGGATAAGGTAGGTGGAGGTAACAATAGAAGGGAGAGAATTGACTTCAATGGATGTTGATATCACATGGAGATAAGGGAAACAAAAGCTCTTAGTTTGTCATTAACTTACCAACTGGGCAACCTTAGATAAGTCACTTACCTCCTCTGAGACTTAGCTTCTTCCTCTGTAAAGTGAGGAGTTTGGGTCATGTCTTTGATCTCTTGCCACTCCAAAATGTTTTGTTTCTATGGTTACTTGGTTACATTTCCAACACCTCTGGATATTTAACTATCCGAGCCAACTTTATGTTTGAAATGTTTTCAATAACGTCTATCATTTCTCATGAACTTGTGACATTGGCTGCTTTCTAATCTATGTAAAATATTTAGAGGAAGAAGAAAAAATATTTCTTTCTCTAGACTTGTTTTGATAAGTCCTACTTGTCAGAGAAAACTGACTTTCCATTTGTATCAGGCTACTTAGAAAGAGAATTAGCACATTGGGTATAAGAAGGAAATTGGCAAAATAGGACATTTACCCATTAGAAGATTTGTACAGGGAGTACCAGCAAAGCCTCTATCCTAAACTTTCTGGTTAACAAAGTATTACCTAACTGTACTTTGGTTTAAATTTTTTTTGGCTAGTAATACAATAGAAGCTTATTTGTTTATAGCACTTCAGAGTTTGCAAAAAGCTTTTTTCACAATAACCCTGTGGGGTAGATAGTAAGTGTTTCTAAGGGGAGGTTGGTGTTAGGAGGGAAGGAGTCAGAATGTGAAGTGGCCAAAATCCAGGAAAGTCTTAGGTTTGATCATTTGAATCCTGACATTGACACTTACAAGTTGAGTGATCTGGACAAGTTACTTTATTTCTTTATCTGTAAAGTGGAAATAACAATATTAGTGCTATTCGTCCTTGACTTCAAATAGGAGATAATTCCTTTTTGTACTATCTCCTCTGCAAGTATGATATGTGCCTCTTGTCTCTTTGCTTTATCCTGTTTCTGATTAGTTGGGTGAACCTGTAAGTTGTGTGAGCATAGGAAAGTAATTTTGCCTCTCATTGTACCTGTCCTCATTAATGAGTGAGAAATTATGGATGCACAATCTGCCTCATGAGGACACTCTGAAGTTTGAAGTTTTAAGTTTTCCATCATGATTTGCATTTCATAAATCTTAAATCATGATGGAAAATCTTTAATATTATTTTAGCATTATTACTATTGGCTCCTACATTCCCTTTTCCATGTCTTGTTCCTTCATGACATGTCAGAGTTACTTAGACCATCAGAGTGAGAGCTAGGAGGGACCAGTAGGCAAAGCCAAAAAAACAGCTAGTCATACTTCAGTGTCCAGTTGGAAAAGCATTGAGGGGAATATTAATTACTGTGTTGTAAGAAATAACACATAGGATGAATGTAGAGAAGCAGAGAAAGATCTATATGAACTGATCAATAGAAAAGAAAAGCAAAACAAAGAAAATATATAAAAAGGTAAAAACAACGGGAAGAGTAACCATGCAAATAAGTAAAAAAGGAAAATTAAAAGATTACAAAGAACAAGTGGTATACGTTGAACATATTTTTAGACTTTTTCAATGTATTGGTCACTTACGCAGATTTTTTTTTCTTTTCTCTCCCTCTTTTAAAAATACCATTTTTTTATGGGATGTTTCTATAGGAGGGGAAGGGAAGCTATTGGAGAAAATTGAAATTATATATTGTACCAAAGATCATCATAAATAGCTACAATAGAAAGGAAAGCTTTAGGGTATTTCTCAATCATTAGAGAAAGCATAAAAAACAAGCTAAAGCCCTTTTTAAAAATATATGATTTTTTTTATCAGTTCTTAACATTCACTTTCACAAGAATTTGAATTCAAAATTTTCTCCCCATCTCTCATCTCCCACCCCACGACAATATGCATCACATCCTCCTCTTCCTCCAGTCTGTCCTCTCTTCTATTTCCCACCCTTCTTCCATCCCCCTTCTCCTCTATTTTCCTGTAGGGCAAAATAGGTTTCTATACTCCATTTCCTGTATAGCTTAATTTCCAGTTGCATGCTAAAACAATTTTTAACATTCATTCTTAAAGCTTTGAGTTCCATATTCTCTCCTTCCCTCCCCATCCACCTTCATTGAGAAAACAAGCAACTCAATATAGGTCACACATGTGTAGCAATGCAAAGCACTTCCATAATAGTTATGTTGTAAAAGGCTAACCACATGTCCCTCTGTCCTATCCTGTCCTTTGTTTATTCCATTCTCTCCCTTGACCTGTCTTCCCACAATAGTGTTTGCTTCTGATTATCCCTTTCCCCAATTTTCTGTTCCTTCTATTATATTCCCACTCCTATCCCCTTCCCCTTTGCCTTCCTGCAGGGTAAAATAGATTTCCATATCAATTGAATGTGTGTTATTCCCTCCTTAGCCAAATCCCATGAGAGTAAGGCTCAGTTATGTTCTTTCATTTCCCCTCTCTTCCCTTCCATTGTAGAAGCTCTTTCTTCCCTCTTATATGTGAGATGATTTGCTACATTCTATCTCTCCCTTTCTCTTATATCTAGTACATTCCATTCAACAGTAAATTTTATTTTATTTTAGGTATTCTCCCTTCATATTCAGCTCACCATGTGCCCTTTGTCTATCTATCTCTCTCTCCACACACACATATACACACACATATATCTACATATCTACATACATATGTGTACATATATGTAATACATACATAGCCATGCACACCTACATATTTATATTCCCTCTAATACTGACAAAGGTCTCATGAGTTACAGATAACATCTTTCCATGTAGGAATGTAAACAGTTCAACTTTAATGAGTTCCTTAAGGCTTCTCTTTCCTGTTTACCTTTTCATGTTTCTCTTGAAATGAATATTTCTATTCAACTTTTGTCTTTTCAACAAGAATGCTTGGAAGTCCTCTATTTCATTGAAATTCCATTTTCCCCTCTGAAGTTTTATACTCACTTTTGCAGGGTAGGTAATTCTTGGTTTTAGTTCTTTCTCCTTTGACCTCTGGAATATCATATTCCAAGCCCTTCGATCCTTTAGTGTAGAAGCTACTAAATTGTGTGTTACCCTGATTGTATTTCCACAATACTTGAATTATTTCTTTCTGGCTGCTTGTATATTTTCTCCTTGACCTGGGAACTCTGGAATTTAGCTACAATATTCCTAGGAGTTTTCCTTTTTGGATCTCTTTCAGGAGGTATTTAGTGAATTCTTTCCATTTCTATTTTACCCTCTGGTTCTAGAATATCAGGGCAGTTTTCCTTGATAATTTCTTCGAAGATAAGGTCAAGTCTCCTTTTTTGATCATGGTTTTCAGATAGCCCCAAAATTTTTAAATTGTCTCTCTTAGATCTATTATCCAGGTCAGCTGTTTTTCCAGTGAGATATTTCACATTATCTTCTATTTTTTCATTCTTTTGGTTTTGTTTTATAATTTCTTGTTTTCTCATAAAGTCATTAGCTTACATCTGTTCCATTCTAATTTTTAAAGAACTATTTTCTTCAGTGAGCTTTTGAACCTGTCTAGAGTTCCATGAAACTCATTCATTTGAACAGCCCAGCATCTGCAAGTAGGATTCCCTCTCCAGAGCCTCCACCAGCTTCATCATGCCAGAACCTCCTCACCCTAGGATGGCCATTCAGACCTGAGACCCAGATCAGATGCTCAATTCCCCCAAGGTCCTTAGACTGAGGGCTCCAAAAATGGATACTGTGCAGTGGCTGCTGCCACTGTGGGGCTGGGGCTTAACCAGTTGAAAGAGCTTTCTCACTGACCTTTGAAGCTATCTTTGGCATTTGTAGGTTGAGAAATCTGGAAACCTCAGCTTCCATGCCCTGAAACCTGCTCCAGATCTGTTTGGCCCGGTCCACACCCCTTAGGCTGTGCTGTGCTGTGTTCCGAGCCTGGTGTGATAGACTTTTCCTATTGACTTTCCAGGCTATCTTGGGCTCGAAATCTCTTTCACTTTGTCATTTTGTGGCTTCTGCTGCTCTAGAATTTGTATAGTCATTTTTTACAGGTATTTTATGGGCTATCAGGGGAAGAGCTTCTATAGGTCCATCTTTTTGCTCCGCCACCTTCTAAAAACTTTTGTAAATTTATCATGAACATGTATTATTTTGTCCCTTGGCTTGTGGACCACTGGATTTTTTTCCAGGAAAATGGTGCCATTATTCAACTAACAGATGGGAGAAACATTAACACCATCCTTCATTCAGCAATTCAATAAATATTTGTTGAGTGAGGTTCTCAGGATACTGTAATGTTTATTATGTTAATGAGAGTTAAAGATCTTCCCCACCCATCAATGGACCTGTCAATTAAAGGAAGTTTAATTAGGGGAGATTTGTTTTGTTAATTTCTAATGAGGTGCTGGTTTTCCAGGATTGTGATGACCTCTGTCTTTGAAAAGTATATAAATACTCTGAAGTAAAGTTTTGCTTTGAGGCTTACTCATTGGAAATGTTTGGCCAGAGAGACTCTGGGTAGTTGCTAAGTGGACACCCCCACCCACTTTGAAAACTCAGATGGTGCTTCTCCCTCTGGTAATTATGTATGTATGTATTGGTCAGACAATTGGATCTGTCTGTTGACCTGTAATGTATACATTGCTTATGGTCAGATGGTTGGAAGTCCTATCTATGAGTCTTTATTTCTCTGTTTGTATTTTCTCTGAAGGTGGATGACTTTTCCTCCTGAGCTAGGTAAATGACATATGTGTTTGATAAAGTGATTATTGACCCTCAAAAGTTGCTTTCCTTTTAGAAGAACTTATAAAGCAGGCCTTCCTATATGCTGGGGTCCTTACTGATACAAAGACATAATTGAAAGAGTTCCTTGTTATTTTACTGTATATTTATGAAATGCTCTAGCTGCTTCCTCTGCATAACGTTCAAAGTTCTGTGAAAACTCATCCCAGGCTCCATTGGGCATTATATTACACTTCTCACATTTTGTGATGTGTCATCAAACTGACCTTCACTGTATACTTCATTTTTGACAATATATCTCCCGTT
This sequence comes from Potorous gilbertii, assembly GCA_028658325.1. Lineage (NCBI taxonomy): Eukaryota > Metazoa > Chordata > Mammalia > Diprotodontia > Potoroidae > Potorous > Potorous gilbertii. The sequence continues at coordinate 144,372,253 of CM053769.1, forward strand.
TTCCATGCCTAGAATTCTCACTTTCCTTATTCTGACATCATAAGGTCACTTTCTACCTTGGAGATGCAGCTCACACACCGTCTTCTAAAAGAAGCCCTTCTTATCTCCCCAAATGCTGGCACCTCCTTCCCAAAGATTTTCTGTTTAGCTTCCTTTTTTGTATTTGTTTTGTATGCTTTTTGTATTTTTATATATACTCATTAGAATGTAAGTTCCTCATGAGTTGGGATTGTTTTATTTTTTTATATTTATATGCTCAGCAATTAACATAGTGCTTGGCAAATAGGTGTTTAATTCCTCAGGGGCTTAGTGATCATCAAGTTCTGACGCTTGATGTCTGTAAAGTTGGTGGGGGAACAATTAAAATTTTATTTTCACTAACCTATAACTGAAATTTAGTATTTCCTTTAATTAAAAAATAAAAAAAGGATTATTCTGAGAAGGGGTTCACATAAGCTTCACCAGACTGCTGGAGGGTTCCATGATGCAAAAAAAGCTTTAAGGACTCCTGATCTAGTGCAACTTCTTGATATTATACATGGCCAAATTAAGGCCAGAGATACTTACAGACTCATAGAATGTTAAAAGTGGAAGAATACAGAACAAAGAACGTTGGAACTCAAATCCCCTTCTCTCCTCTGACACTGTCACCTTTCTAATGCAAGCCCTCATCACATCAAAGCAGGACTATTGTAATAGCCTGCTGATGTGTCTGCCCCCTTGAAGTCTCCCCCAACTCTGGTCCATCCTCTGGTCAGTCACTAAAGTGATTTTCCTCAAGTTCAAATCTGACCATGTCACTCCTCTACCTAAACACCAGTGGCTCCTTATTGCTTCAAGGGTCCTCCTCCCCGCCAAAAAACAAACAAACCAAAAGCAAAACAAAAAAAACCCTCTTTTTGACATTGAAAGCCTTTTATAACTTAGCTGCCTCTCCTTTTCCAATCTTCTTCATTTTACTCCTTGCCGTGTACTTTTTAGTTCAGTGGTACTGGCCTCCTTGACATTCCACAAACAAAACACTCCCATTTCTCATCTCTGGGCGTTTTTTTTGGCTGTCTCCTGTGACTGGAATTCTTATCCCCTCTCATCTCTGTCCGTGGTCTTCCAGAAACCTTTTCTAACCCTGCTTAATCTTAATATCTTCCATTTCTTATTTTCTATTTTTCCTGTATGTAGTTTGCACATATTTGTATATTTTTGTACATATCTATATAAATTTGTACATATTTGTTGTCTTTCCCCATTTGATTATAAACTCCTTAAGGATGGGGACTGTCTTTTTCCTCATTTTTTTATCTCTAGCACTTGATACAGTGCCTGGCACACAGTAGGTGTTTAATACATGTTTATTGACTATAATATTAGATAAGGATTGTAGATTGGAAAAGGAAAAGAATTTAGAGAGCATCCAATCTTATTTCTTTCATTCCTAATCATTCCACTTTATCACCCACTGTTTTTACTTCCCCACATAACTTCATCCCATATCATTTTTCTGATTGGTAACTACTACCTTATTTTATAGAGCAGAAACCTAGATGACCTCTGAGGTGCTTTCCAGCTCTGATGACCTATGGTTCTTAGCCTCTCCTTATGTGCTTCACTGTCTTGTTTCTTCTGAGTTACTGTGGTTGATGCTACTGTGGCTTGGTGTAGTATCCTCCTGTGGCAGGCTTGGCTCAGTTTTGTAACTTATCAATGTCCTCGCCACATCCCCTGACTGCAGGGCCATTGAGCATATGGGACTTCATGTGATTGCACCTTACCAAGTCCCTTTTCATGTCTTTGGTTTTGATGCCAGAGAGGAGTCTGACTTGTCATAGCAGGGTCTTAAGGACACAGTTTATCTTTTGTTACATTTCTGATTTTTTTTAACAGGATAAATAAAATAAAAACAGGATGATTTCCCCTATTGCTCCCATACCCAAGACATTTCTGTATAGACCTAGGGACTGCCATTTCTGTAGTATAACAGAATTTGAAAGCTGAGTTAAAGGGAAGGGGATTTGAAGAGGAAGGGGGGAAAAGAGAGATGTTCTGAGGCAGTTTGAGGCATGTATCAAGGCCACAATGCCTTTCATTTTCTGAAACAGCTGCTTCTTCATTTGACATTGTATTCAACTCAGCCTCCTTCTGTTTGGATCTATGTCAGACTTCACAGTCATTGTCTGAGGGATTGAAACACCATGGTCTGGATATGCATTTTGAATAGGCTCATTGCATTTTCCCCTCACTCTCTCTTTCCCCTCTAAATGCAGCCTCCCAGAGCTGGAGACCTTAGCAGAGCATTGAAGTAGAGCAAGCCTGGGATTCCCTTCCATGCTTGGCTGGCTCTGAGCTGGGTGATGCATTGGATATCCCAAGTGGGCTCTAGAGAGCCAGCCCCCTCAATTCAATTTGGGAAATTGGCTTGAGTAAATAGCTGCCAAATAGAAAGAAAAGACAGTATGGTAAGAAATGATATGTAGGAAAACAACAACACAGGTGGTGGAGTAGGATGATTATGGACAGAAGGAAGATGAATAGGTAGAGGAGAGAAGAGAAATAGAAAGCAATGTTTTCAAAATGAACATTGGACTAGGAAAGAGGAGGGAAAATGAAACCCTTTTTTTTAAAATTGTTTCTTTTCTGTAATGTCTCTTCTCTGTACCTGTTCATTACTTCATTTTTAACTGATGACTGTCCTCCTTTCATGGCTTTTGCTCTTATCTATCTGTCTCCTCCAGTACTGCATTTCTCTCTAGTTCCCATCATGTTTGTGTTAATAGGGCACACAAGGAGTTGATGCTCCCAGCCCCATTCCAAATGCCAGAGAAAAGTGAAGGCAGGCTTTTTTGAACTGCTTAATTTGTCTGAGTTGCAGAAAACCTTCCATTTTCTATAGTAAGTCTCTGAAGAGTTAGCAGTCTACTCAAATTGAAAAATCAAAGCAAATCATTTTGGATATAATTACAGAAAACAAAAAAGAATATACAAGTACAGAAATTTGTGATTTAGTCAGAAGTTGAAATAGATAACCTCTATGTTCCCTGCAAGCAAAAAAAAAAAAAGACCTTCTGGTTTTACAATTCATGCCCTGTGTTCAGATGCTCCTTGCTCCTTTAACATTTCATGATAATGAATTCCATAATTAACAGTGTGAGAGTTTTGATTCTTTCTCTTGTCGTATCTCCAAAATCATAGACTTTCACTTTGATGGTCCACAAATATATTTCTTACTGTCATATCCAAATAGAGATTTTTAGCATCCTAGAATATTTTTATTATTGTATATTCATAATGAAAAATATTAAAAATTTTCAAGAAATTAAGGTGAATTTTTTATACTTTATAAATAAATGCAGGATGTAAAAATATAAATAAAATATATTTTTATATTTGGATATGACAATCATATTAATACAAAATACTATTTTATTTATTAAGCTAAAAACCATGGCCAAGGACAGTAGAAATTATTAAAAATGCAGTCTTGGTGCCTTGTGAACACTGCCACTGCAATATACTCTACGTAATGTATCTGACTTTTTTTTTCCAACTTGGTTCTTTGATTTCATCATTGTGGGGAAGTCCTGATATGACTTCATTATATTAATAAAATCTTTATAGTTTGTAGAGGCCTATAAGGTTTACAAAAGCCTTAAGAAACAATAAGTAGTTCATTTTAATGACTTCTACAGTCTTGTGAGATAATTCACCTAGTGCAAATATAATTTTCCTCGACTTACATGTGAAGAAATTAGTATCAAAGAAAGCTAAGTGACCTGCCCAAAAGTCACAGTTAGCAAAACAGTTTTCACAATTAGTGAAACCTTTACTGGTTATTAAAAGCAATTACTATTAGCTTAAAAAAAGATGGAAAGGAAATCCTTTCATTTTGAATATATATATATGTATATATATATATACATATATATATATTCTTTAATATAGCAGAGCTGCACAACAGCCATGATGCCTCAATGCAACCATAAAGACATGATAGGGGAAGGAAGTTACCACATAGGATCTTTCTCAAGTAAAATAAAACCCCAGAAATTTAGGGAGAATGTTGTTTCACAAGTAAATGCATTGTAGAGTTGTTCTTAAGTTATTAAACAGAAGGGAAATATAAACAAGAAAATAATGTCAAAAGGAGAATTATGTAGTCCTTTGTAATGACATAGAGCTTCCAGTTAAGTACCGGGAACCTAGAAAGGGCAATTGGAGGCTGGTGATCTGGCCTAGTTGTTTCTCCCTGTCTAAAGGAGAACATATTATGAAACATATAGAATCCTCAAAAAGTACATTTTTAGGTCTCTTTGTAGGAATAAGAGTCCTGTAATTTACACTGTTTATTAACTTACCTTTATATATTAGTTTACACCAGTATTGCTCCTGCAAAAGCTTCCCATTTTGACCTATCTCCCAGAGAAAGTATTTCATCTCTTTGTTCTTTGCCAGACCAGAATTTTTAAAATGAGATCTTTCTGTCTGTGTTTCCTTATAGGTAGTTGGTGACTGTACTGGGTTTCTAACCTTACTCAGACTAGGAAGGGACAGTTGCCAAAGATGAAGACTGAGCTCAAGATAAGCTTGATATTATCTCTTGCCTGATAATATCCTTTCATAGGTCTTATTTCTATCAATATGGCACTTAAGGAAAAGCTTAGCATGCTCACATAATATCTTGAATAAATTTGGACTGCGTCAGTGGCTACACTAAGTTGTATGTATATTTCTTTGTGATACTCATAAGGTCTATGGCTGGAAAAGATCTTAGAGATTATTCTCCTCATATTATATATGAGGAAATTGACGGATGATCCTATTAATTTCTATATGATTATATGTATTCTATATAAAACAGATTATATGTATTCTATATAAAACAGTTTGTGAAAAGATTATTAACTGATTTTATATAAACACTTAGCATAATGGTAAATATCAGAAATTTAATGAAAGCCACATGGAAGAGAGAAGGAGCGTATAGACTATTTTGGCTTTGTGGACCAATGCACTATCTGCTAACAGCTTAGGCAGAAAATTACTCTTGAGAAGTGCTTAAATTGGGTGCAAAATCCAAGTTTATATGCTCTCCTTTTTAACCCACTTTCATAATTCCTGTTGCTATAAAGCACAGCTGATGTTTAATTTTTTTGAAGTACTGTACATTCATTTATTTCACTTGTATCACACAACAACCTAGTGGGATTGGTACTACCATCCCTATCTTGAGGTTGAGTTGTTAAGTGGCTTGCTTAGAGCATCAGAGGTAGTGTCAGTGAAAGAAATGAACCCTTTCTTGATTATAGGCTGCTAAACAAATATAGACCAAACAATTTTTAAATATGAAAGCAAATTGATTTCATGCCCAAAATAGGAGACAGAAGAAGGCTAAGGCAAGTCATAGAGAAATGACAAAGATCAATTTGTTGTGAAAAATATAGTTTGTACGTTGTGTATGTGTCAGTTTATGGTGGCCCTTGATTGATGGTTTGTTGTCTGTATTCATAAGTTTTAGACAAATTTCTTATATTACTTTTTGCATTAAGGTATTCAGGTTTTTTTTTTAATTTATCTGTCAGTTCCTTCTGAGACATCCCTGATCCTTAAATTATCTGTACATAGCCTATCTTCAAGCTCAATGGTTTCAGCTTGTAAAGAGTTATTGTGTTCTCATAACGTTGTTACCTTTTGTTTCATTTTTGCCAAATTTTCCTCTACATCAGCACTTTCGAATTCCAAGTCTTTAAATCTTTAATTTATTAATTTAAGTGAGATTTTTTCCTCATGGATTTAATTTTTCTTAGAATGTTAATTCTTTTAGGGGAGAAAAAAAAATCTGTGTTAAATGCTCTACTGCCTGCATTGTCAATCTAATTTCTGTGCTAAATCAATTTTAAATTACTTCCTAATTTTTTGTTCTATGTATTTTGTCTCTCTTTTGAGCCCTCCTGAGATTTCTCATTGTTACATCATTTTAGGGGTAGGTGTCATGGGAATCTCCTTTTCATCAGGGATTATTGGTTAATTTTCCTTCATATTATATTTACTAATCATAACTTGGTTTATTTGTAGTATTTTTCTTTTCCTTCTAATATTTAGTGTTTGCTCTGTTGGTTTATCTGTTTGTGCATAGAACCTATTTTCTTTATATCTTTGATGTTTTCATCTTTTTGGTCCTGGTAGCATAGGTTCCTGAGACTAGACTAGAGGGCTGCCTTAGCCTCCATAGATGGATCATAATTTAAAATTAGAGTCAGCAAAAAGTGGAATGGTCTTTGGGAAATAATGAGTTCCCCCGCTTTAGAAACCTTCACCTGGAACTAGATGACCACATATCAGGATGTTGTAATGAGTATTTCTGTTAATGCATGGTAGCAGTTGAACTTGATATAGATTTCTGACTTCTCTTCCGACTGTGCATCTCTCATTCTCTCCTTCATCCTTATGTCTGTCTGTCAGTACGTCTCTCTGTAGGTAATTCTTGTGTCAACAACTCTCATATTTTTTATTATGATTCCTAGGGCCATAACTACTGATTCTGGCACCTGAGGTACGCACCACAAAACACCCTCAGAACAAATTTAGATATAAGCATCAGGTTTTTGGTTCTTGTTTTTGTTTTGTTCTGTTTGGTTTTTAGGGGATGGTTTAGAGACATCAGATCTCAAGACATAGAGTCCCATAAGAAGAGAGATCCCAGGACACCACCCAAGAGAGGACAGATAAAAACCCTGGGACACTAGCTTCCTCATTGTGGGCAGGGAGACACTACTCCATACTAAGAGATGCCACTGGAGGAAGGGAACAGATCAGGGTAGGATCAGGAGGGACTTTTATCTATTAGCTTCCTCTTTCTAACTACTACTCTTCCTTTCTAAGTAGATATTATCTCAGTGTTTCCCATGATGTCAGTAGCCTCTAAATTCAGGTACCTTAGGACACAGGCTCCTCCCCCCATCCCCTGTTCCAGTTCCAGTGGTTCCTCATGTCTCTTGTTCATTGACTGTGCTTCCTAAATCTGGGGACTTTATTACGTAATATCATACAATGTTTTGTCACCATTTCCTCTCACAAGCACACAAAGTTCACATTCACAAAAGATAAAGGGAGAAAATGTGCATTTCCAAATGAAAGAAATAGAACTCAAGTAAAATATTAGCACCTGTCAATGAATACATATGCCCCAGTTACTTAGAGCCCTTCATTAGGTTGGGCTCCCAGCAGACATGTCATCTTATCGTTCCTCAGCATGAGTCCTGTTACAGCTGCTAGCAGTTGCTTTGCATTCCTCCTGGAGTTCTCAGGTGTCCGCAGCAGGCATTTCTCTTTCTGTGGCTCCACACCAGTTAAGATTTTTCCGTGTCACTTTCCAGTAGGTGGCGGCATCAGTCCTTTTTCCTTAAGGAAATTTTTGGTTGGCCACCATCTAAGTGTGGCACCAGGGAGCATTTCATAGTTTCCCATCATTACCGTTCAGACTCTCAGGAACATGTCCTTTAAAGCTTTTCATCAACATTGGATCCCATTTACCTCTGGTTTCTTACAGAAGTTCAAACTGGAGTCAGGAACACAACCCCCAGCTTTCATTGAACTGGTCTTGGTAGTCAACTTTTGGTTGGAACAGAGAAGCTCCAGAGGGCAGTGTATTTCCCACCACAATAGCATTTGCCATGAATCTATAAAGCTAATCAAAATAATATAATTTATCCTCAGCACTCTCAACTCCTTCAGGTTTTTCTGGGTACAGCCTGGCAGTACAGTAAGTAAGCACTTAATAATAATTTTATTCAAATTTCACAGGGCTTCTTCCCAAGGCACTCTCTACAGGGAGATAGGTGGGTAAGCCAAGTACTTCCACAGTATTGCTGGAATCAAAAATAATACTAAATCAAGTCCAACAACATAGAGTCCAGTTCTCTCGTTTGCCAGTAGAGGCTGACCGGAATAAAAGAGGTAAATGTTCTAGAAGGGCTTGTCTAAATTTTGACTGAATTTCAAGATAAGGGTCTATTAAGGGGGAAAATAAATGCCAAAAAATATATTAAACCTCAACAAGACTAATTTATGAACCATGCAAAGCAACCCAGAGAAAAGAAAAGTTATCCTAACCTCAAATAATCAGTAGAGGACAAGAGCTAAGATTATAGAAGTTAGAAGAGGAATCAGAAATGCAAAAGAATAAGGAGCTACGATAAAGAAGTGTTGTGTGGTTGTTCAGTCATGTCTGACTCTGTGATACCATCTGGGTTTTTTTTTTGGCAAAGATATTGGAATGATTTGCCATTTACTTTTCTAGCATATTTTAACAAATGAGAAAACTAAGGCAGCTAGGGTTAAATGACTTGCCCAGGGTCACACAGCTAGTAAGTTTCTGAAGTCAGATTTGAATTCATGAAGATGAGTCTTCTTTACTAGAGGCCTGGTACATTATCCACTATATCACCTAGACTACTCCCTCACCAAAAGAAAAATAAAAGCTTGTTTGTACTGTCATGTAAACCCTCTCCTTCTCTTACTTGCCCCTCCTCAACCATGGCAGAGAAATAGAGCATTTATTAAATGTTGTGGGTTAAGTGAATGAAGCAGAGTTAATGCCTCTCCTGAAATAGGGGTCTAGGCTGTGGATTAAAAACTCAGGAAAACAGGAACTCAGGTCAGGGATTTCTCCAGGGTTCATGGCAGGTATCAAGGAGGAGGAAAAGTCCAGAGAATGAGTGAAAGTGAGACTGTTGGCACAAGGATAACACTTTGGCTGAAGGGCTTGGGAGAACATTTGGAGCAGGAACCATGACTTCCACTATTCCAATGGTTCCTAATAATTTTTGTTAAAACCCCTTTCAAAAACAACTACAAACTATCCATAATAATTCTTTTAGATTTATTCATTAATTTCCTATAATAACTATAATCACTTTTTCTGCAACAAGAAATCTATAAATCTATAATAGGTCACAGAAGAAAGACAGAGCTAGATATCTATATCTCTGTGTGTATGTGTTTGAATTTGGTTCACAATGATGAGCCAAAGGTTTCACAAACCATTAGATAGGAAACACTGTACTATAAAAGACTGAGACCTTTGCTAGCCTGAGAGGAGAGCTTAAATCATATGCATAATAGAGTGGAGATTATTCAGTTTTGTAAAGGTTGTCTTCATATCTGGGAATTCTCCAGTAATTTACATCATTGACTAGCCATGTGGTTGCCAATTACATTTAGAAATAGATGGAAGAAGGAGGAGTGTCTTGCCAGAGTTTTTAACTTTGTTTGTGTCATAGACCCCTGTGGCAGTCTATGCCTATGCACCTCTCCTCAAGATGTTATTGTATGAATTAAATAAAATACCTAGCATACAAAGGAAACCTAAAATAGTCAAATTCAGACAGCACAACCACATACATGCATATATTATACACACATAGGTATACATATATGTTGCTTATATTAACAGGCATGTAAATGTATATAGTTGCACAGTGTATGTAAGTACATAATAACTATGCAAACACACATATGTATATACATACATGCATTCATGCATGCCTGCATATAATCATATGTAAGTTCACAGACTCCAGGTCAAGAATCCCTGCAGTAGAGTAAATGTAAATGAGCCCGCAGTCCACCTATAATACACTTGTTAAATGGAGATCATTTGGACTTATCCCAGTTGGAGAAGTCATGCTAACGTAAGTATGTCTTGTAAAATAGAATTTTGAGAAGACTAATAAATCTGAAAAACAGAAGGGAATCCCTTCTTGTCACTAGCTAGATTCTCTAACACCTCCAAGAAGAGCATGCCGCTTATTGGCCTCTCAGTCTTTTGTCTGCTGAGCAGAATGAAAGTCTAAAGGATCGTGAAGCCATTGTAAGGGAAGGAAACTAATTTTGAAATATCTCAGGATCACAAGATCACAGATTTAGTGCTACAAGGGGTCTCAGATTTCACCTAGACTCTTTCATTGTACCAATTAGAAAATTGAGGTCGAGAGGCAAGAGTCACTCAGATAGTCAATGACTGAGCTGGAAAGTTAATACAGCTTCTCTGATCATACTTCTGGACTTTTCCCATGACAACACATTTATTCAATAAGCATTTTTTTTAGGTTCTTCCTGTGTACATTACACTGTACTGGGTGCTGAGGGAAATATAAGGTTTAGCTTGAAGTTATAGTTGATCACTTCAAAGAACTCATGGTCTGTTAGTAGATAAAGATACAAATATGGTTTATTTATAGTAAATTGGCACTATTTCCTTGTTAGGGTGTTAGCAAGGTGCAAAACAAAGTGTTGTTTGACATCCAAGAGAAGTTATGATAAATTTGGAGTATCATGGGAAGCTTCATGTAGAACATTGTACTTCACTGGTTCCTATGACCTAGGAAAATAAATGACAAACTCCCGTTTTAGAGAGTCGATGATGTTCCCCATGTCATGACAGAGAAGTGATTGACTCAAGATGGAGAATGAGATATATGTTTTATGAGACAGTCAATGTGGAAATTTGTTCTGCTTGACTGCATATTTAAGATCCATCCTTCGTTCCTTCATTACTTCCCTTCTCTCTCTCTCTCTCTCTCTCTCTGTCTCTCTCTCTCTCTCTCTCTCTCCCTCCCTCCCTTCCTTCCTCCATTCTCTACCATCTTCACCCCCTTCCATAAGAGAGAAAAAAATTTTCTTTGTTAATTGAAAAAAGTAAAATTGCATTAAAAAAGAAAGTCTGGTTCACTTTACACATTTAAGTGCCATTGGCCAACTAGTTGTTAAGACTTAAATATTCTGAAATACAATCAACTCAGCTTAAGTGCAACTCTGTTTACATGGGTGGTAGTCATCTATCTTTATAAATCTTGAGAGAGTGTCTTATGTCTTTGATAACAATATTAGCTAATGTTTATATTGCACTGACTATATACAAGACACTGTGCTCAATGCTTTATAGTTATTATTTCATTTAATACTCACAACAGCTCAGGGAAGTAGGTGTTATATTATCTCCATTTTGCAGATGAGGAAACTGAGATTAAGTACCTTGCCCAGGAACACACAACTAGTAAGTGCGTCCGAATTTGAACTCAGGTCTTCCTTACTTCAGGCTCTGTGCTCTTTCCACTGAGCCACCTAGCTGCCCCTATGCCTTGGGAAAACAATAGATTTTTCTATAATTATCAGATCGACAAATAGCTACCTTGGTACTTAATAATAATAGATAACATTTGTATAGTGTTTACTGTGTGGCAGACATTGGCTAAGCGCTTTGTATTTATTATCTCATTTAATACTCATAACAATCCTGGGAGGTAGATACTACTATTTTTGTCATTTTACAGAAGAGGAAACTGAGGCAGATAGAGGTTAAATGACTTGCTCAGGGTCACATAGCTAGCAACTATCAGGCTGGATTTGAACTCAGGCTTTCCTGAATCCAGGTCCAGTGCTCTATCCATTGTGTCATTTAGCTACTTCCAAACCTTGAAAAGACAGTAGATCTTCCTAGAATTATCTGATTGACAGATAGCTAGCTTGATATTCAGCACAGTTCTTTATTGAAAATAAGTCCTTTTCTCTTGACCATTACTCCTCTCCTCCTATTCCTCAGACCCTTGCTGGATAATCCCTTACCTGATAATTTATGCAACTTGACTTTTATAATTTTTTGGAGAACAGTCAACTGCTATTTCCTCCTTAGGTCACCAAGTTTCGTCTTCTTCAGAAAGAGGCTCAAATCTATTTGTTGGTTTCTTTTTAGCCCTTTATATTTTCTGTATCCCTGTTTTTTCACATCCCTTTCCCCTGTATGCCATCCTTATACTGGCTATGGTTAAGTTTCCTCTTGGATATTTTCAGACCATTTTTTTTCATTTTTCTTCTTTCATTGTAGCCCTACTTTAAAAAGAAAAAGAAAAAAAGAAGAATAAAATAGGAACACATCATTGATCTTGATAACCTGAAGCTTTGTTTGTTGAGTTCCTTCTTATTCTCTTTTTGGAATAAGGACAGATTGCATTCAGAAGAAAGATACCCATCACTTGGCTGTGGCACTAAATTGCTGAAATATTAATCTTGTTCTTTATACAGATTGAGATTTTTAGGTGTTTTTTTTTAAGTACTTGTAGGTGCTTGCATATTACCCCTACACAATTGTTAAGATATTTATAGCCTCTTACCAATCAATCAGTAAATATTTATTAAGCACCTACTGTTTGCCACACTCAACTGGCCCTCCTACGTAGATCTTGTTAACTGTTTCAACAATTTGCACCATGCTCTAATTGAGTTTACTGATTGATTTCTTTCCTTACCAGTTTGTTTCAGTTAATTTTTCTTACTCTCTTTGCCTGGGCAATTATGTTCTCTTTTTTCTCATCTTTAAGTTCTTCTTGTGTCCTCCTCTTCTTGTGTGCACCAGTCTTCTTCTTCTAGGTCCTTCTCTTTTAACCTCATGATTATAGAAGCCATAATTAAAATCTGGACCCAGAGATAATTCTTCTCCAAAATTTCCTCACCTTTTTCCAAGAGTTTTTCCAAATTGTTCATCTACAAACTTAATCTTTATCCTTCTTAAGGAGTTCAGACTTCTCTAAATAACCAACAACTCCCTAACTCAGCTCCAGTCTTTCCTTCTCTTTCATTCCTTCTCCCTCAACCTTTTTCTATCGAAGCTAGAGATAAACACTGATTTCTTATGATTACTTCCTGGATGATGGGATTCAACTGGACATAGGGCTCATTATATGAAGATGTGATCCAGTGGGAAGAATACTGGATTTCCAGTGGGAAGAAATTATGTTGAAATCTTCTCCCTGCTATTTACTGAGTGACCATTGATAGATTATAAACTCTGGGCCCACATTTTTTTTTCATCTATAAAATGAGAGGTTTGACATAATGGTAGTTTGAGATTTGGAGTCAGGAAGATCTTAATTTAAATCTTTCCAAAGATATTTATTAACTGTATGACCCTGGACAAGTCACCTAAAAACTCCCTAAATCTAAGTTTTCTCCTCTATAAAATGCAAAAACCAAACAAAAAAGCATCTACTTCACCAGGTTGTTGTGAGTGTCAAATAACATATGTGAAGCACTCTGTAGATGATGAAACTTGCTACAGAAATGGGCATCTTATTCTTATTTAAAATCCCTTCTAGCTCCAAATACCATGAATTTTGTTTTATAGGTAACTTGGCAGGGGTGTATGCCATATGAGAAAGAACACTATTGCTGGAGGAGGTTTATTAACTGTAGTCTATATTGGGCCAGTAGGGGTCATTTTGTGATTCGTTATTATACCCCTTCTTCAGGTTTAACACCCTCTAACTGCCTTATTTGCTTTGAGAGAGTAAAGTACTCTCCTCCAGGCTGTGAACCTTTGGGTGGCTGTTTTCTTTGTGCTGAGAGTATAGGAGGGATAGTTTTTGATAGCTCAGCTGACAGAAACAGAAAGGTGGATAGGTATAGCAAGATCGAAAATAAGTTAAGAGATTTCTTGTTGCTTTTTTGATGGGCAGTGTTCCACTTCATGGTAGTTGCCTTACTCTGTGACAGGCTCAGATCAATACAGAGAGAGATAGACCTCCTCTTTGGGGGAATTTAAAACTCCTCCAGAATAACCCTGTTTTTCAACAGTTGTGTATGTAAAGAAGCCATATCCTAATTACAGACCCCAGAAGTAAAGATGGGGAAAATGGGAGGGGTAAATATCACCACCACCACCCATCTTGCACCTACCAAAGAGCCCGTTTTAACTTTAAGCTTCAGGTATCTGATTAAGTCCTACTTAGAATTTAAATGTTTGTCTATGTGTATTTATACACACACATGCAAACACATATGCATACATGTATATATATATATATATATACACACTATATTATATACTGCACAATACTATTGTGCAGTATATAATATAGTACCGTAGCTGTCTATCTATCTAAGTGTATATCTGCATATAGATATATATACACTCATATAACTAGGTGGCACGGTGGATAGTACTAATAAACATTTAAAACATTTATGTAATGTTTTAAAGTTTTCAAAGAGCTTATGTGTTAACTCGTTTGATTCTCATACAATCTGGTGAGGTAAAAACTATTATTCCCATTTTACAGATGAGGAAACTGAGGTAGACAGTGATTAAGTGACTTGCTTGAGGTCACACAACTAGTAAATATCTCAAGCAGAATTTGAACTCAGATCTTTCTGACTCCATATCCAGTACCCTTTCTACTGTACCACATGGTAACAATAAAATACATACAAGACGCACATATGCACATACATATAAATTATATACATATATGTATATACACACACATGTAAATAATTGTACCTGACCAATATTATAATAGCCCATTAAGGTTTATAAATCACTTTACACATTTGAACTCTTTAGATCATCACATCAACACTGCAATTTAACTACAGAGGATATCAGAGCATAACCATAGATGTAGCGCTTGAACGAACATTAGATGCCACCTAGCACAGACACTTTATTTCAAAGATGAGGAAACTGAGGCACCTAGAGATTTAATACCTGATATAAGGTCATGCAGCTAATAAGGAGCAGAGCAGGAATTGAAGCCCAGCCCCTCTGGCTCCAAAGCCTTTCCAGTATGTTCCAGTAGAAGGAGAAATGGAGGCTTAGAGAGAGGAGGTGACCTTCCTGTGGTTACATGTGTCTGAGGGGTTAGAAACTAGATTTGATCCCAAGCATGTCCTACTGCTTCATGTGGCTTTTGAAGACTATGGAGTGGCGGGGGAATCAATGACCAAACAAAAGAGGAAAATTCTATTGAGACCAAAGAAATCAAGGAGTCCTCTTAGTCAAACCCACCATTCTTCTGGTTGCTCCAGCTCCCTTACGCCCTTATTTCCCTTTCCCCAGATCTCTCAGTGGTTTTGGTAGTGTCATTCAATCTTTTTCATGTAATATTTCTCTTTTTTTTTCTGTAAGAAGGAAAGATAAGCACATTTAAAAAGACAGCACAAAGGGGCTTCATATATGTTAGTGAAATAATTATTTGAACTCATCAGCGCTATTTAAAGATTTGGATAAAAGCTTTACTCATGGGAAGCGGGATAGAAGAGTGACTCAAAACTCCCTTTCCTGCGTTGTAACCATTTGCATAACCAACAGGACACTGTGTCAGTTTGGGATGAATTAGATTTTTCAAAGAGAAGGTTAAGACAAGCACAAGGGATTATGGAACATTGTAATGAAGTGTTGAATTGTGCCACTCTGTGTCTATGCCTATGAATAATTGGCAGCTTGTCGGGGTTTAAATGATTTGTCCAATTATAAATGCTTTTGAAAAAAATAGAAAGCTTATTAGTGACAATTGCTATATTTCAGTTGAGTGAAAAATATTCATTGCTGTTGGTTCTCTGATGTTTTCTGATCTGAATTGACCAATTACTTTGAATTCTAGCCTGGATCTGTCCTTTCGTTCCCATTTGTCCCTTATGTCTCAAAGCTACCGTTGGCCAACCTATTTATCGCTTGCTCATTCCCAACCCAAAATAATATTTGAAATGTTTCCTAATACCCCTATTCCATCATGAAGAGGAATATGTAAATGTAAAAGGAAATTCAAATATTAATTTCATTTAACTTTTAAAGTAATGAACCCCTTGAAATGCCCAATCTTTGAGATGTTAACCTCCCTTTTGTTATATACTAATATTTACTTTAAATCACACCAAATTTCTGCTAAGATGAGCATTTATAGAACTCTTTAAGCACCACATATGTTTTCTCATTTTTTCCTCATCACAACCCTGGGTGATAGGATTTTAATGATGATTAAACAGAAGCAGGGAGAGGTTAAGTGACTTGCCTAGGGTCACACATTTAGTAAGAGTCAGAGGTCAGATTTTAACTCATGTCTTCCTGAATCCAGATCTAACACTCTATCCACTGTGCTGCCTAGACGCTTAAATTGTAAGCACATAGAGAAGTGGATCTGCATTTGTCTTCAGTTTGATACAATTTTGTGGAAAAATGGCCTAATATGGTTTTCTTACATGAAGCAGGGTTATGATTGTTAAGCTTGTACTCTGGGACTCTCTCTGACACAGTTGAAACTCCTTAGGTCTCTTTTGGGGAGCGTTAACATCTGTGATACTCAGTTGTTTCCTTATCTTCTGGGCTCAGACATAATTGCTTCTTATGAAGGCGCTTCTGACTGTGGCCAAGAACTGTCTATAGATAGCACTCATTTGGTGGATTATGGAAAGAAGGATTTCTATGCTTACATCTAGCATCATAGAATTATGCTGTAACTGATCAACAGTTTTCTAGCATTTTCTGGTGCTAGAAATAAAATTCTATCCATAATTCATTTTATTGAAATACTCATTGAGAATGATGAATTGTATCAAGAATTTTTGCTTAAGTTCAATTACTTTGAATTCCAGCCTGATTCTGTCCTTTGTTTCTTGTTTGCCCCATATGTCTCGAACTTATCTTGGCCAAATTCTAACTCTGGTTATTTAAATATTGGGCCTCTATTTGCTTAATATTTAATGATTATTTCTTTAGTAAAATGTTCTTTTCTCTTACAACTTACCTCCTACATCTGGCCATTCATGAATTGAGACTTTGCCACAGAAGCTTGTTATTAAACAATTACCTTAATGGCTGTTTTCTTGGCACCAAATCTGAAAGACTTTGACTATTGCTATGGACAGCTTTTCAGTGTAGTCTTTGGGAAAGGTCAATCCCATGGCCCAAAACAAAGAGGAATGGAGGCAATAGTACAAATCTACATATGTGTATTATAAAGAGAAGAGAGAAAGAAGAGGAGAAGAGAGAAAAGCTAAAGGGGAATTTCCTTCTATAAAGGGAAGAACAATTTGAAAAGGACCCAGGCCCAATCAGTCAGTCAACAAACATTTATTAAGAACCACCTTGCACCAAACCTTGTGGGGACAAGAAGGAAGGAAGGAAGGAAGGAAGGAAGGAAGGAAGGAAGGGAGGGGGGGGGAAGAAAAGAAAAGAACTCTTGAGCAGGGCAGAATTGTGAGGATATGACCTAGAAGGGATTCATTTAGGACAAAAAAAAAAAAAGTAAGACAGAGACCTCTTTTCTCTACATGTCTAAGCAGGGCTAAGCTTTAAATCTTCTTTTTGAGTTTTATACTTTGTGCTTACTATTTTGGTAATCAACTTTTCATTTGTTACAACCCTGTCTGATTCCTTTTAATGATTAACATTAGAAACTCCTTCAAACTCAGGGAACAGAATGACAAGGAAATAGGTGCTTCCCTTGTACAGAGGGAAGAGATCTAACTCTGAAGGACTCTAGCAGTTGAAGAGATCACGGCAGACTTTACTGAGAGAATACTACTTGATCTGATTCTTAAAGGAAAAGAGGCTGAAGTGAGGAGGAAATGCATTCTAAGCATAGGGAATGTCCAGTGCCAAGGCACCATAATGGGAAATGGAGCATCATGTGTAAGGAAGCAGCCTGAATTGGAGGGTGTTGGTATGGGGAATTGTGTCTGCTGCAGTTGGAAATTTAAGTTGGTGCCAGCTTATTAAGAATTTAAAGCTAAACACAGCAGTTTGTACTTGATTCTAGAAGTAAGAAGAAACCATAGGGATTCATTAATTAGGAGGTAGACATGGTTAGAGCTGGGCTTAATGAAAGTCACATTTACAGCAGTGTAGAGGGTGGGCTCTCATTGGAGAGTCTGGAGTTAGGGAGACCACTTAAGAGATCATTGCAATAGGCCAGTGGAGAAGCAAAAAAAGCCTGACCTAAGGTGGTAATTGTGTGAATAGAGGGAAGAAGTTAGATGAGAGAAATATTTTCGAAGTACAAAAAGCATGATTTGGTAACCAACTAGATGGAGTAAGGAAGAGTGAGAGATAACTCCAAGGCAACAAACCTGGAAGACAGGAAAAATGGTGATGCCCTTGACATGCCACCTCCTTCATTAGCATGTAAGCTACTTGAGGACAGGAGTTACTTATTTTCTTGTTCCTAGTACTCATCAAGGTATAATTCTTTAAAAACACTTGTTGATTTACTGATTTTGCTCATTTTTATAGAACTTTTGCTTAATATTTAAAAAGTGGTAATAGCAATCAATTATTCAATCAACCAACATTTATTAAGTACGTACTATATGCTAGGTACTGTACTAACTTCTGGAGATATAGAAGAAATCATATTATCCCTATTTTATAGATAAGGAAAGAAAGACAGATGTTAAATCACTTGCCTAGGGTTATACAGCTTATAAATATCACAGGTTGTGCTCAAAGAGTTTACAATCTAAAGGGGATAGTAAACAAGGTCTCTCTTCTATTTCCTTCAAAGATTTGTAATTTCACTCTTCCACCAGGAAAAGTGACTAAGTAAGTGACCATGTATCTCAGAAATCAACCACTTGAAATCAACTTCATTTTTATGTCCATTTCTTTCTCAGGTGTTAAATTATTATTATTTAACATTTATGTATGGTTGCTTTTTGAGGTTTTAGTTTCTCCTTTTCTTCCCCCACAGTGATGGAAACATTGAGATGCATATGAGTGTGGTTCACTGCATGTATCGTACGTTGTATTCAACTTTAATGGGCTCTTATCAATATCTGAAGTGTTGCTCCCAGATCCTCAAAGTTTGCATTTTTACTGTTCAAATTTGCAAACATAATGATGCTTC
>CM053769.1:144391420-144408895 GCA_028658325.1 Potorous gilbertii
AATGATTCTTGAGAAGCAGAAGGGAGGAGTGATTGCATGGTCGATAATGAAAACGAATAACAGGAAATAAAAATGGTAAACAGAGCCAGAGTGAGTAAGGTTTTAATGCCTTTTCTGAGTTCCTATTTTAATCCAGAACAAGGGTTCTTAACTTGGATTCCTTATCATGATTTAAAAGGAATTAAAAGGAATGTTTTAATAATTGTGTTTCAATATAATTGATTTCTTTTGCAATTATATTTTAAAACCTTGCTCCAAAAAGAAGGTTCTTGATCTTCACTAGACTTCAAAAAATCAGCTAGGTAAATAACAAACTTGTATTAAGAGCTTATTATATGTTAGGCACTTTGCTGAGGAGTTAAGATATGAATCAAAAGTAAACTACCATTCATTAAGCCCCTACTATATGCCAGAAACTGTGAAAAAGACTAAAGAAAAAAGAGAGGCAAAAAGCAATTCCTGTCCTCAAGGAGCTCACAATCTAATGGGGAGATGAGATTTAGATTACTATGAGCAAACAAGTTTCTAAAAAATAGAGGTTGTTTGGGAGGAAAGGAAGAAAAATAAAGGAGGACTGGACAAGCTTACTTGCAGAAGATAGGACTTCAGGTAAGACATCAAGAAACCCAAGGAAAAGATAGGAGGCAGAGAGGAGCAAGAGCGTTCCAGACATGAGAGACAGGCTGGGAAAAGACTTAGAGTGTGGATATGGAATGTCGTGTTTAAGGACCAGCAAGAAAGCTAGTGTCACGGGATTGCAAAATACAAGTAATAAGTAACATTCACAGAGATTAGAAAGTTATAAAATAGCAGAGTTGTGGAAATATCAGCAGGAAAGGATGATTGAAAGTAACCAAGACTGCAGAAAGGTCAAAAAGGATGAATACTGAGATCATTAGACTTGGCAATTCTGAGGGCTCTTTGAGGATGGAGAATGTTTTTAGTTAGGAAAGAAGTACCTAGTAGAGAGAAATTGAAGACCAGTGATAAAATAAAGATTAGTGAGACTAAGGATCATAGAGGGGGGGAATATTAGATGAATTAGAAGATTAGATATAATGGAACCGCAAGTATAAATAGTAGGGCTTGAGTTGGCAAAGAGAAGAGCTGTATCTTCATATAAAAGAAGAAGGAAAGAGGAAATAGAAGGTATTTGAAAGATATGAGATGAGGAATAGGGTTTCCCCTATTCAGATATGGAAATATCTGAAAATAATCTCAATGTTTTTCACTGATATATGAGGCAACATGGTCAACTGAAAGGCTAGGGAGAGAAGGCTCTGTGAGAAAGTTGAAGAGGAATGTAAAAGACTGAAAAAACTGTTGTGAGTAAGATAGTGATTCATTCAGGGAGATGTGATAAGATTGCCTTGGCAAGGTCAGGGTCTAACATATTAGTTTAGTGGATCCAGTTAGCATGGTAGCTCAGTGGACAGAGTGACAGACTTGGAGTCAGGAAGACTCATCTTCCCGAGTTCAAACCTGGCCTCGGACTCTTAGTAATTGTGTGACCCTGAGTAAGTCACTTAACCTGTATGTTTCAGTTGTCTAATCTCTACAATAAGCTGGAGAAGAAAATGGCAAACCACTCTAGTATCCTTTCCATGAAAACCTGAAATCTATCACAAAGAGTTGAATATGACTGAAATGACAGAACGACAACCATAGCACATTTGAAGAATTATTCTTACTGTTATTTTTCTCCAACTTCATTCAAAAGTATACAAATAGCAGTAAAGATATGGATAGTGAGGATATTACAAAACTGGAGTTTGGCAGGGTAATATCTTTACTAGGAGGAAGAAGCAAGAGGCTCAAGAGAAGAGAACAGGGTGGAGCTGAAATGTTTTACCAAGGAATAAAGTTAGGATAGTGAAGAGAATGTAGTTAATGAAGGAGTAAAGTCCTAGGAAAGAAAGAAACGCTAGAATGGTGAGAGGTCATACTGAAGAAAAAGAACAGGACTTGAAGCAACAAGGAAACAAGAGGTAGAATAACAACGTGATCAAATTAAAGGAATGTTTTACTTCTAAGTGATGGAAAGATTAAGAGAATGATTGGACAATCTCTGTATGTAGCAGGAGTAGGAGAAACGAGTAGGTCATGGGAAAAGAGCAAGTAGTGAAATTTGGAGATTAGGATATTTGAAGAAGTATATGAGTATATGTGTATATACATACACATATACATATATGTGTGTGTGTGTGTGTGTGTGTGTGTTTGTATTCTAGTATCACACTATGAGTTAGGGAATGAGAGAAAGACTGTTAGGCAGACAATGAACTCATTGAAGAAGGAAGAAAATATCCTGGGAGTCGGTAAACAACATCTCCTCATACGTTGACTGGGTGATAAATATGGATTAATGAACCTCAGAAGAGGAAAGATTACTAAAAGATGATTAAATAAGGAGAATCTGGAAGGAACCATGAGGAGCAAGGATTAATACTACTTCTCCACCATGATCAGTGAGTTGAAGAGTAAAAGTGAATGTATAATCAGTCCTGGGACAGGAGGTTATGTCTTCAGAAGGGATCCAGGCCTCACTGAGCCCATGAAGGTGGAGGGAGCAAGAAAGAAAATTATTTAAGATAAAAGCAAGTGAGTTCCCTATGGAGTAGGCATTCCTGAGACAACGGGTATGGTTGGGTCCTCTAGAATGGGAGGTTAAGGGAGGAAGGGAGTGGGGACAATTCAAAACCACTGAAAGTTCATGAGCTGAGAGGAGTCTTGTACAGACTTGGACTTTCGCAAAGTAATTTTGATTATTCTACAGAGTAGAAAGAGAGAGAGATTGGAGGTTTAGTATGTAATGGAGAGGCCATTACAGTAGTACAGGCAAAAGGTGAGGAGGGCCTGAATTAAAGTTGATCTATCTATGTTGGTGGAAAGAGGGGGATAGAATAGAGAACTTTTGTTGCTATAGAATCAATAAGATGTAATACCTGACTGAATATGGAGGGAAAAATAAAGAGCAGATATGAGGATGACACCAGAGTATATGAATAACAAGCTGAATCAATAGAATTTTTCCATAGCAAGCTAAATCTGTATTTTCTACTTCTATAAATTACTCTTAGATTTGTGCTTGGGACCAACAAGAATGAATAGAATCCCTCTTCCACAGAACAAACCTTTAAATATTTAAAGCCTACAATTTTGTTACCTTAATCTTAACTTTTTCTTTACTAAGCTATTTAACCCCAGTCTTTCAACCTACCATAATTTTGCCCAGTCTCATTGCTTTCCTTTGGATACAATCCCTCCTTTTCACATCCTTCCTAAAATATAAGACCTTGAACTTAACATAGTAATCTGATGTGATTTGTCCAGAACATATTAAATTTGTCACTTCTTTTATTCTACATGCTACAATTTTGTTAAAGGGAGTTTGTGTTGCATTAAATTTTACTAGTTTCTATGCTACCAAAGAGAAGAGAAATAATATCAAGAGTACTCGTTCCTTGAATCTTGTGTTGTCCTTAACACAGTTTCACAAATGAACAAACAAAAGATAATTTTTGTTGTTGTCTCTAGCTATCTGAAATCTTTCTAAAGCATTTCTAAAACTCATTACTGGATATTGCAACTCTTTTGTATTCATCTTAATTAGCTTGCCTTTATGATCAAGTTTCCTTTTTTTAAAAAAATCTGAGTTGTGGGAAAATTGCCTGTGTAGCAGCATCAATCACTGAATTACACAATCTGAGAGCTGGAAGAGACTTTAGTTGTAATCCAATCAAAACATACAGGCAAAGTAATCAAAAAAAGTGATCAATATATACTAGTAATAAATATTATTATTATACACATTCAGGTTTAAAAGTATGCTCAATATATTATCTCTTATAAACATTACAACCCTGTCATGTAGATTTTATGTCAGTCAATCATCTCTAACAGCTTATGCCAGGGACTCTTCTAATTATGGGGGTTACAAAGAAAAGTAAGTGAAAGATTGTATCCTCTGTATGAGTGTGAATCTCCTTTCACCATCATTTTGTAAAAATATTCTAATACACACACACATAGTGGCAGGGTAGAAGGATGAAAAACTGAAAAAAGGCCTTATACAGAAGATGAGACTTGAGATGAATCTGGGTGACAAAAAGCAAAATATTTAGGAAGTGGAGGTGAGAAGAAACAACATTCAATGGATGGAATTCCCTCCTTCCTAAAGGTGACAGTATCTTCAATGAATGAGGAAGGATAGCTATCCAGACATAGAATAAGTATCTGAGTTGTCATTTACATCCAGGTCTTCCAGGATTTTATCTACCACTGATCTTCTTCCTAATAAGTAATCACCCAGCTACAGTTTAAAGAACTTCAGAGAGAATAAACTCATCAATTCTGAAAGTAGTTCATTCTATCTTTGGATAAATCTGCTTTTTAGGAAGTTTTATTGTTTTTCTTACTATTATTATTTTGTTTTCCCGACAAGAAGTCTAAATTTTCCTCTTTGTAACTCTCCTATTGATCCTGGTTTTTCTGTTTGGAGTAAAAAGAACATATCAAACATGAAAGTCCTTCAAATATTGAAGAATTCTATCATGTACCCCCTGAGTCTTCTTTTCTCTGGTTTAAAAAGCTCCAGTTTCTTAAGATAGTTTGCCTTTTCTTGATTCTCCGAGTCACGTCTTGTGTTTTCAGAATTACCTTTTGAAAGCTTACAATTCTTTTTGGACAAAACTTTCTTGCAAAAATATTAGGTTATTGGATACTGAATCTCTTGTCTGAGCTTTTTGAACTTTGTTACATACACACACACACACACACACACACACACACACACACACACACACACATGCCCCTAGTGGAAATATGTACAAATTCTATTGAACTATTTCGTCCCTTATCATGAACTTCATCATGTAGTGATGAATTGCCAACATTTTTATCATTCCTGTCATCAATGAGATCCTCTCTTTAGGTCAAAATCATTTCCACAACAGTAGTTTTCTGTGTTGCTTCTACCATTCTAAATGAAAATAAAGAAAATGTAAAAAATTATTTTTATAATTTTTAATTTAATCATCAAAATATCTACTTCCTCTATCTTTTGAAGGGAAAAAAATGGATCTTACTAAAGTTCCTTAGTGATGTCTTTTACAATATTTCCCACAAAGAAACTATCACTGGAAATATGCTGCAACCTACTTTCAAGTGTATTTCCATTGTCCTTTGGGTCAGTACAGTTAACTTCTTGAATATATTTCATATATGTGAAACAAATTCATCATATGTTACTATTATGTATCCAGGACTATAAATGTGGATATTGTAGAAGAGAAAGTGACAGACAAGGTAAATACAATAATGGACTTCGATGCCAGGAGACCTGGACTCTAGTCCCAGCTCCATCAAAACCAAGTTATGTGACCTTAAGTATGCCACTTCACTGCATAGGCCCTGCTTTTTTCCCCAAAAGTTTGTTAATTTATTTTTCATGTTTCAATAATTACTTATATAAGTTCAAACTTTTCTCCTCCTCTCTCTTCCCTCCCTCCCCAAAACAGCATGCAATTTTATATGGGTTCTACACATGCATTCTTATTAAATACATTTTCACATTAGTCATGTTACATAAAGAATGAAAACAAATGGGAGAACCATTAGAAAAACAAAACATAAAGGAAAAATAGTTTGCTTTATTCTACATTCGAACTCCATAGTTCTTTCTCTGGATGTGAATGGCATTTTGCATCATGAGTCATTTTGGAAATGTTTTATGTCCCTGCATTGTTTTATATGGTTGTCTATTAAACAGTACTCATGTACTGTGGCTGAAGTGACTCTGCTCACTTAACTCAGAATCAGTCATACAAGTTTTTCCAGGTTTTC
This sequence comes from Potorous gilbertii, assembly GCA_028658325.1. NCBI lineage: Eukaryota > Metazoa > Chordata > Mammalia > Diprotodontia > Potoroidae > Potorous > Potorous gilbertii. The sequence continues at coordinate 144,397,265 of CM053769.1, forward strand.
CTGAAGTCTGCCTGTTGGTCATTTCTTATAGCACAATATTATTACATTACATTCATATACCACAGCTTGTTTAACCATTCCCCAAATGATGGACATCTCCTTGATTTCCAGTTCTTGGCCACCACAAAGAGTTGCTATAAATATTTCTGTACGTGTGGGTCCTTTTCCCATTTTTCTGAACTCTTTGGGATACCACCCTAGAAATGAAATTGCTGGGTCAAAGGGTATACACATTTTTATAACCTTTTGGGCATACTTCCAAATTGCTCTCCAGAATGATTGGATCAGTTCACAGCTCCACCAAATATGAATTAATGTTCCAACTCCCCCATATCTTCTACAACATTTATCATTTTCCTATTTTGTCATGTTAGTCAATTGGTTAGATTTGATGTGCTACCTCAGAGTTGCTTTGATTTGCATCTCTCTAATCAATAGTGATTGAGAGTATTTTTTCATATGACTATAGATTAACTTTTTCCTCTGAAAACTGCCTGTTCATGTCCTTTGGCTATTTATCAATTGGGGGTATGATTTGTATACATGAAAATTTGACTCAGTTCTCTATATACTTTAGAAATGAGGTCTTTCTCACAGACACTAGTTGTAAAAATTGTTTCCCAGTTTTCTGTTTTCCTCCTAATCTTGGTTGCACTGGATTTGTTTGTGGAAAAACTTTTTAATTTGATGTAATCGAAGTTATCCACTTTGCATTACATAATGCTCTCTGTGTCTTGTTCGGTCATAAATTCCTCCATTTTCCATCAATCTGACAAATAAACTATTCTTTGCTTCCCTAGTTTGCTTATAATGTCAACCTTTATACTATAATCATGTATCCATTTGGACTTTATTTTGATATATGGTATCAGGCATTGGTCTATGCTTAGTTTTTACCACACTATTATTCAGTTTTCCCAACAGCTTTTGTCAGTGAATTCTTATCCCGGAAGTTCGGGTCCTGGGGTTTATCAAACAGTAGACTGCTCTAGTCATTGACTACCTGTGTTGTGTAATTACCCTATTCCACTGATCTACCCCTCTATTTCTTAGCCAGTACCAAGTATTTTTGATTGCTGCTTAATAATACAATTTAAGATCTTGTATGTTTAGGTTACTTTTCCTAGGAATTCTTTTTATTAATTCTCTTGATATTTGGAACTTTTCTTCTTCCAAATGAATTTTACTATTATTTTTTCTAGTTCTACAAAATAATTTAATGCTAGTTTAATTGTTATGCATGAAATAAGAAAATTAAGTAGAATTGTTATTTTTTATTATGTCAGCTTGGCCTACCTATGAGCATCTGATGTTTGTTGTTATATTTTTTTTTCAGTTATTTAGGTCTGACTTTGGGCAAAAAGTGTTCTGTAATTGTGTTCATATAGTCTCTGTGTTAGTTTTGGTAGGTAGACTTCCAAATATTTCATTGTGTCTACAGTAACTTTAAATGGGATTTCTCTCTCTCTCTCTCTCTCTCTCTCTCTCTCTCTCTCTCTCTCTCACTGTTGGGTTTTGTTAGTGATAAATAGAAATGCAAATGATTTATGTGGGTTAATTTTTTATCCTGCAACTTTGTTAAAGTTGTTTATTATTTCAAGTAGTTTTTTACTTGATTCTCTAAGATTTTCTTGATTCATATCATCTGCAAAGAGTGAGAACTTAGCTTCATTTTTGTTTATTACAATTCCTTCTATTTCTTTTTCTTCTCTTATTACTAAAGTTAACATATATTTCTAGTACCATATTGCATAACAGTGGTGAAAATGGACATCCTTGTTTCACCCCTGATCTTATTGGAAATACATCTAGCTTATCCCCATAACAAATGTTTCCTCATGGTTTTAGTTAGAAACTACTTATTATTTTAAGGAAGGCTCCATTTATTCCTATGCTCTCCAGTATTTTGTCGGAAGTTTTTCTACATCTGTTGAGACAATCATCTGATTTCTGTTAGTTTTGTTGTTGATATGACCAATTATGCTGACAGTTTTCCTATTATTGAGCTAGTCCTGCATTCCTAGTATAAATCCTATCTAATCAAAGTGTATCATTCTTGTGATAAGTTGCAATATTCTTTTTGCTAATATCTTATTTACAAATTTTGCACCAAATTCTTTCCCTTTTGGCTCTTCATGGTTTAGGTATCAGCACCATATTTGTATCATAAAAAAGAATGTGGTGGGACTCCTTCTTCACCAATTTTCGCAAATAGTCTCTATAAGTACTAGAATTAACTGTTCTTTAAATATTTGATAGAATTTGCTTGTAAATCCATCTGACTCTAGAGATATTTTCTTCAGGAGTTCATTGGTGGCTTGTTCAATTTTTGAAGTGGAGTTATTTAACTATTTTCATCACTCATCTGTTAATCTCAGCAATTTATATTTTTGTAATTATTCATCCATTTCACTAATACTGTCATATTTATGGGCACATGGTTGGACAAAGTAATTTCTAATTATTGTTTTAATTTCCTCTTCATTGCAGGTGAATTCACCATTTTTCAGTTTTGATACTGGTAATTTGGCTTTCTTTATATCTTTAATCAAATTGAACAAAGATTTACCAATTTTATTTTTTTCATAAAATCAGCTCAATTTTATTTTCCAGTGCAATAATTTTCTCAATTTCAATTTTATTAAGCTCTCTTTTGGTTTTCAGTATTTCTAATTTGGTATTTATTTGGGGATTCTCAATTTCTTCTTTTACTAGTGGTTTTTTTTTTAGTTGCATGCCTAATTCAATGATCTCTTCTTTTTCTATTTGATTTGTGTAAGCATTAATAGATACAAAACTTACTCTAAGAACTGCTTTTGTAACATCCCATAAGTTTTGATATGTTGTATCATTATTGTTTGAACTACTCCTTCTTTAGTATTAGATTATTTAGTCTTCAATTAATTTTTGATCTATCTTTCCATGGCTTTTTATTACATATAATTTTATTGTATCATAATCTGAAAAGGATGCATTGACTATTTCTGCCTTTCTGCATTGGATTGTGAGGATTTTATGCCCCCTAGGACATGGTGAGTTTTTCCTGTATGTACCACATATCACTGAAAAAAAGATATATTCCTTTCTACCCCCATTCAGTTTTCTCTAGAGTTCTATTATAGTTACCTTTTCCAGAATTCTAGTCATGTTCTTAACTTCTTTGTTGCTTATTTTGAGGTTAGATTTATCAAATTCAGGAAGTAGGAGGCTGACTTCTCCCAGTGGTATGATTTTGCTGTCTATTTCTTGCTCCAACTCCCTTAACTTCTCCTCAAAGAATTCAGATGCTATATCACTTGGTACACATGTGTTTAGTAATTATATTACTTCATTGTCCATGGTGTCTTTTAGCAGGATGTAGTTTTCTTCCTTATCTCCTTTGATTAGATCTATTTTTGCTTTTGCTTTGTCTGAGATTAAGATTAGGCCCCAGTTTCTTTTTCAGATCTTCACAATTATGATTTTTATAACCCCAGTAACTACACAAAGTTCTTGGAACATAGGAGGTATTTAATAAATGGTTATTGACTGATTGAATCAACAAAATAATACTTCTTTACTGCTCAGTGGATACACAACAGCTAAGAGTCTGACATCTCATTATTTATTAACTAGGGCACCCAAGTACTCACAAAGGATTTCCATGTGTCTAGCTTCACAATGCATTTCAGCATTTTGAATTGACTTAGCAAAAGTAGCATTTGCATCATGTAATCCTAAGTCTAGACAGTCCTAAATCACTTGCCTTTATTATTGTTTACAATTTCAACTTAGATCTAAATTTACATGCTATATCTCAAATCAGGAAACAACGAGAAAAAGTCCTATCTTTTTTGAAGTATCTTGTTAATCTTTCAGAGTCATGACACTGACAATGTAGCCTGGGAGAGAAACCATGGTATAGTCAAAAGAGATCTAGTTTTAATTTTTGGAGAATTTGATTCTGATTCAGGCTCTTCCACTAAAGGGATGCATGACTAGTCTAGCCACAACCATTCTTTGTGACTCTGTTTAACCTTAGATAAAATGGAATATTTGATCTTGATTTCTCCTTAAGGCACTTCAAGCTCAGACATCCAGAGATTTCATACAAGAATCCATAAGCCCTTTGGGTTTTTCAATCTGATAGCTAGGTATGACTGTAGATTTGTTTTCCTATTATCATATTTTATACTTTATTCCTTGGGCATACTGCCTCTTCTTCCAGTGGGGACTTGTTTTCCTCTGTTATTGTGACTATTATTCTTAGTAGCCCAATAGAGCTGCCACATTTACCTTTATGGGCTCTTTCCTGGCAATGATATCATTTACTTGCATCTTATTGTTTTCTTAAGTGTCCCTAAGAGGTTTTAAACAATAGGGCTCCTGATGAAATCTATGAGCAATGTGGTAGTAATATTATTTTTATAAATATAACAAGTTTATAATTATATTTAGTATGATGAATAATACTTACAATTGCTACAGGTAATATGTAACTACTGCTTTTGCTGATGCTGTTGCAGGTACTACTACCACCACAATTATTATTCTTGCACACAACTAGGAAATTAGAAATGCAGATAATGGAGTATAGAAAGTTTTCTTGCCCTACAGGACAAAAGAGAAGATGGGGATAAGGGAAGGGAGGAGTGTTAGAAGGGAGGGCATATTGGTGATAGGAGTAATTAGAATGCTCAGCGTTTTGGGGTAAGGAGAGTGGAGAAATGGGGAGAAAATTTGGAACCCAAAATTTTGTGAAAATCAAAGGTGAAAATTTAAATAAATTAATTTAAATAAAAAAAATATGCCACATAGAGAAAATGCAGGATTTTTTCCCAAAAATTCTTTAGTAGTAATAAATGCATTCTCAGAAAAAAGAATGTTGAAGAAAGTAACACCTTTAAAAATAGACTAACCCAAATGGCAAAAGAGGTTCACAAACCCAATGAAGAGAAGAATGCTCTCAAAAGAAGAATTCCCCAAAATGAAAAGGAAGTTCAAAGGCTCACTGAAGAAAATAGTTCTTTAAAAATTAGAATGGAACAGATGGAAGCTAACAGCTTTATGAGAAACCAAGAAATTACAAAACAAAACCAAAAGAATTAAAAAATAGAAAACAATGTGAAATATCTCATTAGAAAAATAACTGACTAGGAAAAGAATCCAGGAGAGATAATTTTAAAATTATGGGGCTACCTGAAAGCCATGATTAAAAAAAGAGCCTAGACATCATCTTTCATTAAATTATCAAGGAAGACTGCCCTGATATTCTAAAACCAAAGGGCAAAATAAATATTGAAAGAATACACTGATCACCTCATTAAAGAGATCCAGTAAGAAAAAAGTCCTAGGAATACTGTAGCCAAATTCCAGGGTTCTCAGGACAAGGAGAAAATATTGCAAGCAGTCAGAAGGAAACAATTCAAGTACTGTGGAAATACAATCAGGATAACACAATATCTAGCAGCTTGTACAATCAAAGGACTTGGAATATGATATTCCAGAAGTTAAAGAACTAGGATTAAAACCAAGAATCACCTACCCAGAAAAACTGAATATAATTCTTCAGAGGAGAAAACGGTCATTCCATAAAATAGAGGAATTTCAAGAATTCTTGATGAAAAGACCATAATTGAATATAAAATTTGACTTTCAAACACAAAAACAAAGAGAAGCACAAAAAGGTAAATAGGAAACAGAAACCATAAGAGATTTACTAAAGTAGACCTGTTTATATTCCTACATGGAAAAATAATATTTGTAACTCTTGAAACTTTTCTCAGTTTTTGGATAGTTGGAGGGATTTTATATATATACATATATATATATATATATATATATATATATATATATATAGTCAGAGGGCACAGGTTGAGTTGAATAAAAAGGGATGATATCTAAAGAAAGAAAATTAAAAAATATGAGGAATATATTCGGGGAAGAAATTGAATGGGGCAAATTATCTCGTATAAAACAGGCAAGAAAAAGCTTTTTCAATGGAGGGGGAAGTGGGGAGGGGAGAGGGAACAAGTGAAGCTTACTTTCATCACATTTGGCTTAAGAAAAGAATAACATGCACACTCAATTTGGTATGAAAATCTATCTCATGTTACAGGAAAAGAGATAAGTGGTGTGGGGAGATGACAGAAGGGAGGGCAAATGGGTGCAGGGAGTAATTAGAAGTAAACACTTTTGTAGAGAAACAAAGTCAAAAGAGAGAATGGAACAAATGGGAGGCAGGACAGGATGGAGGGAAATATAGTTAGTTTTTCCCAACCTGACTATTATGGAAGTCTTTTGCATAACTGCATCTGTATAGCCTATATTGAATTGCTTGCCTTCTCAGTGGTGATGGATGGGGAGGGAGGAAGGGAGAGAAGTTGGACCGCAAAGATTTAGGAATGAATGTTGAGAATTGTTTGTGCATGCAACTTGGAAATAAGAAATACAGATAAGGGGGTATAGTAATCTATCTTGCCCCACCAAGAATAGAACGAACATGATAATAATAAAAGGGAAAGAAGATTGGGGGGAGGGGCAATCAAATGTATGGTGTCTTGGAGTGGGGGAGTGTAGAAAGCGGGGAAAATTTGGAACTCAATATCTTGTGGAGATGAATGTTGAAAACTAAAAATAAATGAATAAAATTTAAAAAAAGAATCAGTCAAACAAATTCAATGGAATGAAATAGTAGATGAAAATGTTAAATATCTCATTGGAAAAAAAGCAACTGGCCTATAACATAGATCCAGGAGAGACAATAAGAGAATCACTTGACTAACTGAAAGTCATTAACAAAAGGAGGCCCTGGATAGCATCTTTCAAGAAATTAACAAATAAATCTGCCCTGATAGCCTGGAACCAAGGTACAAAATAAATATTGAAAGAAACAACTTATCACTTCAGGAAAGAGATCCCAAAATAAAATCTCCAAGGAACATTAAAGCCAAATTTCAGAACTATTAAGCCAAGAAAAACATACTGTAAATGGCCAGAAAGAAATAATTCAACTACCAGGATTACACAGGACTTACTATGTGAAATTTTGAAAGATCAGAGGTTATGGAACATGATATTCTGGAAGGCAAAGGAGCTAGGACTACAACAAAGAATCACCTCCTTGGTGAAATTAAGCTTAATACTTCAAAGGAAAAAATAGTCTTTAAATGAAATAAAGTATTTCAAGCTTTCATTAGAAGACAAGAATTGAGTGGAAAAAAAAATTATCTCCAATATCAAGAATCAAAAGAAGCCTAAAAAGGCAAAAGAAAATAAGGGGTTCAGTGGAACTAAACTGTTTAAATCCCAACATGGCAAGATGTTACTTGTAATTCTTAAAAACTGTACCACTAAGAGTACAGCCAAAAGGAATATACATAGAGAGAATGTATAGATATAAGGTAAATTGGAAAGAGTAACATAAAACCAATGAAATGATGAGAAAGAGGAGTACACTGAGTAAAGAAGGATGGGAAAGGTAGAATGGGGTAAATTATTTCATATGAAGAGGCATGAAAAACCTATTTTAGTGGAGGGAAAGATAGATACAGTGGATGGTGAGCACTTGAACTTTACTATTGTCAGTATTGGCTCAAAGTGACAATATTATACACAGTCATTTGAATATAGACATCTATTTTGCCCTACAATCAAATAGGAGGGGAGGAAATTAAGTAAAATGGGGATGGACTAACAAAAGAGAGGACAGATTGAGGAAGGTAATAGATAGAAGTAAAATACTATAAAAATAGGAAAGGATGAAAGGAGAGAGAGGACAAACAGGAGGAAAAATAGAATGGAGAGAAATACACAATTAGTAGTAACTGTGAATGTGAATGGGATGAATTCTCCCATAAAACAGAAACATATAGCAGTGTGGATCAAAAACCAGAACCATCCTCATTTATTAAAAATATTGGAGAATTGAGTCAAATTTATAATTATGTAAGCCATTCCTCAACTGATATATGGCCAAAGGATATGAAGAGGGACTTTTCAGATGAAGAAATCAAAGATAGCTATGGGCATATGAAGAAGCGTACTTTTGATTAGAGAAATGCAAATTAAAACAACTCTGAGGTACCACCTCATACCTATCAGATTGGCTAATATGACAAAAAAGAGAAAAATGATAAACATTGAAAGGGATGTGGGAAAATTGGAATATTAATACACTGTTGGTAGAATTGTGAATTAATCCAACCATTCTGGAGAACCATTTGGAACTATGCCCAAAGGGCACCCAAACTAGGCATACTGTTTGATCTTTAATACCACCATTATGTGTGTATCCCAAAGACCATAAAAATAGCAAAGGACCTACATAGGCAAAAAATATTTATAACAGCCCTTTTTGTTATGGGAAAATATTTGAAATTGAGGAGATACATATCTATTGAGGAATGGCTGAATAACCCACGGTATCTGAAAGCAATGCAATATTGGTGCACAATAAGAAACAATGAACAGGCAGATTTCACCAAAAAAATGGGAAAGAGGAATAAAACTGATGAAAAATGAAATAAGCGGAATGAAGAAAATATTGCACACAGTATCAGCAACTTTATGTGATGATCGACTTTGATTACAGTTCTTTAAGACTCAGTTCTTCTCAACAACACGTTGATTCAATACAAGTGTAAACGACTCACCAAGGAAAATGCTATCCAGGTCCAGATAAAGAATGGATGGACTCTGAATACAGATCAAAGTATACTTTTTTTGCACTTATTTTATTCTTTTTGCATTTTTTCCTTTTGATCTGTTTCTTCTTTCCCAATTGTGACTTTTATGGGAATATGCTTTACATGGTAGCACATGTATAACCTATAACAAACTGCCTACCATTTTAGTAATAGAGGAGAGGAGGGAGGGAGAGAGGGAAAAAATTTGGAACTCAAAATCTTGTAAAAATGAAGGCAAAAATATTATCTTGAGGTAACTGGGAAAATACTATTTAAAAAGGAATAGAAATAGTTATAGCAATAACACTAGTAGTGAGAACAAAAGCAATAAAAATTGTATTAATAATAGAAATAGCAGCAATACTAAGAGTTATAGAGAAGGCCATAGTGGTACCAGTAATAGTAGTTGTGGTGGTAGTAACATTAAAATCTGTAACATTAATGGTACCGGTAGGAAAACAGTACCAGGGCTAAAAGTAACCGTAGTATTAGAACCGATAATAATAGCAGTATCAGCAGTAATAGTGATAGACTACTAACGGCTGTAATGGTATTAGTATAAATGGTAATAGAAATAGTAGTAGCAAGAGCATCAATGGCAGTAATACCAGTAGTATTAGTGGTATGACAGCAGTACTAGTAGTAAGAAAAGGAACAGGAGAAGCGGTAGTGGTGGTAGTTGTTCCTGCTATAGTCATCCTGAAGATATTTAGAGTGAGTTTACAGAAAATTAAGATTTTTAATATATGAATTATGGAAAGAACACTATGTTATCCACATGTGAAATAGTCCACAGGACTTTGCATATTAAAGAATAAATTCAGGATGTCAATTTGTCTCAAAAATGCTTCGACCTGAACAGCAAAGAAAATTGTGAGGAGACATTATAAAAGCACATACAAATAATAACTGATATTTCTCTAGTTTTTTTGAAGACCAGTTATGTCACATTCATTATTTAAACTCACATGTATAGCAAACCTATATGATAGACAGTACAAATATGAGTACTCCTTTTTTATAGATGAGAAGAAAGAGGCTCAGTGATTAAGTGACTTGACCAAGGTAATAAAATTAATAAGTGGCAGGGCCACTATTCAAATTTAAGTATTCTGATGTTAGGTCCACAGTTTATGAATCCTGGGCATTGTTTACATGTAGAGATTTATCTCACTGATCTAGAGGTCTCTTCATCTGTCAAACCCTGTCTATCCAGACCAATACAGATAACCAGTAAGGATGCAAAATATGATTCCTTAGGTAGTGAAATACACATTGCAGAACCTCTATATTTAAACTTAGGCATCTTGTTTCCGGGATCACAACCTTTACTCAGAACATGTTGCTGTCTTTTTGAATTATATTATTTTCATGATCATGACATCTTGATTGCCATTACCCAAGAGATTGTGAGTCGATAGGGATACTGGAGTGATGAGGGCTAGCAGCTGAACAAATGGGCACATAGACATCATACAAAATCAGGGACACAGACACAGGATAGCAAAGAAGTAACCCGTCTAGGGTCATTCAGTTCTCTTATTCCTCATTAATAACTGGGAGCAATAACGAGAATAGATAATCAGACTTAATGCAATGAAACATCAAGATGATATGAAATATAGATACATACACACACGTATACATATATATGGGGGCATATTTGTATGTATGCACATAAATACATGCACAAATATAGCCATAAATATAATCACAATTATATAACATGAAGACATACATATACTTACATATCTATTGTGCACTGACATCCACACATATACATGCATATCTATGTACGTGTGTACATATACATATGCATGGATGAACATCTGTAGACATATTTTGAATTAATATATGCAAGTTTTGGTACTTCAAATGAGTAATGTTTGAGTATTTAAATGCACTTAAATGAATATGCATCAGGTATTAAAAGCATTTATGTGGAATAATTCATTCCATGATGGTATCAGATAAAAGAAATTTTAAAAAGAAATCCTTCCGGGGGCGGAGCCAAGATGGTGGAGTACAAAGACTCACATATGCTAGCTCTGAACCCACAGCCCATGGATTTCCTCTAAAAAGAACTCCCAACAAATTCTGGAACAGTGGAAGCTGTGCAGCAACACAGGGAAGGAGATTTCCGTTCCAGAGAGCCCTGAAAAACCAATCCCAAAGGTCCATTGCACATGGGATGGGAGTGGAGCCCTGCCCTGCACTGGCCACGTGGCACTGAGAGGAGCAAGCAGATCCGAGCAGGCTTCAGGGACGGACTCTCCAGCGGCAATGAAGGTCCCTCCACCCACAGACTCACAGGTCAGTGAGAGAGATGGGCTGATAGGGGAACAAGATGTCTCTGGGACTCAGGCCCCCTTGGGAGGCAGGTGCAGAGGCAGCCACAGAGGCAGCAGGTAGCCAGAGGTTCCTGGAGCAGGCAGGAGTTCAGCGAGAGCTCCATTACAAAAGGTCTCTGCATAAACCCCCTGAGGGAACTGAGCCTGGGAGGTGGCCCTGCCCCCACCTGAGCACCAGAAAGTAAGTTCCCATTAAAAAGCAGCCAGGCCTGCCACCAAAAGCCCTGAGGCTGGGGAGCAGCATTTGAATCTCAGACTCCAAATACTAGCTGGGTGGACCTAGGTGGGGGTGGAGAGGACTCTCAGAAGTCAAGTAACTGGCTGGGAAAATGCCCAGAAAAGGGAAAAAAAATAAGACCATAGAAGGTTATTTCCTTGGGGAACAGATGATGGCACCATTCCTCTCTGAGGAAGAAGACCAATGCTTACCATCAGGTAAAGACATAGGAGTCAAGGCCTCTGTATACCAAACATCTGAAATAGATATCCCATGGGCTCAGGCCATGGAGGACCTCAAAAAGGATTTTGAAAATCAAGTTAGACAGGTAGAGGAAAAACTGGGAAAAGAAATGAGAGAGATACAAGAAAAGCAGGAAAAATGGGTCAATACATTA
>CM053769.1:144409395-144431163 GCA_028658325.1 Potorous gilbertii
GTGGTGGGAGGAGAGAGGGTGAAATGGAATGGGGTAAACTATCTCTCATAGAAGAGGCAAGCAGGAGACTTCTTAGTGGAGGGAAAAAGAGGAGAGCTGAGAAAAAAAACAACATAAAGTTTACTCTCATCACATTCGACTAAAGGAAGGAATAAAATGCACTCTCATTTTGGTATGAAAACCTATCTTACAATACAGGAAAGTCGGGTAGAAGGAGATAAGCAGGGTGGGGGGGGGATGATGGAAGGGAGGGCAATGGGAGAAGGGAGAAATTTGACGTCAACACTTGGGAGGGACAGGATCAAAAGAGAAAATAGCAACAATGGGGGGGGTAGGATAGGATGGAGGGAAATATAGTTAGCCTTACACAACACAACTATTATCGAAGTCACTTGCAAAACTACACAGATATGGCCTATATTGAATTGCCTGCCTTCCCAAAGGGAATGGGTGGGGAGGGAGGGATGGGGAGAAGTTGAAACTCAAAGTTTTAGGAACAACTGTTGAGTATTATTCTTGCTACTAGGAAATAAGAAATACTGGTAATGGGGAATAGAAAGTTATCTGGCCCTACAGGACAAAAGAGAAGATGGGGTAAGGGAAGGGAGGGATGAAAGAAGAGGGGGCAGATTGGTGATATGGGTAATTAGAATGCTCAGTGTATTGGGAAGCAGGGAGGGGACAAATGGGGAGAAAATTTTGGAACCCAAAATCTTGTGAAAATGAATGTAAAAATTTAAATAAATCAATTTATTAAAAAAAAAAAAGAAAAAGAAATCCTTCCAAAGAACTTCCAATTACCAAATATAATGGCTTACTTTCAATCCTCAAATTCTTCTCTGCTCTTTTTGATATTGTAGCCCACCACCTCCTGCATGTTCCCTTCTCCTTTTGCTTTGAAGAAACTAAACTCTTCTGGTTCTTCTATATCTCTAACTTTTCCAATATGTTTTCTATTTTGTTTTGTTTGCTAACTGAATCCTTCATGAAAACTATTTTGCATGTAATGTAGATCACCCTGCCCACCAGCCGACTGTATTTTACTCTTCCATTCAGAGTTCTCTGTTACCTGAAAAGGGATTAGAGTCTCTAAGCTCCCTGCAAATTGCTCCAGACCCCACCAATATTGTTCTCTCAATTATAGGGAGTACTCTCGTACCCCTGTTCCATTTTGCCAGTAATAGTCAAAATAGTTTTTACAAAGAAACGTTTAATTCAAAATCTACAATCAGAAATATACATACTCCCCCAACACAGGAATGCACAATCCTCAGAGAAGAGGATTAGGTTCATAGTTTAGTTCAGTTCCCATAGAGCACAGTCCCAATTCCAAGTCCAAATCCTCAACTCTGGCTTGAGTCCCAGACTCCTGACTTCTTAAGGTTTCCATGTAGAGCCGGATGTACCACCTTATCTGCAATCCTTGCTGCTGGGTAACCACAAATTGAAATCCTGAGTCATTTGGGGATCACTTACAGTAGATTAAACTGAGAAAAGCAGACAACACAGAATGTAAACAAATAAACGCCCCCAGGCCCATTTCTGGAGACTGAACTTTAAAAGACAGGGAACAGGAGAAGGGAAGTCCATCTCCTTTTCAACTAATGGTGGCCATGATATGAGTGAATGGTGAGCTTTACCCTCTAGATGCAACAGATAGTGCCAGAAAAGCACACAACGGAAAAGAGAAAGTAGATAAAAGAGAGAAAAATAATGCAGCCAAAACGTGTGCCTGGCTCAGTCTTGTGAATTTTAAAGAAACAGAAAAGGCATAACCTTGCCCATATATGGGAAGACAGAACTAGATCCCATATCTAATTGTTCATCTAAGGGATTGTCCTCAGTACAGCCTCTCTTGACAGAATCATTCACTCAAATTATTTCTGGCCCAAAACCTATATACGACTCACAAATCTACATTTTCAGCCATGTCTTCCATTCTAAATTATAGTTACACCCCTTCAAGTGCCTTTAAGACATTTTAACTAGATATAATAAAGATCTCTCAAACTGACTGGACAACATTACCTGTTTATCTAAATTTGACAATATCTCTGAACAGATCATTCCTGCCTGGCAATACTATTTATATATTCTTGCGCATTTCATAATCTTGATGCTTGTTTTGTGATTCTATTCTCTTCTTTACCTCCAAAATCTAATCAACTATAAATTCCTAACAATGCTATCTGTTAGACATCTCTTCAATCCATCACTTCTTTCCTATTCTGAAAATTCCCATCCTAGTGAAGCACCTTATTTGCACCCACTTGGACTACTGAAATACTCCTGAATAAGCTTTCTCTCTGACTCTTTCTACTACAAATTATTTCAAAATACCCCCAAGTCATCTTCCCATTAAAATTATCATTGGAAGGACTTATAGCTTCACCATAATAGGCATTCATTTTTCTTTTGTAGTTTGTAATCAAGATTGCAAGTTCTTATCACTCGATTTCTTATCTATGTTTTCCTATAAATCACACATCAAGAAACTGTTCTATAACCTAAAGGTCTTATAAGGCTTCATTCAAGTGAACTTCAATTAGCAAAAGATATTTTAAAGTCACTATTGCAAGATATTTTCTTCAGTGTTGGTCATAAGGAACATAGAAAATAACAGTCCCTACTCCTGAGACTTTATAAATAACTAAGGAAAGAAGGGAAAATATAAGGTAAATGAGAAAAGGAAAATATACTCAAATGAATGAAAGTTCCAGAGAATGATAAAGAAATAGAAAAAAAAAACAATAGAATGGGAAAGATAAGAGATTTTTTTCAGGAAAAAAATGAAGATATCAAAGGAATGTTTCATGCAAAAGTGGGCATGCTAAGACAATAAAAAGATGTTTTAGAAACTTTACAGAAGCAGAAGAAATTTTGAAGAGGTGGCAAGAATACATAAAATAACTGAACAAGAAAAATCTTAGCATCACTGATAACCATGATGATGTGATTACTCATTTAGAGTAATAGTCCTTCCTAGACATCCTAGAGAATGAAGCTAAGTGAACCTTAGGAAACATTGCTAACAATGAGGCTAGTGGATGTGATGAAATTATAGCAGAGATATTTAAAATCCTAGAAGATGATGCTATTAAAGCACTGCACTCAATGCAACAGCAATCCAGTGGCCCCTGGATTGGAAAAGATCAATTTACATCTCAATCCCAGAAAAGGACAAAATATTTTAAGTTACTGAATAATTACACTCATTTAACACACCAATAAGGTTGTATATAAGATTCTGTAAGCTAGCCTTCAGCAATATATGAACCTGGAATTACCAAAAGGGCAAACTGGTTTTCAAAGAGGCAAAGGAATCTAGAGACCAAATGGTCAACATTCTCTGGATTATGGAGAGATCATGGGAGTTCCAGAGGAAAACATCTAATTCTCCTATGCATTAAAGCCTCTGGTTGGATCACAACAAAATGTGGCAAGTCATCAAAGAGATGGGAGTACTAGATCATCTTACTAGTCTCCTGTATGTGGGCCAAGAAGCAAAAGTTAGAATTGAACATGGAACAACTCATTGGTTTAAGATTGAAAAAAAGAGTATGACAAGGCTGAATGTCACCATATTTATTTATTTACTTATTTATTTATCCATTCATTCATTTATTTATTTATTCATTCATTCATTTATTTGTTTATTTGTTTGTTTATGTGCAGGGTGCATTATGTGAAATGCCAGGCTGGATGAATCAAAAACCAGAATTAAGGTTCCTGAGAGAAATGTCGGTAATCTCAGATATACAGATGATACTGCTCTGATGGTAGAAAGTGAAGAGGAATTAAGAAGCCTCTTGATGAAGGCAAAAGAGAATAGTGTAAAACTGCCTTGAAGCTTATATAAAAACAACAAAGATCTCGGCAAATGGGCCCATCACTTACTGGAAAAGAGAAAGAGAAACAGAGACTGACAGAGAGAGAGAGAGAGAGAGAGAGAGAGAGTGATGGAAGCAATGTCAGATTTTATATTCTTGTACTCAAAGATCCCTACAGAAGGTGATCACAGCCATGAAATTAAAAGAAACTTGCACCTTGGAAGAAAAATTATGGCAAATTTGAACAGTGCACTAAATAACAAAGACATCACCTTGACAATCAAAGCTATGTTGTTTGTTTATCCAGTAGATATGTAAGACTGTGAGAGTTGGATTATAAGGAAAACTGAGCCCCACAGAATCAACACCTTTGAATTGTGGTGCTGGAGAGAACTTTTGAGAGTCTCTTAGATAGCAAGGTGATCAAAGCAGTCAATAGCTAAAGAAATTAATTCAGGCTATTCACTGGAAGGTCAAATACTAAAGCTGAAGCTTGACCATATAATGAGAAGATGGGACACACTGGAAAAGACACCAATGCTGGCAAAGATTGAAGACACAAAAGAAAATGGGATAGATAGTAGAGGATGGTGTAATGGCAATCAAATTAGAATCTTTTGCTGTTTTTGTTTTACCAAAAGTGCCTCCGATTGAATAATGTGATTGGGGAGGATCTTTCACACACATTGATGGGCCTGCCCATTGTGGGAAGCTTGATTAGGGGCATTTTTTTGGTAGAAGGGTCCCAAGTACCTTTTGTTTTCTCTGTTGAGACACTGGGTCAGAGGGGTTATGTCCTCTGGTTCTGAAAAGTGTATAAATGCTCTGAGGATGAGGTTTTACTTGGGGCTTACTGACCAGAAATGTTTGTAGTGCCAGATGAGGACTCTGGGAAGCCTCTTTAAGAAGCCTTGTCCTGGGCTTTGAGAACCCAGATGTCATCCTTCCCTCTGGTACCTGGTCAGACAGCTGTACTTGTCTGTTGAATTATTTTCGAACAGAGGAAACTATGTCTGTTGATTATTTGGGGGTTCAGAGTGTTGACTGCCCTGAACTAGGTGAATGACATATGTACTTCATTAAGGAATGTACTCGATTAAAGTGATTTTTAACCCCTCAAAAGCTGCCTTTCCTTTTACGAATGCAGATCTAAGAACCTGTGATAGCAGGTTCCCCTGTATGTTGGGATGCTTACTGTTACAGATGGCTAAGGAGGGTCATGGGGACAAAGATCATGAACTTGGACAAACTTTAAGAAATGGTGGAGGATAAAAAGAGCCTGGGATGGTCCATAGGGCCACAAAGAATTAAATGACTAAACAACAACACCTTTGAAGAGTTTAACGTGATTTTTAAGTACAGTACAGCATTCAAACTGTCTATCTATTGTCTTCAGGCAGGTAGGTAGAGCAGTGAATACAGCACCAGGCTAGGAGTCAGGAAGACCTGAGTTCCAATCCAGCCTCAGACACTCACTAGCTGTGTAACCCTAGGTAGGTCATTTAGCCCTATTTACCTCCATTTCCTCAGCTGTAAAATGAACTGCAGAAAGTAATGGTAAACCACTCTAGTATCTTTTTCAAGAAAACCCCAAATAAGGTCACAAAGTTTCAGATATGACTGAAATAGATGAACAACAGTAACATCTACTGACTTTAATTCTCAAACCATGATCATCCTCTTCTGGTTATAAATTAGTCAATGTGTTTCTACAACACATTTCATGTATATAGCAATGTTGTAACATGCAGCAGCACATTTGTATCATCTTTCTTTTCTCCATTGCTCTTTGGAATATCTGTAATTTAATTCTTCTGAGACTTTGATTTTCCAAAATTAATTACCGTATAGTATTGTATAAGTATATGAGCTTTTGCAACACTGCTACCATAGTTCTCCTTTTTCCAACATAATATAACGGGCATATTATATGTTTCCACACAAATGTTACAAAAAACTAAGCAAGTCAATATGATTGACAAAATGGGGAAAAGAATGGAAAATCTAGGTCACTAGATGGAGCCATAATGTTATTTTTAACATGTTACCAGACATTAGGGAACGAAAAGCCTCATCTACTTTGTATGCAGCATTAAAATGAATACTATGTAGTACAAGAAATAGAATGTATAAACTATGGGACACACAGGAGAGAGAAACAAGGACAGAGATAGCGACAGAGAGAATGAAAAAATGAGGGGGAGAGAGAGTGGGAGAGAGAGAAACTGTTATTGTTAATTTTCAGAAAGATTGAAATGCAACTCACTGTCAGTAAACAGGATATTCAGGTTTTGACAAAGATAAGATGGTACAATAAAACAGGATACACCAAAGTTCTCTCCTCATTTCAAGTTTGAGTTTCAAAAATGTGATTCATGGAAATGAATTCCTTTCAGGAAATGCTGTGAATATTAAGCTGTGCCTCTCCCTGTATTGTTCAAAACAGTTATAAGAAAAGTCAAATAAATTTCATTTTTTAAAAATTTGTCATACTAGATTTCAATTGTATTAAAATGTGTGCCTATCAGGGACTCTGGAGCTTATAAATCTTTGTTGTCAAACATTATTTTTTGCTCAGATCATGTCTGCTGTACGCCAGTACAGTAAAGTGACCATACGGTCACTTTAAATATAAACGGCATGTTGAAATGTTGCATTAAAAACTAACAGAATTTCAGATCTGGGAAGGTCTTTAGAACATAGAATGTTAGAACGGAAAAGAGTCTTAGAACATAAAGGTTCACAGCTAGAAGAGCCCTTTGAATACAGAACAGCAAAGCTGGAAGTGATCTTAGAACAAAGATTATCAAAGCTGAAGGGACCTTTGAAAAAGAACGTCAGAGCTGGAACAGATCTTAGAAAAAGAATTTCATAGCCTGAAGGGACTTTAGAACATATTGTTTGAAAGTTAAATGAATGCTAGAGTTAGAAGGAAACATAGAACTTAGGAATTCATTATTTTACAAATAAGAAAGCAAAAAAGTGAGGGAGTGTAATATATGTGAAATGATTTCTCTATGGTCACCTATCTACTAAATGCTAAGAAGATGTTAGAATCTAGTTCTGATGGTTGGTACATCATTTTTCCTCTCATACCATGTTTGAGTTCTATTTAAGTTTCAGTTCTATTTTTTTTTTAGTTTTAATGTCTAGTTAGATTGCCCTATATGTGACCCCCCTTTTTGTTGTTTAAGAAACGATAATGAGAGCTGTTGAGACTAGGCAAAGCCAGATGTTCTCAGGACCCACTCGATTCATGGCGGGTGGGGAGAGCAGAAGGAAGGATACTTTTTAATACCAGTTTTTCAAAGTGCACATATTTTAATGTCAGAAACTTCCACCCTCTGGTCTGTAAGAATTTATTTTGTGGTAAGTTAAATTTTAGGTTTTGCCGTGATGTTTCAAAGCCTGTAGTGGAAAGTCACACACAGGGCATAAAGTAGGAAGATGTAGCCTTCTAAAACTGTTTGTCACTGTCATGGAAGATGTCCTTTGCATGCTCCAAAGGGAAGACAAATTTGATTGAGATGGCACACTCCTCCACATGAATAATATCAGGATGATTGCATTGAGTCTCAGAACATTACACATATTTTAAGGGGGGTAGATACAGAATTAGGAAATACAATTAAGTGATGTAGAGAACTCTTTCCTCTGACAATGATCCTTAGCATGAAATGTAGTTTGCAACCTTTAATAGTTTCCTTGACAACTAAGAAATTTATTAATTTATGGTAAAATATGTATTTGATATCACAAGCAGCATATGAACCCAGATCTTGTTGAATTAAAGATGAGCCTGCTATCTATTGTATGGTACTGGTTCTCTACTGTTTTATGGATTTATTCAGTAATATATATGTATATATGAGGGTATATTCACATATATAATATGTCATGTATTTGTGCTAAACATATATATGTGTGTGCATGCATATGTGTATAAATATATGCATATGTATATACACATTTTCCTGTATATCTTTGTGTGTCTCTGGTAGTCCATTTTGAAAATCATTTTCCTTCTTTTTTTTTCTTTTTTAGTATTTAAATAAAGATAGAAGCAATGATCAAAATGAATAAAGCAAAGATTCTAATTATAAGATGCCACACAGGTTTTATGCAAACCATACTTGGGAGGAAAGTGTGATGTGAACAACAATGAGATATTCAGAATCAAGTCCAATTCTCCTCCACCTCTCAAATACATATTATTAAGTAAAATATTCAAGAAGTCTGACATTCCTAAGTGCATTAGTAGATATCATTCTAGAGAGGAACAGACACACTTAAAATTATCCAAGCGTCTATTTACTCTTCTTATTATGACAAATAGTTTAGTGCTGGACTTCTAACATTACCTTTGAACAGTGATTTTTTTTCCTATTTCATTATTATTCAACAAGAAAACTGACTTTTTCAACCCAAATTGAGCAATAAGTATATTTCACAAGTACAAAGCAAGTGCAATTTTGAGGGCCTAATGGATTGAGATGTCTTTGATAACCAAATTCAGGTATTCTGAAATGGTTCATTTTTTTTAATGTATCTTCCGGGATAAACCTCCCAATTTCACATAGCATTTTGCAAAATGATCAAGGTAGACATTTCTAATTGACAGCAAGAATAAAATGATGGCTTCTGAAGGGGTTTAGAAGAGAATAGAGATGAGAAATATGCTTTTGTCTGGATTTAAATATGTGTGTATGTATTGCTCACATTTAAAATCAGGTTTCTCCTCAAAAATTGGAATCTAGATTAAATTCTAGATTATAAATAAACTAGCATCTATTAAGAGAACTATAAAATTTTCAGAGGAAAGTATTTCAGAGGTCATTTTTCCATCTTTTTTCCAGCCAGAATTCCTAACATTATCTACATTCATTCAGTCCTTTTTAAAGACTTCCAGTGATGGTAAGCTATTGCATAAAATACTGTGGTAATCAAGGCTTCTGAGACTTGTAAATCTCTGCTGTCATGAGAAGTTCTCATCATTAATTTTTTTCCTATATCAAACAAAAATATTCTTATTCAGAATTTCCATGCTTTTGCTGCTCATTCACTAAAAAACATTTATCAAGTAACAAATATAAGCAAGGCACTATGCTATTATTTGGATCAACATTTTAATGAATATGTGAGCATATGCATACTATATATAACTATATCTATATCTATATATATACAACACATACAATATACATACATTTATATGTATATGCATGCCGTGTGTGTGCACATGCAACACACACACAGAAACATGATATTTCAGGGGGAAGATTCTTTCCATGGGGGGATTGAAGAGATCAGGATAGAATTTTTGCAGGAAGTAACACTTGTTCTTGGTCTCAAAATAAGCTAGGAATTCTGAAAGCGTAGAAGTGAAGGAGTACATTCTAGGCATGGGATAAAACTCATGCAAAGGATTGGTGACACTTAGGAGGTGGAGTATTGTCTCCTGGGAAGAGCAAATAAGGTTAGAAAGTAGAGGACTATCCTCCAGGGCTCAAGAGAATAAGTCTCCTCTTTCAGGTAACAGCTCCTCAAATATTTAATGACAGTGATCATGACTCCAGTAAGTCCATACTTCTTTAAACTAAATGTCCATGGTTCTTTCTGGTAATCCAGGAAGCAGATGGTTTCTCCAACTCTCACTGTGACTGTAATCCTATATTTGGATTATTTCAGTTTGTTCTATAAAATGCCAGTATCTGGGAAGTAGTTATGACATAAATAATTTTAAGTCTAACCTAGGCTAACCTTGTATATATTTCTTTCCAGGATGCTTTCCCGATTCTGCAGACTTTCTCTAATATGGTCCCATAGCAGGTAATTTCATCTGTTTTCCACCATCTCCAACATTATACTACTACAAACACTTTTCAGATTCCTTTTAGCAATGTTTTGTCCTATTGATATGTAAGTTCCTTGACAGCAGAGGCTTTCTTTATCTTATATTTATATTCTCACCCATAAACAAAATGCTTGACACCCAGGAGAACTTAATGAAAGTTTGTTGATTGACTATCTGATTTTACAGATAAGAAAATGAATTTTAAGGGAAATGAAGTTATTTTCTCCAGGCCAACAGATGATTGGTGCAAAGGTCTTCTGTGATTAAGTCCAGTACTCTTTTTAACTACCACATACTATCTCTGGACTGCTAGAAGGGACCATAAAGATCTCACCATCCCTGGAAATATGACATTTAGGCTATGGATTAAATGCATCTAATTTGACGCTGCAGTTAGAGCAAAGCTCAAACAACATTTCTTTTTTTTTCAGAAAAAAATAATATTTATCTAAGTAGATAGCATAAATGAAGTAGTTGGCACATTGGGACAAAGCACATGTATGCCATAACTATTCAACAGCTAACTTCTGCCAGGTGTCTTTTTAGCTGCCTTGGATCAATTAGTAATTGCTTAAAAAGAATGGAAGGAAGAAATAAGGAAAGAAGGAAGGAAGGAAGGAAGGAGGAAGGAAGGAAAGAAAAAAAAGGAGAAGGAATGGAGAAAGAAGAAGAGAAACAAAGATGAAAAGGAAGAGAAATGAAGGAAAGAAGGAACAAAGAAAGAAAAAGAAGGACAGAAAGGGAGAGAAAAAGAAAGAAAAAGGAGGAAGTGAGAGAAAAAAAGAAAGAATGGAAGGAAAAAAGAAAGAAAGGAGGGAATAAAGGAAGAAAGGAAAGAATCATTCAACCAAAAAAATTGTTTGGAGGCAAAAGGGATTAAGTGGCTTTCCCAGAGTCACACAAATAATAAATGTTTGAGGTTTAATTTGAACTCTAGTTCTCCTAACTCCAGCCAGCAAAAAAGTTGTTTTATTAAACACTTATTTAAAAAATGGCTACTCCAAATCAACTACAAGGTCTCACAAGCAACAAGTAAGGTAACATAGGTAATTAGAAGCAAAGCTATAGCTAGAACTCATATGCTACATGCAGGAACAGTATTATTTGATTGTCAATGTTTCCAAAATAACTTCAATAAAAACTTGGTTTTTTGCTATCGATTATGATGAAATTGATGCTCCTGGACCCTAATGGCATAGTCACTGATATGTTCCATAAAATAGCAGAAATGACAAAGAAAACATAGGTGGAAGGAACAATTAGTCAAGATCAATTCCATTCACAAATGGCACATTAACATAATTTGAGAGCATTGAAGGTTCAGTTCTCAATATGTTTAAAGAAGGGGAGTAAATTAACAAAACTTGGAAGACAAAGGAAACTATTATTACAATCTAAAAATATAATCAAGAAATTATCAATAAGTATTGTCTAGTTTTCCATTTCTACAAAATCTTCTTCAACATAATCTGCATATATATACTAAGTGCATCATCAGTGAAAGTAAGAAGGGAAAGGGTAGATTTTTCCAAATAATATATTACAGAAGACTGTTTTTGGTTAAAAGTTGACTCAAAGGGACAGAAAATAAAAAAACTTACTTTATATGAGTAAAATATAGAGAAAAACTCTTCCAACAAAGTTTCTGCCACATATATGAAAAAAAGTGACATAAGGACCTTTGGCAAGCACAATAACAGATATTCTTACATGCTATATGAGTATAATATATGGAATACCTCCATCACCGAAGAATTAAGGTTGTGCCTCTCATCTAAAGGGCAATGAGGAAATTTATGGTAGGTGTGAGTAGGCTACAATGTAATACCAACGGTTTGTTGTAAGTTAAAGTCATCACAAGTTATAATATCAGGCAGATACACAATTGGGGATAAAGAATGTAAGACCCATAACATGGTGAAAGAGAAGTCCAAAAAGTCTATTTATTGTGTTGTAACATAGCTAATGTTAAGATATCTAGGAACCATCCTACACATCCATCCTGAACATTTGCACATTAAATGTCCCCTGTGTAGGACATGACAAGATTTGTAAATATGATCTGCACTAGTGGAAGGTAGAGTTACCACTGGCAGGACCAAAAACCTATCAAATTACTGAAATAAAGAAACTTCATGGCATCAACATATTTTTCCATGGTAATAGTTACATCATCCAGATCTTAGACATTTCTCTTTGTTAGAGACTTAAAGAAGGAGGGCATAGGTAGGAAAGTAAAATCAAAGATATATGGTATGAAGGAATAAATAGATGTAATGAACTTTAGGGTGGAAAGAATAGAATATTGTCTCCCTGAATTTAGCAAATGTGTCTTTTACTGCTGTAATATCAGTCAAAATCTTCATCATAATATAAAATAATTAAATAAAAAATTTAAGTTGGAGAGGCCCTAAGAGGTCAACTAATAATATTTGTACCTTAAAAATAAACTAATTAATTGGTCAATATTCCTGACAATTGTTTATCCCTCTTCCCTTGAAGATTTCATTAGCAAGAAGATTATTACCTCCCAAGGCAACTCACTCCATGTTTGGACAGAGGATCAGAGGATAATAGGAATTTTAAAGATAGAAAGGATTTTACAAAACATCTAGTTCATTTATTTATCCCTTAGTTTGAAAATTAAGAAAGTCAGACCCAAGGAGAAACTGACTTAAGAAAGTAACAAATAACAAAACCTGGACACAGACCTTGAAATTCTACATCCAAATGTTCTTTTCCAGTCCATCATATCATCTACTGTCTAATCTTCTGCTTTGTAAGATTCTAGTTGCTCCCAGTTCTACTCTGGAGATGGAGCAGTGTAAGTGTAATCTTTCTTCCACCTTGTAGTTGCCTGAATACCTGAAGACACTCATATTCTCCTCCCTCCAACTCATCTTTCCCAGGAAAAAACTCTAAAGTTTCTCCAACTCATCATTACATGACATGGCTTCAAGTTCTTTTAAATTTCTGGTCTCTTTTATTTTTTGAAACCCTACGTGTCATAAATATCCCTTCCAAAAACATACCTAGAATTAAATATAGTACTACAGATGTTGTCTGACCAAACTTTAGGAGAGCAGTAGGGTAATAAATGCTAGCATTTATCAAGGGTCTACTATGTGACAGGCACTATTTGTAAGCACTGAGCATACAAAGAAACAACAACAAAAAGTTTCTATTCTCAAGGAGTTTATGATCTACTTACAGAGACAGTATGCAAATGTAACTATGTATGATATGCAGAGTAGAGGAAGATTATAAATCTGGGTGACTAAAAGGATGATGGGTACCCATGACAGTAATAGGGAAATTTGGAAAAGGGGGCAAAGAAATGTAATGAGTTTCTTTTTGGATATGCTGAGTTCAAGATATTAATATATAAACCCAACTATATACAACCTATATGTGTATCGGATGAATTTGTAGAAATATCAGGAGTCACCAAGATAAACAAATACTTCAAACAATACTTCAAGTACTGGCAGAAGATGAAGTTTCAACTGAAACTTGAAAGAAACCAGGGAATCCAGGAGGTAGAGAGGAGGAAGGAGAGAATTCTCAGCATGAAGGAGAACTAGTGAGAGTACTTGTACTCTCACTTGGCTTAGGATGCATGTGTCTCATGAGATGAACAAGGAAGTCAGTATTACTAGATCACAAAGTCCATAAAATGGGGTAAAGCATAAGATTAGAAGAGTAAGAAGGGACTGTTTGATTAGTACTTTTAGATTATGAAGGGCTTTGAAAACAAGAGAGAATTTTATATTTGATTCTGAGTGTGATAGGGAGCCACTGCCAAGGGTGGGAAACCTGTGGACTTAAGGTTACATGTGGCCCTCCAGGTCTTCCTTCTTCTGTGAAGTTTGGATTCAGGCAAGGGGTTGCCCTTGACAACCTGGAGGGCCATGTGTGGCCTTAAAGTCACAGGTTCCCCACTCCTACCTACAGTTTTATTGAATAGGAAGGTAATACGATCAGTCCAGAATTTTTGCAAACTCAATTTTATAGTATAGTGGAGGTTTGATTGGAATAGGAATATACTTAAAGCACAGAGGCCAAGCAGCAGATTATTGCTGTAGTCTAGGAGTAAGATGATGAGGCCCTGCAAGAGGATATTTTCAGTGTCATAAAAGTGAAGATTAGGTAGATAGATAGATAGATAGATATGTATATACCCATACACCTCTACACATGTGCATATATACATATACACATGTACATTTAAATGTGCACATACATGTATTGTGCACATATATACATATGTGTATACATGTACATACATATGTATGTATACATGTGAGGTTATGAAGGAAAATGACCCAACTACACCACTAATTCAATTCTGAACATGAGGAAAAGGAGGTGAGTAAAGAGTAGAAGAAAGTTATGTCTAGGTGCCAGACAGTGGGTACCCATGACGATAAAAGAGAGATTAGGAAAAGGGGAGGGTTTGGGGGGAGGAAAGTGTAATTATTTTCATTTCGGACATTCTGCATTTAAGGTATCTAGGTCCATCTGATTTAAGATGTGTAAAAGGCATTTGGCAGCTTGGGAAAAAAGACTGGGAAGTAGGATAAGACTGAGCAAATAGAACACATAGATCATAATTGCAACCTTAGGAGTAGAGGACAGCAGAAAAAATTCTGCTCCTGTTTGTGCATGCTATTTTAGAGAAGGATTTAAAGTTATAACTTTGAGATTAGTAGAAAATACTCTATCAACTAAGCTGCACACATGCTGATCAATGAGGCATAAATGTATAATTGGTTTATAGTAGCCTGGTAAGAACTCTTGAAGCATTTGTTTCTATGCTAGTCTCTTAAATACCATGGTTAAGTTTTAAAACTAAATCATCTGCAAATGCATTTCAGTTCAATGGAGGGGTTTCTCTGCTATATTATTTTTTTTATTTGGGGGCAAGGGATAATTCGGAGTGCATGTTGGTCTTCTAGTGCTGAATACTTATTAAGTTACAATTCACTTTTTTTAAATTGGCTTTCAATCCTAATCAATTGCCCAACAGCCTTTTCTCCAAAAAGCAGCAGAAAATAGGAATGTTAACAATATTAAGTTATAATTTCTTAGTTATATCTTTTAGTAGTGTTAAATTGTGGTGTTGTTGTTGAACTTATTATACAAAACTTATTATACAAAAAGCATGAAGCGTCATACAGAGAAGATCAAAAAAAATGTCCAGATGTGTACCAAAGACTACTTGAATCAGAAGGAATCAGAAGACTGGAATATGAGTCCTGCCCTGCCACTTTTTTGTTGAGTGGCTGTATTTGGGAAAAGTGCTGATTCTTGGGAATAATGACCTCTGAACTACCATTTTCAAATAATTACTGTTAGAATAATGTACTGTAAAAATATAAACTTCTTCAACATTTCAATGAAATGTCAATATATTTCTATGATGGATAAAGACTTATAAAACAATTTCTCCCCAACAATATTTTGATGTAGGTAATAAAAATATTATTATATATGTTTTTATAAATGAGTTTATTGAGGCTCAGAAGTTTAATTGAATGACTAGTGTCACATACCTGTTAATCATCAGAGCCAGAAATTATACCCAGCTCTTCTGAATCTAAAACCAACATTATTATCAATTCAAGATCTTGTTCATATTAGGAAAGACTCCGCCCTTTATTATTTGGAGAGATGGTTCAACATTAACATGATAATTGTAGCTTTAGGTAACTCTACATAGTCAGGAAATCAGACATCAATCCAAATAGCAAACAGGTACTTTTCCAATAGATCTTAGAGGAAACACTAAACAAAGTCTTCAATTTCTAGAATTTAAATCAAAATAAGGCTAGAGAGATTGGTCGAGCCAAGACTTATTTTCTAATGTATTAGGGTTATTGAAATAGGAGTTGTACTAAAAAAAAATAAAGTAATTTTCAACTGAAGAGAGTAAACATACATACAACAGGTCACTTTACTTTGTGTGTAAATTTCACTTTGATATACTAACAATTCCCAAAGTACAACAGCCAACAGTTAAAGGAAGTCAACTATTAAGTGGAGACCAGACATGGCGGTACTCATTAATTTAGAATGTGCTTACTTATTGATGGATAATTAGTACTTTAACCCCATTAGAATATAGAGGGTACAAGTGCAAGGGATTTTAGAAAATAAAATATCTAAGTTAAGAGGGATGTTAGAATATTAGAATTTTATAACTTGACAAAATAATCTGTATTTTTCCCCTTTCATTTGACAGATGAAGAATCCAGAAGCTAAAAAGTGAAGTCACTTGCTCAAGTTCACATGGTTAGGAAGATCAGGTCTTCTAAATCCAAACCCAGAATCTTTCCATATTTTAGCTTTGAGGAAAATATATAAATAAACAAACCTACATGAATTATGCAGAATTATCTATTGTCATCTGTTCACCACCAAAAAGAGGAATATAATCACTTCTAAATTTAAAAATGAAAAAGGAAGCAAGGAAGGAAGGAAGGAAGAGAGGGAAGGAGGGAGAAATTGATCTCAATGGCAAGGAACAGATTAGAAATACTAAGTATATCCATGACAAGCATGGTTTTTGAACCAAAAATTAAGATACCTTGACTAAGACAAGACTTTTTTTAGAGACTGGCTAAGAATATACTTTCTTTCTTTAAATCAAGGATCTCTAGGAAAATCCAGGATATATAGGTGCCAAAACCATATGCATTAATTCACTGCCTCACAGCTCAACTTGATAATCCCTGTATTTAAATATAAAAATGAGTCTTTTGTTTGAAAATGTATTTGTTCAACTAATCATTGCAGCTATTGAAAAATGTCTAAGGAGACATATTTTTCTTGAGATGGAAACAATGATTTTTTTTTAAGTTGTGTCTGTCTATAAAAGAGGTGCTTGTAGTTAATATTTAATAGCTAATAAAGATTTCATCTCAGTCTCAAAGATTGTTAGCCTCATTACAAATAAAACCATTGTCTCTGTATAGGAGCTTTAAGCTATATGAGCTAAATGATTCATCAAGAATTCATTAAAATGATGGGAAATCTCTAATGCATCACTTAGTTGACGAAAAGACCTGTGTGGTCCCCAACCTTGTATACATTTTCGAGTTCATGATTCTCCCAAGAAACTTCACTATGGGAGAGGAGTCGTTAAAGCAGGATACTTCACTCATACTTATTTGTATATGTGCATACGTGTGTAGATACTGTGCATGTGTCGACTGTGTATATGTATACATACGTAAGTATATAGATTGGGTAAAATGTATTTATCAAAACTATTTCTACAAAGATGAAGAAAATGTGCAATTTTAAAACAATAACATTTCCCAAATTTTGTCCTTGGAAATATTGGACCATTATTTTCTATTTTAGTTACATTTATTTACTTTACACATTGTCCCTAGCCATAAATGAGGGCAATGATAATCTGGAAAATGACTAAATAAGAATTTAACGCATTACGTTGTTGTTTCATCATATAAATGATACACACAGAACTTTCCTATCTAGAGTACCCCATGTGGAGTATTTGCAGAATAAAATCATGTCTTTGAAAAATGGTTTGAAATATTTTCCCCAGATGGCAACCTCTCCCTCTTGGGGCAGACACAGAGTTTTGGAAGCCAGTATCATTGGATGAAAATTTACAGCTCTCCTAGCAAAATTCTTGTGACAATAACCAGGGAATTCAGACACAAATGAACACAGCTAATCCCATGCTTGAATAATGAGAGCAGAACTGAGCCCATTGTGAATTGCAGCTGAAGCTTGTACAATGAAATTGTAACATGGTATTTTTATGTGTCTGCTCCTATAGTCAATTGCCTCCTACACTGAATCTCCAGCAGCCTCCTCTGTCTTTGACAGTGCCCACTCAACAGACACAAGTAAGTGTTTCAAGTAGTCCGGGGAAGTTGTTAAGTGTGATAGCTGGAAGGGAGACAAAGAAAACCTAAGACTGGGTTTCAAGGGGGGAAAAACTGCCTGAAGGGTCCTCTGGATTCCAGAATGTTTCCCCAAAGAGCACCTTGCCTATTATTTGGAATGTTTTGGATGAAAAGAGTTTACTTAGGGAAAAGCCCCAGAGAATAAAATGTTGTATTGTTAAAGGAAAAAGGGAGGTGATCTAATAGGTCTCTATTTCCTAATTTCCATGCTTTCATTATAATTTCATCTTCTTGATTGTCAAGGAAAGATTGAGAGGCAAATCATCTTATTGATATGGCTTGTGATGCTTCTATTAAACTTAATAGAAGTAATACATGTGCATCAAAGGAAGAATAATTCCTGGCATATATACCACATACAGCACAATCTTTTCACTTGACTATAACAGGATGGAGTTAAACTATGCCTAGGAATGAGCATACTTACTCCAAATGATCTTGGGTTAAATACAATCTCTGTGAAAGAAGCTGAACAGAATGAATACCTTTATACAGTGTGTGTTGTTTGTTGGTTTTTTTAATTTACAAGCTGCACTCTCATTGTACATGGCTAAAGAACACATATATACATATACACATATTTATAGATATGTGTATATAATTTGCAAATTAGACAAATAAGAAATTATGCATTTATTGTTTTAAGAATGTGCTAACCATGTTTGGTGGGGTTTTATTTTTCCTGGGTACAAACTTTATTAAACAGAAAAGAAAAATATTTTGTGATGTCAGATCAAACCATCATAGCAGGAAATTACTTTGCAGGAGACTGAATATGAATAAATGGACATATGACAAGGACAGAAACAACTTTGGACATTACATCTACCAGTCCAGTAATTTTTTTGTTGAATCCATTTTTTTAATTAGAAAAAATGATGTGGAATATCTCAGACCCTTTGTAAACTTTCAAGGGTCCTTTGTGTCAATTACTGCCAGTGCTGATACACTTACCAGTACTCTTACAACTACTGCAAATTTTACAGCTACTATGTCTATTATTACAAATAGTACTATGAGTAGAAACACTGATATCATCATTGCTACTACTACATCTATTAGTATTACTTTTATTAACATCACCACCAATACTACTACTACTAATACTATTACTTTCACTCCTCCTTTACTTTTTCTTCATCTCTTCCTCCTCATCCTCCTTGTCTTCCTCTTCATAATGCTGCTGTTTCTACTGCGAAGGCAACTCTTAGTTACTTCTGTTATTAGGACCACCATTAGTACTATGACTGATAACACTGTTACTGCTACTACCACTACATTTATTAGTACTGCTATTACCAGTATTACCACAGCTACTACTATCACTACTCCTTCTCCTTTGCCTCCTCCTCCTTTACTTGTCATGACTATCACAGCTACTACAGCTACCACCATTACCATTGGTACAACCACCATCATTTCCACTGCTACCTCTAGGATTTCTGTACACTTACCTTATGCCTGGCATTTACATAAGTTCATTTTCAAAGTAGCAGGAAATAATACAATTAGCTAATTTTAACTAAATTAAGGATGTAGAAGACATGTAAAAATGCAAACAAGGAAGTTAAAACAGGTCAAATTACTGTTTGCATCTGAATATAGATTTGTAGTTTGCTAATATATTGAAAATAGAGTCAAAGAACAGTAGAACTTATATTCAAATCATTAAAAAATTCTGCAATATCCCATTTTCTAAGCATATTTCAATCTTTACCTTAAAAATATAGCATTTATATTTTATATCACACATATACATGCCTATTTATTCCTCAAATAGACCAGAAATGTGTTTCCTTATTGCTTCCAATCATTAATACAAATTCTGCTCTGAAAGGCCAAAGAGATCAAGTCAACTTCCTACTAATATATCTGCTATAGTTCATGCGGTAGGAACAGACTTTTACAATCTAAACTATAAACTTTAATGATTCCATAAAACAAATAACTTCCCCCTAAGCTTACTCAAACACTGGACCCTATTGTGAGTTAAATCATGGGCAAGGGAAAAATTTAGAAGTGGCCACAGATAAATAAAGTAGGTAATGAATCTGGAAATTTTGAAGAATCAATCTGTCTCAAGAACCATTACATGAGTCTGTTGGTCTAAACATGTATCTGTCTATCAATTGATCTATCATGTATTCATATGTTTTTGAATATGTGTACACACATATATGTAGGCACATGTATGTAGGCACATATGTAAATATAGCATGTAGATTGTGTATGTGTGTGTATATGTATACAGAGGAAGAGAAGTGGGGAAATTTAAATGTGCTCCTGTAATTATATTTATCTATATATTCTCATATATTGTCACGCTGTCAATAACTTGAGCCTTATTGCATTTTGACTACCATTCAACAAATCTTTAATAAGCACCTACTTTGTGCAGAGCACTGTGCTAAGTGTAAGGTAAAATACAATATTTACAAAAGATATGATTGCACCTTATATTATAAGGGACACGTTAGAGCCCAGTGCCTTCTTTCTATTACTAGGGTCATAACCCAAGCAACACCTTTCCAAGTGAGTTTTTTTATCACTCCATACTGTGCAATCTATATTGTAACCAGGTTGAATGATTCAACTGTGAAAACAGAGGATCATAGAACAATACATTTAGACCTAGAAGGAACAATTGAACTTGGAGACCTGGGGTCCAACTCCACTTTACAGATCAAGAAAATAAGACCCAGAAAGAGGAGGTGATTTTCCCAAGATCACCTAGGCAGTAAGTAATAGAGTTAAATTTGAATTCAGCTCCTTTCACTCTAAATTCATTGCTCTTCCCATTGCACCATGTAATTGTAATTACAGGCAATAATCTAATGTTTGCCACTTCTTTTCCTCTGTTCACACATTCCCAAAAGCCTAAACTACATTCTAGATGTTTAATTCATACTCATTCTTTTTTTCCCCCTTTTCTTTTATTTATTTCCTTATTTTATTTGCTTTCCATTTTCTACAATCACTTTCATATATCTCAGATTTTACCCTCCCTTCTCCTCCTTTCTCCCTTCCTCTCAGCTCCCTCCCTAAGACAGCATGCAATCTTACAAAAGTTCTACACATATGTGCTTATTATATACATTTTTCCCTTAGGCATGTTGCCTGGAAGAATTAAAATGAATGGGAGAAACCATAAAAAAAATATATCACAGGAGAAAAGGGTCTGCTTCATTCTGCGATCCAATTCCATAGTTCTTTTTCTGGATGTGGAAGGCATTTTGCCTCAGGAGTCCATTGGGAATTTTTTAGGTCCTTGCATTGCTGTGAAGGGTGAAGTCTACCAGAAAAATTTGTCACACACTGTGGTTGTTGCTATATACAAAGTTCTCCTGATTCTGCTCCTCTCACTCAGAATCAGTTCATATAAGTCCTTCCAGGCCTCTCTGAAGTCTTCCTGTCATCAATTCCTATAGCAAAATAGTATTCTATTACAGTCACATACCATAATTTGTTCAGCCATTCTCCAATTGATGACCATCCCTTTGATTTCAAGTTCTTGACCACCACAAAAAGATCTGCCATAAATATTTTTGTATGTGTGGGACCCTTTTGCATTTTTATGATCTCTTTGGGATACAGTCCCAGAAGCTATATTATTTGGTAAACAAATTGATGTAGCTCATTATGCAGTTCTAAATTGTTCTCCAGAATGGTTGAATCAGCTCACAGCTCCACTAGAAATGAATTAGTGTTCCAATTCTCCCACATCTTCTCAAACATTTATCATCTTCCTGTTTTGTCATGTTAGCCCATATGACAGGTGTGATGTGGTACCTCCAAGTTGTTTTGATATGCATCTCTCTAATCAATAGTGATTTAGAGTATTTTTTTCATATGACTATAGATAGCTTTAAAGTCTTCCTCTGAAAACAGTTTGTTCATATCGTTTGACCATTTATCAATTGGTGAATGACTTGCATTCTTGTGCATTTGACTCAGTTCTCTATATATTTCAGAAATGAGAACTTTATCACAGACACTAGTTGCAAAAAAAAAATCTTTCCCAGTTTTCTACTTCCCTGTGAATCTTAGTTGCATTGGGTTTATTTGTACAAAAACTTTTCAATTTAACATAATCAAAATTATCCATTTTGTACTTCATAATGTTCTCTCTCTTGTTTTGCAA